>CAVNZK010000362.1:0-1249781 GCA_963693345.1 Pieris melete | reverse complement strand
TGCCAACTGGCTTGTACCCTTTCGGTCTCAACCTCGATTTTACTAAAGCAACATCGTTGAATCTGCTAAGCTAAGCGCGATTTTATGCAAGCCATTTATTCAGTGGTCAGGCGTTCGTGGCATATAAAATCAATGCTATAAAAGACGTATCTCGTTATTTATAATATTATGTGGAACGAAGCATCGTTATTAAGGGCTCAATAAGCAAATGGAATCATTTTTTTATTGAGTTGTCATCGTACATGGATATAAATTACGGCCTGGCAAAGGAGGTATCTTTTTGTTCTTATTTGAAACGAAACAGAAACGCATTTTATCAATTTTTATTCAGCAATTACTTGGGATGTTGGAGCTGGAATTTTAATGTCAATTTCGCCATCACTCAATGTCAATGTTTTGAAGGAGAATTTCCTTCAAAATAAATGCAATTTAAAATATCCAATAGTGAAATGTAAACTAGGAAAATTCTGTGTAATAAAGTTTGTTAATGTTATATAGATATAAAAGTTAGCCGGAAATAACCAAAATGTGAGAAATTAATTGAAATCTGCTTTGCAGTTGGAAAGTGAGTTACAATTTGTTCGATTTTAATACTAAATAATATAATAGAATCAGAAATAGAATGCGACAGTGACAATCGTCGACAAGTCGATAGTAGAATATAAAAGCGATAAACACACGGATATTCGTATGAGTCAGTGTCAGAGGTCCGTCCACGGGGCGCCTCCACCAGGTGGGCCACCACGTGGTACTTGTCTCCAACACATCTGCCACAGCTGTCCACCCGCTGAGATTTTTATTCGCTACTCTTACTTAGACATAACGGAAAACAGGAACCGGAATATTCTAATCATTCCTTAGATGATTCACTACCTCGTTTGACAACTCGACTCTTTGTCTACACGCGAATTATTTATTAAACTATAAATAATTCAATTTATATCGCTGGCATCCCATCGATATCTCAGGAGAATAAAGCGGATTGTCGCATTGCAAATAAATCGCGACGTAGAAAAATTATGACAGATGTAATAAGGCTCTGTTCGAGGGAACACATTTGTCACGGCATTAAATAAATGTAAATTCATTCTAAAGTCTTCATTAACTGCCCAAACAACCATAATCTGACACCGTAACTGCTAATACAAATAAAGATTAGTCAAGTTTTATAATCGATTCGGGCACTTCAAATGTCAACCCCGCATTCACTAAGACATTCTAGCCACATCGAGCACGATCAAATAAGAACGAGTAATGCGAATCTATAAAAGTAAATTATTATTATAACTGATAATAAAGTGCTGTCTGTTGATTATCTGCGCGGATAATAAATGATCCTGATGGCGGTTTACATCGGACGATAATGCGTCCCCGGGATTGACAGTTAATGCGAGTCGTTCAGGATTTATAAAAGTCAAAAAATCGTAAATCCACCTGAGCGAGAGCGCTAAATAAAACTTAATCACTGTTGACATCTTGATGAACACCTGGCCTAACAAAACAGACCATTAAATAATTCGAAATTAATGTACTAATTAAATATATTCCGTCGCATTAAGCCATCACGATGAAGTGTTTCTTGAAAAGATTAATTTGAAGGATTGACTTATGACGGTTCGCGCGTCGCACCTCTCGTACGTTATTATTTATTGCGAGTGGCATTATTCAAATTTGATGAGCCGTAATTACTCAAAACAACCATAAATCACTGCCTTTTATAATACGATGTTTTGCCGGTTTAGAAATCGTTCTATCAGAGAAGGGCAATGAAGTCATTCATTTGTGTCTTTTTCTTTTACAACCACATTATGCCACTATTTTATTGCATTATAAGCTACTATATTATGAGGTTTGTGTTTTAAGGAGCTCAAATTATCTTCGATACTTGTTCTTTTGTTCACAAAATCGTTTTCAATTTAAATGGCGTGAATTTTGGCTGCAATTTGAGAAATAGGTTCAATGGCGTAATAAAGAGCAATAATTCATTTTCGTTCTGCTATCTGAGGGTGATTATTTCTTGACAACAGCTCACCGGAGGCATCTCGGCGACAATTCAGAACTCGAAGCCGGTAATATATCACTCATTGTGAGTGGCACAAAGCAGTAAACGCTACCACTCGCTACCAGTCCACTCCTGGCCATTCACACGACGAACAAAGACGTTTGTTTTGAAACTATAGAAAAAGTACCGAAAATAATTTGATTTAAAACTATTCATAATGAGAGATCAAGATTTACAATCATTGCAATAATTTTAAATAAACTTTTTTTGGATTAAGCGCATACATGAGCCCGACATTAAGCTGATCGTAATATTGAAAACAATACAAAACACAAAACCCAAAACGCTTATCTAATTGAGCATTAAATATTTCGTCGGGGGAATTTTATATCCGTTTTATTTTCGGTTAAGATGGTTTTATACGTTTTATCCGCCCACGGCGATGGAATCTTCGACTCGAGGCATACATATGATACCTTCAAAACAGGAAATATTTGGAAAGGTCGTTTTATTGGCCGAGTTACCTGCTATTAGGAGCAGCGATAGGTGTAAACGTGGCTTCCGTAGAGCGTGTACGATTATAGTCGCATCGCTAAACTACGCCGCAGGAGGGCGCACCGCGGGGTCCCGGACCTATATATTTTTCTATTCTCGGGTCAACAATGACCCGTCGTATAAAAGCCCGACTATTGTACCGTTGTCATCATTTGTGTTAATACGATCCTTGAGGTTTACACCACAAAGAGATGAAGATGTCGCGTCAACTCATCAATGGCGTGTCGACATGTATATTAGTAATCATTCGTGTTCCATCTGGGGGGCCTTTGTCCGACCCAACTGTAATTATAACAGGGAGACCCTATTCAGAAATCGAGTTGTAGCGATTCCAAAACGCATATTTACGATTGTTTTATGACTAGCGTTGTGTGCTCCCGCCGCTATCAGTTGCATTTTTATGGATATTTCTTAAATGAATGTAATTGCAATGTATTTAAAAGTTTATCGCAAGATATTTGCGGCTGGCCATAATACATGATCCACGTGAACACTCGGCGCCCGCCCTGGCTGCTTTTAATAAAGTAATATGCTCTAAATGCACACGCATATAACATAAATTTTGTACCAGCTCTTGCTCTTTTTATAGAATTAAATTATCATGACGGCGGTAGTCCGTATACTCTGCTTTATCTTGTTTTAATTTAGAAAAAATATTCCTATCCTTTATTTGAAGTATGTTTTAATATTAAAGTCTACATTCTCGATGTGATAAAATTCTAGATTCCGATTTATGATTGACAGAAGTATTCAATTCTGGTACCGGCCGCTTGGACTAATAAAAAAAGACTATCTCGCTGAGTAATTGCTGGTTTCGTATTAATGAATTTTATCGCGTTAATTGGTTCTGTCTCAGCAATTTACATTATTCTACTTACATAAATAAGATGGAGCTAATCGCTTTGGGACCAAAATTATTCTTTTTGATTTACCTGTACATTCACGCACTAACAGGTATATTCTTGCCTCCGGCTATCGACTCGACTAGTTTTTTTTCAATCAGTATAATATTAATGTTGTGTAAACATATAAATCTAGCTATTTGTAACTAATAATATTTTCAATGGTCGCTGTTTATGTCTATACGGAATTAAATTAATAATTTATTTAGTTCGAAAGGGCAATCATCTGTTTAGTATCGGCAACAATATACTTTATCTCTGATTCCAGAAAGCTTTTAGCGTAGCCACAGATGACCTGTCTCGACCGCTGGACCGTTTTCAAAGTGCAAGTTAATAGAAACAATATCATACAGAAAGCGTTTGCGCATTTAATTAACAGAAGTAAAAGGGTCAATAACCGTAGCTCTCCCAGATTTCTTAGACCAATCCCGATATCGTCCCGAATTGAAAATGAGATCGAATTAGACCGAGATACGGGAGCGAAAGCTCTTAATTTTGTAGATAACCCCCTTAATGCGGCCTGAACTCCGATCTATCTGAGAAACGCTTTTTTGTTAAATGCATTTCCGATCCATTTCTAAAACGTTACGTTCATTCAACTTTTGTTTGTTTTGGTTTTAAATAACATTAGATTTGGATAAAAAACTGAGAATCAGATTGAATTTACAATACTCGCTGTTTTTTTGCCAATAATGCTTGTACAGACCAGATGTTCGCAGTTCGCAGGCTTATAATAAGGCGTATCGCGTACAAAGCATCGAAATCGGACACCGGAGATAGGGCAGTTCTGATTCAAGCTACAAAATAACTCTTGCGTTTCCCTTCAAACATGACGAACACTTTAGCCCTTATTCCAATAGCAATAAAGTTTTTACATTCCAACTTTGACAAAACAAGTTTACCTTGATAACATTTTAATTTTCGTAAGTGCACCTTTTATGAATTTAATCTCGCCTTTTTATTATTACGTGGCCATTACAACATTATTCATATACAAAATAAGACATACATACATTTACTGATAAATTATGGAGTCTGTGATTTAGTAAGTGACCAATGAATTTAGTAGCATAACCGGTATTTTTATGGTAATGGATATTTGCTGATTTGAATCTATCGATAAAATCTCGTCTAGTCAAATTGAAAGACTATTAAATTATATGAATAGTTAGGTACAGTTATATAAATACAGCCTATGGAATTAGCAGTCTCGTATCGAAATAAATCAGAGGGCATAATGAAAAGGGACATCGAACGGGATTTGGGATGTCACATGGTCGTGTAATTGATCCAGGATGTTTTATCTTGATGAGTCTTTTATATCTGCCACCGATGAGCTACCCTCCCGGTGAATGGCGATAACATCTTTTAAAAAGGGTTGCCAAGTGAAGATATCACTTAATTTGTAGCCACTCTTTGTAACCGGGATTAGAGTCTTTTTGTTAAGGTTTTTTAACAAATTCTGCATTGAAAGATTTGATCATGTTTTTTAAGGATTTCACTTGAAGCTTTGTGGACATTTATCATCTTACATTATTTGAGTGTTTTGTTGCTTTTGTTAAGACAAACGAATTACGCGTGTTCTTATATTCGCTATTTATGTTTCTTTGTTCAGTTTTTATTTAATATTGGCAAAGGATAATCGGGGTCCGGACATTAACTTGTCAGTCTTTATCAGAATTTATAACTAATTAAGTCCATAATAAACAATTTATGTAACAAAAATTTTATGTTTATTAAAGCAGTCTGCACTGCAGTAGGTAGGCAAAGGGGTTTTGGTGACTTTATAATCGTTTAAAATATTGTTGAATGTTATAAGTACATTTAAAATGTTTTAATATCGATGTGATGTCAAGTAAATAATATGTTAAAATCTTTTCTACGTTTTATCATAGTTTAAACTATATTAAGAAATTAATTTAAGTATACAAACTAGACTTTTGATTTAATTAATTTTAAGAACTTTAAGATATTGATTTTGAGACTTGGGAACTACAAATAAATGTTATGACAATATGACTATAGATTACTATAGATTATTATTCATAGACTATGGTCATTGGTTTAGCCGTTTACGTCGTAAAGCATTAATTTCAACATGAATGTATTATAAATAATATAAATCCTTACCTCTATCTACAATTTTGCCGAATAGATTCTTCCCTCTTAGGAAATTTCTGGTGGAGCAGTTCCACCTTCTGTATTTAAACTGGTGTTGGCATTCTGTTACCGCCATGTTTGCTCCTTTAGCAACTGCTGCTAGAACCCCAGGGTTTTCTCTAGCTAGTCTTCTTTGCTTCCGCCTCAGCGTTGCGTGTACCGCTGGGTCCATATAAAGAACTCCAGGGGATAGTGGTGATAGATTATTTGGTTCCCCTGCCTTAGCTATGCCCCTAGAACAAAATAAAAATTATTAACTTCTAAGGTGTAGAGAGATATATTATGTTACACAACCAGCTCTGTTTTAAAAAACAATTTTCGAAACCTTCGTAATTTCACGTATAATCTGTGAAAGTAACAGGTAGTAAAACAGTAGATCGTCCGTTATCACGTGAGACAATGCAAAAACTATTGTTAAAAAAACCTAACAAAACGCCACTAAGGGCAATGGGTGCCCAGAATGAAATGCTCGTTTTCGAAGACAACAAACAATTGACGACCGAACTGTCAATCCGCAGACGTTTAGACAAATATTTGCGTCGCGCATTAATCTTCAAGGGCCGGGGCAAACACATCCACATCTCGAGCACATCAGCTCAACGTGTTGACTCTGCATTGCCCCGACTCACTTCATATGTATACACGCGAAACATTTCAAACAGAATCCAACTCGCCACCCACGCTCAACCTCTTAAACTATACACGTTATACACATTACCCGTTACATATCTAGGTCTGTATGTATTAAATATTACATAATGATGGTTTATCTCAGAAAAACAAGTGAACTCGGATATCACTACGCTCCATTATTTACTTTTCTTTGTAGTCGAGTGTTGCGTAAATATGGACGGGTTCTTGGACTATTTCCTTCGAGAATTTGTTGACGGACGGCTTGGTTAACGATGGTTTGAATGTTCAAATTTAACAATATACTTATTTTACTAAATAGTCACTCCACGATTATACAATATATTCAATGGTATATCTAGAATATCTTAATATTAATCTTACGTGTCCAGTTATAACAAAACCGACTTTAAATTCTCAACTGACAAACTCAAAATTAAACCAATACAAGTTTGACCTCAAAACCGAAACTATGAGAACGCGCTGGGTTATTGACATAACTAAAAACAAAGTATATTTGTCTGCCCGTGCGTAAAGTCCTTTACACTTGTCATTTTGGTAGGAAATCAAATAAAACAGATGAGATCCTCAAGAAAAAATCGTGAATACCTTTCACGAGCAAACTCAATGTTTGGACAGAGATAAAGACTGTGTGAATGTGTCAAAATAACAAATATTTACTTGAGTTCTGGTCGTTTGGATAATTAAAGTTTCTCTTGAATTTCGCTGCTGTTAATTACTTCGATATGATTCAATTTGAACGGTGAACGGACTGACCGAATTTGATTAACTAGTTTTTTAGCTTTCTACTAAAATACACGTTAAAGAGGTTATTTATTAGACAAATTGATGAATGTGGGTGTACTTGTAATTGGTAACACGGCTAACATTTTGCTATATTCTAGAATGGCATATATCTTTTTACAGTTATTACAAAGATGATTAGTTTATTTTTACTAATTTAATGAATTTACTTTACTGGTAATACCGTCGAAAATAGTACTTTACAGTATCATTTTAGACGGTATTACAGTCAGATTATAGATATTTTTTAAATGTATATTATATTAATGTAATTTTATCTTATGAGTTTGTTTCTAGCCCATTTAATTTAACATTGACCCAAACACAACACCTTTTGATAAGGAGAAGGCTTAATCGTAGTGAAATTTAAAATTTAAACAGAAAAATCATTAATTTTGATATAGAAAATACAATAGAAAAAATTAATTGCGTTTCATACTTATTTTTTCACATTTCCTCGCTTCGGCTTCTTCTAGTATAAAACCGTCTATAGGTTTATGTTATAAACTACTTAATGGATTTTAATGCGATTTTAATCTAAGATACCAGATTAAGTATAAAATAAATTCGGGATCTTATAATTTTTTGTTTACAACCGACAAAGTCAAGAAAAGCTTATTTTGTATAAAAATCATAAGTGTATAAACTGCCTCTAAAATGTCTGTTGGCAAATCGAGACACGCTGTTTGAATACAAATTAAGATTTCATTATGTAATTTGTTACCATGTTAGGCGTCAAAATATTGAGCCGTCCAGTGTATAAGGACCTGTCACCAGCCTCCTATTATTCATGAATATCAAAATTGCTTCCAACAAAAGAGGTCTTCTAAAAATGGCTGTGATTAAAATAATTATGACGACGCGAATTTTTATTGTAATATAATATTACGTACGTGTGATGTTTTATAATACATGTTTTAATATTTTTTTATTTTTATATTAAAGATATATATAACTGTATAATGTATATATATGGTATGAAATATTTACCATAGATTCAATTATATTTAAAAATAAAGTTACACGAAGAATAACTTAACTTAAGAATTTCTGAGATACTATAAAAATAATTATGTTTGTTTGTTTGCACAACGAACACGAGCCACTGTTTGTTAATAGTGACATAGTGATAAATGATAAGTTTAACACAGAATTAAAAATGTTATAGAACTCACAACTTATTCAGTAAAAACTATTAATTATACATTAAACATATTTTTCATTTTTGTCATAAGTATGTTTGTATATGAGTATAAACTTGGAACAACTATTTTTTCAGTTAAAATCCAGGTTATATGTCATGCGCTTTAACTAACATGCCTTAGTAATAATGTCATCCATTAACGATTAATATTTTAATAATTATAGTTACATAATGTTACGATAAATGAAATGATAATTACCGCGTAATTAATCCCTACTTTAGCAGATTAGTTAATTGGTACAAAGAAATACCGTCGGTTGTCGTTAGCAATTTACCGACGCGCGCGCTGCGACGGCTTCATCAAACCTATGTTTTAACAATTGTTTTCATTTAAATAAAATGAAGTCAGCCGGCGGAGAAATCTATAGTGTAATTAAATTATTCCTATACTCATTATAATTAGGAGTTAGATAAAACAATTGTTGACCGATGATGTTTTTAGTGAATGTTTGATATGACAAAAATAATATTTGTCACAAATTTATAGTACGAGTAAGAAAAGAAAGAGCTGGTACGTGACAGAAAGTGTCTTAGAAAGCGCTGTTGTGGTAGTATAAGTAGTACAAACCAATTTAAATAAATTAATAATCATTATTCATTTTTTTAATTTAAAAACTATTGTCCTTTTGTATAATAAAAGCTTTTATAATTTGAAAAGTTAGTAGTTGTGATTTAGTCTTTAAAAAAAATAGATTTTTAATATTTACGAATATAGTTTCTTTAGGAAAATATACTGTGTCAGAAATATTTAAGAAAATATTATTTTAGTTGGTACACTTTACATAAAATTATATTTTTTACCTACTATAAATTATACAAATCAAATATTACAATGAAGTATTGTGCTGGTCTTTTCCAGTAAATTCTTTAGTCTATGGAAAGGATTAAGTGTTACATAACAGGAGCCAAGTGATAGTGTATTCAAATAAATGTCTACTCCTGTCTGTCATGGAGACACGCATCACTCAGCTACAATCCTTTCACTTTTATTTTAGTTCTAATTTTATTCCTATGAAATAGGAAGCAGGAAGCAGGAATAGCCGTAATAAACAATTTGAGCCTTAAGAAAAAACAGTAAAGAATTTTGTATTTAGAACGTTTTTATACCTTATGGTTTAAAGTCAACTATACATTTTTATTAATTAGATTGCTAAATCTAACAAAACACTGCATAATGCTGTGCATTGCTTGTTGTTTTCATCCTACCGACTACTTTGAACTACTAAATTAAATTTATATTAGCATATTTAACAACGTTTGCGGTGTAATTAAAATTAATTAAACTTTCAACGCTTACAAACATGTAATTTATTGATTAGTATTAATCATTTAGCATCTGTATAACTGGTTAATTTATTAACTACGTAAAGTTTACTGCGCATTTATCTTACTCGGTTTTGATACATGTTCGAATTTTAAATTTATAGGATTTAAGTTTATACAGATTTATGCCTATTAAATATTCTTAACATATTACCTCAACCACAGTTCCAATACATAGAATATATGATAATGTCCTAATTTCATAGAATCTTGACCTACATTTGAATTTCGAACAAAAACAAAACTTGACAACGTTACATATGTCAACGTCAAGCCAAACGTCACTTACCACCACATGCTGCCGCGTCCTCTGCGCGGCTTGCTGCCGGCACATTCGCACCGCAAACACAGAAAAAGCACTAACAGGCACAAACACTTCATCGTAATGGGCGGACCGGTCACATGCGCGCTGCGGCTCGAAACATAACTATCTGACGAGTTGACTGTCCGGCAGAACCAAGGCGGAGCTATGGTGGGAGGACTTACCTGGATTACCGCCCGACATTTTTTTGACGGGTCATTGAGTTATGCAAGGTTAGATAATGTATTGTTACATCGGTATGGATAATGAATTTAATTTACTAATGAGTTTTAATATTGTTGTCGGTACCGTAATTAGATTAAAATATTTGCTAATGATTAAAGTGAAGCGGTACTTTATAGTTTTTAATTTGTTTGCCGTATGTTGTTTTTTATTAATTTGTAGATGTTGTTAGATGGAGTTTTGTTTTGTTGTCTATAGCTATGATTATTATATATTTGGAGTTTCCTTTAAAAATAAAGTATTTTTATTTTTAAAAACAAGGTATAGACACTGTTTTTGAATACCTATTCAACAAAATAAATTCTTCAAGGCCTGAATAATAAAAAATTCAAGCAAATTCACTTCTTTTTACCGTATATACAAGGCAATAGATATATGCGTGGACGCACAACCAGAATAACGTTATTTTTAATATAAAGGGCAGAAAGCTATAGTAATTTATTAGAACTTAATTATTTTTTCTTACATCTCTTAAGCATTATTTAACTTTATATTTAATATATTTTTTTAAATACAGTGTGCGGGGCCTCAATTTTTTACATGTTGTCACTAGGTATTAGTTATATATAACATATTTAATTGATACGTATTGATGACGTTATTATACAACATTTAAACAAGAAATATATGAAAATAAAGTTTTAGTCATTAATAAGTAGGTATTATTTTAATATTAGTTGAGAACAACCGTCAAAGAGTACTTTAAGTTTTAAATAAAAATTTATTTATCAAACTTCATTGATCATAAAATACCATACGTAATTTTTTACGAATGTTTTTGTAAATGCAATATTAAATTACAATTGTTCAAAGATATCATTCATAAATTGGCAGATTACTTGCAATATGAAATGCAACGCGGGCGGCATGATCGTGCGCCGGTGGGAGGGGCGGCGAAAACCAATCAGAGAGCAGAACGAGAATTGAAGTGCGCACGAGTGGCACTACACGTGCTCACGGAGAACGACGCGTTCCTTATTCGAAATTGAAAGAAACGATTTTATTAAACAATTTAATAGAAAATAACATGTTGTTTTATATGAAAATGCCTTTACAAGAATATTTGATAGTGAATTTTACTATTCACCTACATATATCCACTTAAAAGTAGGAAAGCCTGCAAAAATGTGTCATAGACCCACACATATTATGTCTAAAAAACTGCTTATACCGTATAATATATCACATGTAAAATGATAAATAGATATTTGATCCACACTGCGTTATCGCGACTGTCTCGTTGCGTTTATCGCGAGGAAAAGACATCAACGCGTTACAATGTTGCAAAAATACGTATTGTGTTACACGACCATAATATAAAGATTCTAATATAAATGAAAAACAGAGTTTGTTTTGCCTTCTTGAATTATCCGCTTAATCGGTTCTAAATGAATGGCAGTTCGGAAAGAGCATATTGATTTCATGTAGCCACCGCGCAGAGGCTTCGTGAGTTTTATCTATAACTATAGTCGTTTTGTCGTATAAGATTTTAGAAATACCGAGGATTTTTTGAGTTGGAATTTGGCCTACTGGAACTTGATTTTAAGGCAAGACTAAAATCTCAATGTTAAAGAAATATTACAGTTTTATCATCAGCGTTTGTTTTGTAGTTAAGTATCGTGTTTATAGTACTTACTGCTTTCTGCTGACATACACACCATCACACAACACACCCAAATTTGGTATAAATGTATTTAAACTGTTTTAATTGATTTTTTTTCCTATGTTTCAAATGTTCGGCTATATACCTATTTAATAATGAATTTTTATTATATATTATTTAAGTTACCTGTAGGAGTACGCAATAAATAAAGGCTCACCAGTAAGTTAAGTGAACTTTTAAGTATCATATAATATTTATCACTGTCTTTTTAATACTTCGAAATATCTCAGTTGTATTTTTAATTTATTTAATAATTGTAGTACCTATTGAACCATATAATAAACTCATGAATTGGTCAAATTACTTGACATATAACGCTGGTAGTTTTCGTCAAATACTTTAGACACAAAAAACTTGCTTGTCGCGTGCTATAACCATGTGTTGCGCATATGATTTGTATGAGTTAATTGACAATCCGTGTTATACACAGATGTTCAATCTCCCTAAGTATTGAAAACATTTAACATCTAGGGTGCTTTAAGATACGTTTACTAGAAGCCCAGTTGTATTAATCTGTGTAAATAATATGAAATATTTTTTTAATTTAATTATTTTACAGAATAATACAATAAAATCTTGATATGTTACATTAGAAAACCTGGTTGGTTGGTTTGTATAAATGTACTCATAGCAGTCTCGCACTTGCGACAAATGCATATAAAAGTAGTTTCAATTTACATTTTATGTTGGTTACCATTAGGATATCGAATAACTGACTGATTAGTCCGTTTATTAGCCGCAGTAGCTAATACCCTATTTCGCCATATACGTTGTTTGCTCTCGATGTTCAAGCCGAACTTGCGTTACCGCTCGGGTCTGTACGTCATGCTAAACTCGTTTTTTTATATAATCTCGAAAAAAGAGCTCGATTAGAAGCTTTGCATATCCTTTAAGTTTGTATGATTCAAGCTTTTAATAGCTTAAGGTTAATGTTAAAACAAGAGTTTTTGTAGAGCCGCTGCCACTTACTAAAAGAGTACCGAGAGTTTCTTACGCCGGCTTTTTCTCTCGGCACCCTCTGTCTTCTTTGCCGATGAGTAGGGATGCCTACAAATTCAAATTTAATGACGTGGAATAAGTGATACATGTATCTTATGTTCCATAATAAACATATTTTATATTTATTTTATTTTACTGACATAAATTTATAACACAATAACATTTATTTCCAATCTATACAATTGTTAACATTATAGAATTTTAATTGATATATTTTTTTTAATCTCGTTATCGTCGTATCGTTAACTTTCTTCAGCTTTATTAATCGGAACCACTACTCGGGTAAATGGCTACTTCAGCTTTTCGAGAGCCATAGGCTTCTTTCTCCATTTATTTTATCCGCTTCTATACCTGCTAGTCAGCTTTCGTAGCTATTATAGGTTATACCAAAATACCATACTTAGACATAAAAATACCTGATATTTCGTGAAAAAAAATTATGTTTGAAAATGTGCGCTATAAAATTGAATATGTACCAACATTCTATATTTGAAAATCCGCATAATTCCCTTCACCAGAACTCAATTTTTAATGTTAACATTTGAATAAACACTACTTTATTCTACACACGCTCTGACAGCCAAGGTCAATTGACACTCAAAGACACTACAACTTGTCAAGTTACTTCCATGAAATTATCATGACCGTTTACTATACAAAGAACTATAAATTACTGAACAGAAGGAAACAGTAGAAAATAATTTACAACGAAATAATTAACGCACTTTGTCCGTAATTCACCATGACATACCTCTTCTTACACTGTACCCAACACGTTTAGCAATATGGCCTTTATTACAAGCGACAAACAGCGCATTATTATTTATCTGATCGTTGAATTTTTCAGAGGTGTTAATAATTGAGTAAATTTTATTTTTAATTAACAGATAAAGCTTTAGTAAAATAAAGCAAGGTTTTAAGTGGTATATGAACGCTTATAAGTTGGTATTGTGAAAGTGAAAGTTATGGCCCTTTTAGTGAATTCTTGAGCTCTAAATAGCATTTATTTACTTATTACATTTTAGTAAAAACATTCAGAAAAATAAAACAGGTTAATGCTTTAAGTTCATTATAGCTTATATTCAGAAATACATTCAGATCAACACTATTTTCGACATATTTGTTAACTACAATTTATAACTTATTAATATTGGTGGTTTTTAAAATATATCCTAAGAAAAATTCACGTCGAAGTGTTAGCCTCTTAATTTGGGATTTAAGCCAGTATAGTTTTAGCAATTAAAACTGAGTATTTGGACCACATAAAACATGTTATTTACCGAAATCAATAACATCAAGTCACAAACAATTGAGAAAAACAAACATCCTACCGCCAAAACCTAAGTGATTCATGCAACTTTCTCATCATCCTTATCTCCATGTACAAATATTGGAACATCTAAGACAATGAGCAGGAACTTCGTTTGATGACGTTGAAACGTCACAAACGACCTTATCACATCCATTTAAAAATCAGACTAAATAAAATAAGCGTAAAGTTCAAATTGTATTGGAGACTGAAACTGGTACAGCATAGAGTTTAGCTTCGTTCATTGTATGTTTATTGTTCGAAGTAAATAATTTTTATTATGTTTACAGGCGGTTGCCTGGTCAAAGCGGTGGTCGCCTCCCAGAGCGATTAATTTGAAAAAGGGTTTTATTGCGATGACAACTGTATTAGTAGCTCCTCATTTTCTTTAGGAATTGTTAAGGCAACGCTAAATTCGACACTGGCTAATGATTTATCTATGACAGTGCAAGTAATAAAATGAACTGTCATCTTTTTAATTCTTTTGTTATTTCATGCTTAAGCGTTTTCTTTTGGTAACAAAAACCTACTGGTATTTAGGTTTGACTATTATAAGTATATCGATTCGATGTCGATAATGGTACAAGCAAATATAAACCCAGCAATGAAGAAGTGCTTGGTTTAGCACAACCATTATTTCAAAGGCCGGCAACGCACTTTCGAACGTGTCTAGGTACGGCGGCGGTATTATTTGACATTCCGTGAGCCTACGTTTGCCCCGTTTGCTTTGTTACATAAGAAGAAAAAATGTAATTAAATATAATTTTTTTTGGTGATTTTAATTGCGTGCATGGCGCTAACAATCAGTTAATATGTAAAATACTTGTCCTTTCCAACCGATAAAATCGACCTTGGCTATCATTTTTACTAATAGCATTTTAATCACGGCTTAGTCAACAGCAAAAACGCTCGTAAAAAATGGTCTTTGAATGGACTTTAATAAGTCTAGACGGGTGTACGTCAAATTAATCCTCTTAAATTAAAACTGTATTGAATTGATTACAAAGTTTTCGTATGATATGTTTTTTGTATGTTCGACCTCCCGTATGCTGCTGGTACCTTTAAAAGCCTTTTACACGAATATACATTTTACATAAATGTAATATAGGTAGTATAGTATTCTTGGGACCGGTGAGGATAGAATTCACTTTCTCTTAGTCATCGTTTTCACACGAAGGAATGGATTTCCGTATCCGTGTCTCATGTCATTTTAAAAGACGCATTTAGAAACATTAACCAAACAAAAAAAAATCGAAAGTTAATATTAAAAAAAACTAAATCAAGTAAGAAGGAAATTTTAGCATAGAAACACTGCGAGAATAATATAATTACAGAATCTACTTAAGGAATTGTGAGGTAGTTTCAGGGCCCCGGATATGAACAATAATATAATGTGCGTCTCTTATGAATAATCAAACATACATACAGACCACGGTTTTAAAAAACAGACGCCCAACGAACAATAATAGTTATAATAAAATCGGCTAATTCAAATAATTACTATCACCTATCAGACCAAAATACATATTACGGAAGAATCTATCAAAATCACTTTTGCGCTTTCGTTCAAAAAAATATTTTCATATTATAATAAAGTAAATGTTCGAGTTTTTAGCACTTTAATTTAATACCGGAAGCTCTCTAAGTGTCGAAATTTGTCATTTTGACAGTGCGACCCTATATTTTGTTTTACAAGTGGTTTATTTATAGACAAGTTTATAAGTAGCTTCGTTTCATACACAGCTACTTACTCGGTACAAAAACTTTGAAGTATTGTAAAATATGAAAATATTATTATATTCTTACATAAAATGTACATAATGGTAATTTATCTTAATATTACATGTTTTATGTTACTTTCAAAAACTTCAATTATTTACAGAAAAAAGTAATCTTTTTAAGACCTTTGTCTCTTGCCTTTTGACGTTATAATTTTTAAATAATTTTTATGTAAATGAGCAGTGTTGACTTGAGCGTGTGCCTCTTAACCCTGTATCGTGCGTTCGGATCATGGCTTTGTACCAATGGAGTTTAATTTCTATGTCCGCAATCAACACTCGCTCGTACGGTGAACAAACGTCTGAACAAACCTAAAAGCCTTAGACCTAAAAATTTACTTATACAACAACTGATCGCCGACTTGCCTATTAAGAAAATCAATTATCACGAAACAGAAACATAAATTAGAAGAAAAGAACTAGAGGTTATAACGCCACTGTTTTTTTATGTAAAGCCTATCCTAGACTACTCTCTTCATAGCTTGAAGGCTTACTTGTAACAGTCCTATATCCCCCAAGAAAACCAGCCTGATCGGTCCTGGGCAGCTCTCTTCTCTTTCTCTCTCTGTCACCGTTAATAAACTGCCACTATATTATTCCAGAGAATTTGTCCTCAATTTCAAAAGTTTTACCCGTTTTAAGTTTAAGACTCGAACAGAGCAATTCGCTATAAATTTATAGAACATTGTCAAACTTTATAGAGAGAAACTTTATTTAAGGTTTATTTTTACCCAGATTTCACAATCTAGGGATCATCAACCGGAAACTAACCTACTCCAAGCCAGCATAGTCTAATTAATTTGATAAAACAGTCATAATAATTATGTTATAGCTATAATTGCCGGAAAAGCCTGACAAAACTTATCATATAATTAAGATAGCGACTCTACTATAATTTATAGCCGCATATGCTTAAAATGTTGCCCGATCGAAATAGATAAATTTTGTAAATATTTTGTCAACAAAACGTTTTATGGCCCACACGACGTCTTTATGGGCGATCTTATTAAGTAATTATAATAAATGTAGTTTATTATCTTTTTGATACACTTCTAAATTAGTGTTTTGTGTTTATAGACATTTGTCGTAATTTAAGAGTTAAAATGAGATTTTCTTCATGTGTTGAAGATAACAAAAACATAGTGAACATACATAATAATATGTCTCTAGTACCCGTACCGGCCGTGCAACAATTGATTTTACGTTCTATATAGTTAACAATGATACGCTGAAAAAGCAATTAAAGTTGCAGAATTGACATGTGACACCTACGTAAACGATTAATGACAGAAACGGAAAAATGTGTTTGCATCGTGCCCAGGAGTTTATAATACATGTAATAAAATCTTATTAACTACAATCATAAATTATATGAACTAAAAATTGTATTTCTTTAAATGAAATAGCCCATTACGTCCGCGCAAGTCGACATGTCTGCGGTCAGAACAAGACCTCAATATGAAAATGCCACCCAACGATAAAAACGGTTGCGGTATTTCCGTTTACCTAAATTCATTGCGCAGGAGTCATTAAACCCTAAACCCGATATTTTAGCATAAATTAAGATTTTATCTCTTAAACAAAATTAGGTAGGCATTAGTTGTTAATGTTTCAGCATAAAGTCAATTAGGATAATTGTTTGAACATAATTATTATGGGAATTACATTTTTTATCAACAAACATAATTTTCAGTTTCAAAACACAGATAAGTCGACTGGGATTTTAGAGTTACGAGAAACCTTTTCGTATACAAAAAACATTGTGTTTTATGTCCAATGGTGTGAATATTGGAATGAAATGTTTAAGAATTTGTAATTTTTAATACGTGAGTGAGAATAAGTAATATGTGACATTTTTTTTTTAAATATACGTTTACAAAAGATCCTTTGGCCAATGTCAGGAATATTTTAAGCCATATTTGATGGTGCTGCTGAAATAGAGCCACTTATCCTACATTATTCGTTAAATATTTACAGACCATGCTGGTTGCACCATTTCCTGGTGCTATTACTTTACCCTCCTATAGATAAGTTTTCCGAACTTAAACTTTTGTTCAAAGAAAACTTCCAGGTGCGACCTGGAGGTCTTTAATACGTTATCTGCAGCAGTATACAAAAGGAAGCAGACCTAAATTGGTGTCCACTGTAAGCACCTCTACGACGTTATACTTAATTATATATAGCTTAGATTCAACACAAGTGAGAAGTTATAAGCAAGTATCTTAGGTTAAACTGAGGTGTAAACATCTTTAGCATACCCTTTGTAAAATTCCGCAAACATTACCTTTTATTGCTACACGCTACCTTTTTTCCAAGAAATATAACCAGCCCAGTATTGAATAATCACAGTTAGGTGCAACAAGGAAACGCCTATGAAATACATATTTTAGATCCTTATCAGATAAGACAATTTACACTAGAAGTTGAAATAAACCGGCACCTTTGTTGCGTACAAAACAATAGAATTCAGCAAATCCTTTTTGAAACCATACAATGGATGATCATTAGTGTTTACTAAATTGGGGGCATTGTAAAATCTCTGGTTACTATCATAAAGCAAACCTGGAAACCTGGAAGGGTAGTTTTAACTCTCATATTAGTTAGTACATACAAGGCGTTTACTAAGTTCGAATTCAGACAATCTCTATGACGTCACGGCTATAATAAGTAGATTAAAATGACTCGAATAATGTTCAAAAGCTGTTGCATGTGGCTTTGTCTTCGTTTGATTATGAAATTAGATGCATAAAGCCCGCTTCCTTTTAATTTGTGCGGGAAAAGGTAATTGGTTATTCAAAATAAGAATTCTCACAATAACAACGGCTAAAGTTTTAAAATGAATTCAACCACAACACGACATAAAAAACAATATTACGTATATGTCGTGTTGTGTAAAATGTATATTACGTATATGTCGTGTTGTGTAAAAAGTAAAAATTTTATTTAATATTCTATATTATATTTTATTTAGGTTCCCAACGGCAAGAGTATAAATCTAAATGAATAATCTGAAAGAAAGCCCTGAACGACCTTACCTTAGTAAAATATAATACATATATTGCTTCTGTGTGTGTGTGCGAGAGACTAAGTGTGACTAGTTACTTAATATGTTTTGTACATCACTCCTATAAGAAGCCTTTGATTTATTTACAAACGTCATTATGAGAAAATGAATCCCTTGTATTGGACTCAAATAATATTATGGGACGTTACCAGAATAGTTATGTTTTGTGGTAAACGAGAAAAGAGATCTGATTTTACATCTAGGGACAGAAAATTTCACGAAACTTAACCATGTTATAGTTAACTGTAATCTTTTGTTACAATATACTCCGTAGGGAGATTTTAATAAAAATAAATATACGTGACTTCGCTCACGTATAATCAATATACAGTAGCTTTGAAACAGATGTCGTAATAAATATGTTTGTTTCGTAACATTTCCTTAACATTATTTGTACGAAAATTTTCCAGCAAATATCATAAACAGTTACATTTTATAACCCGAAGTTGCGATCGTAAAACTTGAGCGGGTTACCGCTTTTGATTTTTACAAGTTTTAACCAATACGGTCTTGTTACCTTACACAATGTTCTATACAAATAGGTGAACTGATAACGATTCGTTGAACGTACTTTTGTACTCGCCGGTATACTTGCAACGGATTTTCATAATTATACTATAAACAATAGATAACCTGCTATTGTCTCTTTGTTTGAGAGAATTTATGGTTCGTTCGTCTAGTAATAAATATATATAAATGAAAGGATTAGCGAAAGGGCCAGGTGCCATTTATACAATTTAAACAAATTTGTTATGAAAGCAATTTGGAAGTGAAGTGTAATAACTCAATGTTATAAAACAATGTAGATAAGAACATATAAATGTTATAAAATGCAAAATATTATCTTTTATTTGCAAGTCCATAAAATGAAACTGTAAAATGTCTACAATTGAATTATTATTAAATACACCCAATAATTTTTTTCCGCATTTTAAGCCTTTAGACTATGACACTTAACAATTTTAGAGCAGTTTAATTATTAATAATTTTGTATTATTTTTAAATCGTTAGGAATTTCACTAAACACTAAACTTTGTCAGTCCGAAAAAGAACATTAGTTAATTAAATAAACAATGACCTTGAAATACTTCGATAAATATGAAGGTGAAAGGCCAATGCAGTAAAATGTTTTAAGTTGTTAGTGATAGATGAGTTTATACGTGTAAGTACATATATTACTTCCCCGTTCATGGAAAGATAAATATATTTTTCCAGACAAAAAGGTATATCAAATGTTGATTGAAAATATGGTAAAAATCTACATTAAATGAGGCACTCGAAGCACTAAGTGATCTTCACTTTAAAAGTAATAATTGTCATTGAGTTTCAGTCAATTAAAAAGACATTTCCAGATTCATTTGATATCAATTCAAAAAGCCAATTAAATACGGAGGCCACTCAAAATCACGCCTCCCACGGTTCAGGTAGATGAAGACGTCCCGTAGCGTCGTCATATCTGGTAATGATTGAGGTTATAATTAATCTTCGGGACCCACAAGGCGTCATAATCGCTTACTCATTTCGCCATAGAAAAAGAGCAATTTTAACAAATTAGGCGACAAAGTCACCACATTTTGTGGGAACAATATATTATTTAAACCCGACTACGGTTATTAATGGTTGAGGGCGTGGCTTTAGTATCGAAATAGTTTTTGTCGAAGTTCGAAGGAATATTTTTAATATTTAAAAGCATTGTTATTTAATAAAGATAAAATATTGTTTTTATTATTTTTCTTTAAGGAAAATGTATCTCGAAAAGCTGTGAACAGTTTTCGTATGAGATATTTTCTTATATTGAATCTTGAATACAAATTACGAATACTGTAGACCGTCACGAATTAATCCGAAGTCACGAAACTTCCCTTCATATCAGAGGCAAAAAATATATTAAAAGTCGTATTTCAACGTGTGAGTCCAAAACTGGTACAATCAGTGTAAATTATTTAATGTATTCGTTTGTTGGGGCAGTACAAATATGTTGGAATGTACCGCCCTTCATTGTAAGTTGTAAGTTATTATAGTTTTTGTGGGAGCTTCAATGAAACGCTTTGTGGGGGTTTGTATGGGAGATAATATTTATTAACGACTAGCTCCTGTCCACTTCATTCATAGATAAGAAGAGTAGCCTGTCCGCGCTTTACAAGATTTATATACCTTTAACCAATGGATATTTATACCGAATTTTATTAATAATAAGTAAGACATTACTGCAGCTGATCGTATAAGGAGAAGCAAAAAAGATAATATTCAATTATAAGTTTTTTTGGTCTACGCAATGATCTGTTGTTTTTATATAATTATTATTTTAAAGGGTAATTTAAAAATGTCAAGTACATTTACAATAATTAAAAGTACCTGCAGTACCTTTATAACTAACTATATTTTGTTGATCTGTGCGTAGCGTCACCATCAAAAAACCACTCCTCATATTAAGTATTAAGATCAAACGAATATTAAAAAGCCGGACTCCATAAATACAAAAGCTGTCAAAAAGATAAAACGCTAACAAAACGTTCGCAGGATATTTTATATAACATGCCACTTTGGATGAAATCGTTTCGGTACATCATAATAGCGATATCCCATCCATTGATTGTCAAAAATTAGGAATTTCGGCAATTACATCCCACCTCCCACGTGAATGGATAAAAAAATCTCGCACCAGGCTCATTCGACATTTTCTTTAGAGCCGACATGGCCTTCTGTTGCGAGGTACAGGACAAACGCTGAAGCGATTTTGTAACCATCGATGTCGAAGGCGGCAGATTAAAGTATTTTTTAAATAGATAACGGACAAGAGACCCATCTGATGTTAAGTGATACCGTCGGTGCCAGAGGGCTCGCAAGTGCGTTCCCAGCCTCTTAAGAATTTACGCTATTTACATGAAGGAACTTTTGACAAGTGAATTAAAAAAAACAGTAATAGTTATGTATGTATATAATCAAATACAGAAAAGTCGAGAATTATGAAGTCAACTAGTTTATAATTTGGGGTATTTGATAAACATTTGGCTGTTCTAGCAAATCTCAGAGGTTTCCGTAAATAAAGGAAATTTCACGTATTCATATTTTCACGACTAATAATATATTTTTGTATATATATGTAACGATACATAGATGTCACGATACCCCTTCTATTATAAAAACATAATTATATCATAGACTATAAACCAAAATCTTTCCAATATTTTATTATTAATTCTACAAATCTAAAAAAAATATTATTATTATTAATATGTAAAAACTGATAATTAAACACAGGAAGAGTTATTTATGAACAATAATACTGTATGAGGCGTTATATGTCTTTCTATTTTTGATCCAAACTTATAAATTGTGCAAGAATCATACTCAAGGAGTGCAACGTCAATGAACGGATAAATATAAATAACATTGAATATGTTATTCTGTAGTGAAGATAAGTTTGCTACACTTGGCTTCTAAGTTCACAGTTTACGCCTTTGATAAAATCACATTCAAAACTATTTTGATTCCTATAAAGTCTCGCTCTTAGTTAATAACCGCTATTCGCTTATAAATTGGACAATGCAAGAACAGATAATTTTTTTTCTTATTTTTCCCTTTGAAGCCTTTGTGAAGGCTAGCGCCGGCACGAAAGGACCGAAAAGGTGTTCTAAGGCGTATCTTCACGTAATGGGCGTCAGTTACATATTTATTTTTGTGTTGCTCTTTCTTGTCTTGACATAAATAAATTAATGTGTTAGATTTGAACGGTTCGTGCTTCATGGTGGCCGAGATTTTTTTTTCGCATTGCAATGATCATAAGGATAAAAGCACGATAATTATGCGTCTGTAATTTAATTAGGAATAAGTACTGAATAAATTTAGGTCAAAGTTTAGATTAATCGGAATATAAAGGTCGTTGTCGATGGTGCATGATCCGACTTAAAACCCATAAACGCTGGAGCTCCCCAAGGCTACTCTTCTCCATTACTGCTCCCCCTGCATATAAATGATATGTAGCAGTCAAGCAACGTTCATTGCTATATGGATGACGGTACTGGGGATATTTCTCGGGTTGATGTCGAGCAGCATCAGAACAAACTTGTGCCTGAAATTTTTTGTGTGTGCCTTTATTTACAAAATTTTACAAAATTTCACGAATTTTATAGACATATTAGATAAAGAGATGTTTAATGTATCATGTCAAATCGGAAAAACTACATATATGACCTAGTAAGACCAAAAAAACTAGTAGACCTATGAGCATATGATTGTAAAGTATGACATTATTTTTCTCGTTCATAAAAAGTCATAATGACCAAGAAAGGTCTGTAGACAACCCTAATATAACTTAAATCCCTAAAGATTTATTATTTTTGAAGTTATACTTCTTTAGGCGATTATGAAAAATTGATGAGAGTGAAATTTTACGATGCGCGCGCACCGTTACTCAAAATTAACAGAATGAAGTTGCCCACGGAAGAAGCTACGGCATTGGACATAATTTAAAAACAATATTCGAATAATAATAGAATTTATGTTACACTTAATGTAAGAGAATAATAATAAATATTTATTTATTTAATTTTTCAAATGTAAACTGAACTTTATTGACTATAATGACTTCTTTTCCAGTCTTTCATTATTTAATTGTAATTAATTATTTGCATGCAATCAAAAACTATTTTTAATAATGCCAAAGAAGTATAACTTCTTACGCACGTACATAAGTACACGCACCCTTTTTATTTATATATTCAAATATTTGTAATATTTGGCTCATTATTAATATAATTTGTTTAATTGTTGTAAATACCCTTTCTATAAAATGGTAAGTCACAAAACAAAGCCCCTGCACCACCAACGTCGATATTGGATAAGTAGTATCCTGTGAATGAAGTTTTATTGGTACTAATAATTTTGATGGAATATGAATGAATAAAACAAAAGACGAACCCAACGGTTCCCTTAACCAACATGGCGCCAGTTACGTAAAGACAAAACAGATAAATGGAAAGTTCCAGGTCCTATAATAAAAATACTTTGGAATTAACTTTAAGTGGCCTACTTGTGACTTGTTACTACAAGATTCTTTGAGTAAAATAATCACGTTTTAAGGAAATTTTAGCGAAAAGAACATATCTATTTATTATACAATTATGTTTTGGCATAGGTGAAAAGTTTTTTTTCTCCATAAAAACGAAATTATTAATTTACTATCTAATATATAAAATTTTCGTGTCACAGTTTTCGTTGCCATACTCCTCCGAAACAGCTTGACCGATTTTGATGAAAGTTTTTGTGCTTATCCGGTATCTATGAGAATCGGCCAACATCTATTTTTCATCCCCCTAAATGTTAGGGGTAGTCCACCCCTAAATTTTATTTTTTTATGATATACTTATATTATATATATATGATATATTATATATATTTCTTATTTAGCTGTGTTATTAAAGGAAAGGTATTTTCTATAAACGTAGACCGAGTCAGTTTTAATATAGAGGTCAGTGCATGTGTTCCTTATCTGATAAATCTTGTCTCAGTTACATTAAAAGCCTGTCACATTGCTGAAATATGCGAAAGATTATCAAATATCCAATAAAGTACCTGATTTCTTGCTTTTCGTCAGATAATTATCTTATTAATATACTTTATTATGAAATTCGTACTTCAAACGAACAATCTTAAGCTCAAAGGCGTCCTATCGTTATCTTTTTCATAATTCGTAAATAATCAAAGAAATTGTTTAAATATAAAATTATATTTTTTTGACTGACTATCGTTAATTTAATTAAATAGCATATCTGACATTTTATACGAAAAGAATTCATTTATCGGGATTTATTAGACATTAAGGCAGTTTTTGCCGCGCACCACCACTATGAGGAACCAGCTGCCCACTGAAGTATTTCCGAACCAACTAGACTTAGGGTCGAGAAGAATAGAGCGTACCAATTCTTAAAAGGTCGGCAACGCACTTGCGAACCCACTAGCATTGAGAGCGTCAATGGTCGGTGATATCACTTAACATCAGGTGAGCCAAGTCTATAAAAAAATTGTTTTGACGTTTGCGTGCTTAACAAGGAGAATGTCCATTGTTATAAACATGTATTTAGTATTTATTTAATGTTATATTAACTTAAACATATTTATAATCGTATAATTATTAAATCCGAATGATCATTATCCCATCGGTACAAGTTACAAAGCCAAAAAGATATTAAAGAGGTGAGAAATTTAAAAACATTCCATTGATAAATATCAGTGCGCATATTTAATTTTGCATGACTGGATAAAATTGCGCATGAGAGGTGTTAATTAAATGATCTAGTCGGTTCTTGATCTTACGATTAAGCGCAAGTGTCTACCAAGTCGTGATAATCGGATGCGGTCTCATTCAAGTATAATTTTTGCGTGTGCGCAGCAAAATTTATAAATTACAAGCTATTAAATGTATTTGCGCATTTAATATTTGGAATACTCTTATCAGTATAGAAAAATAAACTTATAAACCGTTTTATGTATAGGACGTTTAAATATGTCAATCTCCAAACAAAAAAAGGTGTAGGTACTAGCTCATGAAACTAGATTTAAGTTTCTTTGACGTTATAAAAACGGCCTTCACAGTTTGCAAATTTGTTTCTTGACATATTATAGTTCTTTAGAATCTAGAAGCATGTACTGTTTATGGGTTTTCTGTAGCCAATAGTGAGACACGGAGCGGCGCTACAACCTTTTTGTTCTCAGATATCTGTTTCGTGATATGTTTTTTCTAATAGGCAAGTAGGTGATCAGGCTTCTGTGCCTGACACACGCAGTCGACTTTTAGTGTATAAGGCATACCGGTTTCCTCACGATGTCTTGATTCACAGTAGGTACGAGCGAGTGTGTACATAGACATAAAGTCCATTGGTACACCCCGGGGATAGAACCTACGACCTCAAGGATGAGAGTTGCACTCTGAAACCACTAGGTTAACACTTTTCTTCTTTAATAATTATTCACACACGTTCTAAAAAAGAAAAATAGCGCATTGTATGTAAATAAATAAAAGATGCAAGTTAAATTTCAATCACGGAGGTCTATTTCTATGAATAAAAGGTTAAAAACTAAACCTTTCCGCAAGTTGATTGACAAAACAGTGTTGCAACTTCCAACTGTGCTGTCAATCGTCAACACACCGTGAAAAAATATGCGGCTAGTGTCCTGGTGGTTCAAGTTAAAAGCGAAAACTGTACATACCAAATTGAGATCCATCCCGCAAATATTGGATAAAGGAATTACGTGCAGTACGGAATACAGCTGCAGCTGAGTTTCATCATCGCAGTACAGGCAGTATACGAAATTCCACCCGTATCATCATACCTCAACATCCGTTGTTTGACAACTGAGAGTTTTTTAAGGCAATTTTTGTCGCGCACCACCCCTATGTGGAACCAGCTGCCCTCCGATATATTTCCAAACCAATTTGACTTAGTCTTTCAAGAAAAGAGCAGACCCATTCTTAAAAGGCCGGCAACGCACTTGCAAGCCCTCTGGCAATGTGAGTGTCTATGGGCGGCGGTATCACTTATGATCAGATATGGCCCGCTTGCCCCCAGTTACATAAAAAAATGTCCGAGAATGTCCAGCTTTGGTTTATGTTGATCGGAAATGTCATTGTCACATTGCCAGGCTTAATGTCTTTCAAATTAACTAAAAACTAATTGAGTTCGTTTTTTGTTGCATTTTAGGAAACTTATAAATGGACAAACACGTACAAAAATTGTTAAACTAAATTATATTGCGATTTTTTAATATCGTCGCTACGTAACATATTATTTAAAGATGATCACTAAACTGTTTTTAAGTAAACAATAGTCTTTTTCCGTCAAATTGTGTATACGTAATGCTAGAAAAAGACATACCAATTCTTAGTTAAGATTTATTTGTTTTATAACGGAGTAAACATCCTTTCTCTTACACCGTAGTCAACAAGGACCCAGGGTGCCAGCGACGAGACGACGTGTTAAATAATACATTGAGAGTGCCATACATAATTAAATAGAAATATAATATTGAGTGTGAAATGTGTTTTACAGTATGGATAAGCTCACGTCACTTAAGTTACTACTACTTTCTACTACTAGTAGGGAGTACATAATATCAATATTATCTACTACTTATCGTAGACCCATTATTTTAATAAGAGGAGGGGTTTTTTCCAGTCGGGCGTAGAGGCCCATATAGGCCACAACGAAACCACATCTGACCACAGGTAGAGTTTACACTAACCTAACCTCGCGAAATATTTACATACATAGTCATTGAACGATTTTAATTTTAAAAATACAATTATGTATTCTATTTGTAGAAAGGATACGAACGAAATACGAACTTAATGTATCTATATTTACACTATACACACTTCTATAGGCCACGCTACTACGACGCTGCTAAGATGACCTAAATGACATTCACCATGCAGGCTCGTCGGTTTTAGGCAATCTATCCCTTACAAAACTCGAATGATATCTTACATTTATAAGATTACGCAATTGCAGAAAGTTATTTTAACAATTTCACTGTCTCACTTTTATTTTTTTAGATCACAGGGTAAAGGGACAGGAGGCTCATCTGATGGTAAGTGATAACGCCGCCCATGAACACAATACTTTAGTGGGTAGTTGAATCCATGTAGTGGTGGTGCGTGGCAGAAACTGCCTTTAATAACGCTCAGTTGTGGAAAGACAGACGTCATTATGGTACGTACGGGCTGAATTTCGATTCTGCCTCGACGTCTGATGATGAAACTCAGCTGCAGGTATTAATTCAACCAACTCCTATGAACACTCTCTATGGTAAATGCGGAAAAAGATGTAGAGGAACCCCACATGTTGCTGAGCTGACCAAGCTTTTTTGGGGCTAATTTAGGACAGAAGTTGTTATTTTAGCGAAAAACCTGCAAATTTGTATCTTTAGGTTAAATTTGACAATATTTAGCCTCTCCAAGTAGCTGAGTTTTGATGAAGTCGCCAAGCCGGCGGACGGGACCTTTTCGAGCAGGGAATGTGTAACCATTTGAATGGGCTCAATAAGTCTCGGCACTTTCGCGATGGCACCTATACAGGCCCACGTAGAATCCTGGTCGTCGCTATTTACGCGCAGCCAGGGGATACATAGATGGGTCCATAAATTCAAGCGTTCGACGGTCCCCTTGTATTTGCTGCATCTTCATACTTTTTCACTGCACGAGACGCCACTACAATAAAATGAACTTATTGTATCACTTCATGCCGGTTTTCTATGAGACAGTAGTACTGCCCATTTGGCTAAATCCCGAACGCGAATCCTTTCTAGTAGGAATACAAGCAACAGCTTGGTATTCCTACTAGAAAGAGGATAGACTGATTTCGCTAGTGGGTGAAGTCTACACGTCCCGTCGCAAAAAAAATAGTTTTAAGTTCTGATGCAAAGCTATTTCCTCTAGTATATTAAAATTAATATGTTATATGACTAATGAGATGTTTATTTTAACAGCGTTAGTGTTACATTGATACCGGCTTTCGGATTATTTAATTAAGATTCAGTTGAGACGCGTTGATAATCAGGAATGAAGTTCCAGTTTTATAATCTCTTCATTCGAGCCCTTCTATTAGTCATATTGAATGACTCAGTGTTAGCCATCAGACGTATGGGTCTATTTAATAGTTTATAACACGCAATTTGATGTACAACAAATATTTTACTAATCTAACAACGAATAAGTATCGCAATATATCGAGGAAATGCTGCCAGCGTTAAAGGTACACTGCCAAAGGGACCAAACTTTTTAAATTTGTTTAAATTATCTCTTTAGTAATTTTTAATTATTTTTTATATTACTATGTGGGTTAACAAAATTGTAAATGCTGTATATTTGATTAGGTTTTATTGAATTAAAATTAAATTAAATCTTAACTTTTACTAACGATCGAGTGTATTTAAGGAGTTAAATTAGTTATACTTTGAGATGAAATGCCTAAGATTAAACTCTTGACTAAGGCACATTATTTGTCTTAATAAGGTATATATCCTTTAGTAACGCGATTATACTTGCACCGTAATATGACGTGTCTCTTTCAGAATTGAGAAAAAGTAGGGAATATTTAATCTATGGCAAAATATCAATAATACAAAAATTTTACATCCTCCAAACAACAATAAGTTTTAGTTCAGTTTATTATTACAAACATACACTATACCTTAGATAATTCAAAATATATTTTAATCGGAAGTTAAATGACAGCTATTTGCAAAGGTTCTTAATTATATAAAAAAAATTTATTCAATATATCACAAAGCTACCGAGGTCCCTGATCTACATAGTTTAAGAAATTATTCTACCATACAGCCATTTAAACACTGGCGCTAAATCCATGAATAACCTCATCCAAATAACACGCTTCGCGAACTATGAAAAGGTATAACTGTAAATTTATTAACAAAACTACTATTGTGTCAATGCAGGTAAGTGAGCAATCGGGTCAGAAGGAAGAAGTGCGAAATAGTTTTGCTTTCTACGGTTTTAAGAGCCTTGTATGATTTAACATATGATAAATATTAAAACGAATTGTATCTGTTACGAGCCGTTAAAAAAATATGAAATTTGAAAATCAAATACGAGTGCTCATGCTTATAAGATTACCAAGCTTACCTTGTGATAAATATTTGTGAAACACATTTTTGGTATAATATATATTAAACCTTTCTTCCGATAATTTGGTAACACAGGTATAGCTTCAAAATCGTTTCGTGACAGATGACAGCTGAAACTGCCAATAAATACACAGCATTGTCAATAAATAATATGTATACTATACATGTTTTGAAAGTATATCCAAAAGGCATTGCACCATATATGTTTCAACAATGTATATACAACAATATTTCTATGATTTTTTTTCTATTGCTTACATAAAATCTTAGTAACTAAAAACCTATTAGACAAAATACTATTTACTCATGTTGTTTCACGTGGCAGTACGCCACTGAATTTAAATTGAGTTAACGCACTAGCGCAGTTAGAGGTACAATTACCTTAAAGGTACAAGCGCAATTGCACCGCGGAGCGCGAATATTCTTTAAGCAAAAATACAAACCCAGTAATGACCCACTTCCATAATGCAATGATGAGAGCGTAGTTGTAACTTGTAAATAAAAAGATACCAAAATTATTAATTCATTTAGTTAGTTAGGTTATTATTGTTATTGTTATTTGTATTTTATTTTTTATCTTTTTAGTTTAGTTATTATTAATTTTTAATTTTTTGTTTTTATTTTGTGGTTGTTTGTTTAATTTTTTCCTTTGATAGATTACGTATGTTCTAATATAATAATTGATGTGTATGTGTGTTTTTTTGTGATGTAATATTTTCTTGTAGATAATTTTTAGGCATACAAATTGTTTTAGAACGTATAAATAACTAAATAAATAAATTTAGAAGTTACTTTTCTAGTTTTTCTTAATCAAAGCATAATACGTCATTCAAAAGTCCATGAAATCAGATTTACCTCTTCAGTTGCGTGAGTTGAACCATCTATTTTTCATCGAAAGCGATCCTTGCACTTCCAAGAAGCAATATAATTTGTGCATTTTAAGTTATTAAACCCTCTCGTATGCCAATTTTCCGTTCCGCTGGCTTCGTAAACGATCCCAAATCTTTTGACTACTGAAAAAATCTCAACGCGTGAGTTTAAACCCTAATTATCTATAGCTGTGATTTCAACTGTTAACTCATTGTTATACTAAACGACAGAGTACCATATTGTCCTTAAATCCCGAAAGTAAGTACCTACTTGAATTTAAAATTGCGCTGTATTCATAATTTAAACAAATTGCCTTGGGTTATGTTGTACTGTTTAAGAAACTTGTGGGTGGTAATTTTGTATTATTAGTAATGCCTTTTTAGTAATAAATTAAAATGGATTTAGAAAGGAAATATTTTTTGTCGATTATGGTATCGGTTGAAACCACGGGTTTCGGGGCTATTTATATTTGAATATTGGTCTTCGGCCCTTAGTAATGATCATTTCGTATAACCAATTGAGCTATGCATGTATTTTCATGAACAATATTACACTCAATATGATAAGATACGCCTGTTTTGTTCCTGCCGACATTTCTTAGTAATTATTGCACATGGTGTTAAATGGTGATCGTGGGTTTAATTACCGGAAACAACAATATACTGGGGCAAAAGCTAATGAATTCACAATTTCCTTATGATTTAAAATTCGTAAGATTTTCCGAATATAACAAGAAAAAATCTGTTCAAGAAAAATTCCATACTAATCGACGCGTGTGATGCGATATGCATAATATCGCATTTAAAATAATTAATTAAGCGCGACTTGGACGGATGGACAAAACAACAAGTAGTTTAAGTTTTAATCATTTTTTGTTAACGTTTTCGTGCACCGTATCGACAACTTCATCGGTTTATACGAACATTAATAATCTATAGCGACATTTGATTTCCGTTCAGTGGACTATCGATTTTTTATTCGATCAGCAATCGAGTAGCGAGCGAGTGAAGGAATTTTATCTTTAACGCGTGGTAAATGCCTTTACTGAGGGATTCTGATATATTATAAGATAGTAATTTTTTCTTTAAACCATGTACTGGGCTTTCAATTTCTATAGTGTACATACCCTTAACTCGCCATTGTTTATCTTCTAGTATTTTTTTCCAAACTGGAGCCAAATTACACATTCCATTACGAAATAAATGGGTATCTTTGGAGGAGGCCTTTACCCTGTGTGGGTGCCGAAAAAGATGAAAAATAATATTATATATAATAAAATCTATGGAAAGTAATTTTAACTGAAATACGATAAGATAAATTATTATAAGAGAAGATGATTAGTAATATAATATAGGTAATAGAGACTAAGTTAAGTAAGGAAATGGAGAATCAAGGAATTATATGTTTTATTTTATTTATTTATTATACATATATGAAAAATTAACAAGGGCATGCGTTTGCGCATGAACTATACTTTTACCAATTGACATTGCATATTATATTTTAACAGTGGATGTTTTCATCACAATTTTTTTCCAAACTGCATATATATAAAAACATTTTCAACATTTATTAAAACCTTTTAGTTATAAATTCAATTTTGCATTCTAGGTAGCAAAGTGGAGTTGCAAAGAATAAAAGTAAATAAAAAATGTGTCTGGTCATTTAAATAACAGTGAGAAAGAACTACATTAAGTTATAAAATCTTTTGTTTAATAGTCTGTAATTGGTCAGATAACATAATTTTTATAGTCATTGTCTCGACCGCCGACTATAATATTCACTACTACGAAAACTCGAAAGCGCTCTAATGATTAAGGGTTTATTCATAATACATTTATTTACAATAAAATTAGTTAAAGAAACGTCGCGATAGTTCTATTGACTACTATAACTATTATAGAAATGGGTCCGATGTATTGATTTCTTTTTAGGTATTATTTATCGGATATTTTAAAATTATTAATAATTATTCTAATTGCTAATAATTATAAGGGACACTGCCACAGTAACCAATTTTTAAAAATTTGTTTTAATTTTCTATTTATCAATATTTAATTATTATTATTATTCTTATGTAGGTTAAGAATATTGTAATACTGTATTTGTATAATTACAAGTTAAGTTCCATTAAATGTTGAATTGAAAATAAAAAAATCTAAATAAAAGATAGATCTTTATAGTACCTACTTCAAACATCTGTAACTACATAAGCGTAAGCTTTGCATTAAACATTAATATTTCCTATTAAGCAAGCTTTCACCAGTACTATTTACGAATCGAATTCGAATTTAAGAACCTACCAATAGTAACGCTCCTCTAAGGTTTTAATAAATAAATCTCGAAGCTGCTGTTTTTTAACTTTTTAATAATAACGCTATAATTATCTGCGTTGGCATCGAAAACAAACCACAATTTGTGGTCAGCCTTAATGGTTTATGGGTCAATTATAGGCGTCATAATAATAATGTTGAGGTCTTTAGGCTAGTAATACACTTGCCGTGATATTCATTAGTTGTTATAACCCTTTTAAATTAGGTGGTCTGGATGATTCATTTGAATTGTATAATTGTATTTGAATTAAAGCTATCCAACATAAAATACCTTTATAATGTTGGTTATCGTGAAATTAAATATATTAATTAACCATTAGGGGGAACTTAAAACTCTTGTAGGAACATGCCTGAATTAAACTACGAGAAATAATTGAAGCGTTTTAGGCTCGGTATTGGATAAGTTTTTTTAATATTACTATTAAAAATTGTGTTCTCAACAAAATCCACTTCACTTTAACTACCTCCTACAAAATCCATTTAGAATCACAATTACATATTAATTATTAAACAGGGAAGATTGACATGATGACAAAACGTACAAATGGCGCCAAAACCTTGTCCGTGTCATAGACCTCAGTTTACCGCGCATGCGCTGCCCTTATGATCCAATTTCTAAATATAAAAGATTGAAATTTTACATATTTTGAAAAAATATACTATACAAATAATACATACATTATTAGTAGATTATACATAAGGTCTAGTTACTGGATTATATCGTATTTTACAATACTAAAATTTAGAAGAATTCTAAGAAATTATATAATTTTTACAATAATTATCTATAAATATTATTTTTATTACATTATACAAGTACTTGTTAGTGTGTCGACAAAATGGCAGGACCAAAATTTAAAATAGCGACATCTAGATATAACGTACACAACTTTAAGATTCTGTGCAACAAAACGGTAAAGCCACCGCATAGTTAACATCTCTTATAGGAAGAAGTAAAACAGATTTACGACAGATGGCGCTATAGCAAACCTATAGTTTCATATTATATTAAACTTTTTTAAACAATTTTTTACACTAAAAATAGAATTGCATGTTACGTCAAAAACGTAGTGTAAATATTATGTCAGTAAAATGTTTTAGTTGCAAACGGTTTAGTGCGCTTAAACGATCTTCTTCTTTTCTCTTCTTTCTCTTTATTCTTCCTTTTCTAAATAACTTATCTCATATATCACAGACTGTCAAAGATCTTACAACAATAGGTTCCTTCACGTATGGTTCGTTCTATATCTTATAATTTATGGTATTTTGTTAATTCGCGACTTTAGGCCTATGTTACGTGTTATAAAGAGTCCTTTGTTTAATAGTTATTTACACCTAAAAGTCTCAATCTCTTCAACGCACGTCTCACATTTAACGGCACAACAGTCCACCATCTTACATTTACATTTAGTGCTTACGAATTTCTTAGCTACGCTATACCCCCGCCCACAACACAAGGTTGCACAATTGTGTCTGTCTTTACAGACCCTACCCTTTGTACTAACACAGAGATTTGGAGTCTTTTGCAAATACACTAAGTTCTTTCTTTCCTTCTGCATCTTTCTTCTAACCTTTGGCGTGATAGCGCGTTTAGTTGTGAAATTAACAAACTTCTTTTTAACAGCGTGATGGTAATGCTTCTTCAACAACCCCATAGCCGAGTTAAAAGGACCGAGTCTCCTCCAGCACGTCTTCGTTGTGCACGAACCAGAGAACCCATGGCACTTGCAGACTTCCTTCAATTGCTCCCCTATAGAATCCATACCGATATTAATATCCTGCTTGAGGATTTCTCCAATTTGATCGGTCCCAGCGTGTTTCATGTCAAAAAAGTTTTTAGTTAACCGTTTTCCGTATTTAAAATCGTCGCCACAGTCTTTTGTTTCCCAGGAGGAGTTTTTGTAACGTCCCAAACAGGAGCAGCGGGCTAGTTCTCCTGAAGCACATCCTCTGGATATACCATGAGTCATAGAAGCTGACATTAAAGCGTATACAAATGCAGTTTCCCTATAAATCTTCTTGAAAATACTCTTTCTTGGCTTATTGAAGTATAGGGAGCAATTCCATCGATCGAATTGAAATGTGTCGTTGCAAGCTTTAATTGCTTGATTCTTGGCTCTTTGGATAATTTTTGGCAAGCTAGGTTCTTTCTTACACATTTTCGCCTGTTTCATTGATGAAACGAAAACTTTGCATGTACCAGGATAGATTGTTTCAGTTCTGTCCATGAATAGGGCTTCAATTGTTTTCTGCAAGATCGGCTTTGTTCTGAAATATTAATTTGAAGTTTATGTTGCAAAGTTAAATTTCGAGTACACAAAACCCGACAAGTTCTCGTACTTAAATGATAGTTAAATTAGCATCCCTTAAGAATGGAAAGTGCCAGGTGACATCAAATTGTTATATATATAAATGTTAAAACTTTTAAGGAACATCTACGAGTCCAACTAACGCTATAAATATAAAATTTAGTTGTAAGTAGGGAAAATCACACTCACCCTTCAACATTCCGTAAGGCAAAACCAGATACCGTGCAATACACCAACACAGTAATGACACTAGATGTTAACATGATTGCCAATCATGATTGTACTTTAAATGATACCGTTCTTGTAAGCGATTAGTAATGAACTCATAGCAAGACAAAGGTGTAACCGACTTATGGGGTGGGCACCTCCAAAAAAGGCTTTGTAAACTTGGAAATCATTAAGTACATACATTAGTTAAGTATAACGGATAACGATGTAATATTTAAATATCACCTTTCCTGTTATATAATAGGTACATTTAGTTATATGAAAAAGTGATGAATTATGAATGAAATTGTGGTGCGTGCTTGTCTTACGGATTAGGATTGGCATGTTGGAAGCACCATTTTGTACAAAAACTTTTCAATTTGGGTGGTTTTATGACCTGCAATTGGCAATTTTCTTATCGATTACGATGTCTCTGGACGTCGCTTCGCAGCGGGCGTTGTACCTTTCTAAGTATAAACAAATGTTTTATCATAAAGAGTATTACTAATGTATACAAACAAATATAACATTTTTGATGATTATGTGACCCTCTGTGTGCTTTTAATTTGTCTTCATTCCTAAAGAACAGAATTTAATTGTCAGATTTTATTGACCAGCGTTATTCTCTACCTATAGGCAAGAAAAGAAAGAGATAGAAGAAAATAAGAAATCGAACTTGAGATAACACGCAACGTGATTAAATCAATACCATAATTTTCTATAAACGTATTAAATTCAGAAGCCGGAGAACTGAACAAGAATCAAGGTTTCCTTTTTGCCGATCGCTTAATACAATTGTCGAGCGACATCCCTGAATTAAGTTTTTACAAGTAGATACCTTATTGAATATTAGTTTTCATGTTAAATTTTTAGATTTACATTCATTTTATAAATATTAATTTATTATTTTAACAATAATACATATACGATGAATTAGTTTCATTACAATATTCTTAATCTTAACCTTAGGTAGGTTAAGAATATTAAAGTAGTATTAAGTAATAAAAAGTTTTTTTTTAAATTTGGTCCCTGTAGTATACACCTACCTTTAATGATGGCATTTTCGCACTGTATTGCCATACGTATTGAGCGAGGAAAGCACCAGCTCTGGGATCACCGCTACTATCCACTAGATGCCAAATTCAATCTTCAATTAGTGCCTGTGCATTTGTTTTGAGAAACTAAAATAATATTTATATTACTAAGAATAAATAACCTAAAATGCATTTACAAAAATAAATTCCCAATTGGTTGAAATGAAATAATTTTCCATTTTGATTAAATATTTCGTATAACGAAAAATATCTAACAGGATAACCATACTCATATTCGAACTTATCGATCCCTACTTCACGTACAGCCTCGATGATTATTAATGAAGCTGTATAATTTCACTCAGATTGTAAGATCTCAACTTCAAAGGACATTCAAGTTAACTAATAACTATATACACCTATAAGTATAGGATAAATGTCTAGCCAATTGAAACGTTTACATAAACTTACGAATTTGATGGCTTAATACTTTCTAATATGATATGAATATAATGAGTGGCGCGTGTTTTCCGAAAGACATGCGTTTTAACCTCGGTTTTGCACTTGTATAAATGCGCAATTAACACGTATCCGTACGGTGAAGGGAATCTTCCTAAATCAAGCATGTTTCAAGCTAAATAATCAACGACATGTCAGCCTCGAAAAGCTGATCAGCTACTTGTCTATAAATAAAAATTAACCAAATGCGCCATTGTTTGTAAGCACATTTGTCGGACAGTGTCCTCACGTTGTCATGACTAAATTATATTGCCTAGTCAGCCAAGCAAGCCCACTTTAGGAAATTAAAGTTAGTATACGGTTACCTAAAATTGTGTTGCCAGCAATTCTTTTCGCAGTTATTATTATCCAATCGTTGGGCACGTGGACTAAGCTGATCAGTTATCGATCCGCGCCATTTTAACCGCTCCACTGATTACCACTATGAATCTGATATTTGGATTCATGTGATGTAATAAAATTCGATTATATGCCATTAATCAAGGGAAAAATTACAGTCTATACCTAACCTACATATATATACCTATATCTAGTCTATTGCGTGTTGTTCCCACGAGAATGTAATTGCGTGCTCCTATTTCACAATGCCTACTGCTGATAGAGGACAAATCTTTGTTTTTATTTTAATTTGTATAACATTATTAACTATTAATTACTTAAGATGTCATGTGGAACATGGTGTAATGGTTGCCTTACAAACAGTGTCTAAAATAAAGAACTTGGCGATTAAAGAGTGGCGGAGATTTTATGCCAGTTCTTCTCGTCCGTTCTACGCCCTTGATTTGAAAACTGGTAGTTAATGTTAAATAGAAGCATGCATTTAATATGTATTTCTTTATAGACGTTCATAAGTGTATATTGTGTTAGGTAGCTAAATGAATAAATGATTTTGACTTTTGACTCTATACCTATACTATATGTAAATTGTGTATGTACCTATCCCATACCTATAGGCCCAAGTAATCAAATAGACTCTGATTTTCCGGTAAACAGTTCGAGGACCCAGGGATTACACATTGTGTTATTCACTAAGCTGCGGTGCACTAAAATGTAGCCTTAATAGGGTTTTGAAGCACTCAAAGGAATATAATTTATTTACTGTTTAATGACAGCTTAATTACGCGAAAATATATCTATTTTGACAGAATTAATTTTGTTAAAAAATACGGGTCGAGTATCCTGGGAACTTATACGTATGTACTACATGAACGATTTTAATCTTATAAAGTATTTAAATAATATGAAAAGGATTGATAAAATTATTCTATTAATTTAAAATGTATGGGTACTCACATGCATTCATTTGTGACAAATATAATATCACACATCCATTACCTTCATACTTCTGTGTTGCATGTAAATATTGAAATTGCAAATGTGTCCAATGATGACTCTCAGACTGACATGTTTATTTTGTTTCAATAAAACAATCCTTCGTTACAAGCGCCATCGTCAATAGATCCAATTACAATTTCTTTTTTTCGCAAAGCTGTATGCTACGGCTTTAACAAAGATTGCGCGCCAATTATTAACTTTTAGATAGACCACAGACTATAACCGAAAAAGAAAGAAAAAAGTGTAAGCCACAGAACATAAGATACTCCGTAGTCTTTGAACTGTGGACTTCGAATAAAAAATTAAATTTTATATGACTTTACTTTTAGTATTTTAAAATATCTAATAAGTTTTTTCATTATTATCTGTTAGGTTGTGAGTTCTAAGTTTGACATATTTTGAAAAAAGGGTTTGGCCTTTTAAAATTATTTATTTTATATTATTTGTTAGTTTTCCCAGCAACCAAAAGAAAGTTCAATCATATCCAATAGATAATAAACTTACAACCAACTGTCAAACGGAAATGACAAAGTTACACCGATGAGGGTTGCCTTCCTACGTAAAAAACATAAATAAATTGATTTATTATATTATACATATATATTAATATAACATTTGAATTTTCATTATTTTTAAATAAGAAATAAAATCGAAGCAGAACTGTTTACGGTTTACGAAAAATTCACTTCACACATTTACTTAGATATACATTTGTTCACAAATTCAATGTTAATATGTCAAACTCAACACTATTCTTATAGGAAAATAAAATAGTACAGATACACCGCAATATTATACTATTTTTAATTGTGTTAGTACGAAATATGCTGGACTCAAAAAGGAATGTAAGTCCTATTGAAATGAAAGCGGTCACGTGACAAAACGCGTAATTTCCATACAAATTCGTTTCGCGTTAGTGGGTCATGCCTGTCGAAAAGTGATTTTGTCTCAAGCCCCACTCCCCAGTACATTTATGAGTAAAATTAAAAGGTCAATGTTTTGACATGTGACATCCTTGATTTGCGGTCGTTCAACCTGGGCGGTGTGCCAACTAGGTTATGTTTAGGCGGATAATGTTATTCAGCATGCAAATATCGTCTGCCTGTCTGCAAAGCTCACTTCATAAGTCAGAAGTACGTTGCGGTGACTATATTTTTTGCGAAGATAAAATATAAACACTAGGCGTTTTTATAAAAGGTTAGGAACCACCAGAAGTTCCAGCACCTTTTTTGTTGAAAATTTCACCGAGAGTTGAACTGCGTAAAACTAAGTTTGTGCGTAAAGGGATCTCAATTGGGATTTGAAAATGCCTGTGATCTATTTAGAGGAGGACATTATTTTAATTAACTGTGGGATTTCGAGTAAAGTTTTTTGTGTCATACCTTGTGCGATTATTCTTAAACTAGTTATGTTATTAACATTGTAAGCTAACGGAACTTTTTCGCTAACGCTCATTTATTTTCTAATCAACAAAACTGTTTCATGAAAATTGGACTGAGTAACAAAAAACAAAATTCACGGTAAACTTCCGTAAAAATGCTACATTATGCAGTTGCTCGTGAGATTAGAGTCGAAAAGTTTTAATGAATCTATTGCGCATTACTTTATTGTACATTGTGCTTCAATAAATGAGTAAACCAGTGCAGTGTTGGTCTAGTGGCTTCAGCGTGCGACTCTCATCCCTGAGGTTGTAGGTTCGATCCCCGGCTGCGCACCAATGGACTTTCTTTTTATGTGCGCATTTGACATTCGCTCGAACGGTGAGGGAATACGGAAAATCGACGGCGTGCATCAGGCACAGAAGGATGATCACTACTTGCCTATTAGATTAACAAATGATCATGAAACAGATACAGAAATCTGAGGCCCAAACTATTTTTAAATCAGTAAACCACCAAATAATATCTTCTGACCCAACCTTGGGATCGCGCGGTGCAACATCCTTTTCAGATAAACACACACCTTGGAGTGGGTTGAGTTTGATATACCCGTTCAAAAGGCTTAATACCCTTAATAAATGGTTGATTTCATACATTGATATAAGAACCAGAACGGTTCAATTTATATGGAAAACACACTTCTCGCGTTTCTCAAAAATAGGATTTGAGTATATAAATCCTACTTTTGTTTACTCCCTTCAAAGAGATCTTTTATCACATTTGTAATGGATTTGAACAACGTTTTTATTTGAAAGAATTGTGTGCAAATTTCTTTGAATCAGGATCGAAACTTTGACACAGATTGGTCACAATTTCTCCCTCTACTACCGTATAATAATAATAATTAAGCCCGTATTAAAACAAAATTATAAATGTAGAATATACAGTTTAGATTTATTATATACATATTTTAGCGTGGGCATTCATTACCATAATATTATAATACTATAGTAAATTCACAATAAAAAAATGGGTGAGAAATAATTCCTAATCGAAACTAATTCCAAATTTAAATCATACACTTTACGGACAAACACTCAATTCCGTATAGTGTCTTCACCACGTGTATAATCAAAATGCACTCCGAGAGTCTGGACCATATCTGGTCGATATAAAACCTGGCTAGACACTAGACAGGCAACGCCCTCGAGGTACGTACAGATAACTACCCGTTGCAAGTTATTACATTAGTTACAAATAGAAACTTAACATTTATTGTCAAGTTTTAAGTTCAAGTTTTGATTGCGATAAATTAATTATCAATTAATAGATACCAGGTGGACCTTTGAACCTTTTTAATCACACCACAATTTTTGTGATAATTAAACTACACTTACAATTTATTTTTTAATTTATAATATAATAAAACTTAATTTTATTACCCTTTTGACGTGTTACCTAAATAAATGATATGGCTTTTATTGAGTCGAGACAGCTGTTTAAATAAAAATGATAATTAATAGTTATATTAATTGCCCTGTTAAAAATATTTTTCCAAAGGTTTTAGGTAAATAATTAAATAAGTTTTAACTTAAGTTATTATATGACAAATGATTATAATAGCTAGGTACGCGACTTCATCCGCGTTTTCATCTAACGGTATGACATCCACGACCTAAAATTAATTAAAGTGTTAAAATCAGTCAACAAGATTTACGTCATTATTACGCTTTAGATATAAAATTCCAGCTACGACGAAAAATTTGTATTTACTTCCTTCCGCTTGTATTTTTTTTTTTTTATAGAACGGGGGGCAAACGGGCAGGAGGCTCACCTGATGTTAAGTGATACCGCCGCCCATGGACACATATTTTAGTTGTATTTAAATATATGTTTTATATCGATAGATAAAGTGTATTATATATACTAAAATAGTTACTTTACCATCTTACAAGCCACTAATACTGATCATACTAAAACAAAACACGTTCGCGAACAAAGAATTTAACGAACTTTCCTTCACGTACCATTTGATTGAAACTTTTAGACGTGTCGATGTTTATCTTACCTTTCAAACGAGTAGGCGTGGAGCTTTACTTGTCATTCGAATTTACGTGAAGTCCCTGAACAAATAATGTTGCCTATAAACAGGAGAAGTTTTACAGTGTTCTACACTGGTATACGAAATTTCACTAATGTATTATTTATTAATTATTAACTTAAATGATTTAAATGTAAATTCCGATTTATCGTAAACATAAAAAATGTCTATTAATTTCTTTTCTCTTGCAGTTTTATTACATATCGAAATTTATGTTACCCTGATAGTTACGCCACCTATAGCAGAATTATTTATTTATTTTTTATAACATGAAAAATGATTAAACTTAATAATAAAGCCATAATTTACGTTAAAAAGACACATATACATTATACACTATACATAGTGCAAAAAAACGTAAAAACTCAAATATAAACTGCATTTTGAACAGCAATGTCGCAAAACTACTAAAAAGCTCATCCAATGACTCTCGGTCTAACGGAGCGTAAAACTACCTTTAGATAGAGGTAGAGGCTAGCCCCTATCCGAATAAATTGTCAAGATATATGCATATTAGCGGTCAATATTCTAACGTTTTTATTGTTCTTAGCACGACCTAATAGAATGTTCTGCTTATATATTTGAATGAATACTAAACGAAAACATAGGCGACAAACCTATATTCAATTTAATTATATAATCTATACTTTTTTCTAAATAATTACAGCAATTATTATACAAAATATAGACACAGAATATTTAAATCTTTTAGTAGATCGATTTTTATAAGATCTCTTAAAATGGACGTACAATTTCCTAGTTCATTTATGATCATTTAGTAAATTTATGTCAGGAAATAAAATATTTAAAATATAAGATTGATTTAATGGGCTGAAAATAGAAAACATGAAAACCATTAACAGCGAAATAATCATGTACTTACATTTCTTTCCTCTGGAATCTCTCGTCGAATATGCCAGTGCATTCAACCGAGCTGGGACATTTCACATAGGGAAGTATTCAATATTTAGATAGGGATATCTTTGCGATTACTTTTAGGGTAAAGCTATTTTAATTAATATTTGTGTACATTAAACAAAAAGTCTATATTTGTGGATAACAAGGACAACATGCAGTATTTTTTTAGCCTAGAAATGGTAAGTAATCTATCGAGTCTGCGATATATGTATCGTATTTTAAATTTGGAACGCAGATATTGTTTTATCCGTATAATACCCTATAGCGGTACGTTCATTCAAACCAAACATGTATAGCACCTCCATAAAGAGCGCATGCGCGGCACATCACAAACAACCCTCGGTTAATTCGAGACAAATCTCTGCCGTGAGACGACGTCTTCTCCAAAAATCCTTGTAATTCCTTGTATTCTGTATGAAATACACTATATTAATTGTTGAGAACTAATCTGTATGGTTTAGTAAGTGTTCGGTGACATAAAAAGTGAAAATGCACTGTTATATCTAATATGTGATGCGAGATGAATCTGTGAGGTGATTGAAGCGGTGAGTAATTTAAATTTATGATTATTATACGCTTTTCTGGTTTCATTCTTTGTTAACAATATTATTATGGTTTATATTATAAGTATACTAAGTTCACATTATGCATACAGTAATAACCAAAATGGACCATTCTTTGTTTCTTGAATGAATCAATCAAAAAAGAGGGTTACCAGCTATTTAGAGAATTCTACACTAGACTGGACGAATGATTTGAACGTATTACTTTGCGACGACGAAAACAATGCTTTATATTCGTTTTTCCACATGAGATGATGTACTCCTACAAATATTCATTATCTTAATATATATAAATTACATGTCACGTTGTTTGTCCGCTATGGACTCCTAAACTACTTAACCGATTTCAATCAAATTTGCATACCGTATGCAGTTTGAACTAACTTAAATGATAGGATAGCTTACATCTTCATACCCGTAATATTATTTTATTGCAAATTATTTGTTTATTATATTTTGACAGTCACAATTCTAACAGATGGCGCTGTGTTGAAAGTACCAACGTTTCACACAAGCTACAATTTAATGGCATAACCACCAAAAAAGCATTGTGGTCCCCATGACTGGTGTTCTCCTACCGTTTCCCTTGAATAGTTTACTACTACTAAAATTTAGCCACAGCAAAGCTTGGCCGAGTCTGCTAGTAAAGTTATATATTTATTTCCAATACACAAATATATAGTAAGTATTTACAATATTCTTCACCTAAATAGTAATAATAATTATTATTAAAAATTGATAAATAGAAACTCAAAACAAATTTAAAAAGTTTGGTCCCTGTGGCAGTGTACCTTTAATGCAGCATTTTCTCGCTGCATTGTGATACCTAGTCGTTGAGCGAGGAAAGTACCAGCTCTGGGGTCAACGGTACTATCTACCAGACGCCAACTTAAATCTAGCACCTGTGCACTTGAACCCCACGGCCCGAGTATCTACTCCAAAGGGAACAAAATCATATTTGGTTTAATATATTTGAGCCGTTTATTATTTTCCGCCAGCTCTGCGGCCGCGCTTGTCCGACCGAGGTAAGACGGAGTTAATGTGTCCACACAAGTAGCCTCCCATACCAAAGCCCGTCCCATCCTCCATGTCATCAAAAACAACCCATCTTCCATTGTCTTTAGCGATGCCTGTTGGCACCAAAATGGAACATTAACAGAGGCAGGTGAGCGGCGTATGAAGTCTTTGAGCGCGGCGTTGCGAGAAAGTGGACCTGCAATCTTTTGGCAATGGGGTCATGGTGTCCAAGACTACTTACCCCCAAAGCCACATAGGCATTTCTGGAGTACATATGTATATTCATTATTATTTATTGTTAGACGAAAATTTCTAACATCATCAAAGTATTAAAGAGAAGACAATGTAATTCTCTTTTTCTTAGTAATACCGTATTATTGCTATGATTTATTAATGCTCTTGCACACTAGGACAATTTGACAGATTTTATTGACATATCTTTAGTTACTTAGTAATTAATAATTTACTTTTTGAATTACTTAAAAAAGGTTGAAGGTTATCAGGATGACCTGCTATGTGCTTTGGTTTTGATTTACAATACATATATGCATGAACTTATGAACAAGCATACACAGGTATGTTTAGTAAAAAGTAATTTTGAAGATCTGATATATGGGTAATCCATTTCTGTATGATAGCGTACCTCTTAAATAATGTTAACATGTATTTGAAGTTAGTATCATTTTTATATATTTTGTTAATAATTCATAATATGTATTCATTATATATTAATAAGTATGAGTATGCGTGTTTCATATTAAATGTTGCTATACCGGTATCATTATTACGAACAATACGTAAAATAAAATAGATAACGTAACGAAATAATACTCAATGCTCAAGTGTTCCATAATGTATCATTGAATTATCATTTATTTAACTTGAGCAGCTCCATAGGCGTATTAGGATCTAAACGGACGCATGAACAAAGATTGTTTTAATAGAATTCGTGTACAAGCCATGTACAAATTGTATTGGATATTGGTTCATTCGAGCTGTCAAAACTGTCGTTTTTGTAACAAATTTGCGACAAGCAATTTGAAAGAAAAAAGTTCGATCTGTATTATGGTTGATCGGGGTCATGAATTGACATATTCTTCAGAATTCATTATGTGTAAATTTGCCTCTCTTATTTATTACTAGTAGACTCGGCCAAGCGTTGCTGTGGCTAAGATTTTTGTTATATTACATAGTAGTAAACTATTCAAGAGAAAAGGTAGGAGAACACCAATCCACCATGCTTTTCTGGTGGTTATGCCATTAAATTGTAGCTTATGTGAAACGTTGGTATTTATTTTGATAAGGATCAATACCTAGGTACGAATAAAGAGCCTTTTCTAGCGGTGGTATTTTAATAAAAAAAATAAATAAAAGGACGCTTATTGTGACGTAACTATAAAAGATAGAGACATGCTGTCGCGACATTTTTTATAGATAGTGATGTGTCCTGAAAAATTGTAATAAATAATTTTGTTCTATCATTAATAGTTTTCGCAGCGCACGCGATTGAAGGAAATTTTTTGTTATTTTTTTCACACCTTGGGTATCTAACCCATATTCTAGTTTTAGTAAGCATCCCAATTTTTTTTGAAAATGAAACACGTCACTCGGGAATAGTGTAGCCAACGGTGAATTTTTGAAATCGGCCTAGGAGTTTCGGAGCCTATTCATGTCAAACAAACAAAAAATCAAATCTTTCCTCTTTATAATATTATAGTATAGATGTTTTATTTATTTATTATTTTTTTTGTTGTTTTTTGTTTTATTTATTCATGATTTTATTATTGATTTATTCTAGATATATCATTTTCTATGTAATTACAAGAAAATTTACACAAATCTGTTATATACCATATTCGTAGTCAATATATTTAGACAATTGTCTTTAAATACATGATTTTCATACAATTTTTAACCGAATCTTATAATACAAGAAATCAAACGGAATTTTGGTTCCCTGAAACGAGTGACAGAAACCAAATTGAATTATCTTTCCAAAATATTCACTTTATATGTAAATCTCCTTTGTGTACAGCATTGGTAAAACTTCCAATGTTTTCTTATTTATAAATACACAATCAATATTCTGAAATCGTTTTAAATTTGCGCATTATCCATGTACATTTCAAAAAACTTAATTATTAAATTAAATTTTAGTAATTTGGTAGTGGCTACATCGATAAGGATCTAAAATTGTCAGATTTACCTCCACCTAAATATACATAATCTAGATTGCGTCAATCCAAATGACTTTAATAAAATTTTAATCTCAAGTTAATAATTGTATGAATAATATTTGTACGAAATTGTTGCTACTGGAACAGAATAAAAGTACATTTAAATGTTAACGCATCGGTCTGGTAACTAACTATGTGACCGGAAGTTTCAATAATATCTTGTGACCCGTAGTTCGTGTGAACTTTAATCAAATTATTGAGAGAAATAAAGAACTATGTCATATCACGAATATCTATTACAAAATATTTTAATAGTTATAAATTGTGTTATCCACTTCACTTGGAATTAAATCAGTCACTTTCGGAAAATCCTATTTGAGTATTTATACCAACTACCAACACGCAACTCGCAGTCCTTACAATACACAATGTAGAATAAATGTTATTTATTCTTCTTTTTAATGTTTTTCCTAATAAGAAAATGGATTATGTCAACGTCAAGTGTTCGCCAACACTTATTCTTTCCGACAAAGATCCGAAAATTATTATTTCCGACCATTTTACTGAATAACAGATTTATCTTTATTCATCACAGTTTCACAGAAAGTTATAAATGGGTTAATGTTTGATTTTTCTTGATTTCGTTTCGTTTGAAACACGTTTGATTAAACAGGTGATTTCATCATCTGCTTAAGACGAATTTACGTAAAAATTTTAAAACTTTTCTACTATTTAAAAGCACAATTAAAGTAGATTTAAGTATTTTATATGAGAAAATTTAGACTACTAATGCTCCCAAGGGGTATTCTTAGTTAAGTTGCCCCGCTCAGTTTATGCTAAGAAGAATCTTTGAATTGAATCCATCCCATTTTTTATTAATTTATAAAGAAAAACTTGCAATGGGATATTTATTATATAGCGAGTATTAAAAGATTTTATTTTTACACTAGCAAACTCGGCGAACTCCGTTTCGCCACCAGGTGGCTTCGTTTTATGTAACATTTCTTTTGGTGATCCCGCTTTTCTGTTGAAATTTTTCCTGAATTTTCTTTGCTATAAACCTCACGGAACCCGAGACCTTTCCAACGAATGCAAAACCGTGGAAATCGGTTCGTGCGTTCTGGAGTTATAGCGTCAGGAAGGAAAACCCGACTCATTTTTATATAGTAGATATATAATAATATATGTAGTTGTATTTAAATATTATTAGGGTAATTTTTTTAATGAAGCCCTTTCATCAGAAAGGGCTTCATACAGGTATCATACCTGTTTTTAGTTTCATGGCATTAAGTAAGATATCGTCACATTGAGTATTAGCACATTGTTAATCGGCACGTGAATTGAGATGAAAACTCAATGAAGCGTTACCGTAAGATCACATAGTTCCACGTTTAGCCTCGAATCGAAAGAAGCCAGAGGAATACAGAAGCCATTTGTGCCATATTTATACCAAGCGTGTTACAAAACACCTTTTATATTACGCACTATGACAATAACTCTCTACGGTATCATAAAAGTTTCTATTTCATAAAGTAAGGCGAGGACATGAACTAATGTAATAAAATTATGAATATGTACGTGAAATTTTGATACTACATTATCTAATGACTCTTCAAGGGTTTCAGATTTCTACATCTGCTCCATTGATTGTTTTTTTATATAGGTAAGCAGGTTATCAGCATTCAATGCTTGATACACGTAGCCGTCGGACGTTTGGATCTAATTAATGCCGGTTTAGTAATTACTATGAAACAGCCTATTAGCCATATTTTTATGATTAGAAAAATCATTGATATGTGATCTATTCTGTGATCTATACAGTTTATTTATATTAGTCGTACACAGACATGCTTTCTTTGAAAGACGCGAAATTACAATTATAATTTCAAAATGAAAAGTTAAAATCTTAAATTAACGCAACAAATAATATTGTTTTTAGACCGAGTAGGAAAGTATAAAGGATCTTGTTTCAGGAGTACGGCAAGTATTTTTCGCATTTAAACACATGCCTACCGAATATCATCCATATGTGGTATAGTGTTGAGTAAACTCAGTATCACAGACTACTTTAAAGATAGTCGGCGCTTTTTCAAGCCTATTTCCGTTCTTGTGAAACGTTGTTGATTGATGTTGACTGAATTGAATAAATTACGTCGTTGGTAGCACAAATAGAGCTGATTGAGAGCGTCTTAAAGGATTATAAATGGAATTTTTTCTAGAAAACTGTTTAGAAAACAAATACTTGAATTAGTCAGAATATATCTCTTAATATTAGTATTCAATTCTGAGAGATAGTTTCGAATATGAATGTAGAATTTTCACTAATTAAAAGGTTCAAAGGATGGCAGGAAAAGTACAAAGAATTAGTATGTAAAAGCAATTACTGTGTTCGGGAATATCGGTACTATTAGGTTTGAGATTCAGCTTAATCAATGTAATTCAGATACGATCTGGTATGTCAACAGATTTAGATTTTGACATCCAATACGTTTTGAATTATCACCATTACAAAACTTACTTACTTATTATCACACATTAAAAAAAATTATAATTATAAGTGTCTTGTAAACATGATTTTCTTTAAAATCCCGTTTAAAACTATTTTTTTTTCATCATTCAAGCACTTTGAATACGTAATTCGAATTGTACGAATTTGAAGTCTACGCTCCGTAGCAGCAGTGGGTTACGAGAGTGTCTATTTCCGTTCGAATTTCCTTAGTAACAATTACTATTTCTCCTACATGTTTGCGAATATTTTGATATTTAATGATATTGACATAGTTTTCCGTATTCGCTTTATTTCTTGAACAATCAATACCTGTTTTCCTATATACCATTTCTTGATGTATTTAAATTTAAAAGAAAATAACCTGTATTCAAGTTTTTATGTCGAGATTTATTTAAGACAATTTCTTATTGAAGTTATACTTCTTTTGGCGCATTAGGGAAAAATGATGAGAGTTAATTTTTACGATGCGCGCGCACACTGTCACAAACAACCGACGACCTGAAGTTAGCTATATTCAAAACTGTAATTTTTGTGATATTTAAATAAACTTTATTAACCTACATAAAGCGTTATAATAAAACTTTCAATGTATCTGTAGTGTCGTTTTTACTAAAAACGTAGAATAAGGCGAAAGATATTTTTTTTAAAGATTTTTATCTTGTTACGCCAAAGAAGTATAACTTTTAACGCGTGTACTTATATAAGTAGGTACACACACGTTTTTTTATTAATTTATACATTTTAAGCTAGAAACTATTCCGTCATTTCACATGCTTAACCATAGTCAAATTTTCACACAATTTTATTGGTAACTCTCTGTTTCACCTAGTTACTTTTGAAAGGAACGAAGAGGGCCTCGCTTCTTTGACATTTTAGCGAGGTTTCCTCGTGAATCTAGATTTATTTAACCATATTATGTGCTAATGCGGCAATAACATTAATTAAACCTATAAAAATGTTGTAATATAATTATACGCAAGAAGCACCAAATAGATTGCGATGGCGAAATATACTTGAGGAGGCTAAGGCATACAAGGGGCTGTATAGCCATTGATGATGATGGTTAATAAAAAATATTATGTAAAAATCAAATGATGAATTTAATAATAACCTTTTAGCATGTCCGATGTCGTCAGCTCTGACATTTAACAGCATTGTGCTGGGACTGAATTGCCGTCAATAAAGTTAAAAGCCTTTGTATCGTCTGAAATGTGGCGCAACTGTGATCAACATCCTTCCCTCTATTGTTCACTTGTGTACAAGTTATTAACTGAAGCAGATTAGCCGGATATGATTCTTATGTATTTAAAATCATAATTACACTGTAAATAACAAATCTATCTAAATCTATCTTTATTCATAAATAGTATTACAATATTCATTACCTACATAGTAATAATAATAATTAAAAATTGATAAATAGAAAATTAAAACAAATTTAAAATGTCTGGTCTCTGTGGACCTATAGTACTGGCAGCATTTCCTCGCTGTATTGCGATACTTCTTCATTGAGCGAGGAAAGCACCAGCTCTGGGTTCACCAGGCGCCAACTTAAATATTTAATTAGCGCATGTGCACTTGAACCCCACTTACTAAACTGTATAGTTTAAAGGTTGTTAGTGAAAATAAATATATGTATTATTTTGGAAGTAAAAAAGGTTTGATGTCCAAGACTAGACTATACTGGTTTTCACAAAGTTTATGTTTGATCTTATTTTTGACAGCTTGTTTAGTTAAACCAAAATATCTAAATATTTTCTGCGAGCTGTTCAATTTACGAACAGATCAATAATTACTTAATAAGCATGTTACTAAAAATGTATATATTACTGTTATTCATTTAAAATACATTGAATTTATATTCACAATCTAACCGAAATTTATTCATAAACAAGTTATTCTCGGGCGTTAGGAGATAATTAATTAAATTAAAAATAAAGTGTCGGCCCCGGCCTCCACGTGAACAGAAATTATAAAGTTTATTAAAATTCATCGAGCGTTTTGTGGATAAAAGTAACACTTTGAAAGTACTCAAATGAAAATTATTTTTCAAATTAATTTCCCACATAAAATGATGTTCATTTTTTGGTGTTACCAAAATCTCTTATATATTAATTAAAATCTATATACAAGTTTCTAATAAAACTAGAACTACGATAGGTTTTAATTAGACAGAATACATAGTAACAATTTTCTGTAATATTTTAGAATCATATGACCATGCTCGGTGTAGGGCCAAACGTCACGACAATTTAAAAGCGTAAAAATCCAGACATCATTAATATGTCATTCAAGTCAAATGAGTTTTGATTCTTAAATCAGTTTCTAAAGCTTATAACTGGGGCTGCAACACCTGGTCGGGGCGCAAGTTAAATTATAAATTGTTTTCTATCTTTGGGACGTTTATGAGCCCACCTTCACATGCAGGACACAGTTTAATTTCTATGAGGGCTATAAGAATGTTGTGACGTAGCCGATATACGCAAGTAAATCTATGATAGTTAAAAAATAGTTTGGTTGTGTATAAAGTTACTAGCTGATCCGGCAAACGTCATTTTGCCATGTATATCATTTATAATAAAAAATAGGGGTTGATCGTAGAGGGGTGAAAATTAGGGGTTGTATGTATTTTTTAATGCTGTATTATAAAAAAATAAAAAATAAGTAATTTATCTAAAAATTAAAAACAATAATTTAGGTGTGGACTACCCTTAACATTTTGGGGGATGAAAAATAGATGTTGTCCGATTCTCAGACATACCCAATAAGCACACAAAATTTCATGAGAATCGGTCAAGCCGTTTCGGAGGAGTTTAACTACAAACACCGCGACACGAGAATTTTATATATTAGATAAAAACAATTGATTTCCAAGTAAAAGATTAGCTTAATAATCGCTTGTAAGACTAACGAAGGCTTTAATAACCCTTTGTTATTAATTGGATCCTTTCCCGCTAATTGAGCCGACTCTGATACAGTATTAGAAATTTCTAAAAGCGTTATAAGAATAGATTATTCTTAATTTTAAATAGAAATAAAAAAGCTTTTTTATTTCTGTTTAGTTTTTACGCTCATTTAATATACAAATACAAGGAAATGTGTAAACATCGAAGTGGCTGCGTTTAGTGGGTTAATTATCGCGTCCTCGATTGATCTTCTATTAGATATTCATTGATTTTAAAAACGACGGCAACGCACTTGCGAGTACTCTGGAAATGTAAGTGTCTATGGGCGGTATCATTATCAGATGAACCTCCTGCCCATTTGCTGTTAAAAAAAAAAGAAAATAATATGTCCCCATAATTTTATGTAACCGTTTTTATTATATGTGTTAATATTTGTACGTTACCGCGCTGTTTACTTTCACGACAGCCGAGAACTTTTATAACTTTATTCATTACTCCACAGATTATACACGCCGCGCTACTCTTGTAAATTTTATGAAATTGGCATATTGATTTTCTGTAAATAAAACGTTTAAAACTATCAAGTACCGGTCTGGATGAACCACAGTTTGTGTGATATGATTGTTAAATTTTATAAAATATGTAGATAATTTCAGTCTAAATTAGACAGTTTTAAAATAGTCTGTAAAACAAATGACGCAAGACACGTATCAAGCTTGTCCCCGCGTATTGGACTAAAAATGCTATTGTCCAATCACAATCAAACGAAACGCGCCATCGTTTTGCCTTTGGCTTTACAGTCTCACCCCTGAGGAGTTGATTCACTGGGTATAGCGGCTTTGTGGATGATTATAATTACCCATTGAAGTGTGTCTAGCTTGCTTCATAAATTAAATGAATAACGTTTTTATATTGAAAAAATATTATGTTGTGGACAAGTTGACGTTTGACGCTTGGACAAATTTTTGCATTTACCATGGTTAATGGTTGGTGTACTCAGTTTTCGCACTTAGACTCTCATTAGGTCCGTTGTGCGTAAAGTCCTGCCTTGCGATTCTGTAACTCGCTTTTCGAACTCACACAGCGCCGATGCGAAAACCGCTGTGTGAGTTCGAAAGTGAGTTACAGAATCGCAGGGCTGGCTAACCTAGCCAGCCTAGCTCCTTCCAGAAGTCTTCTGGGCACTTCGCAGGCTTCACAGAGCGACCTCACTGCTCCGTGGTTTTTTGTCCGTTGGTTAGCCACAGCCACGCATTCCAAGACTACGTATCTGGCTGATTCCTCTACGCTGAAACCATGCTACAATATTTTATGTAAACAAGATAAACTTATAATCAAGATAATAGATATATACTTATATCTTGTACCTTCAAAACTTTGTCGCACTAGCAACGCGCTTACGATTTTTTTTAATCCAAAGGATTCTATTATAGAAGAAATTTCTTGTTTCAGATAACCCACACATCTACAAAGAAGTCAAAAAAGGTACATTAGAATTATTGATAGATTTAAACCTATTCGACTCACGCATGAATTGAAAAATTTGTTGATTAAATAAAAACTAATTCGTACCTAAAGCTTTACACGGAATTCTGTATATTATATAAGTATATCTACATGAATTACTAAGAGGATATGTTTATTTTGTATATATTAATAATAATAAAGCTTTATTAATAACACAGATTGTGACTAAATTGATCTAACGCTAGTGTTAGTTTGTAGAACCTTAGAGTCATTCTATATTTTGCAGTAAGGCTTCAGGATTTTCTTATAAATGGGGCCCCTAAATGCAAAAACAGCGTTGGCTTAACACAGTCGTTATGGCGTCGGGAATAAAAAACGTCTGTTCTTGGATGTGTCCGGATTTAGTTATCCATGGAGTTTGTGATATCTTAAACAGATCGATAAGATTCTAAGTATAGCTTTCTTACTGAATAGGTTTTGCTAGGTGGAGTTTGACTGTAGGAAATCTAAATAGTCTGCGATAGGCTACTAGAAGAATTGCTCTTTGTGCACGTTCCAACATAACTAATGTAGATTCAACTGCTCCTCTCCACGCAGGTAGACAGTATGTTAGAATGAACTGATAAAATGCTTAATCAATTATCCGAATAATTGACTTAGTATTTTGTCAGTTCAAACACATGGATTTAGTTTTGTCAGTTCTTTTGGGTTGTTATACGCTTTGGATTTGAGAACTGGTAGTAAATATAAATTCCACAGTATTTTTTGAAGTAAACTTCTTTATCGGGGTTGGAAAAAAATTTAGTGTAACATTTTTTCGTTATGCGTCACATTTTTCCGTTACGCGCCATCTTTTGAAGTGAAACTTCTTTATCGACGTATGGGAGAAATTTTGTAGCAGGTTACGCGCCATGGTGCTTTTTGAAGTCAAACTTCTTTATCGGCGTTGGAAAAAAATTTACACACATTTGTCAGATTTTTCGGTTACGCGCCATCTTTTTCTTGTCCCTATCACGGTTGATCCGAAGAGATTCGAAGCCATTAGTAATAAAAAAATATAATAACGATAACAATGACAGTAATACTAATAATTCTATTACAATTAATGAAATTCTGTAATAATCTTAGTACTACATAGTAGTACAGTAATAAGTTAAAATGAAATAATTGTATTTGTATTCATGTCTATGATAATAAAAGCCTTTTGTTAAACTTTATCTAATTTAACTTTATTTAACCAATTTCTGTGAAGTTGCATATCATTTTTCGAAAAATAAGGTCATAAAGAAGTTTCACTGTGTGCGTGTACAGTCTTACCTAGTACACGCACACATTTTTTATTTTTATAGGTGTACACTAACTGTATTAATGTAGGTAACATTATTAATGTAGGTAACATTAATACATGATATTTTGATTTTGAAATAGACATTGTACTGATCCGATTAAAAACTTATTTGCAGCCCTCTGTTCCATTTATTTTCCTCTTTTAGTTGAACAAACCAAGTTCAAAGCTAAACCTAGTAATACATACAAGTGTGATTATCATCGTAAAGAAGTTGAATTTTCTATTTAGACTACGCCTGTGTTCATTAAAAATGATACTGTGTAAAAGTATATATCTACTATATCACTGTTCCTATACTCTAGCTTTGCCCACACCATAATAATTTGATAACAAAAATAGTGATATATCATAATTGAAACATAGGAACCCGGTCATTGTATTATCCTACAAAAAGGAAGCAGTTAATAAGGGCCGTGTCCTGGTAACAGTTCTGTCGTAAACTGAGGTCAATCAAGTCGTAAACCTGATTTACACTTCCTCATTCAATATTAACACGTTTGTTTTTGTTCAGTTCTAGTAGTTTTACAAATTTAGTCGTTAATTATTGAAAACTTAAATAATGTATTAAGTTCAGCATAGGCGCAGACTTAAGACTGTTTTCTGCTCAGCCCTGCGATTCTGTAACTCACTTTTCGAACTCACACAGCGGTTTTCGCATCGGCGGTCGCTCTCAAATCAGTCGTGAAGCAGTCATTTTATGATTTGGCATTCTGAAAAGCTGGGAGCTTGTAGTTTATTGTTTATCACAATGCCAAATCATACAATTACTGCTTCACGACTGATGACTGAAAACCCCTGTGTGAGTTCGAAAAGTGAGTTACAGAATCGCAGGGCTGTGCTTCCTTAAATGTTTCTTGAAAAACTTTCTTTTTCTAACTCATATTAACAAAATCTTAGATATAATAATGTTTTTTTTCTAACTGCGATATATATTTTTTCTCTTCAAAATCGTTTTTGATAATCTAAAATTACTTGTAATTGTACCACTATCTTTGCAAATAAACGATTTATAATTATTACTATTATGACTTTAATAAGACGAATCAATTTATCTTCCTCTTTTCCTTCTTTCCTCAAAGTTACACCTTTGTAGGATGTTATCTCGAAACATGACCAATATTTCACGCAATCGCATTCATCAATCCACATTTCCGTCTTGTTTCTTCTTTAATCCAACTTATTCCTCATAAATGAATAGGTAAAGTTTTTTCATTATTTCTTCAAGATTACAATTTGTTTGCCCTTTCACAAGATATTTATCACACAGATGAGTACTTGTAAGTTCGTAAGAGCTTTTTATAAGTTTTCTTCCAGAACTGAGCGTTTTTAAGGCACTTTTTGCCGCGCACCACCACTATGTTGGTAGCTGCCGACTGATGTATTTCCGAACCAAATTAACTAACCTAATCCTTCCACCTCCCACTAATTCTAAAAAGGCCGGCAATAGACACACTGGAAGTGTCACTTAACATCAGATGAGCCTCCATATCAATGCTTAAGAGCATAGACGGGAGTGCCTGTCTTTGCTCTTAAGTCACCTCTGTAGAGTTAATAAAAATAAATAATAAATGTACATGTCTAATGGATTTCTATATTATGAAGGGCACATTGCTGTTTTGTTGATATTTTTAAGCTAGTTGGTGAGCATTCTTTGTTTTACATACTTCGTCGATTTCCAAGACAAGGCTGGATTTTTCACAGTACGAGAAAGAAAACTAATGTTAGTCACAAATAGCTGTGCCCCATCCGGGAGTTCCAGGAAATCATTAGTAGTAGTAGTAGAGATATTAAAGGTTTTTTAATTTCTGTGACCATACCTTTTTTAAAATATAATACAACACAAACCAAAAAAATCCGGCAGTCTTTTTGCACGAAGGCCTCTTTTAACTCTCTCCGCTTATTTCTATCCCGGGCTATTGCTCATATCTGCCATCAATAAATAAATAATATATACCTATAAAGTTAAACTATTAATGACACAGATACGGCATATGTTCCCAATGCCCTTTTGATTTACCCCAACTAAATTACGCGTCACGTTATTTGTCCGCTATGGACTCCTAAACTACTTAACCAATTTCAATCAAATTTTCACACCGTGTGCAGTTTGATCTAACTTAAAAGATAGGATAGCTTCTATTGATATCTTTATTTATACCAGCAATATTATTTTATTGCAAATTATTTGTTTATTATTTGACAGTCACAATTCTAACAGGCGGCGCTGTGTTTAAAGTACCAACATTTCACATAAGCTACAATTTAATGGCATAACCACCAAAAAAACATGGTGGTCCCCATGACTGGTGTTGTCCTGCTGTCTCCCTCGAATAGTTTACTACTATGTAATATAACAAAAAACATAGCCACAGCAACGCTTGGCCGAGTCTGCTATTATAATATAAAATTGTTACATAGGTACGTTTTGCTAATGTAATGAGGTAAAAGTAACACAGACTAATTACACTTAAAACCCAAATCAGTATGATCATTGATAAATTAACACTACTGTCGACTTATCCATGTTGATGATTTACAAATTAACTGCCCTGTGACATGCAAATAGGCCATTTCAGCTATTCCCATCCAATCTCGGATTTTATGCTCTGACGCACGAATAACGTCTAAGTAGTCTGATATGTATGACAAAATTGTAAAGGGAGGCTTATATTATGTCTTATAAGGATTAAAAACTGAAATGAATGAATAAATATAAAATTATTTGACAAAATACTAAAAACAATATAAATAAAATTGTTTATTAATATTCATAACTATTTAAATTAGTAACAATCAATTAAATTGTTTATTACTTATTATAAGACGTGGGCTGGAGATTTGTTACCATGGTAACCATGATAACAAACACGTTAAAATTCCATTTATAGCAAAGTCGGTCTGTTCAACAAAACAATCTATCTATTATTTGTTTATTTTTTACTGAAATTTAAGTATGTAGTCGATGAAAACCTTTCAGTTACCAGGTGTAGTTGTACCATTATTATTTGGCTTGCTAATAGTTAATTTAACAAAGACATAAGCACTGTCACATATTAGCAAGACAGCTATTCGAAGAAGAAATTTCACATTTTATAAGTATTTTTCATTCTTTGTCAAAGTCAAATTTACATTTGTTGCCCTCTAGACTGACTTCAATAGCGCAAACATATCGGTATCGATGGCCTGATTAAACGAAAATTATTAATACAAAGATTGTATTCATGTAACATAAATATTTGACAAAAATCTTATTGATTATTATTATTATTTATTTTAATAATATTTATCGTAATTTGTGGTCAATCAGTGAACTTATATACATATTTTATTGAAATTTATGCATTGAAGCGCATGAAAGCTTAATAAGATAGGATTTTTTCAGGTTTTTTTTCACATATTTTAATATGCATTTCACATGGTATGGCGAACGCCGTGAATAAATTGCTGTTCATAACCATTTCGCTACGCATTTTTTTACGCCATTGTGCATATAAATACAATAGTTGTCAATCGGTTGCTGGGTCACTTAGTTACCTTGAAAAAACTACAAGGTATAATGTATCTAGCTAATGCATCAGATTCCATGGCTTCATTACCTTCCGTCTAGATACATTAGTGCAAGCTGTAAGACATCAATAGGTCATTAGTATTTTTGCTATTCTTATAAGTACCTACTAATTCATTAAAATAAAACTATTATTATATTATAGTTTTAGACAACACAAAAAGCGTACTATGTGGTTATTAATTAATGAAGTATCTACTTACCTCTTCTCTAATGTAATTGTTATTAAAATATTTTATTTAATTAAGGGATACCTATATTCAAACGACAAATAGGAAAAATGTAACACAATACAATGAAAAAAACCCTACAAAATTTGGTACAAACAGTATTTAAAGAAATATATTTTAGGATTCATACTTATTCTTATTATTTAAAATACCATAAATATTACGTAACATGTTACAAATTACATTCTATTAACCTTATACAGTGTGCTCTTTCACGTCTACTTCAAACGTACGGAATTAATTTAATCATTGAGTTTCGGAGTTTACTGGCCTGAGTTAATTTAATATTTGTGTTTTCTGTATTGTGCTGGTCTCATCTAAAATGTAATACTAACAATACTGTCGTTACTGCTGTTCAATTTAAAATGAATTGCTTTAATAAATATAATATCTGCCTATCACAAATCTTATTAATGACTGACTATAAAAATGTAACTGCCAGGCCTTTGCGGATAAGAAATATCTTATAATTGTAATGGTGAATGATTATATTTGAGGAAATGATTTGGCCACAAATACAATACAACACTAGCTGACCCGACAAACGTCGTTTTGCCATGTATATCATGTATAATAAAAAAATAGGGGTTGATCGTAGAGGGGTGAAAGTTAGGGGTTGTATGTATTTTTTAATGGTGTATCATAAAAAAATAAAAACAAAAAAAAACAGCTATAAAATAAAACAATAATTTAGGGGTGGACTACCTTAACATTTAGGGGGATGAAAAATAGATGTTGTCCGATTCTCAGCCATACCCAATATGCACACAAAATTTCATGAGAATCGGTCAAGCCGTTTCGGAGGAGTTTAACTACAAACACCGCGACACGAGAATTTTATAATATACTAGCTGATCCGGCAAACGTCATTTTGACATGTATATCATTTATAATAAAAAATAGGGGTTGATCGTAAAGGGGTGAAAATTAGGGGTTGTATGTATTTTTTAATGCTGTATCATAAAAAAATAAAAAAATTATCTAAAAATTAAAAAAAATAATTTAAGGGTTGACTACCCTTAACATTCAGGGGGATGAAAAATAGATGTTGTCCAATTCTCAGACATACCCAGTAAGCACACAAAATTTCATGAGAATCGGTCAAGCCGTTTCGGAGGAGTTTAACTACAAACACCGCGACACGAGAATTTTATATATTAGATAAAGATTAAGGATGCTAATCTATAATACATACTTTGTAAGTAGTAGCCTAGTTCTCAAACGTGCTCTCCAACCTGAGGTATTACATTTGAATCCCAGCAGTACACTTATGCGTTTTTAAAATTTAATATTTTTATGTATATTAAATAATTATATGAAATTAAAAAAACTAATATTAATATTGTAAACAGGTTGTCAAGTATGGACACGAGGGATGATGATGAGCCACCACCGGACCCGGCGGCCAGAAAATCTCTCCATCATGACTACACTGAACAGGACTTTGAAGGTGTGTAACATTGAGAAGCTATTTTTAACAACCCTGATAAAGAGAAATAATTTGACGACTCCGATAGTACCCCTGACTGCGAATCCTTGGGTCCCGGGTTCGATCCCCGGCTGAGACGAACATCGATGTGATGAGCATTTGGTGTTGTGCTTAGGTTTTGGGTGTTTAAATATGTATATATATGTCTATCTATCTATATATAATATAATATGTATGTATATCCGTTGCCTAGTACCCATAACACAAGCTTCACCAGCTTAGCAAGGGTCTAGGTCAATTGGTGTGAATTGTCTTTAAAAAAAAAATATACCGTTTTTTCAAGATTGAGAATTGTGTTTAGAAGTTTTTTGTGTAATTTCCCTTCTGTCTGTCCGTCTGTCTTTCAGCTTACCATGTTTTTTTTCTAAAAATACAAACATTATGTACTCCATAGTTAAGATAAAATAAGAAAATCTTTGAAGCGTAAAAGCTAATAAATTAGATTTGTTTTTACTTTCATCTTTAGACGATTTTCAGACATTTTCAAGTTGTCCTGCTCGCTTTGAATTAGTGAAATGGAAGTAGGTCGAAGGGTGAACGAGGGTGCTACGACATACAAAGTAGGTCCAATGTTTGCGTAGGATTGTATTTTCAAGTAATCGTACCAAATTCGATTTTTTTTATATACTAGAAGAAGAATTTTAGAGCGTAAACCAACATTGGCCAATATACGAGTATTTACAGAAATATATATATAAATGTGTGTTATATTGAAAATATATAATAATACGAATTTTATTTAAGATCAGAAAAATATTTATGTTTAAGTATAAATATTAGTCTGATACGGAATACGGCTGTAAGCGATTATATTTTTAATTTTGGATTAAGAATGTTAAACGAGTCAGGTAAATCAGGTTTAGATTAGATTGAATTAATAATTATTTTAAGTAATTACCTAAAAATAGTTGAACAGAAAATTTTTTTTTTGGTACACCCTGATGAGCAAGTCTAGGGCCTGAAGGTACAAATAAAATCAATATTTTTTTGTACTATTTAAATTTAAATTGGATAAATATTTTATAATAATTATAATTATAATAATTTTATATATATTTTGGTTTATTTGATAATCGAGTACCGCATAGTTTTTAAAAAAACGCGTGAACCAAACAAAGCGAACGTGCCCAATTCGGATTGATGGGAGCTGTTTTTTTTCGACTTTGTTAACTCCCAACGTAAAATCGTACCTTATAATCTACTAGTTTGTCTAATCTAATGGCTGTGTTAAAAAAGTTGCTATAAATATAAAATTAAAAATAGCAGCCTACAAGCAATACCAGGATAACATTCAGGATGCAGTTCCTTCCAATTTTCTTGTAAACCAAAAACTTCGTTATTATAAAAAGGGTGGCGGGGAGTTTCTTACCACTTCTCATCTGCTCTAAGTGCCCTTCAAAACTGGTAGTAAACGTAAATTAATGCCTGCCAATTTTTTTTCTAATATTCATAAGTATACAGTTATAATATAAAAAAATAAATATTTCTTCCGCAGGTAATAAAAATCTGACCTTGAAAAGCCTGAACAGATTATAATAAGACGTCAATGTCTAAGAAAAATCGCATAATAATGGACCCATTAGATTATAAGGTACGATGCCACAGATAGGGGATTTTTACGTCGGGAGTTAACAAAGTCGTAACTCGGTATCAAACAGTTGTTTTATTATGTTACTATTTTGAATATGAAAAAGGTGACTGAACTACGAATCAGTAAGAACCTGAAAAACCTTTTGTACGTTACAAACAGTTGCCTATTCAAATACAGCATTTTCCAACAAAACCTCCGTTTAGACTGAGATGTTCTTTACGAAACTTTCGAGGTAGTATTGCGTCCATTATTAAAAGAAAGAAAGAAAAAATATTTGGTCATAAAACGTACATAAAGCAAAAAACACATATTTCTAAATTGTATTATATTAGGTCGCTGAGTTATTGTTGAGGAATTCTTTAGAAGATATTGAAGGTTTGGAAAGGTGTAATATTGTCTGCATTTATTTGATTGTAAGATAAATTATTAATAACTTCTACCTCTTTAACATCTCCACCTAGGTAGGTACAAGCCTACATCCTAATTATTGTTATACTGCATACTAAATTCATTCCCTTTGGATCATGAATTTTATGAGCTAACATAAAGATTTTATGTGCTAACTAAGAGAGCAAAGGTTAATTGTATTAGAGAAAGACTTAATTTTGCTTCCGTTTCATTGGTCTTCTTCTTTGAGATATTTCGCTGGGAATTGAACCTAGCACCTCCGAGTCCGTAACCAGTTAGCCATAGAGATGGTCAGAGAGTGTTACACGTACCTAATAAAACTAAAATTCCAGATGCTTTTAGCATTTAACAAGATTTTGAAGCAAAATTTTCAAGTACCAAAACCTTTGACATTAAATGGTCTCTGGGCCGATGTTTGCTTCACAAAATGCCCCGTGCATATTACCGTTATACATATCTAAAACTCTCCTTGGTTGTACAAAATGTTTATATACATTTGGGGACGTTTAAAAATCGATATAAAGTAATACAATATTTTATCCATTTTACTTAAATTTCAACAAGTTTTTTGGATTTGATTTATTCAAATTATTTTCTAACTCATTACTGACAATATATACCTAACTTATACATAAGTGGTAATACATATTAAATATAACGTTCGAGTCAGGTCGCATTGCCTCAAATAAATTTTTCAGCGTAATGGTCGTAGGAAAAATGTTCTTCTATAAATCTCATAATATAACACAGAAGTGACACGATACTATTATAGCGTCTCACAATAATAAACTAACGCTGCTTTAAGTTGTGTAAAAATATTCATAGTGAGGCAATAATACTTTACTGTATATATTATATACATGAAATAGCTATTAAAATAACAACTCGGTTAAATCGAACCTTCGTACCCACAATTTTAATATTGTTGCGTTGCGTGAACAACAACACATCATTAGTAAATACGTTGACAATTGGTTCAACGTCCTGGTGAACATAAATGCAATATAGAGTTTATGTTTCCACTACATTTAACATATAAAAATATCTATAGAATGGTAATAATAACACTTATATGAATCTCATACAAATTAAGTGGAACAAAAAAAGCTACTTGTAGTAATCGCATACGAAAGCTGATAGTAGGACAACGATTATAACACAGTGAAAGTCGTATAAAACTATCTACAGATAAGTAGCAGTTAAGAGCTATGGAAAGTTCGGTCAGGTGCAGATTATATAAAATAGTGTGATAGACCCACCTTGAGAGGTTTAGCGAAGCCGTATCAGAATAAGGTCAGGTTTACACGATTTATGGCGGAAAGAGGCTTTGAAGGAAAACGGATTAAGTGCAATGTTACTATAAAATTATAAATATGTTTTAATTTTATATTATATATATCTATTATTAGGCACATCACTTACGTAACTGTAATTCATTGTGATTCTCAGTAGCCAGTTGGGATTTCCATTAGCAGCTATTAATAAATTAATTTAAGATTATCATGAACTATTGACATGTTTTTTTTTAATATAGAGCGCATTGTTATGAATAGGTCATGAAAACACTAGAATTTTATAGAACATAAGTGTTACTAAAACTAGGGAAACCAGTTTTACCCTCATCCTTTCATATAAGACTTCTTAAGTTCACTCACAAAATAGGTGCCATTTTGTGAAAAAACTAACAGAACTAACTATCAAAGTTATCGTTGTTGTGATAAATTTACATAAATTGGCCAATACAAACGAAAATTAAGGTAGAACAAATTGACGTGAAGTAACTATGATAAAAGTACAAAGAAACTTTCTTCTATATATTATTGATCTTGCATATTATTTTATATTCGCAATCAATACTCGTACGGTGAAAGAAAATATTGCGAATTTATTATACAATAAATTTCGCACCTGGAAGATGGCTAATTAGATTTTTTTTTATTTAGATAAGGCAACGGAAAAATGAACGGATACAGATACGCTTGTTTTTTAAGTATTCTATAGAATCGGCTTTTCCGCGACTTTAAAATGCCAAAACACCGTATTGTTTTTCGAAAAGCATTCACAGCTATTATAAGCAATTTTGAGCGCTACGTTTCGTAGCACTTAGTACGTCGTAGCCTACTACGAGTAGCTTTTATATCGTCACGTAGACCAATCGATATTCAGTCAACTAGAAAATAAAGCTTAGGCTATGTGTTTTTTATTATCTCGCTTAGTAATAATAAAGATATTTCATTTCTTTATTTTAAAAATCTTTTTTTTTTTTATAGAACGGGGGGCAAACGGGCAGGAGGCTCACCTAGTTTTTCGTAGTTTTATTTATTACTTTAACACCATAAGCGCTAACCTCGTAATTCGGTTTGTAATTAAGGGCATTTTAATACAATATTTTACGCATACGTCCCCGTTTAATACCCTATAGAGACAATACCTCATCACAGCTGGGGTATACAGAAGCGGACCCAAGCTTACTGTTTTATAAATATCATAGAAACAAATCATTAATATTTTAAAAAGCGTCAAATTAAACTTTAATTCAACTTCAGGCAGTTCAATGTCAAACAGTGATTGAAATATCATTTTTCCTTCTCTATATCTGGGATACCATGCTAAGACATCTTTCATCCATTTTGTGTTTTAGGAGATAAATAAAAAAGACATCATTAGACTATTGCAAAGTGACAAAAGACTTACATAGTATTGGGTAGAGACGCGATATGACGCATCACTGAATATAATATGCTTAGCAGCTAAATCAATAAATTAATTACAGCTTCTACTTAAGTAAGCATATGATCACTATCAATAATCAACGTACCTAACACAATATAATTAAGCAATTTTAGTTAATTGAGTTGAGTTGCATTTGTAACATAATTACAACTTCTGTACATTTTGTTATTATAATTTAAATTTAATAATTCGATTATTTGTGACTTTTATACTAAAAACTCTCTGGGAATATATAAGCTGAAGGTTCGTCATTACATTTTGTTTCAAAATGGTTTCTTCCCTTACATGTACACCAAATCTTAGCATTTAAAGGAGTGGTGGAAAGCTTGTTGCCAGTTCTTCTGGATTTTGATTTAGGAACTGCTAATAAATGTAAATCTAGATTAGTTTTTTCATAGTAACCAATATGATTAAATAAATTTTGTTTTGATTTTTAGGTTTAATAGTCCACGGCCCGCTTCACAAGACATTTTCGTTTACGAACTAGCTATATCTGAAATCGACTCCCGGTGAGAGTTTTCTCTGGGAGATACTAACTCCCATTGAAAAAAGCACGTCAAAGAACGACAACGAATCCGTAATTCGGAATCGACAGTTCGTAATTTCAAATGCAAACGAAAGTGGATTTCATTTCATGGTCGAAAAGGGCGAATATCATATAAATCTGATACAATACAATTATTACAACGTATTGGTTTGTCAACGGTTACAACTACGTAGACAAATTTCTTTTTCCTTATATGAGGCCGTACGCATCTGTTCCTATGTCAATCTTTTCTTAAAGACTTTCAGAACACTCAGGTGAACAGTCTTCTCTATCTGAGCCACGCCGTTAATTTTCACGATGTTTACCTTCCCTGAAGAACGCATATTACGCACGCTTAAAGCATTGACCGAGAAATGATGTATCAATGTATGTTACAATCATATTTTAAACTGTCATTGAAATAATGCATTAAAAAATTCAAAACGTCAGATAAGTAATTACTCTAGTCGCGAACCAAAACATATAGAATATAGAAACCTTCATAGGCTGTTTAAAACTATAACCCTTGACCTCTCTTGTTGATTAATAGTATGAGATTAACACGAAGTTTCTTAGATGAAATCTAGACTACAAAATAATAAAAATGCTTGGGTGTGAGCAGTGTTGACCTAGTAATTTCAACATGCGACTCATCCCTGGAGTCATAGGTTTGATCCCCGGCTGTGCACCATTGGACTTTCTATGTTCGCATTTAACACTGGCTCGTACGGTGAAGTAAATAGAAGTAAAACATCGTGAGGAAACCGGCATTCCTTAGACCGAAAAAGTCAACGGTTAGACACAAAAAGTCGAACACCTATTAAAAATAATCACAAAGATAAAAAAAGGTTGTAGCGCCATTGGTATTGGTATAAATTTAAAAATCGTGATACCTAAATGTATCTAATGTATTCAATTTGACGGGCTTTAAGGCAGTAAACAAAATGATCGATATCATGTCTAGACAATTGCGGGTACGCTTTTGTTTATTTAGGTCCCTTGGTACTTAATGTATAGAAGGATTAAAATTAGCTTTTATTTGTGCCCCCCTTACAAAACTAATTTACACTATTTACAAAAACACCAGCCAGATCGAGATGATACGACATGTATTAGGTTAGCCTGTAAAGATAGTGATGTGGAGAAAATAAATAAATAAATAAATATTGTACTATCTTTTCCTAAATGCATCTGTCATTCTTATGCATAATTTATCTTGATGGCAATGGTACCTTATTTCAGGACCTAAGAGTCAGATCACACGTTACACTATTCGCCCAATGTTCTATGTAGGTAAGTTAAAATATACCGCCGTTATTGTCACACACATTTGTACACTCAGATTTAGATCTGTGATTCAATATGCTCCTTGATGTAATTTGCTTTTTAAGTGACGACGTGATATTTATTTTCTGTAAATTGTTATCGCGTTAGTGACAACTTTTACTTTGTGGTAATAATGTTCTTTTAACGTATCCAATATATTTCCGAGGGAGTCACAATTAGCACTGTCTCCATTTTGAATGTCCCTATGTCGTCAACTAGTGTCACCAGTTTTAATACAGTTTCTCATGCCCAAACCAGCCTTAACTTTAATACTGAAATTTCAAAAAACAAGTAATCTAATACAATAAAATATTTCCAAGGGAAATGAAAATTTGTTTTAAGAATAGTAATTAATCAAAGTAAGGAACAAAATATTTTATGTATTAAGTTTGTAAAACGTGTAGTCCGAAAATAGTTTCATTAAATCCATTTTGAAATTACTTTATACTAAAGATGTCAAGATGAAAGACATTATCAAAGATGTAATAACAATCTTGTCTCGTAGCGATAATATCTTTATCCTCAAAGTTTCCAAATATTTGTGTAAGGAAAATAGATTTCAGGGCTATTACGACACCTCACTTTTGGTAAAAGCCTATTACAACACGGCCTTAAGTTTTTATATTTTAAGAGATTTAGGACATCGTTATTTTTTTATTATGATATTGGAGGCAGATTGGGCCTCGTGGTTGTGACCGTTATAATTATATAAACACTAGCGTCTAAGCTGCACCCAGCTAGATAATTATTTAATTAAATATACTGTATCGGGGTTTTACATTCATCACTTTGTTCTATTGTCAATATATAATTGCGTACGCAATATATAATTGGTATTCTATTCACACTATGGGTTTTTTAATACATATTATTTTCTTTCGTTAATTCAACCACTATATTGTCGTCGGTGAACAGAGTTAGCCTAGTGGCTTCAGCGTGCGACTTTCATCCCTGAAGTCGTAGATTCGATTCTCGGCTATGCACCAATGGACTTTCTTTCTATGTGCGCATTTAAAATTCGCTCGAACGGTGAAGGAAAACATCGGGAGGAAACCGGCTTGCCTTAGACCCAAAAAGTAGATCACCTGCCTATTAGATTAACAAATGATCCTGAAACAGATACAGAAATCTGAGGTCCACGCCTAAAAAGGTTGTAGTACCACTGTTTTTTTTTGTCCTTGGAGATATTCAGTAACTTATTATGACTAGCAAGATTGCATTTGTAACTAGTATGATTAAGTAATACTTATGTCTGTTACCAACATTTTCTATTATATTTACAGCAAATTTTAGAATGCTGTCTCGTAAGCGGGCCACAGACGGACCGCATGTTGCAGTCAAGACCGACTGCAATATGCGATCGCCGCACGGCGATCTGCGGTTTCCATACTAAATTCATATCCGCAATACACGGACCGCTCGAGCAGTTCCTGAGCAAACCGCATATTGCAGTCGGTCTTGACTGCAACATGCGGTCCGTCTATGGCCCGCTTTAAGCTTTTATTCATCATTATTTCTTTGAAAGTTGTCTTAGTTATGTTCATTCTCTTTCTTTCTGTTATTCTCTTCAGCTGTGTTGTTGCAAGGACAGCCTGCATTTTGCTTAACTCAAAATCTGTGAAGATACGATGAGAAACCACCGTGACCTGTCAACATGTGTGTGATCTGTCCCGTTGTTTTTATTTTTTTAAACTATGGAATATGCCTAATCACACGTACACAATAGTTTGTGGAAATGAACATACGCTATTTCATTTATGATTTTTTAGTATTTTTTTTTTTAATCGGTTCAGTCGAAAACGACTTTAAAAACAAAACAAACAATCAAATCTTTCCTAATAAGAATATAAATAATATGAGTGTATATAGAATTGACAGAAAAAACTATTAAATTTACGATTGACTATGGTATGTAAGCAGTGTGGTAATTAAGTGAATATCATGATTGTAAAATGAAGAAAGTGTTTGGGTTTCTTCTAAATAAGAATTAATCAACTTTGATCTTCAACATGAACTTTAATCAGCAGTATTTTTTAAATTGTCTGACCCCACAGATGCCCTGTATAAGCTATAAATATTCAATTTAAACTGGAAAAACCTTGAAGTTTAGTCGTAAAGTATTCTAAAATTTTCCAATTTACTACGCAATTTTCTTTGAGTAAGAATCTTTGCCATTAAAAAGGAAAAGAAATCTAAAAAAGTATGGCAATTAATCTGTATTCAGGTTCAAAACTAGAGATTTTAATTCAATAACATATCAGAGTTCATATACATTTTAATATAAAATGCATATTTAATGCAAATTTGCGGCACTATTTATTAAAAAAAATTTTTTTAGTGGTAAATTGATTTTTATTGATAAATTAATATATAAGAATTGTTAAAAAGAAAATATACATTCATATAAAATGTTTCTTTTAATAATGTATAACGTTGCGTTGATAAATTAAAATTTAAGTAAAAATATATATTTTTTAATCGTTGTATGTAACATGTTTATAATGAATTTACTACTACTTATAAATCACTTCATGTAATACCTATATCAGACCTAATGAAGTATAAATTATGATTGCCAGGTCATCGGGCGCACACGGTGTTTGTGGGTGTACACGTGCCGACTAGACGTCACTCACACAGAAAACATAAACATCATCATCGCACTGAAAAGGACCCTGAAAAGCCGAGTAAGTAACATTATGAGAGCTAAATATCTCTATGACTCTAATCATTAGATACTTTATAAAGCTAAGAGCCAATAGTGTGAGCCGCGTCACATTATTATGACTTTCTTGCTTATACGTAGGTACTACAATCTTGAAATAGCAATTAATTCTTTTGTTTTGATCCCTCGCGTGACCACGAAACGTGACAAAACAGTGTATATTTTTAAATATTAACATTTATAAGTGTACATAGATACGAATATCATTAAGTGAATTCGATTTGATTTTATCAGTATTATAGGACGTCTTTAAATAAGAACTTTACTGAATTTTTCGTCTAAACAGAAATTTGCATTAAATTTGAAAATGACTTATAAAAATAAAATTTTATATAGAAAATAAAAATTGTGCTAATTAACATTGCTAATCAAAAAAAGTATTTTTGATTAAAATAGTTAAACTTACAAACATGCGAAATACATTTTAAATATTAAATACATTATAATATTATGTTTGATCTTTTCACTAATGTTATTATTATTATGAGAATAATCTTCATCCTTGAATTAGCGATTTTCTGATTATCTCGTATTGCTTTTGAAAAAAACAAATGCAATTCAGCTGATAGTACGTCTATAAGGTATTTATTTAGTTACATTTATGTAAAAGTTTAACCAACAAGCAATATACTAATTTCAAAGGAATTATCAGATCTTCTCTTTCAATGATATACGATCCCTGGCCTCTAGGGGACAAGGTTTTGATGTAAAATTTTACCGCATTACATATTGTCATTAGTCCCTCGTTAATACATATATGTATTTTCATGCTTTTGATACTAGTAAACGATAGTAGTTATACGTAACATGTTCATTGTCTTCGGTGTATTCGAGAGTTTAACAATAGCATAAGACAACTTAATGACGTCTTGAAAGCTTTAAGCTGATATAACAATAAGACAATATTGTACCTAAAATCTTTTTCAAATAATCACATTAGGGAGCGTTCAAGTATTACGTAACGAATCGGACGAGGGGGGGATACGGGAGGGGGTCCTTGTGTAAAACGTTACGATGCGGGGCGGGGATTGAATTACGAGTTATTGTTAATACTAATTTCGACTTTCCAGTACTTTGCACCACATAATGGTAACTTTTATGGTTGGTATGGTGCTCGACCAAACGTTTTACTATAGATACTTGGGTACAGAAAAACGTTACGGAGCGTTACATGGATCAATAGTAATACTTGAACGTTCCCTTACATGACAATAGTAAATTGAATTTTTTTATTAAAAAGAATGGTTTTAAAATGTCTACTTAAAGAATAAAAAATGTTTCAATGAAATCTTTCAATGTCGAATACAAAATACATTTGGTTTAATGCTTAAAATTAAACACTTCGATTCTTGCGACGGTACTTTGTAACTCTGTTAATGATGAGTTGTAAAAAGACTCAATATCAAATTAAGGATCGCTATTATCGAATACCAGCGCCGATGCAAACTTCCAAATAAATCGAAGGAGTTTTTTTAGTTGTGTTTTCACATAGAAGGATTCCCTACCTAACTACGTGACTTTGGTTTAGGGAAAATAGTCTCTTGTCACGAAATTACTATATTATATAAACAACACGTAATAAACAAGGGACATGAAACAAACAGTTTTAATGGAGTTGTGGTGGCATTAAGGCTTTTGTGGATTATATTCAGAGTTATTATGCACAATGACCTCATTATCATACCATAATGAAGCTCTTTACATAATAACAGTACACAGTACATAGGTATAGCCGAAAGTACGTGGCAAGAAAATTACATAAATTTAAATTTAATCTTCATTTTACAATTTAAATATGTATTAATTATAAGATGAATTGCATCCTTGACGATTAGCCTAAAGATATTTATGTTTTTTATGGATATAAGTCGATTTAGTTATCGAGTATAGTACCTATTTTAAAATGATTAAATGCACACTTTTTAAAATACTGCATAAAAAATGCATATCCATTTTCATATTTACTTTCTATTCTAGTTAGTAGTCTTCCCTCCAGGGGCGTGAATATTTCAATCCGTATAGTTAAAACATTAAAAGCAGAGCAAATACTGTTTGAGGAAATAATTATGTAAAAAAAGAACAAAACAAAATGTTTATACGATAATGTTTTGTCATGATAACATTCTCATATGACTTGACGAAGTAATATGAAGTTCAATTGGTTTGATGTTTTATTAAACATAAAATAAGCTTTTACGTATTTCATAAGACTAACTCATTTACCGATACACAAATATGTTATTGATAGCAATCCATTTGCATAATAAATTCGATTCGTAGGCTCCGCAATAATGGCCCGGGTTAGAAGACTGAGTGTAACAGATGACGGCGAAACATGTAAGCTAAATTGGGATCCAATTTTATCGGTTTTGTTATAATCATATGCCATCTCATGTTTCAGCATGACTTAGATTACTAAATTATTGTGCATGTTTATGTCAGATAAGATATTCTTACTAGTTCATCTTCATGTGAATATTTTTTCCCTTTTCACCTTGAGTAGGTTCTGTTATTAATTGATTACTTTTTAATGAGTTTAATTTTACAGTGACACCACCTGCGCAAAGAGTCCAATTCATACTTGGAGAAGATGTCGACGATTCTACGATGGTGTCTCATCCCCTATTCTCAGAAATGGAAGAGCTCGTTAAAGACGGCGACGAGCTTGAATGGAAAGAAACAGCTCGTTGGATCAAATTTGAAGAAGACGTTGAAGAAGGAGGCAATAGGTGGTCTAAGCCCCACGTTGCCACTCTGTCTCTACATTCACTTTTCGAACTCCGAAGTTTAATACTCAACGGATCCGTATTACTGGATATGGAAGCAAATTCTCTGGAACAAGTTGCTGAAAATGTACTGGATAATATGGTGATGGATGGCTTTTTAGGTTACGATAATAGAGACAAGGTGAAAGACGCTCTATTACGACGACATAGACACCAGCACGAGAAACGAAACCATAACAACATGTCTAGGCTTCCTCTAATACGATCATTGGCAGACATCGGAAGGAATCATTCATCCTGCAAAAGTAAGTATATAGTCGACATATACATATATATTACAATAATTCCAGTTTATGTACTTGGGTGTGGCGATAACAGATTTACAGGATAAAGATCCTCAGAGCACCAGCTCCAAAAGCTGTCGAGGCCCAACGACAAAACCTCACACAGCTCTTCTTCATGCAAGTGATACACGAGGATCTTACCTAGCTGTTCCAGGTCAGCACAGACTAAATATGTGCGATTAATCACGACGCACGCTATTACCAAATGAAGTGCACTTGGCTCGTATTAAGCTGTAAATACCACATAACGCTATAATACTCCTCTTCCAAAACAATACGTAGCATATCCATTAATATTTGTTACAATTGGCATTATATTCCAGTGGAAGAGAGCAGTACAAGCAGTGGACAATCTCAAAAAGGAGATTTTGGTCGTTTCCTAGGCATACCACTCGCGGGTAACCGCTATCGTTTTTATTGATGTTTTTATCCTACTCTATGGCCGAAAAGATCGGCCTCTATGTTTCAATGTTTTTTTTTGTAAATATTCGATTCATAAGCTACATGCTAGTTACATAGACAGTTAAATTTATGTGAATTAAATAGCTTCGCTCATGCTTTTTAAAGAAATAAATCTCTTTGTTATTCAGGATGCTACTATCAAACCTACGGTTACACTTGAGCACATCCATCATTCATCATGAATGTTTATTAACACTGTATTATTTTAAACACGCTTTTATATCTTATATATTTTTATATACTATTTTTTATATGCATGTTTCTTCATATTTAATACATAAATATACAAAAGAAATATTTTCAGGTGCAGCTCATGACGAAGGTATGATTAAAAGCCCAAGTAGTGGATCAATGCAACATGGCCACGATATCACATTAAACGGAGATGTAAACCATAAAAGTAACACGCATTTTATGCGAAAAATCCCACCAGGAGCTGAAGCTTCAAACATTCTCGTGGGTGAAGTTGATTTTCTTGAGAAAACGTTGTCTGCTTTTGTCAGACTCAAAACTGGTACTATCATGGGCGACTTAACCGAAGTAGCGGTGCCAACACGATTCATGTTTGTTTTACTTGGCCCACCTAATAGTAACTCTAGCTTTCATGAAATCGGAAGAGCAATGGCTACACTAATGTCAGATGAAATATTCCACGAAGTCGCATATCGCGCAAAGAAACGCGATCATCTACTTGCAGGAATAGACGAATTCCTAGATGCAGTGACAGTCCTTCCACCGGGTGAATGGGATCCCGCTATAAGAATAGAACCTCCTGCGGCAATTCCATCTCAAGATCTACGAAAACGTCCAAATGATAATAGCATAAAAGAAGAACCCGATGAAGAAGAGGAAGAGCAAAGACAACGTGAAGAATCTGGTTTAGCTAGAAGTGGTAAATTATTTGGCGGTTTGATAAATGACCTGAAAAGAAAAATGCCTTGGTATTGGTCAGATTTTAAAGACGCATTGGCCTTACAATGCATTGCATCGTGGATATTTTTGTATTTTGCATGTTTGTCGCCAATTATTACATTTGGAGGGTTACTAGGCGAAGCGACTGGTAAAAATATGGCTGCAATGGAATCTCTAGTGAGTGGCTTCGTCTGTGGTATGGGTTATGGCTTCTTTTCAGGACAACCATTGACGATATTAGGCTCTACTGGTCCTGTATTAGTATTTGAAACTATTGTTTTTGAATTTTGTAAGCAAGTAGGATGGAACTACATGTCTTTTAGATTTTGTATCGGAACTTGGACCTCTATCATACTAGTAATACTAGTAGCCATTGATGCTAGTGCTCTAGTATGTTATATAACAAGATTCACTGAAGAAAATTTCGCTACATTAATAGCATTCATTTTTATATACAAGGTAAGTTCATAAAAAGTAAACGATACTTAAAAAGTTTAAAAACAATTACAACGCAAAGTTTATTTTCAGGCCGTCGAAAACGTTATTTCGATAGGGAAAAAATATCCGCTAAAGACACGCCCTGATGAGATACTCAATTATGAATGCTACTGTTTGCCAAGTAATTACTCAAAGGTTCCCGAGCAATTTAATTGGACATCCATCGACAAAGAGTCGTGTAAAGTAAGTAAACTTGTTTATGACCGAATTTTGTGTTATCGTATAGAAGTACTAAATGATTACAACGTTGAACAGACAATACACAATGACCTTCTCTTTTCAGTTTTATAATGGGACGCTGGCTGGCGGTGGCTGCGATACAAAAGTTTACGTGCCAGATGTATTTTTAATGTCCATCATATTATTCCTCGGAACATTTGCAATTTCCATTATTCTAAAGGATTTTAAGAATTCTCTATTTTTTCCTTCGAAGGTAATTAAAATCGTACAAAATTTTACCAGTACGATGTGTGAATGAATTTACATATTGTATTATTGTTTTAGGTCCGTCAAATAATAAGCGATTTTTCTGTAATAATAGCGATTTTATCTATGTCGTTCTTGGATTATAAAGTCGGAGTCAAGACACCAAAATTGGAAGTTCCTTCGGAGTTTAAGCCAACCTTGCCAAGTAGGAATTGGGTAATCACTCCTTTTAATGGCAATCCCATATGGTCAGCGCTCGTGGCCATTTTACCAGCATTACTGGGAACCATATTGATATTCATGGATCAACAGATAACTGCAGTTATTGTGAATCGTAAAGAGAATAAATTGAAGAAAGGATGCGGATATCATCTTGATCTCTTTGTGCTGGCAATTTTAATCCAGATATGTTCAATAATGGGTTTGCCTTGGTTTGTAGCTGCAACTGTACTCAGTATAAACCACGTTAATTCCTTGAAAGTTGAATCGGAATGTGCAGCTCCTGGGGAAAAACCACAATTCCTAGGAGTAAGGGAACAAAGAGCTACTCATATAATGATCTTTATAACAATAGGATGTTCCGTTTTACTAACACCAGTTTTGAGACACATTCCAATGCCGGTATTGTTTGGAGTATTCCTGTATATGGGTGTCGCATCCCTTAAAGGTCTTCAATTTTTCGATAGGATTTTGATCATGTTCATGCCACAGAAATATCAACCGGACCACATGTTCCTTCGGCAGGTTCGTTTTAAAATATGTAAAACCATATCAATCACTTATGTTTTACACTCAAACAAAATCCTGAACCTAGTAACAAGAGGTGTGAATATTCAAAATTCTGCTTAAATATTGGGTTGAGATATCGGTCCATAAGAGTCCCAAAAGTCTTAATAATTTAAATAAAATATATCATTATAACGTGACTAAAACTATCTTTTATCAATGTATGTTTCCTTTCCTCGAACTTAAATACTAGTATAATAATCGTAAAGTTACGAAATACTGACTGGTACTGATTTGTAATTTATCAATTTACAGGTGCCAATTCGAAGAGTTCACGTGTTTACAGCTTTACAATTGACATGTCTGGTTTGCCTGTGGTTGGTCAAATCGTTTTCTTCGACCTCAATACTTTTCCCTCTCATGTTGGTTGTCATGATTGGTATTAGAAAAGCGCTGGACCTATTTTTCACTAGACGTGAATTAAAGATCCTCGATGATGTCATGCCCGAAATTACAAAGAGAAGCCAAGACGAACTTCGTGAACTCGGAGACGGAGAGGTGGGATGGCATGCAAAACTGTTCGCATTTTGTCATCGAAGCTAGTTATGATGATTTTATCATTCGTACGTAGTTCAAACAGATTTAGATTCTTTAGACCTTCTAATTTGTCTTAATAAAATCGATGTTTTGTTTATTATGGTTTTTTATTAATATCTACCCTACTACTATCGCTAGAAAAATCACCATTCACGTAGCACACATGCACAGTAAAATTGGTTACTTCGGAATATTTCCTACTTGACAATTCTTAGGCTCTCCAATTGTAGGATACAACAAAAAGCAATCCACCCGAATTTCAAGAAAACCTACAAATACCTTTAATAAATGGAAATATTATGAATATACCTTTGGCTTCGATTAACATATCGGAAGAGATGAACAAAACAGGAATTTGGAAGCAAGTAAATAATAGTAATACGACAAAAGCACGAGATGATCCCAGAGAGTTTAAAACTAAATCAGGCAAGAAAACGTAAGTTAAATTAATAATTAAATATACAAATGTTTCATTACATGACCTAAACCCATCGGCTTTCTAGTATAAAACTATAATAATGACCAGGGATTTGAAATATTTCAGGAACAAACACAAAAAACTAATGTCAAAAAGTTTTCAAACAGAGGTGGAGAGACGTCTGTCCACGATGGATGAGATCGAGGAAGATGATTCAATGAAGGTGTGCGTCAATGATACGAAATTCTAGTGTAGCACCAACGAGTCGGCAATGCCGCATGACACGGTACCCCATGCATGCATATTGCAAACGCCTAAAATGCATTTTTGTTTATATTATTGCATCATAGCCATACAAGTTATCTACTTATATAATATAGTCTCGAAGCCCGGGCGGTTATGCGATACTCTGGAGAAGTGTGAAGACTGTGATGAAGCAGACAAACTTTACAGTCTGTTGCTGATTGTTTTTCTTAACAGGCAAGTAGAGCAAATATAACTTTCAAAAACTCTGTGCGTAGAATACGTATCCTACGCGACCTACGGAGACTTGAAATATTCCAAGAAGACATTCTACTCAATAGTCAAAACTCAAGATGGTGCGATGCTTCCTCTAACTTTTTTAAGCATTACATAAAGAATCATAGAGGAATATTAATTTCACTAAACACATGGATTTTTGGTGCGGAGATAGAGGGAACCAACTTTCATATTATATTTCTTGTATATTAGATTTCTACTTTTATACTGTAATTTAGAACTAATTCTATCTTTGTTTATGTTGCATGTTTGCCTGGTTGCATGCTTTTACAGTCTCTAGAGTCGACTGCATCCTAAAAAAGTATTGATTTACAGAGCGAGCTACTAAAGCGAAGAGATTCTTGGAGCATTAAGAAAAATGAGTGCAAGAAAAATGGAATTTCGACGGAAACATCGGTCTAATTATATTTTGATGTATTTTAATATTCTTAGCCATAAATTAAGTTCTATTTTTGAGACAGTGATATTATTTTCAACTGTGAACTTATAGAGCGATGTATTTTTTTATTGTCAAAATATTTCGATTGTTTTACATTTAGTGAAGCACCTGATTATTATGAAGGAAGTTCGCAACATAAACCAAGAGTTGCCATCGAATCCTTGTATTAATATAGGTAGATGGTTTTAAGTAGCAGTATCCAAGAAAGTATTTAGCGTATATATTCCATTTCATAAAACATTCCAAGATTCGACAAATTTTGTCTTCGTTCGTTTATCTCACCTAATAATTTTAGAGCGTACTTATAGTAAGTAGTTTTAAAAAACATAATTTTAGTACGTCTGTGTATGTAAGATATGATCCAGCACAAACTATACAAGCAATTATTTAGATGTAAGTTGGAATCTTTGAATGACTGGAAATCATAGTTTATATGTATACTCAATTGTAGCGATTTAATATCTCGGTGTTTTATCTTAGTGATAAACTCTTTTAACTCCCCATATGCGACGTAGTTATAAAGTGCCAACAGCTAATACACCATTCGTGTTTGTTAACATTAAATGTGATTTTTGTAATCTATGTTAGTATATATTCTGTATGGTATAATAAAACCAGATATTATAAAACGCATTAGGCGGTTTCAGGGTGCGACTCTCATCTCTGAGGTCGAAGGTTCGGTATCTGGCTTTCTGTCTAACATCTCGCTTGGTGACGGAAAACATCGTGAGGAAACCGGCATCCCTTAGACCCAAGTCGACGGGGTGTGTCAGGGACATTACGCTGATCACTTACTGATACTGTCCATGAAATTAAAATGATTATAGAATTGGATACAATCTGAGGCGATATAGGGTTGGAGAGTCCACTGGATTATTATTATTATAAAACGCATAACGTAACATAACGAGTTGCTATGGCAACAATAATACCTTTGTAGAATTATCCAGAATACCTTCTCCCATCACTGTTAGAGCTGTTGTTAACGACGACGGACAACGGCCCGATTTTTATAACGGGCGACGGGCCGATGCGCAGTGTTCAAGTAAGTTGAGTGAATGTTTGTTAACGCGACGGGCTCATACCCGTTGCAACGTCACTCAACGGATTCGCGCACGTTGCCCCTCGGCGCGACGGCAGACAGTCCGATGCAGTGAACAACGTTATTTCATAGAAGTGTGTTGACGACGACGGATGTGCGCACGTTTATATTTCTATCTACCTACCCTCTGCTGTTCATTGCGAATATGGAGTTTACCATTGTATGGATTTATTAATAAGCCTTGATCAGAATAGGCCTATGTTATGGGACAAAACTATAGAAAATTAAAAAAATAAATTAAACAAGCAAATTTTGCGGCATGGAAAGAAATCTTCGTAATGCTAAATGAAGGTTTTGAGGCATTATCTAATAAATAATAATCAACGTACGTGCACTCCTCCCTTCAAATTTAATAGAACTGATATCGACAACAATGGACGCGATCACGTTATATTTAGCGTATCGTGTACAAAGGTAGCCGTTTTGCGTCGGCCCGTTACCATTTGACAAAAACGTTCGTTAACAAGAGCTCTTAGTCTTTTATGAACTCTGCTGTATTCTATATTGTCTATGATTTATGCAAATCCAACATAGAAAACTTATAAAAAACTGTAGAGCACTCGAAACTTCGAGTTATGTAAGATGTTACATCTTGATGTATTTTACCGATATCCGTCTCCACTTCTCAATTAGTCCTGGCTGGGACAATGGTTATTATATAAGTTTAGTTTTAATTACTTAAGGAGCTCATTTACTAAATATGCGATATATCCAAATACAATTTTGGACATGTGCCAACACACTGTCAACTATAATTTTGTTTCATTTCATTCATATTGTCAAATACCATGTGTCAGAAGTCTAGCGCAATTTTAAATGAACTTTATCACAGAAGACACAGCAATGTTACGCTTGAGTGAGATAACGCAAATTTCAGTCTCCTTAGTTCAAGTTAAGATTTTAAGGGCTTTTTGTTTGTGGGTCTAATTTTATTAAAACAAATAATGAAGTTAAGTTGCCTAATTTAAGTTTCCTTTGTGCGATAATTGTACCTGTTTGGTTGTTTGTTACGCTTTCGTCTTGAATGTTAAGAATAAATGTTTTTATAAATGTGTTTGAATTTATTTTCTTCTATAATCATATTATGCAAATAGTTAAGATTTATAAAATAGATTTATTCAGGTGAAAGTTTCCTTGTATTCCCTAAGAAAAATAAATGTAATGTGTGTGTAATAAATTTATAAGTGCGTCCCTGAAATGAATAATTAAAATTACTGATTACAGGCAACCTGTAATATCGTCTTATATTCTTCTAGTTAAGTTAAAAAATCAACAAATACTTTTGCCGTAACCGTAGGAGTTCGAGGTAACAAACTGCGAGGTAATGAAATAAAAAAAACAAATAATTTAATAACATGTATATTAACATCATTTCACTATACTTACAATAAAATAAATTAATCTAAACATTGTCTAGGCGGTTAGTTATTCTTCTTCTTCTTTTGGTCTGGTAGAATTCCCATTTCCTCTTGGTATTTCCGTATAAGCTGTTCCTGTACATCCGGAAGACAGGGAGAGTAACGACTGTACTCCATACTAAACTCACCTTTGCCTTGGGTCATTGACCTTTAAAAGGATTAATATGGAATTGGTATTATAAGAATTTTAATATTGTATATTTAAAAATATAAAAAAGCAAGAATGTCTAACGTATGATAATTGTAATTTTAATTACAGCTACGAAAGCTTTCAATTAATGTGCGTCAAAGATTTGTACATTTGTAGAAGGTTTTTTACTGTTATTTTTAATTGACATTGTAAATATCATAGTTATTAAAATAACCATCAAACAATCCTTTTTCTTTTTTAATTATTTATTCATTTAAACATTCATGGTCTTGATATTTTAAAACAACAAACTGTGTCTAGTCATATCCGGTGTAACACACACACTTAAGTGTTCATAGACTACATATTATCTATAATCTAAAATCTGCTTGCGTCTGTTACGTGGTACCAACAAATGGTAACCATGGTAACAAGCTTGACCGTAGTAAGTACGCGTAAGTCGTTATAAGGCGTATTATAAAATCTCACCTGAGTTCGCCAGCATATCCGAACATATTATTCAAAGGCACTTCAGCATATATCGTAGTCCAGCTATCGGCACCCTCGGTGCCTGTGATGATGCCACCCCGTTTGTTCAATTGACCAATCACCGTCCCATGGAACTCATCTGGTGTGATGACTTCGACGAACATAACGGGTTCAAGGATTTGCCACGCGCCCTCTTCGAAGACTGTGATGTAATTTATAATTATATTTACATTAATATACAAAGGAACTATTTGGTTTTTTTTTTTTGGAGATAAATTATAACCTGAGAAAAAGTAAAAAATGTAAAAGGACAGGCTAAAAAACGACGGGTTGCACTCCGGGAGTGCCGGCAGAAATGAAAAGTTTAATATTAACGTTGTGCATTTTTGATATTTTGGAATGGTTAGGGTATAATTTTGCATGAATTGCTTTAATTATCAGTATAAAAGTACTATCATTTATGTGGTAGAATACAATATTTATTTATTGCGTTATCGTACACAAACATGACAATTTATATTACATTAAATACGCCGCGCTAGCTGTCTACTATCCGTCTTACGAATTTTCGATCAGGTCACGTGTCCTGACGCGAGTTTAAATTTTTTTACCCATTCCAAAAAAGTGTATAACGCCGCTAAAGAAGTTTTCACTTCAAAAACAGTTACTTTCAGACCACACAGTCGTAAAAAAATTGAATCAGAATACAGAACCTACTCGTAAAACAGTAACTAGTTTATATAAAAATACATGCACAGGGTAACAAACATTAGTTAATAAACAAAAGTTTATGAGTACAATGTTGTTAGTCGATCTTAAATGTATATTTACTCTACGAGGTCCGGCTACAGGTAGAGCCTTTTACAATCAAATGGCAGGAACGTAAGGAACCGACATACATATCGTCAAACGTAAATTAAAAACATTTATATTATCTATGGTAATTGAAATATTAGTAACGATTACTAAATACAGTCGAGTCTCGATAATTTGAAACTCAAACCCGAAATACATTTCAAAATACCTAGAGTTTACTTATTTCATTTTTGCTCTCAAACATTGCTCTGTATGTTACAAGAATGACAATCAGATACTTATGAATATATGATATAGAAAGAATTGTATATATGTGAAAATAACATGAGAACTTAAGGCGCAGCGATAATCAGATCCATGTAACTTCCTTACAATCGAGTAGTCCGGAATATCTCAGCACACAACTCACGAGGGTACTCTTTGTATTGAGGAAGTCGCATGGGTCCAAATAACCACGAAGGGAGAATCAAGTAAATAAGAGTTTGATCAAAATTATTTATATATTATTAATAAAATATATTTTTTTTTTTAATAAATTCAATTTAAACAATTGAATACAATTATTATTCACAAACTTTTATTTCGTAAGGAAATCCGTAATCTATTTTTGAGAGTTTTTAGTGTCTATCATTGTCCAAAGAAATTTCAAATACAATTAATAGGTCTCTACACGATAAACACTAAGTTATAGAGAGTAGGGATGATCAGACTTAAATTATCGCATGTTAGCGAGCAAGACCGCTATTCCTTGAAATTTAAATTACCGAGGGGTCATATAAGATTGATTTTATTCAATTTATCGAGTATTTTTCAAGGGACCGGAAAAATGTCAAATTATCGAGAGATTCCAATCAACGAGCGTCAAATTATCGAGAGTCTTTGGCTCGTTCTGACTCAGCTATACATTTTCCGCCTCTTCAATAATTTCTTATTAAAAGTCCTTTACATACAAGATAACATTCTTGTTATACTAAATACAACGTAATGCGAGACGGCGCAAATCTTCGCTAGAGAAATTTATTTAAAATGAAAATTTTAAGACAACACCGGGTTAGTAAGTTTGATGTTAGCAAAAAAATTTTTTTTTTAATTAGACTCAATAAAGTTCTTCGAACCACTCCTCATAAGAGCTATTAAAACACACGTTTGAGATCAAAGGGCCTTGACTTACCTTCCTTAACAGCTCCCTTAGCAGCCAAGAAGAAAGCCAATTCGCTGGAATCCACCACGTGGTGAGCACCATCTTGGAGCCGGAACTTAATACCAGATACTTTGTGACCCGATAGGAATCCCTTTTGACAGGTGTCCAGGAATCCCCTTTCGATACCGGGAATGAAGGGCTTAGGAACGTTGGTTCCCATTGTTTCGTCCACGAATTCTAGTACTGAAATGTAATAGCAGAAATAACTTATTAGTACGGTCAGGATCATAAAAGTAGATGTATGAAGTAGTTTTTGATTAATTGTTTAATAAATAAAACCGTGTTAGCATGTCTATGGTTATCATATACAATGGTTACCATGGTGACATGTACTGAGTATAGTTAGTTCATATTTTATAATGGCCGTAGCTTTATGTTGCTACCTACAACAGTAGAAATTTTAGGGCCGTAGTCATAAAAACGCCTTAAAACCCCTTAATTAAGCTTTTAATAGTAGTTTATGCAACTGTCATATAATTGAGGGTATTAAAACATGAGTGTAGTTTTTGTTTATTTTGAAACGCATTAAAGCATTCTAAGCATTCTCCTAACAAAATAATGCTTACATTTAATTTTTTTAATGTCCTTAAAGAATTATGTAAATAAAATATGCCAATAAAAGTCTGTATTTCATTTCATAATTAGAATATTACCGATTATATAAAAGTTTTATTAATGTAACTAGAAGTTTTTAATTACATAACAAGAAGAAAACGGGCAGGAGGCTCACATGATGTTAAGTGATACCGCCCATAGACACTCACATTGCCAGAAGGCTCGCAAGTGCGTTGCAGGCCTTTTAAGAATTGGTACGCTCTTTTCTTGAAGGACCCTAATCCGAATTGGTTCAGCAAAACTTCAGCGGGCAGTTGATTCCACATAGTGGTGGTGCGCGGCAACAAGTGCCTTAAAAACGCTCAGTTGTGGATCGACGGACGTCAAGGTGATACGGATGGAATTCTGCCTTGACGTCCGAAGATGAAAGTGTGTTATAAACCAACACATGCAAGAAACCAGTTACATAACTTGACGGAAAGTTTCCTGCCCGCTCTACGCCCTTAACTTCCGAACTAGTAGTAAATGGAAATTAAGAATCAATTTAACTTAGTCTTTCCTGTTAACGTTCATAACAAGTACACTTATGAATAAAGTTATTTTTAAATTAGATTTTTCAATGATTTTGGACCTAAACTTAATAAGTCAAAGTTTTTTCACTAATTTGCGTTTATGAAGGTTGGCCTGCGCAGATTTGTAATTTTTATGAAGTTTCCGCGGTACAATAACTCAATTCTGAAGTCAGGATGGCTATGTGTAGATGTGGTTATACAAGTTTTTTTACACTTACATGTATTCTGATGTGGTGGTAATGGCTCCAAAATACCCACAACCCTGGCGTATTGCCCTGCCCCACCGGATTGCTTCTTGTGAAGGTAGTCGAAGGTACATGGGGACATCATTGTCTCTCTGAAATACATTTTATTCAAGGCTCATTCTTATAAAAACTTAGTATGAAATATAAACTTTTTGTAAAAAATATTTAATATAGAAAATATAGAATAAATGCCTTTTTTATTATCGACACTGTCTTCATATGCTGAGTTTATTTACAGTGGAACATAATATCAAAAAGACAGACAAAATATAAACATATTTATTAACTTTAGTTCTTCAGCAATCCTTCGATATTACTGCTTAATTTTCTTTTAATTACAGATCACAAGTAATAATTATTAATATTCATTACCTATAAATATACAAACTAAAGGCAACAATCAAGAAAATTATTTTTTAAAAATTATTAAAAAGAGTGAAAATTTTCTGTAAAAAAATAGAAATAAAACCTAACTGTTATAATATACATACTAATGGTGCGCTTACACGAGGGCAATAATTGCTCGGCGATACGAATGGACCGATCTGGAGCAATTAATGGAGCAATTTCAATAAATTTCAATAAATTATTTCGGCGATATTGCTTGTAATTGCTCCAGATATTTCATATCGCTCAATGTCGCAGATACGAATTGACGAATATCCAATGGACTTGGAAATTCCTAGCAATTTTTGTATATGTCTCATTCGCACTTGTTTGTTTTGCGGCTTGCCGTCTTGCTTCCGCGGGGACAGCGAGAGGTCTAAATAATAATAATTTCTAATTACTTTATTCAAAAGTAATTCAAAGTATGTTCGTGACATTCTAGTAAAGTTTTTGAATAATATATTATCTAATTCTTGAAAAAAAAACAATTAAATTAAAGAATTAAAGAAAAATTAAAAATTTAATTCATTAATTATTTTTTTCTTTAATTGTTTAATTTTATTTTCACAATGAAAATTGCGGCGTCTTTGTCAAAAACGATCGCACCCAGATTTGACGCACCAGACGCCTTTTCCTTTTCTTTCTTTTTTGTTTTTGATTAATAATAAAAAAAGCGCTACAAGCCGCCGCAGCAAGAATAATGTCGTCCATAGCGAGCGAATACTGAAATGCTCGTGTATGACAGTATTGCCTAGTTGATGAAGTTGTGCCATATCGCTCAATATTGTATTGCGCAGTATTGATGCTTGTTGCCGTTGCCGTAAATTGCTTGATGTAGTCGTGAGGTCATAATTGACGAGTATTGACTGGAATTGAGCAATTTTAATTGCTCGTGTAAGCGCACCTTTAGGCAATGATAAACTTTTGACACAAAAACTGCTAAGACATTTTAGTGACAAACACCTATTTTTATAGCTTGTTTGTGTGTGCTAGAGACAAAACACTCAGTACTCAACTTAGTAAATTTCTATGAAAATGGGGCAAATTACCTGAACGCCACCTTAGGTTTTCCCAATTCAACAGGACAATTGTACTCTCTCTCCATTCTCTGAGCATAAATCTCTAAATGCAACTCTCCCATACCGGACACCAGTGTCTCCTTATTGTCACCGTCATAACGAAACTGGAATGTTGGGTCTTCCTTTGTAAACCTAGGAACAAAGTAAATAATTATTAAAGTTTTGTGTGAACATTGGTAGACTAGTTATGTATGTATATATACAAAATAAAAATAGCAGTGAAATTGTAGAATTGGAAAGTTAATATTTCAAAATGCATCTTGTACAATCCTCCACATCTTAAGTCTAAAATAATGGTATATGTTATAATTTCCAACTTTTAAGTTAGAGATAGGTAGCTGTTAAGTTCAGTTTAATTGACTAGTAACCAGTATTTAATAAAAATCATCAGCTGATAGGAGTGAAAAGTAATTAATTATTTATAAAATCTCTTGTTAATAATATATGAAAGCTCTAAAACACTACAAAATATATATTTCAAATTAATAATAAAATAAAAATTAAACATACCTAGCAACCGCTTTGGAGAAATTATCTCTATCCTTATTATTTTTAGGTTTTATAGACATGGAAACAACTGGATCCGGCACATGTATGGACTCCATTGATAGTTGTAGCTTGCTATCATTTACAAATGTATCTCCAGAAGCGCAATCTACGCCGAACAATGCAAATATATCACCTGCTAATACCTCATTCACTTCTTCCATATTGCTAGAATGCATACGGACAAGGCGAGAAATTTTTACCTGAAAAATGAATGTTTTTTTCAAATATATTTGTTAATACATAAATGTCTTGATATTTGGATCTGTATGGACGAGTTGAGAATGGATCTGTACGAATATTTGGTGAAGGTATTTATATTAATAAGCTTACACTATTTATAAAAAAATTACAACCAATCAATGATTCCATAATAGAAGATCAGTGTACTAATATAACTAATCTATATTAGTATATATAATCTATATTATCTATATTATTGACGGCTTATTGATCTAGTGGTTAGTACCCCTGACTGCGAATCCATGGGTCCCGGGTTCGATCCCCGGCTGAGACAAACATCGATGTGATGAGCATTTGGTTTTGTGCTTAGGTCTTGGGTGTTTAAATATGTATTTATATGTCTATCTATCTATAATATGTATGTATATCCGTTGCCTAGTACCCATAACACAAGCTTCACCAGCTTAGCATGGGACTAGGTCAATTGGTGTGAATTGTCTTACAAAAAAAAAAAAAAAAAATTGCTTTCTTTCAAATTCATTTACGCCCTCCATTTGAGATAATTTGAGATACATATTACATTCTTTAAAAATTTAGAAAATACAGGAACAAGCGGTACATGTTTAATTGTATACCTTCTTTCCTGTTCTAGAATTGAAAATATTTTCACCGCGCTTTAGCATTCCCTGGTAACATCTCAGATATGTCAGCTGTCCGAACTTGCTTAACTCTAACTTAAAAGCCAAACCAACAAATGGTTTAGATCCGTCTCTCTTTGGATCCAAAATCACTGTTTCTCCCTCATCTGCTTTTTTTTCACCCAAAATGGCTGTATTTTCCACTTCACCTGGATGTGGAAGGTAATCTAATACTGCGTTCAGCAGAGGTTGGATTCCCTTATTCTTAAGTGCTGTTCCTAAAAGTACAGGGGTAAAAGTTCTCTTCAATGTGGTACGGCGGATAGCCTGCCTCAGTTCTGGTAATGTTGGCTTTCTTTCTTCTAAAAACAGCTCCCCTGGAATAGGAATTATAATTGGTGATATAATAAAAGTGTGACCCTTCAATATTGCTCTAGGTATGTCCACTTAAGTACTTAAATTTGAAAAACACACAAACTCTTCATACATAATATAATTACTAGTAGTTAAAGAAGAATAAGCAGCAATACTTTCATCTGATAAACCTTCAAAAAAACACATGTTATATAGGAATGGCTATTTATTATGGTAAGATTCAAAATTAACACAAAATATGTCAAAAACATATTGGATTTTGACATATGGTAGTTAGTTGGTTAGTTTCAGCCTATTCTTAAATAAGCCTCAATCCTGAATCGTACCCTCAGAACCATCCATATCCAATTAATAAGCACTTGTCACAATAAAAGCTTACCTAGTGTTTCATCAACATTCGACAAATGTTCAATTAGTTCATGCCGTTTTTCATCAACTTCAGTTCTTCTATCTCTGGGTATTTCATCCAACCTTACAATTTCACCATAATTTCCATCAAAATAAATGGCTTTTTCTTCAACCAGATCTATAATTCCTTGACATTCTTTCTCTAAGCCAATTGGTAGGTGCAAAAATGCAGCATTATGTTTTAATTTAGTTCGCATTTGTTTGAGAACTCTGCAATTCATGCAATATAATATTAGAAAATAAAGAGATAGTATGAATACATATCTAATGACAAGAAATAGCTGTTAATAGACATCATGTATAGTTAAAATTTGTGAAATACCTTTAGTTGGTAGAGAAAAATAATCTATATGAGCAAATTCATTATTAATACATAGTTATTTTAATAAAAAATCCAAATAATCAACTTTTTACCTGTCAGGATTTGCTGCTAATCTATCCAATTTATTAATAAATGCCAAACATGGTACATTATACCGCTTCATTTGCCTATTAACTGTTAATGTTTGACTTTGGACTCCACCTACAGCACACAACACCAATACTGCACCATCTAAAACTCTCAAAGCTCGTTCCACTTCTACTGTGAAGTCTACATGTCCTGGTGTGTCAATAATGTTGATATTGTGATCTTTCCATATTGTATATGTAGCTGCTGACTGAATAGTAATTCCTCTTTGTCTTTCTAATTCCATGGAGTCCATGACAGCACCGACATTGTCTTTGCCTTTTACCTATTAATTTAATTTATTAAATGTAATTTACATACAGTACTTTGTTATAAGATAGCCAAAGCTTCCCAGAGAAACAAATAAATTTTATCATGGTCTAAATTAAAGTAAAACGAGTGCCAATAAATGAAATACATTAAGTAATAGAAGACCATACCTCGTGCATTTGATCAATTCTTCCTGTATAAAATAATACTCTTTCCGTAAGAGTAGTTTTGCCAGAATCTATGTGTGCTGATATACCTATATTTCTAATTTTTTCCAATTCTTTATGTTCGGCATATTTAACATATGATGAATACTATAAGAAGTACATATTTATTAGATTACATAGATGTGGACTATATTTTTTATTTGATATTGACAACACATTTAAAATTAAATACATCCATATTTAAGATCTACGAATGAAAATGAATACAAAAATGTTATTTATACCTGAAATTTCGATAACCTTAAAGGTTTTGAAATATTTTGTAGATGTCCTATTCGTAATATGTTTAGGAAAGTCATTTTGATTTTAAGAATTTTTTTATGTACCGCATAAAAATATTTACATTTAGATTGAAATTTATATACGTAACATTTATCAAAGTATTAAAATGTATAAATACGATGGAACTTGGTAAATTCGGCGATCGGTCTTTTTTTTAATTTTGACTACTTCATTAATCATTTCGTCATGTCTCATGAGATCTCTAACCTTAAAAATCTCAATGATAACTGACAATTGACAAATACACAGCAGTCAGTAGCAGCACATCCTAGTGCTAAAGATCCTATTCGATCTCGGAAGTCGGAACGTGGATGTAACAGACGTCAGACTGGACAGGAATCGACAGGATGATCGGATTTATCAAAACGCTTAATGGGTTTAACTCTTTCTCTCTATCCAAAAATAGTGGGTTTCAAAAAATATGTCACTCAAGTTATTTAAGATGGACTGTTCGTAAACATGCGTATTGCGGTCATTCATTTGCGACATTACAATTCATTCGACCATTATTTTTGAAAGCTTTCCTGTATAATGTAGTGGGGTAAAAAATCGTAATTTTACCACATTGCAGTGTAGCTATAGAAAGACATTTTTTCGTTGGATAACGTTTTAAAATATGCATTGAGAAACAAAATTATTTTAACATTAACTAAGGAAAACCTGAATCTAAGGCAAAAAGAATTATATAAATCTGTTTTTATTTTCATTCATATAATGTGACTAATATTACTTATTATTTTTCATAAATATATCTATTTAATTATTAAAAATAATTGTAAATATACATTAATATAAGTTGGATTTGCTGCTTTGCGTCGTGTGTAGCATGGTCTAAATACTTTAGCCTGCCCGGAACGCGAATAGTACTAAAAACCATCGTGTGAATGTTGGCTGTACTGTATACTGTTTCCTGCGTTTCGGACACAGTAAATGTCAGAAATGTCAGTTTCATCTTAGTTTAAAAAGAATATGGCCGTGTTAGGCCAGAATGTGAGTGTAAATATGAATGGACACAGTAATATTCATAGTCAGTTAACAAAATCACTAGAAAGAATTTTGGAAGATGCTTACTTAAGTGGTGAATTAAAATTGAGCGGACGCAAATTACGCGAGTTTCCAAAACCAGTGAAGTTTGACTTGAGTGATACAGTTATTGCTGGTAAGTCCCTAGTGATTTTATAAATAGGACGTATTTTTAAAGTATTTATTTATAAAATTTATGAGAGAATGTGTTACTTATTATTTCCTATAGTCGGTTATAACACATCAGATTATTTGTTATTGTTTACACCGGCGTAAATAGATTCTCTACAGCGTGGTAAAATCGATTTAAAATAAATTCGTTATTTGATTAGAACACTGCTTAAACCTGTTATCGTAATAGTATCATGTAATATTAAAACAAATAATGTTTTTAAGGCTACTAAGATAAGCAGTTACTTAATTTATAATTATTATGGCCAGAAATCTTATTAGTTTCTTAACCGAAAGGAATTGTAACTCTCGATAAAATAATATCGTGATAACTATTACCTATTATCCTCATATTAAATATGAGAAATACTTACTGGATAGAACTATATTGTGTGTGTGTACACATTTAAAACATGAATTATAATTAATGTTTTACCACTTTGATTAAAATATTATTATTTATTGGTATCAGTAATAAACCAATCAATGACATCCAGTCACAATGATGCCATAAAAAGGAATGTTTATAAATCAACCTATGTAAAATATTATATAAAAATATTTCTTATTTGTATTTTTGCTCTTGTATTACCAAGAGAATTAATGTATAAAACAAAATATATATTTTTTTATATAAACTTTTGGAGGTTGTAGCCAAAATTCAATGTGTATATATATAATGAAATACAATCATAAACCTTGTTACACATTAATTATAATTTGTTAATTTATAAAAATCAAATAATTAATATGAAGTAAACTTCCTATAGAGGGTTACTGCATGATTTAATTTTATCAAATTAAATTTTTTAAGTTAAAAAGCTTCTATATTAAAAAAGTATTCATCATATTGGCATTTGAATATCAGCAAAGCTGTAGTTGACTAATAAAATTTTTAATTATTCATTCAAAAGCAATGATTGTGATTGTAATAAATCACCTTAAGTTAGTAGTAAATACCTGGTTGTCAGCACTCATCAACTTTGTCTCAAGTGGTTGATGTTGTAAATATTAGCACTGTGTTTATATTAGTAACTTGTTTAGATCTTACTAATAACTTTCATTTGTTGCTTTCTGTATTAAACCAATTCAGGTTGCAACATTCATCTCTTGTTTGAAAACTCGTAATGGGCCTTGGAGCAGACAATTTCGCTTAGCATAATTTAAGTTTCAAAATACAAAATAAAAGTAAAAATGAATTGTATCAAAAACAATGCTATATATCCCATAAACTATTTTGATATTCACCCATAAATAATGTGACAATATTACCTTTGAATGGTTATATTGATCAGTGATAGGAATTGATTAGAAGTGAATGATAACGTGACAGGAAACCAAATAATACCTTATCATAAATACTGTGGTCGTACTGTACCTATAAGTACAACTAATACAATCACTCTTTGGCTATAAGCCATATGTTTTGTTATTGTGAGGTATACTTTGTCTCTCTGACAATTTTCCCCATACAAGACTGCCAGTTTAAACACTTGTGGTTTATATGTAGCAGGTATGTAGACCTCAAATGGTACTTGTCATCAAGGACTTAGGGGATTTAGGGGAGATTGCCCTTGGTGTCTGATGTTGGTACACCTTATGTCAGCATGTTACCTCAAAGAAATACATAGGTTATCAACCTTTTCTTTATTTCTATTAAAAAAAACTCTATTTGCTATTTGCATAGTAATGTAATTTAAAAAAACTTATTTGTTACCAACGTGAACTTCGATGGCATAAAACGTCTACTATGTTTGAAAACTCTTGCCCGACTTTTAAATAGACTCTGATGTCAAGACGTAGAATCAAAAGAAACTTTACGTTTCCTCTCCTAACAAAGTATCATTTTGTTTGTTTTACTTTAAAACTTTGCTCAGCTTTATTGCATTTAACCAAGTTTTCTATACAAAAGCATACAATGCTGGCGACAGGTGCATAAACGTGTTCGCCCAGCCATGACGATATTCCGGATGTAAGGGGGCGATTGTTCCAGCTACTCATTGCAACCATTGAATAATTTATTTCAAAATAAAATACCTTAAAAACAACCTTTCACCTTTTTATTTATGGTAATCAAAAACTGATATGTCTTAAGAGGAAATTAAGTAAACTGCGGGTTTGAATCGTCATTGTTCACCTAAGAAGCGAATAATATGGCTTTTAGATCAAAAAACTATGGCATCAGAAATAATGGCACACGAGCCAGGCGCCGTGGAGTTTTTCATTCAGTTGAATCGTTCATTTAAATAAAGTAACGTGACACGATGCAGGTATAGCAAACTGGTTTTTTGTAAGGGCGTGGTGTGTGAGAGTGCCGGAAAAAGTAAACAGAGATGTTTATAATGTCTACAATCTAACGTATCTTGCATAACGGCAGTAGATACTAATTTTATAATCTTAAAGAAACAGATCTCTCGTGGTGTAAGATGTTTATTAACAACTTTTATTATTAATGAACATCTTACATCACAAATAGATTTCTTCTAACAATCTTACTCCAAAAACTAGTAGTGAAAACTGGTTTTTTTATTTAAAAAATGTTAATCTTTTACGTCACATTACGAAGGTTTTATTGTGAATCCACAAGACTTTCTCTTTTAGTTGCATACATATTCAATTCCGTTAACCACCACGAGCTGTTGTACGGAAGTCCGGATTTATTCAACAATATGAGAGTCTGATTTCAGAAACCCTTTTAATTATGTAGGGCCGTGTAAAAAGTCGTTAGATGTTCCTCATGTATTTTAATAAGGCTGCAAAGCAAAATACACTGAAATTTCCATTTTGCCGCTTCATTGGGCAATTTTCTTTGTATCCCTTTAGTAAAATGAAAGGCGTCTATTTTCAATAAATCAATTCTGACGCATGAACATACTTTTGGCGAGGCTAATACAATACCTGCGCAATCAATTTTTATTCAAGTCAGGTCGGTGTGACACTGTGAATACTGATGATGATTACCCTACCGATAAATAATAGAAGTATAAGGCGAGAACAATAGAAAACGATTCCATCCTTTCGTTTTGGTCGGATAGTTAACTCATTGAAATGAAAAAGTATGCAGACTGTTTTGACTTCCTTTGAGACAGCTCTCCAGGTCCTTTTAAACATGCGGGGTTGCGTTATGAAGTCGCTTATCTTCAAAATGCTATACAAGACGCCGCGTGTAATTATTTGCAAGTATGTAAGATAACAACGCTATGTTAGTGTTATGTCGTTAAAATTCTTCGTTAAAAAGATCGCGTGAAAGTTGCTAGCACCATTAGAAAACAGTGTTTCACGATTAGCATGATTCGAAAATTTTGCTTTTCAATAATAAGTTATGGCGCATTAAAACGCCAAGGCAACTCCACTTAGCAAAAGTAATCAGGAATTCTATACAGCTATGTTCAGTCCGTTACAAGGCTTACATGTGAGTAGGAATTGCTTTGATACAGTATAGGAAATTGGATTAGTTCCTGGAGATGAAATTGTATCGTGTTCGTTTGTCGCCCAGGTTCATTTGTTTTTTTGCTAGATAATGATAGAAGTAGTAACGTCTTTCTTTTGTTTTATTTTTAGTAAACCCTTTATCACAAACACACGTGTTTTGTAAGAATATAATATTTAAATATCTTACGTAAATTGCAAAACTAATCTGACCCAAGTTCTAGTGAGCGTGACTTTAATACACGAACCATTGTAGAAAATAGATATTGGGTGTAGTCATATTCATGAGTGCTATTTTCAATTTATTACGACGGTTTTATTTAGTTTAACATATTTTGTAATTAATTTTCAGAGCGATAATTAAATGGACCATGGGTCTATCATCAGTTTGATGGATATCAAATGAAATTGAATGATAGCTATAAGTTTATTAGTAGTAAACTTAAAGCTTTATATTACTTTAAAAATTCTCAAAAGTTCTAATACCCTCTCATCTCGACCCTGTACAACTGACTGCATCATGTGGGTGCAACTTCACTGACCCATATTTTGCTAACTGCTGAACACGTAAAAGCTTATAGTGCTATGTTTCCACTGCATAATAAAGGTTGACTTAGTTGATGTTCTTTTGTTTTTACTTAAATTGCCAAAACCTAGGTGATATTCTGATAATGACGTAGTTTCTGTTGATTCTATTTATTCTCAAATATATCATAAAATTGAGTGCTTTTTACTTGGAATTAAGTAGTATTTTGTTAAAATGTGATTTTCTCCATCTAAAGTTAGATATATTAACGTGACTATTTGGGCCAGTAGGAACGAGAAGTTAGGAACCAGGCCTTCAAAACCAATTAATTATGTGGTTAACGTTTCAATGAGGCTTTCTCCATTGTTCTATAATTGATAATGTCACTGTTACCTAACTTGAGCTGTGTATTTCGGTTTTGTTACAGTACGTGAGCAGATCATAACTAGTTATCGACTTCTGTATAAGTTCATTGGATACCTTTACGGTTGAGTACGTTTCTCGTAGTCTCAGAGTTCTCAACTTGTAAATTTAAAGCACTACAATTGCAACAGATTCTCACCGACAGCAAGAGCTTGCTTAATTGTCAAAACTTGTGGTGTCAATTTAATCTATAATGCGTTTAATGTCGTTGTCCTCGCATGAGTGGTCTCTTTGATAAATTTAATGGCCGTTAACTAACACATGATTGACTTGTTTTATTATTAGTTATGTCTATGGGTAATGGGTAATTATGGTTTTTATTAAAGTTACGTGAAAAATGCGAATTTTTATTGAAGGTAATTGGAACGCTGGAAGAGCAGTGTTGGCCTAGTGGCTTTAGTGTGCGACTCATACTTGAGGTCGTAAGTTCGATCCCCGGCTGTGCACCAATGGACTTTCTTTTTATGTGCGCATTTAACATTTGCTCGAACGGTGAAGGAAAACATCGTGAGGAAACCGACATGTCTTAGACCCAAAAAATCGACGGCGTGCACTGGAGGCTGATCACCTACTTGCCTATTAGAAAAGTGATCATGAAACAGATTCAGAATTCTAAAGCTAACATCTAAAGAGGTTGTAACGCAACAGGTTTTATTTTATTTTAATTAGAACGGTATTACAGACTATATTTGAAACTTGTATTAGGTATTGTAAAATCACGAAGTTGAGTTGAACTATCCATACATTGTACATAATTCTAGCGGTAGAACTATAAAATCTAGCGAAGCTTTTACATTGGCTTTCATCAAATATTTATTGAGGAAACGGTTAGCTTCTAGTCTGTCCAGTAATTCAGTGATAATAAATCAAACCCACACAAAGCTGTTCAGTTATGTTGAAAGCTGATTAGAGTGCGTTAGCTGCAATACTTCGATGGCTAATAATTTATACCGCTAAGGGTATTTACAAAGAGATCAACGTTCCTATGTAACTTAATATTGCCTTTATTTCACCTTTTACTTTTTTTTTAATTACATGAATGATAAGTCTTGGATCATCATACGATGTATAATAAGTTCGGACAAATATAAAACCGGTGTTTGAAACATTGCTATAATTAAAATAAACCAGCGGCATTACGATCTCTAGGTCTTTGCCTCAGATTCTTGTAGCTGTTTCGTGACCATTTTTTTTTTAATTGGCAAACAGGTGAACTTCTTCACCGTACGAACTAGTGTTAACAGCACACATTGAAAGAAAAGTCCACTAGTGCACAGCCGTGATTCGAATGCAGGAGCTCGGGGATGAGAGGTGCACGCTGTGCTAAGCCAACGCTACTAGTAATATTAAAATAAATTCATATATTTTGTTGTTCTCGTAGTTTTAATTGCCTTATTCTAATTGAAACGTGTCTTATTATATGCAAAGCTTAAAATGGTTCTAGTTAGTCCCATGATTTAATAGTCACATCATAGAATGTTCCATATTTGATTCTTAATGATAAAAACGTGTGGGAGTCTGAACTCGGCCAGTTGCAAAACGTGAATGGAACATTTACAAAATTGTATCGCATAGTTAACTGAAGTCTAGATACTCTAAATAATTGGTCTTCACAACAGTGGAGAGAAACGAATATCATGAAGCAATATTATAGAATTTGTATTTATTATTCTAGATCTTATGAATGACTCCAACTTTTTATTCGAGTGCAACGGCTATAGAAAATTCGATTTCTTGTCTTATCTGTTATCTGTTTTTGACATATCAGACACATGTCTACTAGACTGTATTATTTTCTTCTGTGCATACAATAATATATTCAATAAAAATATTTCTGCTTTAGGTCTAGTGAATATTTTTGTAAGTAGATCTTAAAAAATGTCTCCGTAAGTGTGTAGTATAAAGTTTCTTTGTCATGTGTTAAGCTAATGGGGACAGGGTTTATAGACTATCAAATTAGGAACAATGGATTTGTTGTTCCAGCAAACAGAGACTTAATGGATTTTCTTGACGTTCCAATTAGATACGGTTTTTTATTACGTGGGCGTAGACCTTCAAGAAATTACTAATATTTTACGTTGACAAGTCGATTGAAACTACTACTACTTTTATCTGGCCCATTTCTATTCAGATTTGTTACATTAGCCTACTATTGGTTCTTAACTTTGATGTATATTTTGAAATATGTAACGGTCTCTTGATAGATTATAAATTACAGCTACTACCTTATTAATATATAATTAACTATAATCTCTATGGTATTTGGGTTAGATAAGTATTAGATACGCTTCGTGCTATAGACAAAAATAAATTTCAAATTCGCAATTGTCTCTAGTGGATTGAACAAACAGGCCAGTGGGCTTTAAATTGACACATATTAAATCAATTGTTTGTTCCTCTTTGCGGCTGCTAAAAAAATAACTATGTCGTGTGCCTACAATAGGGCTGTTAATATCTTCCTACTTCTATTGTGGTGTTGTGTACAACTGTATCCCAAGAGAATCTTGTTAAGAATATTAATAGTAATTTACATAATAAAGAAACATTTGTTTCTGTTCTATTATGGTTGTAGTTCCTATTGTTTTTGATTAAATTCGTTAAAAATACTTAAAATTTAATTAGATGTTCTTAATTTTTTTAATGGAACACATATTGTCATACCTTGTCTTTTAAATTTGTAAATTTTTATTTTGACACCCCTGCTCGTTCTACTTATAACTTGTGCCCCTTTGCGCCGGCGCATGTGGTGAGGGGAGTTCCGCGCACGTGCTCAATCACACATTCAAATCGGGTACGAACAAAATGACATATTTGAAGATAAGCACTTATGGAAGAGGATGTATACTTTTGTCAACATTAAATGATGACAACTGTTTTAAGAATATTTATTTTGATAACACTGACACCAATATATTTGAGGAAATACAACAAGCGACAGATTCATATATGATGATTGTAGCTTAACATTTCGCAGAATTAGAAATCTAAAAATTCTGATTCAAAACGACAGTACGAGCTTGGTCGCAGAGGCTCATCGTCGTAGTTATCAAAGTTTGTTGAATCGCCGGGATGCTTACATTTAGGAACATAGGGCGCCGACCAACGACAGTTTAAAATAGCCTCCCACTCAATACCTCTGAACCATCTATGGTTTTTAAAATCCATTACACCATTTTTCATTACACCAAATCGTTTACTTATATCGACTTGTAAAGTATTTCTAATAAGATCTCGTAAATCAGAGTTGAAGCTTGACGGACATCTATATTTTCCAGCTACTATTTTTTCGTATGTCTTCATTGGTTCATTTGCGTAGAAAGGTGGATAGCCAGCATTCATTTCAAATAAAAGAACTCCAAAGGACCACCAGTCAACAGAAAAGCCATAACCTTTGCTCAGAATCAACTCGGGGGCCAAATATTCAGGTGTACCACATAGTGTCCATGTTCTGCCTTGCAAAACCTTGCAAAAACCAAAATCAGTTATTTTAAGATAGCCATTTTTATCTATCATAATATTTTCGGGTTTTAAATCGCGGTAAACTAATTTGCAGAAATGCAAATATTCAAGTGCCAAAACAACTTGGCATGCGTAAAATTTTGCAAGAGGTTCTTCGAATTTGCTCATTTTTCTGAGGTGAGTAAACATTTCTCCGCCGGGTACAAAGGGCATTACGAAATAAATATAACTGTTATCTTTAAAACTTGTCTCCATAGACACTGTAAAGGGAAATCTAATTGCTTCTAGAATACGTTTTTCATATAAGGTGTGATCGACTTGTTTCATCTTTATTATTCTTTCCTTTTCCAACACTTTCATAGCGTAATATTTGCTGGAATTGGAATGCCGTACTAAAATTACTCTGCCAAACGCTCCTGTCCCGAGAGTACGAATATGTTCAAGATTACTATAGCTTACGGTTGAATTCGATGTCTTACACCAACGTTCCTGAAATTCAATTAGTAGTTGCTTCAGATACTTTGTATACTGCAGTTGTTGCTGGTCCGTGTACCCATCGCGGACCTCACCCGATGTTGACTGAGATGCGGCTTTAAAAGACATATTCGTATCTTTAAGTACTGTGAAAGTTTTATTCATGATTTACGGTGTGACGTTTTGGACCATCGCCAACTAGAATTCACAATTTGGAATAACGATATTTGCGGGAAATTAGAGTTTGCGAAAATAGCAAGCGGTAATTCTGAGTTCCCTTTGAAATATTTGCAGAGATCGAAAGTACACGGGGGCGTGTAGCGAGGGGTGAATACCCTGGGGTGGTGGAATCAGCTGTGTTTGGGGTGACATGCCATGCCGCGCCGGCCGGTCGCCGTCCCGACTGATGTATTGATCAGGCTACACGTGAAACTTATGGGATGCGGATTCCTAAAAATAAACATTTCGCAAATCTATTTTTATATTGTAGTGTTTAATAAAACAGTGTTTGTAAAATAACGAATTGAACTTATGATTACTTCGAGAGTTAAATCTGTCAGAAAAGTATGATTGCGGCGCATTTCTTTTCATATTGTAACTGTCACAGCAGTAGGTCGATAGTATAATCATTATTGATGATATACCGTTATCTTTAACAACTGTATGTGCAAATGTAAAGCTGCTCCCATATTCTATAAGGATGTCTGCGTATGACGAGTACTTAATGACGTGGCCGACATTCTTGGAATAATTCAATCTTTATTCATATCATAAACATGAGACTATTATTAATTACTACAGTAATAATAATTATTATGTATAAACTTTTTTAACATTGACAGTCCGTAGTTGCATCCGTTTCAAACGAGTTATAACTCATACAACTAGAGTTTGATTCAATATGACTTATAAGTCATATCGAATCAAACTCTAGTTGGTCGCAGCGATCAGAAACCTTCAGCTAACCAGCATTAAAGAAAAAAAATCGCTACAGAGATTGTTGGACTTGGACAAATTGGAAAAGGTTTCCTACAAGAATATCAATTAAGGCAATAGGCTAAAGACATTGCGAGTCATGTCTTGATTGTTCAGATTTAAACGCGATAACCGGTCAAGGTTGTTGAGGCCCGCAGTCCGCAATACAGTTCGAATTGGCTCTTGGCACCACACCAGACTGGCGCATTGATATATCTTGTCTTATTGCAACTACAAATATAACTATTACCTAAAAATATTTTAGGAATTTGATTTATCGCTATGACGTTTTGTTTCAAATTGTATCCTGTCTGGATGTGTCATTTTTTAATAATATATATGTTAGTAGCAGACCGGCCAAGCGTTGCTGTGGCTGTGGTTTTTGTTATATTACATAGAAGTAAACTATTCAAGGGAAACGGTAGGAGAACACCAGGCATGGGGACCACCATGCTTTATTGGTGGTGGCATAACCACCAATAAAGTAAAGTTGTAGCTTATGTGAAACGTTGGCACTTTCAACACAGCGCCATCTGTTAGAATTGTAACTATTAAATATTAAACAAATATTTGTAATAAAATAATATTGCGGGTATAAATTGAGATGTAAGCTATCCTATCTTTTAAGTTAGATCAAACTGCACACGGTGTGTAAATTTGATTGATATCGGTTCGGTAGGTACTTTAGGAGTCCATAGCAGACAAACAACGTAACACGTAATTTATATATATTAAGATTAGCATGCAGCGATATAACATGTTTGAATATGTATTTTAAAAGAAACTATAAACAAATGTTTAAGTATTTTTGTTTCTCTCAATAAGTCTATTCTAAAAAAAATTAAGTAAGTTCAAAAATATATATTAAGATACAGAAGCATAAACTCAAAAATTTCTCTCTTAAATTTGAAAATGAAATGCCCTAGAAGCCAAAGACTTCAGAATAATTTTATATTTAAAAAGCTTCAAAAGATGTTCATAGATTTTCGTTTTACAAAACTGGGGCAGGATATTCCATAAGGGATTTCTTTGAGGCTGTAATTTCTAAACTGAACGATGGTTTTACTGAACCAAGAATATGAACTAGTCAATCAGCCTTTGTCACTAGCGCTAATATTGAAATAGCTTAATTGACGACCCAGTTTATTAAAAGCTGCTGAATTATAATAACTAAACACAAATTAAATGCGAAATTTCCGTCATGAATTGATCTATGTCTCAGTTGACAGACTTGTCAAACTTGTAACTAAAGACAAGTTTGCAATCAGTAGTTTTGAGTTTTTAAAACTAAAAAATTAAGGTTCTAGTCAGAAATTATCATCATCATTAATGGCTATACAGCCGCTTGTGGGCATAGCCACCTCAAGTATATTTCGCCATCGCAATCTATTTCGTACTTATTGCATCTTCTTCGAACACCTATTGTTTCTAGGTCCTTGGAAACTCAATCCCACCAGCAGCCTCGGTCTATCGGGTCTTCCCGTGACTCCAGGTTGAGAGATCAGCAAGAACCTTGGGGTTCTGTCGTCTGCTATTCGGTGCACATGTCCCAACTACTTGAGCCTGATGCATTTTATGAATTGGAAGATTCGCATCGGCAAGGATGTTAAAAAGAAAATAAATCTGTTTAATTCTAATCAACGTTTCAGCTTGGGTGGATTTGACATCTAAGTTAACGCTAAAATCGGTTGATCACAATATATGCAATGGGCGTTAGTCGTTAGTTAGAAACTCTGGTAATCTTAAATCGTTCATATTCGCGTCGTACTTAAATATCAGCTGTTGATATTTTTATGCTAACACGTGGCGAGCCAACGGTTATTTTTTTCGAGGACGCACGCAAAAATAAGTAGGAACTTGTTCAGAAAATATGGTTGTTTGAATCCAGTTTCGTTTGATTTTTTACGCGTGGAGTTCAAAGATCGCGCTAGTTATAAAATTAATTGCAAAGTATGTCAAGCGTATTAATTTCGTGTACTTTGTGTACTTCGTAACCAACTACATATATACCACAGGCATTTAGATTGCTTTGGAGATAATATTCTAATTTATCAACGCTGCATTTTGTGTAATTTAAATATTTTGTTTTACACGGAATATTTTTAAACATATTTTACAATTTAAATAAAAAATACTAACTAGTCTATAGTTAGTATTTAATTAGTGACCTTGATGGTCATCGTAATGTCAAAAATAGACTACGATTTAACATTCATATTATTATTTTATATGTCATAGCAAATGTGTTATCTTTCCTTATTATTTAAGTAGGTTACATGTATTTTAATATCTTTCTAGAGTTCTGTAAAGATCTGAATGTATTTTATGCAAAAATCCTATATTTAAAATCTACTTATCATCATATTGTTGTTTTTGTTGCCTTATTTAGCTAACCTTTATGGCACAATGTCAGTCACGTATGGCTGCTTCATTCTCTCCCCTCGCGTCCTGCCTTTGTCTGTATTATCGTCACCTTTATTATAAATAACTTGAGCATATTGAATTTATTCATGCAAATAATTAACCTTTTCAGTGGGTATTATATCTACACGTACACTGTACAGTGTTCAATACTGATTTCAAAAGGTTTAAGGGAATTTCAGCTATTTGGTATGCAATTTAAAAACTTTTTTACGAAGTTTTGAAGCAAGCATTTACTCGGAATGGATCACATTACATTTCGGCAACAAATCATACTTATAGAACTTTAGCATAATTTATTATTCTCACTTCATGCTAGGTAAATTCGACAAACGATTCGCGTACCTAACTCGACTTTCATAATAGCATCAAGAAGCAAGTTTATTACAAAGGCATGAACCAACTTAAATTACTCATTTGAAACTCGTGAAACATTCACGCTTTGCACTCGAAGGCCGTATTAAACTAATTCGGGAAGTTGTTTGATTAATTTCTAGGTTTTGAGGAAACTTTAGAGTTTAATTAACAATCGTATATGACGGATTCTTAAGGTTTTCCAACATTTCTAGTGTTTTACTATAGCTATATTTGAAGAGGAGATATTTACTCACAATATGAGTTTAATCTTTTAAAGTGTGCTTACAAGTTATAAACAAATGTAGTGCATTTGTTTGTAAATTCAAACATTTTCCTGAGAAACTCTTATATTAATTGTTTTAAATAGGTCTGGATGTTATTGCCTGTTTTTTATTTTATTGCAACACAAAGACATACGAAGAGATAAAAATACTTATTGTCACGGTACTAAAGTGCTGAAAACTAATATAAAATAAAAAAGGCATAATTAATACAATACTAAATTTAAATGTAAAATTTAGTTAGTTGATATTTCTAAGCTGTATCAGAAGGTTGAATTTGTGATGATAAACAGTTTCAAACATCAAAGCTTCAACAAATCTGCCAAACTAGTCTAAATAAAGCTATATCGCGTAGTTTATGATTTATAATCTGTATCTAGAGTAAGGAATCAAATTGCTGTGGTTCTTACATTATCTAACCGCTCACGTTAAGCGTTCGGTGCCAACGAACCTATCGACTGGTTTGCGTAAGAATAACACGCTTGTTTGTATACAAATCTGCTTTATGGCTAAGATGCTGCACTTGTAGACGTATGGAAACGGAACTAAACTTTATTACTCTATTGAAATTTTTTGGATACATATCCTTATATCCTTACTCTAATGGTGTTTAACAACAATAAACAAAATACTTTGTTTGTGTATGAATTACTACGTATGACCTATAATAGGTTAGGGTAGGGAATAAAAGGTAGTTTCGAAAGACTTTAAAAATTCCCAAAACCCTAAATTAAAATAAAATAAAACTTACTTCTTAGAAAGACACAAAAAGTTCCAAACGATGTAATTTCACAAGAAACAATTTATAATCAATCAATATAATCGACGTGAAATAAAATAAATCAGTGGCGCTACAACCTCTTTAGGTCTTGGCCTCAGATTTCTGAATCTATTATATTACAACCATTTATAGTCCTTATCATTATCATGTTGCATTTAAAATCAAAAAACGTGTTATAATATTCTTTAGTACTTTTTTTATCTGAAAAATGTTTTCTTTTCAGCTTTAACCTTTGTTTAATTTTAGTATTATTAGATCTGGTCTTACTTTATCATATTATTGGTAGTAAATTATAGGAATTCTATGACTGGTTTGAATAGTAAGAGCACTTATAAGCCGTTTGTTATTTTTTTTAAATAGTATGTATATTAAAATATTTTTGACTCTTTGACAAATTTATGTTGAAATTTTTTAGTTTATAAAACCTTAATAAGTTAAGAATGTGATTCTCGGCCTTGGGTGTCAGACACTAAAAGCTTAATGCCAATTTGCTTATAGAAAAAAAATCATAAAACTATGCTTGTTCCCCATGCCCCATTTCCGTGTTATGGGACTTCAGACGTCATAGATAAAGATTTGGTTTAATTACAAATTTATATATTTCCTGTTTCAGATTTATCGAAAAATCGGTTTGGGGAATTGCCAGACGAAGTGACCACATATATTTTTTTAGAAAAGTTATTACTGTCACAAAATGTCATAAGGAATATTCCTGATGCTGTTGGAGGTCTTCAGTCACTTACATATTTAGATTTAAGGTAAGTTAAACAATTGTATGAGTAGACTATTTAATGAGACCCTGGTTGCCTTAATACAAAAATTTACGAAAGTTTATATAAATGATATCTTAACTTGCGCTTAAATTGTTCAAGCCTATATATATATAATCTATATAAAGCAATAATATCTTACACAAATATAACATAAAGTCTGCTGTTAAAGATGTTCTATATATTTTACTAATTATTTATTACTAAACTAGTAGGAATGTTCTTATAAACCTAATGTATGTTAAAGCTACTTTCATTCATTTTCATACTATCTACGTGAAAATTGGTGGCGTTTCTCAGTACTTGCATTAAATCCATTTTGACATTCAATCTATACTCATCGGGTATGGCTTTGATGTGTGGGAGTAAGGACAAAAGGAACATTCTATCTGGATCGTCATCGTCACTCTTGCTCGGCCCTTCTACATTCGCAAAAGCGAATTCGGTAATAGGTTTTGGTGGTGGCGGCTCAACTTTAACATCATTCGTTGCCTGTACATCATCCTCCACAAAGAAATCCACGTCGTCGTCGTCCTCTTCCTCGTCTGAGCTCATTTTGGTCAATTTTATCTTTCTCAGGTGCTTCCAACACTGTTTAGGAGCAGCTTCTTCTGCTTCATTATCGCGACTGGAACGACTTTTCTTTTTCAATATAAAATCTAAGTGACGGCAGTAGACGTATGGTTTTCTTGTTCTTCTTGGATTTGTTACGTATTTATGAAAGCAGTCTCGTATGCTCTTCCACTTTTTCTGAAGTTGTAGTTCTGAAAGGAAAATACAGTTTCTCTAAGTTATATAAACACTACAGAAACAAACATAAAATAAGACGGTTAAAAAGCAGTCTAAAGGCTAAATAAATTGTCATGTTATTAAATCATTATACAGACAAATGCAAAGGAATCGCGTGCGCGTGTATGACGTCATCTATAGTTATCGCTTCGCTCACCTAACTCGCGCATTTCACTCTTTGATACTTTTACGTCCTCGCCTGCCACTTCACGAACGACTTCTAACCACAGCTTGTGACGAGCCGACTTCGACCTGTAGTTGATATTTTCGTTGTCCCAAATGCCTGGTCGTTTTTTTACAGCTTCAATAAGCACCTCAGGTTCATATTCAAACTGCATCATGATAAATGCGAAGCGTGCGGTCCGGTGGTGCGGCTTTCGGGCGACTGACGCGCGGGGAGCGCGTAGCTTGTTTCTAAAATGGCGGCCGATTACGCTAGGGTACATATCATTTATGATAATTTTTACTTTTCAAGTGTTACATGTGCTTATTATCTGAAATCGACTCACGTTACAGCATAGTACATTCTATTATTACTCATTAATAACTAAATTAACGTAAAACCTAATTTTAAATGTGAGGTTAAAACGCTCACAGCGCTTTCATTTTAATTGCTATACCAGAGACTCACACACACAATCTGACAATCATAAGATAATTATTTTTCACTACCTAAATAAAATAAATACATATATGTATTTTTATTTTACTATGTAATCATAAATTATTATCTATAGAAATAAACCCGCTGGACTTATATTAATACCCATACTCAAATGAGAGTACACCAAAGTGACTGAGTAGAGACATAGTTATTTTATCTTTATCATTAAAATAGAATATGACATATAAATATATACCTGACTACACTTACTAAAGCCGTCATTTGTAGTATTAAACATATTCTGTCCCCGAATGATAAAACGTGTGGTGATATAGGCGTCTATCGACTAGACGGCCAAGACGCGCTCGGGCGCGCGGCTCCGGGACGGGGGAGCGAGGTTTTAACCGCCTGCCGCGTACACCTAACGTGACTTAATATTCTTTTAAAATATTGTTAATAGTCATACAGAGGCTCTATAGTGCTATTTTTTATAATATTTATATGATATTAAAATAAAAATTCCAGTGGCTTGGCAGCTTACTATAGTAACATTGCTGGTTCTATTAAAAGTAATGTATTCGTAAAATCAATAGGCAAAATTATTATTAAAAATTTCAATTATTTATTAAGTTACTTTACGTTACAAAACAAACAAAACTTATTGTTTAGAAGGTAAACTAATGTTTACAGCAGTTTGGCAGTACTACAGTGGCTAAGCTTCAATGTACCTGATGGGTACCTACGTCAGAAGGTGACATCGTCCGCCGTTACATTATTTACCCACGGCTAGGACTAACCTTCTTAAAAGGGCACATATGATTCGTTATTACATTAGTCAACGAATAATATAGGTTACCTTATCATTCGGGGACAGAATATTTTTAATATTACAAATGACACGACTTTAGTTAGTGTAGACCTAAAATTAGTTCATGTAATTGTTTTTTCTAATTAGTTGTTAATTTTTTATTTGGCGTTTGATTTTTTCTATTGGTTATGTTCTTGTTGAATTAGGGTTACCTGTTAGGACAGGTATCGTTGTATTTTTTGTATATAAATAAAAAAACAAAAAAAAAACGATTACAAATATTACTTATCGCATATAACCTCATATCCATATTGTTATTATATTAGAAGGATAACGAACTTTTAATGCGGATTGCGGTTATTATATATATTGTGTTATAATAACCAGCTAAAGCCAAAAAGGAACTAGACAAAAAACGGCGCAAGGCGACCCGACGTTAAAAAAAGCAGTGACAAAAACACCAGCAGTGTCTCGGCTCTGTTCTATCTCATGCCGGATTCCCTACAAATTACGTACAAAGTCCATTGGTGCACAGCCGTGATTGGAACACACGATCTCAGGGTCGCGCGCTATGTTAATAAAACTTAGATATAATACAATTGAAAAGGGACTAAACTTTGGTAATATTATGTTTCCTTTATTTCCTTACCTTGTACGGATTCTGGACTTCCCCTTGACCACACAAGCGATGGGTTTGTCGTGTTATAAACATGACAGAATGACGTATAATATTTTTTATTAATCTGACGTTTTCCGTCAGTTTTACGAAATAGTTTATATATGCCGGTCAATGGTATATTTTATAAAGGTAGTACATATTACTCTATAAAGTAATTATGTAGTCCGGATTGTGTTGTTTTGTATGTGATTATATCGACAAATGACGACATTTCGATAGACTATAAATAGAACAAGAGCTTCCTAAAGATGTTGCCATTTAACATAATCTCTCTAATAAGGGTAATAATCATTTTAAACAATTATTTTACAAATACTGTCAGTCCGCATAGACATAAGAAGATAATTTATTTTAAAATTATTTAAGTATTAATTGCATTCGTATGAATATGGTTGGACCTGAAGAACTGTGCTAGCCCAGCACAGTTTAGTAATAGTGTCAGCGTTAATATCGACCTAGTCTGGCGCTCCTTTTGTGTCAAATTGTATTTTTATGTAGGAAATTATACGTCGAAAATCGTAAGGAAACCGGTGCGACCAAAATATCTACGATGTGTGACTGGACACTTACCATTAGAAATATCTATCAACAGGCATGCATACTCCAAGCATTAGAGCGCCACAGGATGCTGTAACAGTGCGATGCGGCGCCGGAGCTGTGCCGCAACGTCATCCTACATACAAATTAGCCGGAGTTGTGACCTGCAACCTATGTTCTTCTCTTGAAGAACTCTTTTGTCGTAATGGTTCGGAAATATCTGGTATCGCAGCTGGTTCCATAGTGGTGGTGCGCGGTTAGAAGTGTCATATAAAGCGCTCTGTAGTGGAACGCCAGATGTCAAGATGGAACGGGTAGAATTTTGGCATGCTGTTTTGTTGTCCAATGATGCAATTAATGTTATAATGTAATACATTTTTAACGTCCAGGAGTATTTAGCGCTAATTCTCGTGTCTAAATTTTACCTTAGGTAATTGAGTTGGCATAAACTTGACTATTGCAAATCTGAGATTGCGAATAATACGGAGTCAATGACACGGAACATATGGTTAATCTCATTCATTAAGATTATTCAATGCTTTATTGTTTTAGATTGAAGTTTAATTATGCTTTCAAAGAGAGATTCTACTGTGTTATTGTATGTTAAACTTTAGATAATGTGTAAATGTTTTATTGCAGTCAGAAATATTAGGGTTATTTTTTAATTATTACATAATTCATTCTTGATCTTGGTGGGTTTGTATCTGATCATTCCTATGTAAAGAAAGACTATATTGTTTTATATTAACTAATATATAAAAACTTAATACAACGCCTATACGAAAACTCAAAAATATTTAACAATTCCACTAGGTTCCTTCTAGAAAAGAGCGTACCAATTCTTAAAAAGGCTGGCAACGCACTCGCGAGCCCTCTGGCATTGAGCGGTATCACTTAACATCAGGAGAGCCTCCTGTTCGTATAAAAAACCTTTAGTAAAAATAGTAAATACATTGTTTAGAAAAATACTCTTATATACTTTTCTAGGGTCACTATATGACTTTATGAAAATTATGGTATTTGGGTTATGCAACGTCAACGTCAACAGACAGATAAACATTTATTAGATTTAAATGTTGCCATATTAACGCCATCTATTGAAACGAAGACGAAAAAGCAGTAACTTAGAAACGCCGCTTAAAGAAATTTAAAAGCGTGATTATTTTTATAAATATGCGTCTTTCAAAGGCCACATCAATTTCATTGCCCTGGTTAAAGCTTTTTAAAACGTATAGAAAATTCAAAAAGTTGTATTATCATGAACATCTGTTAATTGGGTACAGTAATAAATTTATTTTTAACTTTAGACTATTTGAGCACTATAACGAAACCATTGAGTCACCTCTCACCCCACGCTGATTCTGTTAATATTGCAAACACTTGTATTGTATAGTTAAGATTTTATTATGACTAAATGAAGCGATAACCGTCCAGTTCACGTTCTATGGTCGATGTACGGAAAGATTACAGGCATGTGCCTGTAATCTTTTTAGCGCATAGGTAAAATTTTTGTGTAAGAAGTTCCCGATGGGGCAAGGGACGACACAGCGCCTTTGTTGCATTGATAAATTGTATTTTTAGAAAAGTAGGTCAGCCTTCAGGACATACCGGTTTCCTGACAATGTGCAAAAATGAGCAAGTTTTAATTGACCACTCGGATAGAAAAATTCGTAGTATAATCGAAATGGACTTCTAAAGTAAAAATATGCTTATGTAAGTTCTGCTGGACTGGGACTTGGGTTAGAATCTATTAGCTTTATTGTAAGTGGTCAAAAGGGACTGCGTTGGTAACCTGCGCTGTATTGGAAGATACAGAGTAAAGACGCAATGTGCATCATGTCGTGTTTGGACTTGAAACACTTTTTACTAATAAGTAATAACATTCAATGAAAAGCATTTTTTAACATGTTCAAAGTATTTAAAAATATATTTTCTTTGGGTTATTGTTAATTTAGGTGATAATGTGTGAAATGAATCAAATTAATTTAAACTATGATAGGAAATAAAATATATGTGTGCATTGATTAGAAGGCAATATCTGCCAATAGAAAGCTGCATCTCGGCCGGTAAATTATAGATTACACAGTCATAATAAACTAAATAACCGTGAAAGTAGGAATTGTATTTGGAAAGATTACATATAGATATATATAATCTATATATCTATAGGTCAATTATCCTTAAAACCAAATATAAAATAAAATAAAGTAAAACGACTTTTTTTTTTATTTTATCGCTCGGGTTTTAAAAACAAACCAATGGCGCTACAACCCTTTTAGGTCTGGGCCTCAGAACTCAGTATGTTCCTTGGTCATCTGTCAATATAACAGACAAGTAGGTTATCTGACTCCTGTGCCTGCACTATTATGTATTAACCCAATTAAAGTATAATTAGTTATGTGAAAATGAATAATTAATTGATATTAGTATGTACAAGCTAATAAGTGTAACGAGAATACATTATATCGATTACAAAGTGAATACACACCTTAATATACTAATTGATTAGTACAGACACGCGAAATGCAAATTTTCATGTTTTAATGTTCCTGTAATAAAAACCCTTGTAAAGGTCATATAAGAAAAATATTTGTTAATTATTAGTTAGTTAGTTAAATAATAGATTACTTACTCCGCTGACTCTGCGACCCAATTGCATTATTCAAAATCTACTATATAAAAATAAGTCGGGTTTTCCTTCCTGACGCTATAACTCCAGAACGCACGAACCGATTTCCAAGGTTTTGCATTCGTTGGAAAGGTTTCGGGCTCCGTGAGGTTTATAGCAAATTCAGGAAAAATTTCAACAGAAAAGCGGGATCACCAAACGAAATGTTACATAAAACGAAGCCATCTGGTGGCGAAACGGAGTTCGCCGTGTTAGCTAGTTTGTTATAAAAAGGTTTAGGTTTTATGTTTTATTTATATTATGTTCTTAGTTTAAATTTTGTATTAGTATTCAGTTACTGTAAGAATAGAAAAAAAGGAAATTAATACTTATAATTTTTCCACAGTACGCGTGATAACAATTTATTAATTTAATTTTAATTAGTGACCAATATTCGAATGCGTTAAAATAAAACGTTAATTAATGTTATTTGTAAAATAGACACACCTTTGTATTCGTAACGTAACACGTATTATCAACGTATGTAGGACGTTAACGACAAAGATGAGCCGACGAGGTTAATGACCTTAGATGTCATGGTCTCTATGCAATATATACTTCCTTATACAAAGGAATTTTTATATCACGATTTTTGTTGCATAATGTCTCCATATAATTCCATATTTAACTTTGATCAGTTCTTATTATAAGGATTGAAGAGACATATTTATAGACTTATAGAGTATTGTAAACACGAATTCTGTTTATGATATGAAAAGACGTAACGAAAAGATTTTATCATTATTTTTGTTCGATAGAATAGTAGTAGCGGGCAGTCTGAGAAGTGTTGGCTATGGCTTCACCGTGCGGCTCTCATTCTTGAAGTCGTAGGTTCGATCCCCAGCTATGCATCAATGGACTTTCTTAACTATGTGTGCATTTAACATTCGCTCGAACGGCGAAGGAAAAAATCGTGAAGGTTGCCTTAGACCCAAAAAGGCCCAATCGACGGCAAAGACAAATGATCATGAAACAGATACAGAAATCCGAGGCCCAAACCTAAAAAGGTTGTAGCGCCACTGATTTATTTTTAATTTTTAATAGTTTCAAAATATTTAAAATAAAAATTAGTAATAGATAATTGTATTTAGGTTGACTTTACGATTCGTAGATAGGTAATTACGGCTTTTAGGTAAATTGAGTATGTATTTATGTGTATCTGCCCTTACAATGAATACTCTTTGTTACTGCACTTGTAAACAGTCAACCGGTAAATGTGTGACCCGTTGTTGGCCTGATTAAGTACTAATAGGTAGTAAGTGCTATTGATAGATGTCTAGCTGTAAAGATGTTTTTCATTAAAATGTACTGTAACTAGAACCTCGTGTGATTCAATTATTACGTCAAATTGACGGGATCTTTATAAAAGTGTATTCTTTACCAGTTAGGAAGGACAAAATAATTAAAAAAATAATAATACAGAACTGGACAGACGTTTGGCCACAATCCCAGCTGATGATAAGTGAGATGTGGCCTATTGAAGGATTCAATCGCCTCTAAAAGATTTATTATATGATAATAATTAAAATTTAATATATAAATTTGATATTGTCTATGTAACTCGAAATGCACTCGAATACACCTGTTGAAGAAATACAGCAGACATTGAACACCCAAATAACACCAATATTTCAGTTCATACGATGCGTAGCCAGAACAATAGTAACGAACTATCAAAACACCATTACCGCTCACGATGTTGGCAAAACATAGCAATAAAGCGACATAATGCGATGCGCGTGCGCATGGATGCGTGCGCGTATACCATGACGCCAGTGGGTTTTACATTACTCAGTGTAAAAATACAATAAAATAGTGTTCTATAGTTTCTTGCTTATGCAATAAGGGCTACAAATTGTTAGAGGTATCTATTTATTTAATATAATGCGTCTTGCTATTAAAAATATTTCTTGGAATTTATGTGCTATACTTTAAACGATTTTCAGAGATGGTCTGATCAGGTCAAAGACAAAAGAAGCGCAGGACCTGAATTTGATGGAGGATTTTTTTTTTCGCCAGAAACATCAGACCACAATACTTAGATATGAGTTACCGATCCCAAAAAAGAGCAAGCGATTTTACGTATAATGAATTTATTGAATAGTTATAAAACACGAGTTAAAAAGGTTAAAAGTAATGTTTCAAGGGCACTGTGCCGCTAACCCATAGTCTTTGTAACCATGAGCATTGTGATAAAGTAGTTCACGCGTGGCATTTACAATGGCAGGTTTGCGCAACTACCGAATTGTACGCTTTTTTCTCTTGTCTATGAAAGCGCCATGTCGGATGTTTTGTATACAGTAAGTGGTTAAACGACATTGCGTTTTGAAAATGAAGCATTCTCGTCGTAGGGTATAGCTTTTTATGTCAAGCTAAGAATATTTTTTCAATTCGCACTCAAAACTATAAAAACTCATGAAATAATAATAATAAGAAATAAATAAGAAAAACTTTATATATGACAAAAGGGTTGTGACAGAATTCATATTTCGCTAGTCCCCACACTAGGGAGTCTCTGTGTTGTAGGTAACTAGGTAACAATTATTCCGTGGTACATGGTACATGTACAAAAACAGTTTAAAAAAAAAAGTAATGTTAGTGTTACAACTATGTCTTATAAGACATTTAGTATGAGTGAATGTGTGAGTGTGTGAATGGGTGTGTCTGCGCAAGTATTTGAGAGTGTAGCTGAGAGTTGTTGTGATCGTGCGCCGTGTCTGTGTTAGTTTTATGAACCTCAAAGTCATGCCAAGATACGTAGTAAGACCTCTGTAAATTTGAAATCCAATTAGGCTAGCGTAATTTTATGTGATTTCCGTGTCTGTATCTGGATATTTTGACACATGTCAAAGTGCCTATACTGAGATCCGTGGTCTGCCTACCCCTTCGGGGTAATAAGCGTGAGTTTATAGATAGATCGAATAACCTCTAGAGATAAGGCATTTATATAAGAAATGAGGAATTGTTAATTGTTGTTAAGTGGCTTTCATATCGACACGCGAATAAGTGTAATTATGATAATCACGATGTAACGAACTCTTGCGCAAGTTTAGTAAGAGTAAAAAGTTTTTTACATCCGTTGTATTGTTCCGTTATCGAATCACTTTCGTAGTTTTCTATTTGACTTTTCTCACTCGCTGGTTTTCTCTGTATGTATCTCCCACCGCATTGGGTGTACGCCAATCGGTTTGTACGGTAGCTTTTAATATTTTTGCAAACTCATTGTAAAGCTACTCAATATAACGAAATCAAATCATATTTCATTATAGATGAAGCCGATTATTTTTACATAATATGTATATTGTATACTAGCTGGCCTGGCGAACATCGTACCGCCTAACAGTCGATTCTTTATTTGTTTAAAATACTTATTCTGCTATTCGGGACACCGGTCTAGCTAGTAAGATAAAAAAAGAAAATTGATAAGACAACAAATACATTATGTCAAAAAATAAAAAATTACCTTCCCGGAACCCCTCCACTAACACTTGAACTTTATGCTATGGTATTAAAGTTCAAATTGACTTTTAAGTATTATTACGAATATTTTGTATGGGAATATAGAAAAGTGTTGTTTTTAGACTTTTTCACACAATTTTTTTAAATTTTTCTCCGTAAGAACCATCCTCGTACCTCAAGGTATATTATAAAAAAAAAATCAGACAAATCGGTCAAGCCGTTTTCATGTTATGTCGTGACAACGAAAAACGGGTTTCATTTTTATATATATAGATATATTTTCTTCAGCAAACGACTATCATCCCTGAGGTCATATGTTCAAGCCTTGGCTGTGCACCAATTGATTTCTGCCAGTGTCGCTCGTTCGGTGATGAAAATCATCGTGAGGAATCTGGCATGTCTCAAATCCAAAGATACGTCTATTTTTGTATAAAATAGAAATTATTTAAGAAATACGGATGCAATATGACACCCATATTGGGTTGTAGCGTCACTGGGTTATACTACACTGGATGATACTTTATATTTTCATATCTTAATTATGGACCCAGTTCCCCTTGTGAAAACTAAATCATTATTGTTATGACCTTGAAACACCCAACAGGAACGGGATTATAATTTGCACTAGGGGACAAATAGACGTTGAGGGTCGGCGATACTTTCTAATTTTTCTAATAAAAGTATTAATAATAACTGGATTTGTAACATTGTGTCTCTGACAACTTATGCAATAAAGTAGCAGAGACGCAATGTTATTAGTCTGTTTAGTAATAGCTACAGTTCAAAATGGAATTATTGTAACATGTCAGAGCGTGAGGGACACAAATTATGCGACGATTTTGGCTTCTGTGCCTAATTTTTTTTACCGGTCACTATAGTAGGGATTTTACACTGTACAGTTCGAATACAGTTCAAATTTATTATTTATTTTAAACATATACATTTATAAAAAGTCTATTAGTACGCTAGCAGTTTAGGAAAATTGCCAAGCTAGCATATATTAATAACGACTCGTAATTATTACGCCTAACATTTTAAATGTGTTGTTAATATGGAGTCACTTAAAATGATTATAGTAAGTAATAAGTAATAGCAAGTAATACATTTTCGCCTGTTCCGGGCTTTATTTAGCGTAGTTAAGACTAAATAACTAATTTTAAACGCGTAGGCGTATGACTGCATCTGAATATTTAGGTAGACTGTCTGTGTTTCGCGAGAATTCTTAGCTAATTATAAAGATAACGCCTGTAGTGGTTTGAGGGATTTGTCTTTTACTAACAAATTCGTGTACCCAGGCATCCAATTATCCCATTTGTCCCTCCTTTCAGAAGAACTCGTTTTGGCCAAAGCCCACCGGTATCCAGATTGAGCATTGATATTGTTTCATTGACTTTGTTAATGGTGCATATGCGAGCTACAGCTACCTGATATAATAAAAGTCATTATATTGAGAACAAGACGTGAGTGTTATTGCCCTCAGTAATTATCTGTACATTTTAATGAGCGGATATAGTTTGTAAGGACTTGCGAAGCGAGTAGCAAGGGTTTTCATGTATATATAAAGTATGTGTAATTGCTATTATAATTCTTGTAAATAGGCCCTTAGAGTGTTTGTTTGATTGTCGGATAAGATTTTATGGTTAAATCTGAAATTAAAAGATATAATACCTACATGTAAATTCATTAGGGCGCCTTAACAATTTACGAGAATTTAAAATTATAATTAAATAATATTGGTAATTACTATTATGATTTTGGTTCTGGAGTCAATGGGTAGTAACGTTTATCCAAAAATTACTTCTTAACAATTGGGTCGAAATTGAATTAAGTAGATGAAAAGCTATAAATATCATTGATTGATTGAACAAAGGCGCGGTGTCTAGACATTGCATGTCTCGATATTGAAGGCGTATTTTGGCACAAATATAGGAAAAATTGAGCAACAATTTATCATTTGTACTCGTTTTCATGTTACAGCTTATCAATATAATATATTCGCTGCCATATTTTGAAATTAAACGATCTCGTTATAAGGTAAGTCAGTAATATATACTCATTGTTTTGCGCATAACCAAGCGTAAGACATACAGTGTTCAGCCTAGTCACGTGGAAATATTTTGATTGTTTTTAAGCAACAAAATTTTCTCTTCAATTGTTTCTTCTCAATATATTATTTTTTATAAAAATTCTATACACAAGAAGTATCTCCCAACATTACCAGCATAATTCTTAACAGGCTGGCAACACGCGAGCCTTCTGGCGGTGAGTGAGTGTCCATGGGCGGCGGTATCGGACAACATCCAATTTATATGTTCTTTATAAAAAAAGGTGCAAAATTCTGCGTATAGTTTTTATATGAAACAATTTATATAGCTGATTACGATGCATTTTCTAGTTCCCTTACACACCATCGGGACTTGTCATTCCAACAATGATCTAATGTGAGACTGCAGATTAAAACAAAAGTTAGTAGAAATCGTTGCGATATTTATATCTTACAAACTTGTTGGTGAAACTGCGTATCCAGAAGCCATGTATGGTGTGTTGTAATTCTTGTAACTCAATTCAATTATTGAACAGGTCAAGATGTTTAATACTTTATAAATATCTGTAGAAATGAGTACAAAATAACTGGTTGCGACTTAAGCTGGGAAAATGAGCTAAGAATGTGTTATGTGCTTCAGGCAATCATTCTGTAACATTGGTTGATGTAAATTACCAAGGATTTAATTTAAAGCATAACAAAATATATTTGACTTAAGATATATATAAATATAACTTCTGTGTGGGTTTGTAATTAAACTTCTAAAAGGCTGAACCGATTTTGATGGAAATTTTGTGTGTTCAAGTGGATCCGGGAATGGTTTAGATGTACAATTTAAAGACTTGAAATTTTTATATTGACGTGTGAATTGACGTCTGTTGGGTCCGCTAAATTATGTATTATATTTTTAATGTTGATAAAGTATTAAGAAGTAAGAACACATCAAAATTAAATTTCTAAAGGAGGTAACAATATTATTCATATTATATTAATATACCTATGCATATGTGCTTTGTTTTGCCCTGCTAGGTCTTTAGTTTGGAGTTTGGACCACATTAGTGGTACATTGCATAAATAAATGGTTATATTTTTAATATTAATATATTGTAAACCAACCTATACGTAGTACAACGACCCCTTGTCTATTATTAATCCTTGTCTCCGGTAGAGAGCCAGTTTCAAAGCGAAATGTCTAGACGCTATGGTATCGGGACAAAAACTCATATCCCTAGCCACGAGTGACTAGTACGATCACTAAATGCGTAAAAAAAAAGTTAAAATATTTCTTCGTGCTGTCCTTCAAATTTAAATGCATATTAATAACGTGTTAATGCAAAAATTATATGCGTAACAAAAAAAAAGGACTATATTTTGGAAGTCTTGACAAGCTTGTATAAAAAATGATATTCATGAACTGATTCACTACTGGTGTAATAAAAAAAAGATATCTTTGCAATTTCGTTTCTGTAACGCGCCCTTTATCTTGGCTCTAATTAGACAACTGGAGCAGAAAAATTCTAGGCTGCTCGGAAGAATGAACTTATACAATTGTCTCAAATGAAGATAGTCATTATAAAAATACCAGTCTCAGATTTATGTATCTGTTTCGTGTTCCTTTGTTTTTTGTCTGACACATGCCGTCGACTTTTTGGGTTTAAGACATGCTCATGATGTTTTCCTTAGTTAAATGTGTACATAGATCGAAAGTCCATTGATGCACAACCGGGGATCGAACCACGAACTCTGCGATGAGAGTCGTTGCTGAAGCCACTAGGCCATATATCTAATAAATATTAACGTTAAGAACGATTTATCGTATTGTTTTATGATACCATTATTTTTTTAATTTTAGTATAGGTCTTTCGGGAATGTTAATTGTCAAAAGTAATTTTTAGTCTGTAATTTTTGTATAAGTATAAAGAGATAGTAAGATACAATTTTTACAATCTTATATACATCTATACAATTCAGGAGTTTAAGCGTGAAAGCGTAACGAACTATATTTTATATATAAGGATAGGTGTTATAATATTAACAGTTGTAAAAATTTAATTAGCTTGAACAATCATAATCGTTACATGCAACAGGCACTTCTGGTTAGGTTTAAAGAAGTTTATTCTGATTAAAAATAAACATGCCACTTATATAAGAAAAAAAAAAAATATTATACACATACGTAGTATACGTATTTTCTTTTTTTTATAGAACGGGGGGCAAACGGGCAGGAGGCTCACCTGATGTTAAGTGATACCGCCGCCCATGGACACTCAATGCCAGAGGGCGAGTGCGTTGCCGGCCTTTTAAGAATTGGTACGCTCTTTTCTTGAAGGACCCTAAGTCGAATTGGTTCGGAAATACTTCAGTGGGCAGCTGGTTCCACATAGTGGTGGTGCGCTGCAAAAACTGCCTTGAAAACGCTCAGTTGTGGAGCGGCGGACGTCGAGGTGATACGGGTGGAATTTCGTATTCTGTCTGTATACAACCTGTCGTACACTGATACTGAATCAGAGTCCATCTACCAAATAAACTTATAACAGGCGTATTCGAAACTTGTCCACTGCTACTATTTCCCGTAACTCAGGAGGAAAGCTGCCCTGCGATTCTGTAACTCACTTTTCGAACTCACAATGCCAAATCATAAAATGACTGCTTCACGACTGATTTGAGAGCGACCGCCGATGCGAAAACCGCTGGGTGAGTTCGAAAAGTGAGTTACAGAATCGCAGAGCTGTTGTAATGTCTCGCTCCGAAATAACAAAATTGTTTAACATATATTGATATAAATATTGATGTTATAACCGTTGTTCCTTAAAACAAACTCTTGAAATCATTTTATTCTTAGCGGAATGAACATAGCGGTCTCCATTTATTTGAGATTGATACTTGTAATTTATTATTCAAGTTGAGGTTTGAGGAATATAGGAATGTTCAAGTAAATGCGAACATTTTTTGTTCTATAACGTTAATTAATTGTATTTCTATCGTATGTAGCTCTGTCCATGCTACAGGTACTTGGCTACTACTAGCATTATATATTTATACTGAAATAGGTGTAAAAAATGGTTTTAATAAAGTACTAATTCGTTTCTGCACTTACGCTGAGGCAGAAATAGTAAGGTGAAAACACCGTGAATAGATTTAGGTTTTTAATAAGTGATTTTAATTTGAGTGAGTGTAGTTCTTGTCATTGATATGCCAAATTACGAAACCCTCTCTATTAATTTGATACATGTTCATTGGCTTGAATTACTCAACAAATCTATAAGTATTCCAAAACTAATGATTATTCTCATGTAACGATCACGTTACGGATGTTTGGATGTGAATGTTTTTTTATTATACCTAATAAGGCAATTGCAAGATTGTGATTGTGATTCTCATCTATTGCCATCACATTCTAAAGGGTAAAAGGTTTAATTATTATAATTAATTCCTTCTAGAAAATAGATGTCTTATATATCTGTTACATTTGCATCTTTGTGGCTCTTACAAGCATCTCTTGTTCGGGGACATATGTTTGTGTTTTGTTATATTTTAATACATAGTTCCTTTGTGTTATTTTTCAATGTTTCTTCAATAACAAGGTGAGAGGATGCGTTTAGTATTCGACCTTTAGTTGTGATGTTAACAGGCTTCATGGCATTATGCTATTGCGACACGAGCTAAACTTGCAAATGTATTGCGATTAGCCCATTTTCTTTTACAAATGTATTCTAAATAACTATAAGGGATGTCTTGTCACTTGTCAAGCGACTTGAGAAACTTGTTGTAAAATGTTAATAAAGGTGCATCCATAGAGTCCCAATTCAAAGTACCTACTTGAAAAGATATGTCTTTGGTCGTAGTGCAATTGTTTTTGTTATTTATTTGTTACGTCTCAAGTTCATAACATTTAAATATAGAAAAGTATTTTGTATTTTTTGGGTGTCGGAAATGTGGGCTATGAAGTTATAAACAAATAAGAGTGGTTCAATAAAATCTAAATAATTAGATTCATGCATACTACCCCCAAGCTTGGCGTGCTCATGACAAGACGGTACTTCACACCGGGCCACAGCTTGCAACTCCATAAAGCGCATATTTTGCCCCACATGGAGTACAGTTCTCACCTCTGGACGGGAGCTCCCCAGTACCAGCTCCTTCCTCTTGACTGTATTAAAAAAATAGTGATTCGTATCGTCAACGACGCTTGATCCAGTGGCGATGTATTTAGGGTCTCTGCATCTTCTACCGCAATTTACCATAGAGAGTGTTCGGAGACTGTTAAGAAGCTGAAATGGAAGTGGACTAGGCAAGTTTTGAGGTATTAAGGAGAATGGTCCAGTAATCTGACAGATATGTGTCCATGATATGGAAACCGTGGTACATGATAATATCATTGTCAATACTCTATTATCCGAATAAAGGCATTTTTATTTTTAATGTTCCAGTTCCTACATTCAGTATTTCAGTACCCGGAAATGGTTCGGCCTACATTTCCATAATAGGCTAATTATGTCTCAAAAATATTTTTATGAAAGACACACAAAAGGTAGACTGAACGAATTGTAGTTGGTAAAAAAGCGTTTCCGATTGTTCCATTCGAAATAAGAACGTTCCAAGCTTCAATAATTCAACGTGAGCCTAGTTAAATTCAGTTCTCTTTTAAGGGTTTTTGGTTTAAATAATATTATTATTATACTGGTTGGTTCGATTTCAACCAATATCCTAAACGTAGGTAAAATATCTATTAATTATCGTATCACAAAGAATTGAATATGTTGGAAAAATTATATTAATTATTTTAAGAATAGTGACAAGTCAACACAAGCTGTTGTTCGAAATTCAAAAATATAAAAGTTTTGTATTTCGAACAACACTTGGCGTCATCCAATAAAAACAATATTACGTTTCATAGTTAGTATATAGAACGACTCGTTACTGGTTTGTTACATATTCGCTGGTAATCATAAAAATCACTGTGCCTACTGCGCTTGTAATTAACATCTATTTATAAAAGATGTTAGCTCTGAAGTGTTAGTCGGGCCGTGGAACGATTTACGCGCTCGTTCTAATAACACGCGATTGAAGTGGGTTCCTGAGGGGTGATTCTCGGGTTATCGATACTTTAAAAGTTCTCTATTACCACCCAGCATCTGTCGCGCGCACAGTAATCCAGATGCGAGTAAAATATATTTGTTAGGGTTGCCTTAAACAAATTGTTTCGATTAAGAGTTTTCAACAGTAAAAGAGACGCAGAAATGCTTTTCAATTCGCAATTTATATGTGGGTCTTTTAAAAACTAAAACAAATACGTGTAGACTGGTAAAGTTACAATAATAATTTATACATAAAATTTTGTTAAAACTTAAGTTAAATTTGGGATAAATATGGTGTCCATTTATCAAAACCATTAACTATCCTATATGCTTACGAGAATACGTTTTAAAGTAAATCTATTTTTTTTAACTGACGTTCATAAGTGCCCCCACTAGGCACTATATATGATCAATATAAATGATGATAAAAATATCGCGTTCAGAGAATAAGATGCTTGGATTATAAATAGCTACTGATGAGGTGCATGTATTTGTGTTATCATCGGTTTTATAGGCGTTACATACTTGTATATGATGCACAAGCTGTCGAGTATTATTTACATTGATAGGTTTTCTGATCTACCATATAGTATAATTTAGATATCTTTTTAATTAAAATATTTTATTTTTTAATTTAACAATTTTATTTTTAATTTTAAACACCGAAGGAGTTATTACATCTACTTATTAGAAAATACATTTTTCTAGAGAACAGGGACAAATGGGCAAGCTCGTAAATGTGTTGCCGGCTTTTAAGATCTAAACCGAAAATCTTACGAACATACTTGTTCATCACAAATAGCAGTCTCCTCCTTAATGTTGCTCTTCGGAAGCTGTTTAGATACTCCACGAACTCTGTTGAAGAAAGTTTATTCTAATTAATTTAATTATCTTTAGTTCTTGCATAATTGCATAAACTTTCCGGGCAAAAAGGCACCCATCTAGAAACAGCATTCTTTCCTACTCCAAAAAAACGCATTGGCTTCCAGTTTAGAGGTCCCTTCCTTCACAACGAAATTATACATATGGCTAATTCCGAGGTTTTCGAGATACAAACTACTAAAGAGGTCAAAATGCTTGCTTGACTATTGAGCTACAGAAAGTTATTACTAGTACTTTGAGGTAGATAATCTACGGAGACGGAAGCATTTTCAAATACGCAAAATTATCTAATATTTTTGATATAAACAGTAATCAATAATTATTAATTTGATAATAAACAAATAAACAGTATCTAAATACTGTTTGTTTGATATTATTTTACGGCATATTTTAGTACTAAGTTATTGTTCCGTTATTCGTCTATTATATCCTCGGAAGAGTCTGATCATAACAAAGATCGTCTTAGTGTGTGTTGTATACAATAGTATAATTGGAATAAGGTTTATTTTTTTTTTAATCTGTAGTAGGTATTTTGTGGATTCCTATACGTATTGTAAGCCTAATCTTTCAAGTAGTCTCAAGAATTCAGTGGTGCTACAATGTTATATAGAGAAAAATTGTGTCCTCTTTATTTTAACACATTCATAACAATTTCCTTAAACAATAATTGTCTATGGTACACCAATTGTTATTTATTTAAACTTTCCCCATTCCAGTTCAAACCAGCTCACGGAGCTACCGCGTGAAGTATGTCAGATGCCACTTCAAGTTCTTCTCGTGCCAGACAACCTGCTGATGACTCTGCCGAAGGAGATCGGCAAGATGACGACGCTGGCGGAACTGGACGCGTCAAATAACAGGCTGACACAGGTGCCAATGACGCTGGGAGACTGCACAGGGTTACGCTGTCTGAATCTAAGCAATAATCAATTGGGTCTTTTGCCTTTACGTAAGTATAGGAATTTAAAATAGTAATTTTTGTTTGGAAATTTCGAGCGCGATGATTCATTTTTGTGGACTAAACGAAAGCTCGAACAAAACCTAAAAACTCGTGGAACTAGTCTTTGTATCTAGTTTTTTTTTAATTTCTACTCCTAAGACTAGGTCTGTCTTTTACCGAGAACCTCTATAGTAAACTACTATCGGATCTGACAGAATATGTTGTCCTGTATCACGGCTTAAATAATTTTGAAGGAGTTTAATTAGAAACAGATATTATGTAGATATATTATGTATATTTTGGAATGTAATCCGCAAAATTAAGTTTAGTTTTCAAATATTTTTTTCTGTATGAATCTTGACATTTGACGGCAAGATTTCGACCGCGGAATTGGACCGCGTTATTAGAAACTATATCGTATCGATGCATATCTAAAACTTGACAAGGGTATCGGTAAGCCTACTTTGAGGGTGTTAGTCTGTGGAATTGTATTAAACGTTATGATGAAAAGAGACGGATAGTTTTTGGTAAAGCATGGCACTTAATAAGAGTGATTCGGTTTTTATTAATGGAATTATATTAATGGTTTAGTGTAAGAGTCAGACTAAGCGATAAGTAATACTTCTGTTTGTAAAAGAATAAACTAAGCATTATTTTACTATTTGGAGCTTAAAATACGTTTATAAATAAAACCGATAGAATTTATGACATACAATATTTGTTGAGATATATTTTAAATATAAGTAACTTAAAGTATACTATAGAACCGGCGTTACTTGATTGCAAAGGAAATTACGGTCGCCCATGAACATCCGCAGGGCATAAGCGGAATTATGTATCCGGGCTTTGTTAATATATTTATAAAGGAACATCTTACGTGTAACGTATGTAGGTTGTATGTAAAGATAAATGCTATGTATGTGTTCCTATAAAACAAATTTGACCTATTAAATATCTAACAAAATGATTACGTTTTTGGTCTAATATACTTACTGCAATTTATCCTCTCCCCCTACCTTTGTCAGCAAAGATACAAATAAAAATATTACATGATTTTTTTGTAGGAATCCTTGAAAATCGTTTTCTAGCATAGACAATGTGTGGATAATTTGTGTAAAAAAGTAAATAATTACTGTTGACGTCACCAAATAAGAAAGTCAAAGACCCCTCCCCCCTTATAGTGGTTACGTAATACTTGGCCCGTACATACGTAATAAACTGCCCCTAAGACTACGTGCATCAAGGCCGAAAGTGATGCCTGGGTTACTGTATTTTGCTGTATCACATTTTTTTAGAGATATTGTTACAAAATAGCTAATCAGCTACAAATACTATGTGGTGCCGTAAATAAATGATAGTAAATATATTTCAGAAATCACATACCTCCGCCTGGAACACCTAGATGTAAGCTGTAATTGTATCTCTTCGCTGCCTCTGGAACTACGCAACATGTCAACGATCATCACATTGAACCTGGAAAATAATCCTCTAGTCTCACCACCTACAACTGTAAGTAAACACTTGAGGCAAGTTTTGTGACGAATGAGGAATTGTCTTGTTTTAATATTTTTACCCTAAATTAAGTTGTGCGGTTGTTGTAGGGATGTTCAAATAAACACTTTGTTTTAAGGCGGGGAACAACTGGCTTTTGTTTATTTTTTTGGAATGAAATCTCGCTGTTGGCCTTAAGGGCCTTTACAGCTCAGCTCTGGCAGTTTTGGCGAGCGTACCTCGGCCGGAATGGTGGTCTCCTGTGAGACGTAGACCTCGGCTTGGGCCGTCGCGGGGTTGTCAATCGCCTGAAGGGCAGGACGGAAGCTTGGCCTTAATTGTTTAAAGCATGAGCTTATAACTACGAATACTTTAGGGGTAGTGGGGTTGCGACGATGGTTTAACAAAAAACTAACTTTACTTATTGAAGAGTTCGTAAATCTAAGTGACACTTATATTATTGTCTATTGGACATTATCGGAAACGAGAATGTTAGAATACAATTTATGAGTGTGGTAAATACTTAAGGGCTCATATTGGATTCAAGTGTGCAATGATTGTTTACATTTTAATGACGCTTCTAATTATTAACTAAAATATATATAATTCCCCGAGTTAAGAACAAATTTTCACATTGTTATTAGTAACATTAAATCATCTATTAAATTAGAAATACAAATATAACACAGTAGAAAGTTTAGCATACCAATTATTAAAAGACCGGAACGCATTTGCCTTATGGCAGTGTGAGTGTCTATGGTATCATTCAACATCCGGTGAGCCTCCAGCTCGTTTGCGTTTGCTGCATAAAAAATAATAACATATACTTTGTATATTAGGTTTATAATGATAGCAATTATAAATCTTACTGTAATGTTTGACTCCACATTGCAGCATTAAAAACCAGCTTGTCACGCTAATGTGCGTCGTAGGATACTTAGTAATAAATCGCTATGCATCATTAATCCTGCCACAAAGTTCTAGTTACCCTTCTAAAATATCAGATACTTTAAACTCTGCAATATAATAAGGGTGATTTTTGTATGTTCGACCTGAATCTATGAATATAAAACTATTACTTTTTATTTAGTTCGTTTAATAATTTCCTTTAAAAAATAACCGACTCCCAAGAAGTACTAAAAAGTATTTAATAACGATATTTTTTATTTATTTGTATTCATAGACCTCGTGTTTGAAAAATTGAAATGTATAGTGTTAATCACTTTTTTCTATAAACTCTGTATGATGAACCTATTTTACAATTAATTAAAACAATGGCTTTAGTTTCTATCAAGAATGTACACAAAAAAAGATACCGCTTTGTCTTCAATGACAAGCTGATCTCGTTAAAATCGACCTAACTGTATCAAGTACCATTATGTTAATCTTTTGTTTTGACAAAGATGCTGTCCTAACATTTTTCACATTTCTTCAACATTGTATTTTATTATTCATTGTCTTTTAATTAGTAATTTATATTTTAATTATTAATTAATTAATTTCTGAACATAACAAACGGAATTTTCGATACCAATTTGTTTATGTAACTGTGGGATCACATTTGGCCCATCACTATCGCCAGGAACGCCATCGTTACCATGGCAACGGACACTTGATCAGGATTAGTCGTATGGAATACTAAAATAGGTCACACATTTAAAAGATCAAACGGATAAAGACCTCGAAAATTAATTACTACCTATAATATTTAAAGAATATGTAATGAATATACTTTTCTTATTTCTTTTTTAAGTATTCAAATTTGTTTGATATGAATTGACAACTTAAGTTGTTTATATATGTATTATTAAAATTAATAATTACATTTAAAAAAACATTTTTTAAAATTAAATGTACACTGTGTCAATACATAAAACAAAGTCTAAAATTATGGTATATTATTACTTTTTCAGATATGCATGCGCGGGCGCGTGCACATATTCAAATACTTAGATAACATGGCGAATAAGGACTCACTCACACATAGAAGGGTAGAAGAAACACGCCGCGGTACAAAGCATACGTCATTCAACTCGCCGGGACAAACGCAGATGATATCATCGGGTAACGCTACCATAGATTGCCTTAGGCATAAACCCAGACATGTAGTTGACAGCGGGTATAGCACAGATGGCGTTGATAAGCGATGGTCCAATGATGGTAAGTTTTTTTATGATTAAAGAAAAAAACCTAAAAAGTAAAACAAAGAGTTTTCTTAAAAATTTAAAAAATAAAAAAGTGGCCGCCCGAACAGGGACTTGAACCCTGGACCCTTGGATTAAAAGTCCAATGCTCTACCGACTGAGCTATCCGGGCCGTGATTAGCTAGTTGAAATAGTTTACTAGGTTGTTTAATAGACTTTAGTTATTGAAAAAATATTAACCTTGAGTTAATATTTTTTTATTACCTTATAATAGATACATAAAGTAATTAATTATTGTAGTATCCTTCAAAGTTTAACGTAAAACAATGTTGCTATTTTCGTATATATTTGTAGCTATTATATTACAGTAGAACCTCGATAAGATAAAGTCCAAGGGAAGCACAAAATATTTTATGTTATAGAGGTTTTAAGTTATCAAGGTTCTATGTCAGGTAAAGGTTAATATAGAGGTATGTACATGTTTCTATGTACCCTTCCTCCCATTTTTACTTGAATGCATCAGAAGGATGGAAAATTAAATATGTAATCATATTTATTCACATTACTTACTTAATTACATAAAAATAAAACAACAACTAAAGGTTTAGTCTACTTAAAAAAATCTGTGATTTTCTTTTGTTTTAAAAAATTCACTGTTTCTAAATCGATTTGATTTTCAATGACAAATAGAGAGGAGAATACATTAACACATTAACTTATGATGCAAGTAAGTCGTTGTCACAAAGCGAACCGCCGCAAAGCTTTGAAGAATTTAGATAAAGCAAACAATAGGTAATGTATTGTTTACGTTAACAATACATTAGTAAACACGTGCAAGCAATAAATACCGAAACCATATTTTGTTTTGACACTCTTATAAAATGACTCATTCTCAAACAATTTTATGTTATAGAGGTTGTGGAAACATTTCTTTTAGTTACTGAGGGCCTATACAGAGATTATTTATTTACGTTATAGAGGTTGCGTATTTTAAGTTATAGAGGTTTTGGGCTCTGATGGGAAGGGAACATAGTATTTTTTGAAGTAACAGAGGTTTTTATGTTACCGAGGTTTACGTTATCGAGGTTCTACTGTATTTAGTTTAATAATAACAGTTATGACAGAAGATATTTATTACTTTTCATATTTTTTTTGTAGGTTGTTTATTATTACTAACTAGCTAATTTAATTTTTCCTTAAGTTAATAAGTCTGTACAAGCATCCCTGATGTACATAATAATTATTTTGTTCTACTGTAAAATTCGCTCTAGAACTAGGTAATAGAGCCACGATTGGAATTAATATTAAATGTATCTTACGTTTAAAAAAAGGGGTTGAAATTAAACAAAAGCAAGGTCACCTCTTCATCTCTTAACCAATCTTAGGATCATATACTAATTCGTATCTCAAATCATAATCTCGTCTTGAGCTCGAACAAATATGCCGAACTTCGTGAATGATATGACTGATGAAATTGACAGCTCTGGAAACTCAATTTAATTTTAATTGGCATAGACACACAACCTGTCTTTCCGTTTGACCAATGAAACGAGATCCTTCATTGTTTCGTCTTTTGTTTTATACTCTCACGATATTTCAGGTTATTTTTTAATGTTTGAAAGGTTTTGACGACTCATTGGTCTAGTGGTTAGTACCCCTGACTGCGAATCCATGGGTCCCGGGTTCGATCCCCGGCTGAGACGAACATCGATGTGATGAGCATTTGGTGTTGTGCTTAGGTCTTGGGTGTTTAAATATGTATTTATACGTCTATCTATCTATAATATGTATGTATATCCGTTGCCTAGTACCCATAACACAAGCATCAACAGCTTAGCATGGGGCTAGGTCAATTGGTGTGAATTGTCTTAAAAAAAAAAACTTAATATATATCCGTCTCTTTCTAGCGGGTGAATTAGGAGGTGGATCTGGTCGGTCGACGCCGAGCACTCCATCTACTTTGTCACCCGGAGCTGCTCTATCTAGAGCCCAGTCATTGTCCAGTGAATCTCCCTTGGCACCATTGACACCTATCCTTACCGGGTGAGTTAATTTCTATGAATAAATATTCGAACTATTTTAGCGGCTTTTCAAATACATATAAAAAATCTAACAAACTATAAAAATATAGTACCTACAAGTACATTTTACAGTTAAGGAAAGTGTAATATGTTTTCATGAACTCTAAAAGATATATGTGTGTGTAAATATTACATTAAAACTACTGGACCAGAATTGTTTACTGCGCAGTTATACATATTAGATTTAAGCGTCTATATTTGATCCAGCTATTTGGTTAGTTGAGCTAAAAGCTAAATAGCAATTTCATATGGAATTTATGTAAACCGCGAGGAAGGAAAATGCTTCTTATTGTGGTTTCTTGACTTTATGATTGTCTTAATTAACCTTAGGATTTAAGGGTTGGGATATTATTTTCCTTATATTAAATACTTTGTAGAAAATATATTTTTTATATTTAGCGATATTATTTTACTTATATAGATCTTATATGTAGTAGAATATATTCATATAAGTGAGTTTATTTTAGATATGGGTGAATTAACATTGGACAGTAGCTTTTTATTGATTTTGTTTTATTTTTCTACCATTGACGGGAACAGAGGTAAATTATTTAAATTACCAACGTTGTCATCTCCATTCTTCCCCTCATGCGCAGTAGAGTCACGTACAAGACTTGAATTTTCCTTAAAATATTTAGTATTGGATTTCACGTAGTTTACACCATATTGGTGACATAACGACGAACTTTATCTGCATTCTCATGTAAGATCATTTTTTTATATACACATGCTGGAATCAGTGTGGTTGCCATGGCAACGCAACAGACCCTCTTTAAATGTGTAGGCTTAAAATCATTGAGTTATCAACAATGTTTTATAAGAGGTCTGAGAGTTCGTCTTCAATAAAATCGCGTAAGTCTATGAAGTATTGTACGGGAGCCTACTGTATTCATCCCCCTTTATTAACCCCGGTGTTGTCCCTTTCAGCATCCGTATTTCACCCGAAGGGAACGGCGAGGATAAGAGTAAATTAGCTCATCAACAGACATACAGGTACTATTCATGCACTACGCACATACATCGCACTGTATATATGTTGCATGGTACTAACGAATTTGTACGCTGATGTGCTATGTGCGTTGCTGGTAAAGTGAACCTTCCTGATTGTTTTGGTCGGTTAATAGGGATTACCATGACCGCCAAAGCAGGACTGATGACTTGGAATTTTTGCGAATTGTAAAGGCGCTACAATCACAATAATTTTAATGACAAAACCGTCTTGCTAAAAGTGGTCATGGTTAATTTGATTCTGTATTTTTAGTCGCGTCGACAAGAAGGGATAGGTTGGCTGTTGTCTCGAAGTTTCACTTACACTTTTCAGAAAGATCGAGCTATATATTACGATCAATATTAATACAAACAAACTTAACATTAAATTATGGGTTACATACATATTACATACTTTACATAAAACATTTCGCTGTATGGCTTTTTGGATGTGCTTTGCTTCTAACGTTCTTAGGATACTTCGGAATCGCTGACAATGCTGTATTTGGGACCTGTTTTGTAAATAACACCTAAAAATATTATGCCAAAGTCGGACAGCCACTCAAATTGCGTCAGTTAAAAACAATGGCAGTCCGCTTCAATAATAATGCGCTTCTAATCTTTATGTCTTCGTTTCCAGACAATACAAAGAAGCCTTAAGACAGCAGCGGCAGCAAGACGTCTACCGACCCCGCACCGACCAACCCTCACCAGAGCTAGACACTTCACCTCAATCCCAAAACCAAAGTCCTGTCCACTTCCAGAAATCCAGTTCGCCCGTCAACGGATTCAGTAACGTATCATACAACAGATCACTCTCTTCAAACTCACCAAATAACATACCAACATCTCCCCTCCTACATTCCACCCCACGCAGGTTTCAAAACGGAGAGAAGATCGAAGAAAACAAAAGGCCCGTACAAAAAGTCGTACCATCCCGGAACGTAGCAAAAACGTTCTCGCCCGTTAACTTGAACGTTGACTACGCACGCGTCAATGGCGACGCGTATACAAAGCCGACATCACCCACAAAATCTCCAACCAACACGTTAGGTTATAAAAGGCAGAATGGTGAGGCGAAATTGTTGACAGCGACGTATTTAAAAGGTGGCGCGAAACCGAAGATATGGAGTAAGGACGCGGTGGACAAACTCAGCTTCACTATGAAGAGGGAGTTCGATAAGCAGAAAGAAGAGTCGGACTTGCTTCATCAGTTAAGAGTGGTATGCATTTAGTATAATTATTAAAACATTAATAAAGTGAGCTTTTTTAATAATAATATGTATTGGTTACTTGTATTGTACAAGTAACAAAATAACAATTAAAAATGATTGGAATAAAATTATAATAAGTCAAGTAACTTGATTTAAATAAATCAGTGGCGCTACAACCTCTTTAGGCCTTGGGATCAGATATCTGAATCTGTTTCATGATCATTTTTAAATCTAATAGGAAAATAGGTGATCAGCCTCCAGTGCAGACACACGCCGTCGACTTTTTGGGTCTAAGACATGACGCTCACGATGTTTTCCTTCACCGTTCGAGCGAATGTTAAATGCGCACATAGAAAGAAAGTCCATTGGTGCACAGCCGGGGTTCGAACCTATGACCTCAGGTATGAGAGTCGCACCCTGAAGCCACTAGGCCAACACTTCTCAACTTGATTTAAATGCATAATAATATTATTTTGGTATTTTTTTTTATATCTTAGCCTTAGTAACATCTGTTTTTACAAATCTATATACACGGTTTATTGACCGTGGTAAACCGTGTCTATTTTCATAATAAGAGCAATTCTTAAATAAAGGCAGAGAAGACTTCATGGGTACACAGCGGGGTTAGAACCCACAATCTCAGAATTGAGTTACTCGCTTAACAATATTCTGATAATATTTATAATTAAGCAAAGTAATATTTTTTTTGTAATTTATTATACAAAAATAATAATGGACGTCAGACGTATGTAGATACAATTATAAATTTGATACTGCGCTCAAAATATCTGTTCCATATTTAATAACATAACAAATTGAGGGTATATTTTAAAATTAAAGTAAAAGATTAGCTTAGGACCGATTTATATGTCTAAATTGCACTCATTATATTCGGTCTGTAAGTATGTCTATGTCATATTTTAGATAATCGAAAGCCGACTAAAGATGTCCCTGCCAGAACAGTTGGCCCCAGTACTGGCGGATGGCGTAGTCCTCTGTCACCTGGCGAACCAGTTGAGGCCGCGGTCAGTCGCCTCTGTACATGTACCTTCACCTGCGCAGGTAAATAAATGACGTCACTGAAAGACCAAAAGTCTAGAAACATTTTATCTTTATAAACAGCCTTTTGTACTTAACAAACCGAAGCAATCATTTTTTACGAAGGGAATTAAAACCTTAAATAAACAAGGCGGTTTACATTCGCGGTTAACATCGAATAGGTGAAAAATATTCACCTATTCAGCAGTAGCCTGGTTGGCGACGCAATGAGGCAAGAAGTTTTATAAAAAGCTCTCTAGGATATTCCACAATCAGAGGCAACGTGTATTTGGAAATTTCGAATTTATTTATCTTTAATTATAATATTATTTTATTGCAATATAAAGTATACTAACCCGCCGTCTCATGACAAAGAGGTTAACTCTCTTATATGGCTACCGATAAAGGGTCCTTCAAGAAAAGAGCGTACTAATTCTTAAAAGGCCGGCAACGCACTTACGAGTCCTTTGGCACTGTGAGTGTCTATGGGCAGCGATGTCACTTAACATCAGGTGTGCCAACTGCCCTTTTTCCCCAGATACTTTTAAAAAAAAAATCTGCGTTTAACTCAATTTTTATTTGCATATTTATAGTTGATGTTATTTCCTACTCTCTGTAAATATAAAAGGCCGAAATAACACACTTCATAGATCAGTTTTATATAAAAAAATATAATGCAATTCACTGTAAAATATACAAATTACAGAAATAGACCAATTCTTCATGAACCTGGTTTAGATTTACTGAGTCTACGGACAAACCCCTTACGATGTGAATGTTTATTTTATAAAATTTTATGTTTTCCAGCCGAAGCTTACAATGGCTAGATGTAGGAGAAACGTGGATAACTTTTTGGAGGCGTGTCGGAAAATTGGAGTTGAAGAGGTGAGTTCATTCATTTTGCCTTGTTTTATTATTTGTGGTTAACCCCAGTGTGTTTATTGATTTATTCACATTTACATTTGCAAACGTGTCTATGCCCTAGAACTTATATTTCGATTTGCACTCCGAAACACTTCTCAAAGTTATTAGTTGTAGTTGATCTATGAGGTACATCTAAACTTAAATAATGCTAAGATATATTAGCAATATGTCATGTACTCTATACCATGACCATTATTAGCAAGATTAATTCATTATTATTTTGCATTTTCATGAAGTGTTCAGATATATTTCTAATACATAACAATTTCATTTTACTTGTTTTGACGGTCATGGCAACGTATAGTACGTATTGAATATTTATATATATTCTACCTTATTGTACGTATACGCGCGTGTTTTTCGTAAGACCCTACACTTCGCAAACTTATCTTAAGTCATGCTTCATAAATTAAAAGCTTCGACAGTTTATGACACGTGACTTATATTTGTGCGACTCTAGCGCACGTAAGCGCGCGTATTTTTTGCAGGGCCGTATATAACGCGAGCGTTTTACTAAGACGGGTGGCGTGTGTTCCAGGAGGCGATCTGCTCGCCAGAGGACATTTTGTGCCACCATCCGGACCTCGATTCGGGAATTTCGATCGTACCTCTGACGTGCACCGTAACATCGCTCCTGGAACACGCGCAATTCTCACCTAACGGTACGGACCGGAATATCGAAGTGAATTACGAACGCCGGGGAAAGTACAACGAGGACAGGTATATTGCTAACTTTAATTACACCGACGCTTTCGATGAACACGACGAAGATCTGGACCAGTTAAACAGGATAAACCTACCATACTGTAACGGTGTACTGCAGAACGAAAATTTTGAGATCTATGACACAGATGAGGTTGACTTTCCTATTCAGAGGTATGACAGGGAGAAAATGAATTTGGATCTGCAGAATTTGAACGCACCCGAAACGGCCAAGGAATTTGAGAATCGGATGTTCTTTACGGCTTTGTGCCTTGGAGGCTTTTTGATATCTACTATTGTTCTTATTTTATATCCTTTGTAAATTAACTCTAAGATGGCACCCTTCAGTTATTTTTATTTTTGAAAACTTGGTAAGGACACAGTTGCGCTATAAAATTAAATATGCTCTAAGAGAGCGGCCATACGATGGGATTACGATGCGGTGAGGTGCCGCAACGTACAAATTACTATACCATGTCACACGATGCGTTCCGATGAGGTGTAAAATATATTGCCACACCGCAACGCGTATATGTATAGTAATTTGTACGTTGCGGCGCCGCACCGCACCGTTACCGCATCGTGTGGCCGCGCTCTAACGACGGTTTGTGTAACGATTTATCCGTTAACCCAAATTAATAAACAAATTTGATTTTTAAATAGTGTGCCATCTAGACATCATGTTGTATTTTTTGGTTTAAAATTTGGATTGTTAAAATTTTTGCCTTAACAGTGAAACTGTGATGCTTGAGAGGCTGCTGAATGTTGAGACTGACGGAATGGATTTGAAAGATTTTTTTTGTTTTTTTTAATTAGTTTCCAGACAATTGTGCTAAAGCAATGTAGGGAAGGAATTTATTAGATTTACATTTATTTTAGGTTGTGATTTATGATTTTTATGTATTTTGTTTTTTCGCATTTTTTCTGAATGGAATTTTTGTAATGTATTGAATGTATTTGTCGGTTTGTATAGTAGTTTTTTTTCATAGGATCTCAGTTTTGTTGATTTGAATTTATAATTATAGTTTACATTTGTGTTGTCTCGTATACATTTCTATAATTATACAATTCACAACATACAGTGTAAAAACCAATGTAAAGTTCCTAAGAATGCAAATGAATTGACTAAAATTTCTTCTTGAGTTCCAAAAGTTTTTAAAGTTGTGAATTGAATAATTATAAAGGTTAATAATCACAAATTATTATTGCACTATAAAAGAGGAATTTTAATAAATTATTCTAATAGGATATCAGTAAGTTAAGGATATGCGATTTTAATGGTAATCTTTTAATGGGACACAATTTTTTAAATTAGATTTTGCACGGATTTAGAGAACAATTTGTAATTTTCCGAATTTAAACGTTTATTCTCTTATTACTACGGTTTAAGAACGTTTTCTGTTTATAGCTTAGCATTTTAAGTGATTATGGTAAAAGTATGCTTGATAATACAAGCGTACTCAGAATCGTTCATTAAGAGTTAGATTAAATTAAGTTCATTTATCAAATTGGTAGCTAAAAATGGCCTTCCTTTAAATAATTGGGCGTCAAATTTTCTAGTTGATTTTTATGACCATTGAAGTAATGTTACGAGGACTTTCATTGCGAAAGATACTCTAATGAGTAGAATAAATAATTAAAATGTTATGCATATTATCTAACTTACTATTTTCTAAACTATTCATAATATTACCATTTTTATCCCATTTTCCTTTTAAAATCCTTCACAAATTCTTCCTGAGTACAATAAAGATTTAATGTCTCGTCGTTGTATATGGTTTATACAAATAAAGATAATGTTTCTTATTAAATAAGAATTATATGCCTTAATTCATATCGTATGTAAAAGCATGCCTTGTTAGTATACCGTTTTACAGTCAGTACTCATTAAAGTTGACATGTACGCAAAGCGTACTATTTGCGTATTACCGTGACATACGCGTACGTACGTTTACAATATGTTAGCGTACGCGTACAGTGTCTGTAGGGTGACGTACACGTACAGATACCGGCAAACTTCTTGAACTAATGTCCTTGCCTGCGCAGAAGCGATTTTTAGATATCACTAGGAGAGTAGATACCACTGATTGGTAAATCAGTTGACGTATATGTGTACGATGTGCAAATTTTTCCCCATTCCCTTTTTTAATGCTCAAGAAGATTGCCGGTATCTGTACGTGTTATATTAAATAGGTCATTTCAGGTAAAAATTGGCTTGTAATTATATTATATTTGTATACCAAATATTGAAACATACGTTTGTTAGTGTTGCATTAATTGCTTGCGGATATTATAGTTTTCGAACGAAACAAAAATCATAAGTGCTTGATTTAGGCGAGTACTAAAGATTAAAATTAACTTGAACATTATCGTCTAATAAATTCGTCTTATTATCAGAAAATAAACTAATACGTCCACGGAAATGTTTGGTAGGACTGCAAATATATTACGACATACTTCTATATTATTTAAAATATTTAATACATTTCAAGTTGGCAAGTAGTAGTACTAAGTTAAACAAAAATTCCTACCAACCCAATTTTTCGTGACCCCACTAAACATCTAGTTTCTACATCAGTTAACATATGTTTATAGTATTTCAAAATTTTCAACTTTAATAATTTAATTACCATTCTATGTCCTATACGCGTAATTGGCTGTAAGCGGTTTTAGTAGTGAGTAGTTACTTAGACTGTATTTTGAGGCTTTTCGTATTCGATAAATATTTTAAAAGACACTATTAACAATACTAATCAAGCCAATGTACTAGCCAATTGATTTACGAATTTCGCATTTATTCCATATAAATCTTGGAATGCAAGTTATAATTCATAAATAAATAAGCATAATGAAGTTCGCTCTTATAATGCATTCCAAAGATATAAAGACTGTCGATTTAATTATATCGTAAAATAGGAACTAAGACTTCGAACGCTTATTTTGTTGTTGCTAACATTTCGTGTATAACACTAAATTTTGTTATCGTGCTCTCTCTTTCTTACGCCTGATTGAGAGCGAGATGGCATGATTTCTATGAATAATTTGCGTGCTATATTTTGAAGCTTTTGATGATTTCAGCTTTAAAAGTACGAGTACAATTAAGTATAACTTGTGGAAGTAATATAATATTAATTTATGGTACAGTTTTTTTGGTGCTTGGGTATTTATTATAGGCATTTATGTTGTTTATGAATCGTTTGAGTTTTGTTTTCTCGATAATATATTAATAAGTATAAATGAGCACTGAAGAAAAATGATTTCGTGTTTAGCCAATATGAATCTTGTGGCAAATGTGATAAGACACACTTTTGCCAACTTTGAATTTTCGTGCATCTTTTTCAGACAATCACAAACATATTCTTTGTTTGACGGAACTGTTCTTAAAGTAAACCAGTTTAAACCCCCCTCATACTAAAGGGAAAAGGATTTTTTCTCTCTTATATTTCTTTATAATCTTTCTTAACAAAAGCAGTTTGTGCCTTTGTACTCCAGTGTGTAAGCATTTATTATCTTAAGTTTTTCAAATGTTTTTCCTAATGTATTATTTGCGACATTCTACTTTAGATTTAATGTACTTTTATATGTACTTACAGTGTTTTCTTTCTCGAATAAAAATTCTTATTGCATTTACAATTTCTTTTATTGTCTTCCTAATACATTATTTGGTATTTAAAATAACTTATTGATTTGATTTTCTTGGTAAAATATAAAGTAATTTTTTTGAGCGTGATTAAACTATTTTTTTTCATGTAAGTATAATAGATTTTGTTTGTAATAGAAAATATCTAAGTCTAAGTGTTAAGATTTAAAATCTAATCTTGAGACGTAAATATGACTCCCGTACGTCAAAAATTTATTGGATTTTGACATCCGGAGGGATGTCAGGCTCAAAAGGCTGATCATCTTGTAAAATAAATAAAAAAGGGTGCGTGTACTTATGTACGCGCGTAAGAAGTTATACTTCTTTGGATTTCCTTATTTTTTTGAAATATTAAATAATTAATAACAAATATTTAACTTTAATAGTTTTATAATATTTAGTATATTATTCAATTACTAAGTAATATTAATAATAATTATTAATATAATTTATTATATTATTCAATTTAATAACTACGTATGTTTCATAACCTTTTAACTAAGTAACAATAGGTCTTTGTGAAAAAGCATTGCTAATTTTCTTTGAAAAAATAATTAAAACTCCTTTATTTGTATAAAAGGTAAATGTCAGTTCATTCAAAAAACTTGGCATAGCTGCTAACTTCACGCATATTCTATTTCTTTTTACGTGTAGATTGTCTTATTCCCATCTCGCTCGCGCACGCTATAATCACACTGACAACTTTGTGTCTCAGGTGCGCGCGCATCGTAAAATTTCACTCATCAATTTTTCATAACGCGCCTAAAGAAGTATAACTTCAAAAATGCCTAAAATGTCTATGGTACATTTTAATATAATAAGAATTATTATTGTTACAGAAACTTATGTGCTGCGCGGCAGATGTTCTCGAAGGCAAAGGGACTGTACAAGTAGCGATCACGGTTACGGAGCTGTTAAGACGACACTCTGTTATCAAGGAGACACTTTCGCCGAGTTCGATCCCTGTCCCTACACCACCCACCTAGCGTAAATTCACCTTAGCCCCTGAATCCGGCCTCATACTTTAGACTTTAGGATGTGAAAGAGACGGCTATATTTTTATTAGCTACGTTTGAGCCATATCGAACGTATTTTTCCTATTTATATTGAGTTAAGCTAGTCTTTATTAGAACTAGATGTCTTTTCACAGATGTTTTTAAAATTTGTAGATTTAAATCGTTTTGTGGATTTTCTTCGTTACGTGATGGTATATAAAAAAATATCTTACATTCATGTATAACAAGGTCCGTTTATTATTGAAATATTTATTTGCAAATGAATTGATAAAGAAATTGTTCGTATGAGTATGTGATATTTGGAAGGTGTATGATTTTGAACCCTCTTTCAGCGTTATCAGCGTTTAATCGTTATAGTTAATCTACAGTTTAACATTATTTTTACCCGCCAATAAAACAATCACAATTCAATTTTAAAGAAGACGCATGGTCTCATATCATCGGATTTTGATACGTGGAAGAGTTCGTACTTAATTTTGTCTATAAATTTTAATATTTCCAGTAATGTTTAGGAATTAAAACCTAGTCAATTTAAACCAAATCTCACAACTACGTACATTCGACCGACTATAATTCGAAGAAAAAATTAATTTTGCAGTTCCTACAAATTTTACAAGCTGACTTATATTCTTATGTGCGAACTTTGACCCCAAACGTCAAAATATAATGCTTTTGACGTATGGAAGTAAGACGCTTAGCGCTATGTTTTAACCTGTGATATGAATATAACATAGAACAAAGTTGCAGGAGCTTTCAAACTTATATTTTCCTATTACACTTTCGACAAAACTCAATTGTTGAAAACGTTTATTTATCGCATTTCATGATATCGAATAGATCGTGCTCCATTTATGATTGAACCTGTAAAATCTTTTACAAAATACGCCATCAATAGGTCTTTTATATTGTGCAACTAAAAATTACTAGTTTCGTATCTAGATAATATTCTTTTATTTGTTCGTATCGGTGCTTTGAAGTAAATGAAAGCGGCAAAACGCGTAAAGTGCGATAATGAAGCAATTTCGTCTAGGTATTGATATCGACAAGCTTGACAAGATTTAAGCATGTAGAATCATTCTACCGTTGTGTCATATTAGGTTATGAATTTCCTACCATATTTTAGTTTTTAATTTACGGAATTAATTCTGATGATTTTTATAGAAACAAACAGCTCATATTATTCTGGGCATCAGACTGTGAAATATATAGCAGTTTTAATAATATTGACGTCAAACGACGAAATCTTTTAGTGTTCCCAGTTCTTTTAATATAAGCGCTGATGTTCCAAATTTGGAATGGTACGAAATATTGAAAAGTTCTTCGAATTCTCGTGAATTCTTTGTCTTTTAAATGTATGTACAATACACGAAAAATATTTTTTTTAATAGAATTTTGTGTTGTTAAAAGCTAAGGAACTTAGATGTAAATTTTCTTTCTCATTTCTTAGTTTGAGATTGGTCGATTTAAATAAATATGTGAGTTGCACCTAGTGCCTGTGTTTACGCACAAAAGTAAATTCTAAATTTTAATGCACTCAATGTAGGTAATTTTTTATATGGATATACATTTAGTATAGCGTGACTTCCTTTAATAAAACCTTAAAACGTGGGATAATCGATTTTTCAACTGTGATGTGCCGAACAAGTTTCCTTGTTTAAAAGAATAGGGAAACTACCGAAGTAAAAAGTACGAATAATAAAAAAAAAATATTCTGCATTAGGGTTATCGCTATAGACAATACGTAGCCGATAACTTATTAAAACCACGAGATAAAATATTGAAAAACTTTCTCGAATAATTGAAGCAATAATCACATACGTGGTAACCTTTACATGTTTCTACGAAGTTTTAGGACATTTACATTCATTAGACGTTGTCTTGTTATTCATAGTCATCCCACAAAGATGCCTTACGACGGTAGCACAAGTCCGCACTATTTATACCATGGGGTAAACAATAGAAGGAATAGTTTAGAGCTATTACATTAACGGAGCGAGTTTAGGGAGCGTTCAAGTATTACGTCACGAATTTAGGAGGGGGGGGGTCCTTTTGTAAAACGTTACGATGTGGGGCGGGAATTGAATTACGCGTTATTGTTGATATTATTTTCGACTTTCCAGTACTTTACACCACATAATGGTAACTTTTTGGTATAAAGAGTCACTAGGTTGTCACGAAACGTTGGTACAGAAAAACGGGGGGGTGGGGAAGGGGAGGTCAATAATCTCCAAAAATTGCGTGACGTAATACTTGAACGCTCCCTTATGGCATAAAACAATGAGATATATCTTCCATCGTACAAGCACCTGCACGTACGTAGTGCGGACGTAACTTTTAGCTAGAACAAGTTCTAGATCAAAGCTCTCTTGGATAGACTGTAGCAAGAAATATTGGGATCATCGCGTGAGCTTAAAGTTTTGTAAGTAGTTTAAGAAGCTCGTTGATGTAGAAACGGTTATGTAGGTTCGCTGTTTTGTAGGTAATTTCTTATTTTTATCACAGACCTTTCAATAGATAGTTGCTAAAATCTTTAGCTAAATAAAATTCACCACAAAAGGATAGGCTTACCAAACTAAAGTAGACTACGCCATTATGAATATTGGCAGGTAACTTGGCCAGATTTTGTGAAGAGGGGAAAAAGTTATATGTGTACTGTTAGTAGTTAAAACCTTTACTTCTGTGCATCTAATGACTGGCCAAAGTATACTAATCGTGAATGAAACTAGAATTGTCGAGTCACGTCATTCAACTGTCAAAATAGTTTGGCTTCTGCGTAAGTCTACCCATGGTGGCGTCAAGTTTCATCTTTTGTGATGCCAGTTTCCTAAACCCATGTAGATACTCAGATGCATTTGTACTTATGATTATGTATATTTTCGATATAGCAAAATTGTAATCACCACCGATTTGATATTTGAATACTCATAGTTTTAAATTGTAGAATAATTTCATTCTCGTCACTTATTATAGTCAATTCTTTATATAGGATATTTATGCAATAACAATGTGATGGTCGTAGAGTTATCTATGTATACAAGTACGGAGGTTAGCGTCAAGCCGTTTGCTTTACAGTCTCTTCATTTAAATTCAAAAATAAATACTAATAAAGCTCTTGTCTTGTCTGTCTTGGCAGCCTGTAGGCTTAGTATAGATTACACCCGAGCAATCAAAAGACAACAGACAGAACACGTGTTCATTATATATTTGCTTTACTCTTTGAATAATTTGAAATTAGAACAGGATCTAGGCTATCTAATAAGTACTTTTTCCGTGGTATTATATACCTTTTTTAAATAGTACATTATGTATTACATACGACAATCACAGACAATTTTCGGCGCTAGTTTTTGATACAATAAGTAATATTTGTAATTGTATTTTGCACTTAGATATATCTTCGTGTAATTGGTGACCATTGTTTGATGATATTTAAATTTGTTACCATTATTTTTTGTGATGTCCGAAATATTTTATGAAATTTATGTTCGATTTAAAATGATTTATTTTTGGTTTTCTCATTTAGCAGATTTGATTTAAATATGTATTTAATTATTTGAAGTGATGTATATAGTTTTAGGTATGGTAAGAGAAGAAAGTCTTTGTCTTTTCAAAGAGATTGTGCCAAAGACTGGAAGGGGACTGGAATGTGTCGCATTCTTTGATGTAATATTTCTCGTACACTTGTGTTTATATGTAGATACAAATAAAGTTACACAAATACAAAATCTTTTAATTACCCTAGATTACTTGCTCTTAGATAAAAACAATAAGTAAATTATTATTCTTTTTAAATTTAAATGCTTCGATTTAAATTTTTGTTGCTGTTGTACATAAGTACCGAAAATACTAGATTAATTTTCAAGATTTTTTTTAATAAATACTTCGCTGGAACTAGGAGTCGACCGATTCAGATATAGTGTTATTGAGAAAGGCAGTAGCTGAAACTAGCACAAAACCTGTCTAAATCAAAAATGATTATTACTTAAAACGGAAACGAGCTGACAAAAAATTCAATTTATTAAAAAGTTGCTAGTAACCCTGTTTGGCGCGATAGTCAAATGTCGGGGCGTGTCCGCCTAATCGCTGGAAGCTGACTCGCAGTTTGCCGGCCCCGCCCTACCTCACTGTAATTATAATGGCGCCAGACGTTGCTGTGAAAATTGGGAATGAGCTACCCCTCACCTGTTGAAAATATCTTCTGATTCAAATTTGCTTTAGGTATATAATCTAATGGTGCATAATAGATCGGCGTGAAATTATTTAGTGTCTCATGTATCTTTTTTATTTTTTAAAGACAATTCACACCAGTTGACCTAGTCCCATGCTAAGCTGGTGAAGCTTGTGTTATAGGTACTAGGCAACGGATATACATACATATTATAGATAGATAGACATATAAATACATATTTAAACACCCAAGACCTAAGCACAACACCAAATGGTCATCACATCGATGTTCGTCTCAGCCGGGGATCGAACCCGGGACCCATTGATTCGCAGTCAGGGGTATAATCACTAGACCAATGAGTCGTCAAATCTTTATGAGGGTTAGCCTGTGATCGCGCTCAATATTGAGGTCTAAGACATGTTTACTTATAAATCCGATCGAGCAAGTGCCGCGCATAATTCGAGATACATAATTCGATTGGTGCACAAGTGGAGTTCTAACGCATATATAACTACTATATTTAAACTGCTTCTAATAATTTGTCCGGTTTTCAGCTTATTATTACATTTTGATCAGCTCCTATCATTATCACTTTTCCAAGTTTGCGAGTCAGTCATCAATTACGGTTTAAGTAGCTACGGTAGAACTTACCCAACGTATCTCAACCAAATATATAACCTCCAAATGCGAATCCTCAAACACGTTGTCTCGAGAAATGTGCTCGACTCATATAAAAGTGAAGAAAGAGGAATTTTCAAACATTGCAAAATATTGCCTATATCAGAAAAAGTTAATAAATGTCTTCTAGTCGAGCACTTTTTTCGAGATGACATAAAAAACGAGTGGAGCATGACGTTCAGACCCGAGCGGTAACGCAAGTTCGGCTCTGGACATCGAGAGCAAACAACGTATATGGCGAGAGAACGTTGAGGTATTTGTTACCGCGGCTAATAAATGGTCTACCAAATAACATATTAGATTGCCTAACGCCAACCAACATAAACAGCAAATTAAAAAACTACTTTTATATGCATTTGTCGCGCTCCTAAACAAGACTGCTATGGTTACATTAATATAAACCACAGCGGTTTTCAAATGTAACTTATTATTATTGTATTATATTTTTTTTGTAAAATAAAGAAAATTAAAAAAAAAAAAAAAAAAAAGTGCTTACGATGTTTATAATTGAGACTAAAGCTGTCTTCTCTCAAAAGACATTAAAACGCATTTACGCAAAGGCTGGAATGGAATGGAATCCTTTACGTATTTCAATAAGCTATTTACTCAGCGGTCAATGCCCATATAAGTTACCTATTTCAAATCCATTAGATTTCCAATCGTGATTAAATAAAACGGAATCAGGAGTTCATTGGTTCACAAAGACTGACGAATGCCGCAACCATTGTAGAAAAAAGCATAAAATCAAAAGGCATTGTTACCGACTTTCTACGACTATTTACTTTTCGTAAAATCATCGCCCTTGTTTACAAGTAATTAATTATACACAATGAGGTTCTGTTTAGTTGATTTTTTCACCGTCTGCTGTCGTATACGCATTTTGGTTAATCGAGCAGAAAATTGGTTAGCTTTAATGGGGTGACGGAAAGGTGTATCCCGCTATCCACTATAAATGTATACCTATGCGTGAGATTAGTACAAAAAGTAGCTCCAGCTCCTTGTAGGAATGAATAATCATACGAGATAAGTATTTTCTTAATTACTTCACTAAAGTATTAAAAATATTAATTAGGTTTAGGATTATATGTAGAAAGAATTTTCATAATTGTGTCTTACTTGCTAGGGCTCTACTTTACACAAAAACTCGATCGTACTCGAGTGCCCGCTTAAATATTAAGTATATTTAATATGACGGTTTTACATAACAATAAAACCGATATTATGTGCCGAGAAGGAAAACATACAGCATTGTATAATGAAGAAGCAATGTATACTTAGCCATGAAGTGCGATACATACCGAGTGAAATAGTTCCGCTTAGATAGAATAGATGGCGCTGTAATCGCCTCAACTTCATACTTATCTTAACCAGCTAGGACGTTGTCATTTCCGCAGTCATAGAGTCTTCACCAGGAAGAGCTTCCTACAATGCTGTATGTTTTCCTTCTCGGCACATAATATCGGTTTTATTGTTATGTAAAACCGTCATATTGATGTGCCTCTGGAAAACATACAGCATTGTATAATGAAGACGTGTTTGTTATCTGCTGGTGGATGTATAAAGTACAGTATAAAACACAACGCTATGATGATTATGAAGAATTAAAGGCTTTAGCTAAAGCCGTTATTGTTTATATAACTATTTTATTTACTTGCCAATATTCTTAATCAAAGCATAAGTATTTAGCAATAATTATTATTCTTAGTTACGGTATAAATATAACTATATTCATTGAGATGTACAATTAACATAATAACATAATAAACTTCCTATCATCACAAGAAGGTATTTCTATAATTACGATGGTGCAAATGTATTAAAGAAAGAGTGATGAGTTTTCTCTACGAGAGTCTACCTCGCGGCAGTAATGATTAAAGAATGTATGTACTCGTATTTGAAGATTTCCAATTACCCCGTGTAATAAAAAATTTCATGTAGTGCTTGAATTTTGACCCAATTATTTTGCTGTTGATGGATATAAAAATATTGTTTAAATTTTTTACTTGAGATCTTCTTGTACCTATTACTCAAAGCTATTTTTTTTTTAAAGACAGTTCACACCAATTGACCTAGTCCCATGCTAAGCTGGTGAAGCTTGTGTTATGGGTACTAGGCAACAGATATACATACATATTATAGAAAGATAGACATATAATTACATATTTAAACACCCAAGACCCAAGCACAACACCAAATGCTCATCACATCAATGTTCGTCCCAGCCGGGAATCGAACCTGGGACCCATGGATTCGCAGTCAGGGGTACTAACCACTAGACCAATGAGTCGTCAGGACTAACTGAAGTCTCACTAAAGCGATAGGGCACATGTTTTATCGTGGTGTTCAGAAAGTTTCCATGTTGACTGGCGTCTTGAGTGTCTGTCTTAGATTCGAATACCGGTGTTAAATAAATGTTACCACCATCATCCACGAATTGCTCGTCAGTAATTTCTAATAAAGTGAACCCTGCGGCCCAATGCTAAATGCAATACTGTGCCTGTTCTGCGAGCCGTATCGAATAAAGTGTCCCTAGGGGGGTTGGAAGAAAGCCAGTCTAGTACTATTCGCGGGTCCCACGTGACGGATGATTTCACGACTTTTGGTTTAGCTACTCCTAATACCCTGAGGGTGTGTTTAGTAATAAAATTTGAAAATGTTTGTTTTTCTACATGGGGACCGCAAAAAGTTAAAATTGCCGATTTGCGAACAAGGATGGTTGATACTGATAGGATAAATTTCTGTTTTGGCTTTCTGTACTGACTAAGTGTTTGTTTTGTAATATAATGTATGTTAGCTGTGAGATTACTTATAAATAAAAAATTAAATAAATTTTCTTTTAGAAAAAGTGATATTATTATTATTATTATTTTTTTGCAATATCGGCTGTTTGAGGGGATTTTGGGTTCACTTGAGAGTTGTCACACCATGACAGCCCTCTTTTAATTGCGGGTAAATATGTGGACAGGTGGAGTGACCGACTCTTCAAAAGTAGATCTTTTTCCAGTGTGGACCAGTCTTTTATTTGGGCACCCCACCCCCAATTTCCCAAACTTTTAGGGTCAATGCTTGTATTTGTGGAGGAGACAGTGCAATTGTCGTATCAAGGAGTGTCTGCGATAGGTGTTGAATTTCGTGGGGGTGATCTAGAGACCTGGATTTCAGGTCCTACAGCCAGAAACCTCGCGGCCAATCTGAAGCAACTATCAGATAGGTTCCCGTCACCCGGTTTAGGTGTGCTAAAACTCAGGGATTTGGAGGGGGAAACACCCATGCTAGAGGAAGAAGGTGCCACTACGCAGCCTTTTTTACCCTTTATAATCTGTCTGCTATGATCACCCTGGTAGGTAATGTACCGACAGAGTTATGTTGAATTTGTCCGTCAGGTGCAATAGTTTGAAGGTTAGTGTAAGTAACCCTATCGATTTCGTTCCACCTTCTGTTTGAATGTATGCAATCAGAGTTTCATTTGTCCGATTGTAATTGTAAAAATATTACAAAACACACACGTGTTTACATTTATTTTTATTGCGGCTATCACTGCATATAAGTCCTTTTTATTGCAGTGCCACGTTTTCTGTTGGTATGACCATTTTCCTGACAAGGTTCTCGTCAAGGAGATGTGGCCCCCCCAACCCCAATCCGAGGCGTCCGTCGCTAGCAAGTGAGTTGCAGGTTCTTTGTGTATAGGCGTCGTCTGATGAGCAGCTCCGAGCCACCACATCAGTTCCTGTCCTACAATCTGAGGCAGCAGTTGACCTTGACGGGGTCGGATCTTGTTGAATTGACGCAGAAAGATTTGTACCTGGCGACCGTGAAGCCTCCCACGGGGCACGACAAAGTTTGCGAAGTTTACTTACTACTCGCGAATACAACGCATAACTATGGTTTTTGCGCTGTATTTGTACCTTGGGTAGCGACATCACATTGACCATAGTATTCCAGCGAATTCCAAGGTATTCTAAATTTTGGGTTGGTACCAATACGGATTTTTTGGTAAGTAATTGATTTTCCATCCTAGGTGTTCCAAGTGTCTCACGGCCTCCGCGGCCTGAGAATCTAACTTGGAAGGTGTTCCAAGTGTCTCCCGGCCTCCGCGGCCTGATAATTTAACTTGGAGGGTGTTCCAAGTGTCTCACGGCCTCCGCGGCCTGAGATTTAACTTGGAGTGGTCTTGGTTGACCAGAAGGTAGTCGTCTAGGAATACTAGCACTCGACATCCCTTCGCACGTAAGGTCTCCGCGACCCAACATGATACTGCAGAGGAAAGGTGTGGTACTGACGCTAGCCCAAAAGGAAGGCAAGTCATATTTTCGTATAACTGCCCTTTTAGCTGAGCCTTAAGAAAGGTCGGTGTAATCTCGCTGCCGGTACATGAAAATAGGCTTGTGATAAATTTATTTATCATCCAGTCCCCTGGTTGAAGAAAGTCTGGGACTAAGCCGTGGGAGATCAACCGAAAATGTTTTGTCTTCACTAATCGGTTTAGTTCTCGCAAATCTACAATAGGACGCATCGCGCCATCGCTTTTCCTGCGAAGAACCATTATAGATATGAAACTGAGGGTTTTGTTGAGAACTGTTTGTAGGATACCTTGCCTGATTCAGGAGTTCTGTCACCTGCGATATCGCAGATAATCAAAGTTCGGTTGCGTATTCACTTACTATTCGATTTGTTGGCATTAACAAAGGCGGTTCCTTGTACAGAGGTATGCGGAATTCTTGAATTGTGTTGGATAGTAATTTTTTTCCGTCATTGTTAGACAACGGGTAGTTTGATTTTCGTGTTAAACGTTCGCATCGTTTCTTGTTTTATGTAGGTATTACAAAAATATTTTTTTCCATTTTGTGCCTGGACTGACGATTCTTTGTATTTAGGTTTAAAAAGCTCTCTTACTCTTGAAGGTTGCGGCGGAGATAACCAGAATTGCGGCCCACCAAGGGATCGTATGAGGGACGCGAGCTTATTTTTGTCAAATAAAAATTCCTCGCTATAGGAGGTATATTACTAAGCGCAGTTTGAATACTTTTGTCCGAAATCTCACTTATTAATTTTTTACGCGTAGTTTCTATACATTCCGCTCGTTTTCCGCATACAATTTGCAGGGTTTGTTCATGCAATTTGTGGGAAGGTGATTCATTACCACCAAAAATATAGGATATTTTTGTGAAAAGATTTGCGGGTTTTAATTCCGTTGGGTTATTACGAGTCCAGTTTATGATTTTTTGTAACCCAGATTGTAGTAATTCCCTTTGACATAAGACAACGTATTTCGTCTTTAATTTTAAGGTTACAAAAGACGTCAGTATGTCTATCAGGGCTTTTTTGGATCTAATGTATTACCACGTGGGAGTATTAAAATGTTGGAGTTTTATAAGCTCAATATATTATTATATTTTTATAATTTTTATATATTTATTTTGTAATCGTTTTCCCGGTCGACGGATTAATAAAAAATCGCTATAGTAGTTGGTCGGGCGGTGAGTACCCTCGTCATTGGACGCACTGGCGTTGACATTTGGTACATATTGTTGATGCATTATAAAATTTGTGAGGAAACTCACCTGATTATATAACGCGTCGATCGTGGGATCGACCGTTACCTGTGCTACTCGTTTCCTTTTCTTTTGTGGCGGTCCCTCGCGCTCCGAGTCGCTATCAGACGCGCTGCTGGTGCACGTGGAGTCCTCTTTGTCTTGTTCGTGACCTTGCTCGACACTTTTTTAGACTACCTGCCTGATTGGCCCCGGCGCCGGCCTTATCGGCATCGTGAGTCTATTACGCACTTGTAATGTATAAATAATACATTTTGCTAATAATTAACACTAAGAAAGACTATAAGGTTTTAAGTCGTTATTGAGTCGTTTCGGTTTCGACCGCACGCGGCGAAAGTACACAACGCTATGACTGCGGAAATGACAACGTCCTAGCTGGTTAAGATAAGTATGAAGTTGAGGCGATTACAGCACCATCTATTCTATCTAAGCGGAACTATTTCACTCGGTATGTATCGCACTTCATGGCTAAGTATACATTGCTTCTTCATTATACAATGCTGTATGTTTTCCGGAGGCACATCAATATTTATATTTTTATTAAGAAATTGTTACCTTAAATTATCTTGACATATTAATATGAAGCAAACATAAGTTTAATTATGTATACACAAAATTAATTCTAAACGTATTTAATAGAATTGTAAAATAGTTAACTCCTGCGCAGACATGCCCAGCATGGGGCGTCTAGCATAGATTGTCCTATTATTACACGAAGGAGGCTACATACTACAATTCCCTTTAATTATGTCAATTACTGTGCCGACTTCAACCAGTCTGGGTTTATTCTAAATGAAGCGATATCTGATCGAAAAGCTATATTTTAGACTTGGTTATTTTACTTGTTTAGTTGATTATTTTGTAACGGTAACGAAAATGTATGTTTATCATACATGCTTAAAACATAGAATAACAAATATTTCCTTGGGGCCTACTAGCTTTAATGAAAGATATCATTAAAATATTCGTGAATGGCCATAAATGATTGGTAAAATAAAAACGAATGTATTTTTATTACTACAAAGTGAGAATTCTCAGTAGGTAAGTGTAAAAAGGGCGCTCACGCAGCGTGTCATGCGGCGAGCTTCATGTTAAAAAATCTAAATAATATGTTAAGTATATTATTACTTAAACAGACTATCTAACGCCACTTAGAAATGCTATAAGTAATATCGATTTATAAATTTATAAGTAACTACCGATTGGTAAAAGTATTTTTTTTTAATTTTCTGTTTTGGATTAAATATTTAACTTATATTATAATCTATATTTAATATAAAAAAATATTGGTCACAACGATTACAAGACTTAGGTATGTACCTATGTCTACGAAACATCAGGCATTTTAAAAAAAATACATAAAAAAAAAAATTATATACAACTCAGCGCATTTAATCCCATCCCAAAACGTGAGTTCTAAACATTTAAATAAAACTATTTTTTTAAGAATATAAAAACGAATTCATTACATTATAGTGTTTTTTATTTAGTATTAAAGAAAGACAAACAAATGCGCAATCTATACGAGAAAGAAATTAGAAATTCCAATTCGCAACTCAGATATATTTGTAAACATATGGAAGCTTTTTTTCACCTTTTACTAACAAGTATATCGCATTTGCACCTGATTCGTCCGTCTCTCTCACTCATGATGTATGGTAACCATAAATAATTGGCTCGAGGGCTTTCCAATTATGTTGCGGCCCCGACTCTATTTGTTTAGATTTATTTAGTTATCCTCGGTAAGTAACCGCTTACATGTAACTGAGATTTCATTCGCAATTGAAATACAAGAAATCTGACCATATTTTTTTCGACCTCAGTATTTTCAGCCTCAACTGCTATGTACCTATGTTAAATTTATTTATTTATTAGGTTTTTGCATTAAATCAAAAACTATGAGATTTCATTTAAAATTTTCCTCTAAATTTTCAAATATTTAATTAGAAAACTAAAATAACCACAAAAATAAAAAGTTCAATATCGAATTGTAAACCTCTTTTGACTTTTCGACTCATTATATTGTGTACAAATCGGATATTCCTAATTAAAGCACGATTCATCCAAAAAACAAGTATTATTTTTCTTTCACAGTGGTGAAAGAAAAATAATACTTATATATAATATATATATAATAATACTGTCTTCCAACGAAGGTGTTTATATTCTCATTGATCCAATGTAACCAACTTATTACACAAATTTGTCTAAATTGTCTAATATGTACTGAATTCTCATGTAATGGGCGCTGAAACAACTCAGCTATTATGATATTATATCATTTTCATATAAAACAAAACGTGTTAGTCTAATAAAGCTCATCACAGTTTAATAGTCGTTTTGTCCAAATAAAGAGCTAAATTAATTTAAATAAATTTTAAGATAAACACAAATCCAAAAACATGAAGATTACAGAAACATCAATAAAAAAATTAAGAATTGTCATGAAACTTTTAATATTGCATTATATTCAACAAACAGGTTCTAAATGATTACTAATTTTAATTTAAATAAATTTCCAAGATAACTTAAAGCCAACCAGCGGGATCCCATCACTTAACATTGTATGACTTGGCTGCCAAAAATTGTTCATTAATCATACATTGACTAATTGATAACTCGTCGAAGGAACGAAATTAACTGAATAAAACTAAGCAATTAAAGACTGTTAGTACGTCTTGGTGGAAGTCTAATTAAGATCGGGGTAAGAGGTTAATTTTTTATGTTGATAAAATATTACTGTTTTATGCAAATGATGGCGCAGGCTCAAATAATTAAATTGCCTGTATCGCCTCGGGCGGATTGATAGAATGTTTTCCAACGTTTTATTTGTATAGGAAGTTCAAATAAATTATGTGACAACTTATATAGGTTTAATTTTGTAATTAACTTTGGGATATAATTTACTACGGTTACTGAAGGGTTTGGTACTTTTGTTTCAGTGTTTAAAATACGCGTGTTTTGTTTTAACATCTTCTCTATTGGGTTTAATTTCGGAACAATAATTGTTTCGGGTTTGCGATATAGGTTAATTTCTAACTTGTTCCAAATAGCCGTTGAGTTTTTTTGTCCCCTTAATAAAACAAAGGCAGAATGACTGTCACACGCCCCATTTGGGGTTAGGTTAATAAATATCACCAACAGCAAGTATTTTTTAAATAATATTAAAGAGGGACATATCTTAACATTATTCGACAAATATATGTTTTACTTGCTCGCATATGTTAATAAAAACTTATATAATTGAGAGAACAATAGGCGACCAAACTTAAACTCAAAATAACTTTATTCATAAAAGTAACCAAGTACACTTATGAACGTCAACAGAGAAGATGTTAAATTGATTCTCAATTTACATTTACTACCAGTTTGCAAGTCAAGGGCGTAGAGCGGGCAAGAAGAACTGGCAAGAAACTCTCCACCACTCTTTTTAATCGCCAAGTTTTGAGTCATACAAATTGTTTGTAAGGCAATCATAAATATTTGAACTGGAGCAATCCCAAGGGTTTATCCTCGGGAGCCTGGTTGGTCGTACGCTTAGATTTATTCTGTTTCGAGTTTTATACTGGTGACCATTTGTTTTAAAAGCGTTTATATTTTTTTGTACAAGCAACAAGGCTTCAAGAATATATTGACCAGATAGCGTCATAACATTTAATTCCTTAAACTTATTACATCCCCCGAACAGCCCGCAGAAGTGAAATTAGTACATAACAATATATAAAGATAAGAATAGTATTTCTCATTTTATAAGTTACTGGTTAAGTTATTTATATATTTGACTCCGGTATATAAATATTTCAAAACCAGTTACAGAATTCTAATAGCCACTATTACTAAGTACATTATATGAACACCTTTAAAAATGTTCATAGCCTCCAGCGAAACGAAAAAGCGGATACATCTCTCACAATCAAAGATATTTATTTGACTCGCAAGCGCCGATGCTTAATAAAATATGCGCCGGAGTAACGAACCCCATTTAGCAATTAACTTAACAAACAAACGTAATATATTGTTCTTGAATTTCAATACAAAATGGCGTCCGTCGACAGTAACTTATTTAACGCACGCCTAACTTATTGTGTGTGTTCGTAATGGCATTCATTTTATGTATTTAATTCTTATAATTGGCATATCCTTGTAAGTGGTCAATGTTAAAGTGTTTGCTATTACAGTATGTACCATTAATTGAAATTATTATGGCTTAGCGAATGTAAGTGCTTATGTTATTAACTACTATGCGCTGTTAGCTCAGGTATAAAAATGTGTTAGTGTACCTACTTATGTGTGAACTAGGTATATTGATAATGGAAAAAAATGTATGTTGATGCAGGCCCCACGTAGAGTACTGTTCGTTCCTCTGGGCGAGAGCTCTGCAATACCAGCTCCTTCCAATTGACCCTATTCAACGGAGAGCGGTTCGAATCGTCGAAGACCAATCCCTTTGCGAGCGGCTTGATTTTGGCGTTGCGTAGAGATGTGGGGTAACTCTGCATATACTACCGCATTTACAATGGAGAGAGGAGGTCAAAGGAGTTGTTCGGATTAATACCCGCAGCTGTGTTTCATCATCGGACTCGAGGCAGAATACGAAATTCCACCCGTATCACCTCGACGTCCGTCGTTTTTTAAGTTAATCGCTTACTGTATGGTCCACTATATCTGCTTTAAGTAATTGTAATTGTTTAGAGAATTTTACAGGATAATTCAAGGGAAACCTTTTAACTTATAATAATATACATGATATAAAAGACTCTTCCGATTTTCTGTTACCAGACAAACAATGTTGGTCGTTTAATGGATTTTACACATACCTATTATGTTTTATTTGGAAATAATCTTAATGATAAAAAAATTGTAACAAATGGATTTGAGTTTATTACGCGTAGGTACTGAACATGTTTTAGTACCTCTAGGTCATATTATGAATATGACAGACACACGTTGTAAATTATATGTATTTGTAAGTAGAGATAAATGAATTCTTGGAATTCGGACCATTTACAACAGACTTTGAATAAGAATTTGAACACGAAAACCCTAACTAGTACTACTTATTCCCTTTCTAAATACATACAAAATACCTATAAATAACAATCATAATCGATATTGGGAAAGATCCGAAACAAAGCGAGCGTTTTATCCAATTAGAAGACTATAAAGCTAATAATAAAAATTTAACAAAATTACGTGTTCTATTCAGATCACAACTATAACCCGTTTTCCCCGATAATAAGGTCCAAAACTAACCAGATTGTTACTTCGTTGTTTGTCAGAAAAAAGAGGACTCATTAGAAAAAACAAATCAAAATAATTAGGCAATAAAAGCGGCCGTGTTCTCATTGTGATATCATTTCTTGGATTGGCCTTTATGACCAATTTGATTGTTACAAATTTGTTTATGGTCCTTTTATTGTATACGATTTTGTTTTATAATGAAAAGCGGAACGATTGAGCACTCTGATAGTAGATTGTTAAAATAGGCTGAATAAAAATAGCATATGTGACTGTTGTAATATTATGTGGTAAGAGGGGTGCCACCTGATTGCGTAATTAATATTTTTTATATAGAATAGGTGTGTTATCAAATGGTGGAAGGCAAAGAGTAATTCGCGTATACCAAAATTCGTTCAAAGAGTCCAACCTTTATTATGCTTGATAACGCATAAAAATATCTATCTTTCTTCTTTTTTTAAATACATAATTTCGTTATACAACAAAATGGTTTAAATCCAATCCTAAAGAGACTAAATGCGAAAGTTAAAATTCTAAAACAGCTGGAATAATTAAGATTTTTTTTTGTATGTATTGCGAACCCTGGACAAGACTTGTGACGTAAGTAGAACGTAGAAAAAGCAAAAAATGTTTGAAGTGAAACGTTCTTGAGCGATGTTGTACACTTTTTTGGAATAGGTAAAAAATGTTAAACTCACATCATGACAAGAGACCTGATCGAAAATTCGTAAGAAGAATGGAGAGTATTCTACCACATAAATGATAGTAATTTTATAATGATAATTACAACACAAAGAACGTTAATATTCAAGTTTTCACTTCTGCCGGCACTACCGGAGTACAACCCGTCGTTTTCTTCTGTAGGAGTTGCCTATTTAAATTCCGTTTAAAACTAAACAGTGTCCCGGTAATTAGCATTGGAATTTTCTTAAAATTTTGTTTGCAATGCGTTGGGACCAAATCTAAATTCGCTTACTAGCGACATTAAGCACGTAACTTGATCTGTATATCTTTATAGTATAACCACAAATACTCAAATTATATTCAATTACACGGCCACTTAATAAATTTCCACGGAAAGGCTGAAATCGCATTTGTTAGGCCCCGACTCTATGAATTATGGGATATCAATGATTTGATACGGTATATTATGTTATTACATTTGCCATTAGGAAATTGGAGGCGCCACGACGGTCTATAATTAAATCATTATACGTATCACGATTGATTGAGTTGATTGGATTAGGCATTTCCAGGATTAATATAACTGGAATTGGTAGGTCGATTTATACGGCACTGTTTGATAATAAAAATTTATTGACATTGTATTGAAAAATGTAGATACTATATCTAGTCACGACCAGGCCTTTCCGACTTTTTGGTAACTGCTTTTTTAAAGACTACCTCTGCATACTCTCAACATATATATTTCATTAAGACGTCAAGGTAGAATACAAAATACCATCCGTATCACCTCGACTCGTGCCACAACTGAGCGTTTCTTAAGGCCGTCTTACCGCGCACCACCACTATGTGGAACCATATGCCCACTGAAGTAATTCCGTACCCATCGACTTAAGGTCCTTCAAGAAAAGAGCGTACCGATTCTTAAAAGGCCGACAATATACTTGGTTCGGAAACACTTCGCGAACTGTATTACTATTTGTATTTAATATCGTTTCATATTTCGAAGGGAAGTGAGGATTTTTCAAAGGTTGCGATATCAGGCAATACTTAGTTGCTTTAAATTCGGAAGTATTTATATAGTTCCATTGTTTTTATTTTATTCTTCCTTCAGTATCTAGAATGTAACATAAAGTTCGTAAGTTAAATAACCTCCACAACGTATCAACTTATGTATCAAGATGGCATGTTACCTGACATACTCGTAACACACAACAAGCATAAACTTAATTATACTTTGAAACATTCAGAAATTGTATAGCAGCTATTAGCTAGTACTACTCCTTTACAGACACCGCGTTCATTATGGCTATAAAAATACCCTGAACCAGCTTATAGCTTAATCAATAAAGTCTTAGCAAAAACATAATGTTCATACTTTGTTGCCGCTCTGCACGATTCTGTAGGATATTTTGTTTACTAGGATGTTAATTATATTATAGAATATGAACATCGGCCTGCGTAGTTTTAGGACTAGTTTAGTTTAAAAGTTGCTAATTTACGTGTCTCCTGGTTATAGATTCAAAAACATTATAACATTTACTTACATGAGAAACCATACTAAAACAAAAATGCATTACGCTTTTTAATTAATTGTATATTACAATTGTAAAAAAAGTACAATAGGAGGCAAGAAACAGAAGACTTATTAGATAAAAATACATGTATTACAAATTTTTAACAGTTATACAACACAAAAAAGAAAAAGAAACAACAACGAATAATATATACAAGTAATTAACACAACAATACAATATTTATATTTACAATATCTCCAATATTCGATACATACATATATTTGATACTAAAATTAATACTGTAAATGGTGGACAACAAAATTTTAATAGTAGATAATATTCTGCTGGAAATATATACACGTTTCATTACACAAACATAACGTGACATGCTTTTTTGTTTTTATTGTAAATAATACAATTATATTTTGTTTAACTATCTTTGTGGGGGGCCTCATAGCCTAGCGGTCTTATTAAGTAGCAGCTAGGTGAGGGGTACCGGGTTCGATTCCCGGTTCGAGGGCAAGTTTTAATTTAATTTAAATTTGTTCTCGGCCTTTGGGAGGGTTGTGCGGTACCGGGCGAGTGCCTAAACCGTACATGGAGGATATGATCGAATTTCTAAGGCAAAAAGAACGATTGATAAAAATCTCATACTTGACGCTGGCTAATGCACAAACCGTGCCAGAGCCATTAAAAAAAAACTATCTTCGTAAATTGTATTTAAGGTCGCATCTTATTACATACACAGTTCAGTAAGAATTTATTATACGTATTTTTGTGAAAGTGTGTACCTGTTCATTATCGGCAGTATCAACCTTTTATGGACGAAACGGATACTGAATAAGCCTTTGGACCATCTTTTTTCTTAAAGAGGTATCTTCATAGTATGAATGATGTTTGTTCAGGATACGGCAGTAGACGAAAAGTACTTTATTGAGTTTAATTGTATTAATTTAAACGCCCATTGCTAAATTAAACACTTACTATGGTCTATGGTTGTCATATTCGATACAAATACCGTAGCAACCGAAAAACAGTGCTTGAAAACCTGCGAAGAAAATATTTGAATTAAATCAGTATTTGTAAACGGTAATTGGAATGTAAGCAATAAAAATAATTGCATCCTAACCCTAACATGCAAACAGGCAATAAACTTAACAAAATAGCTTTGTGCAGCTCGGCTAATCAGCTGAACAAATTAGATTTGCCTTTAGTGCCATTAAACGAAATTGTACACGGATGCATTTCAAAGCTTGATAAAATGATGTGGTTTTTCATGCTTTCTGGGGTGTTGTGATCAACAATTTATAAATAATTTAATGTGTAAGTTTTTGGTGGAGACAATGCGAAGACTTGTCTTTAGTTTATTATGTGGAGGGCAAATTTTATAGGGAGCGCGTTAAGCACTTTATGTTTCCAATTATAACAACAGATGAAGACACTCTGAAATATAAAAGAAAAAAAAAGTTATAAATGGCAAAAGAAGCCAACATCACGCGGTGTTCCCAAGCGGTCACCCATCTAAGTACTAACCGCGCCCGATGCTGCTTAACTTCGGTGATCGGACGAGAACCGGTGCATTCAACTTGGTATGGACGTTGGCATTTGTCGGTTCGATTCGGTTTTATATGACATTCTATGTTATTAAACTTTATCATTATGGGTCGATTCGACCAAACAAGAGTAAATCTTAATCTTAGGATAAATCGTCAGTTAATCGAGAGTAAATCAATTTTACGTTTTACCAACTACAAATTCTAAGAATAGTGGGCTTATTCGGGAATTTCTACTATACCGCCGTTTCGCACGGAATAACAGCTATTCCTAGAATAATTTAATGGCGTCAGTCAGTCCAATCAGCTGATTTCTGTTATTTCACAAATATGTATTCTGTGTTTTAATTTCAAGTCAACGCAACGCACTAAATTAATAGTCTGGCATTGTATAATGAAACGTTTAAACAATTTATTATTTATTTATTTAATTTTAGATTTTTTATTTTCTATAATATTAGAATGAAATTCAACTAGGCTCAACAGAAGTTCCTTTTTAGACGAAAGCCTCAAACAAACAAGACATAAAAACTTTTTGTTGTCGTTTGACACCTGTTAAAAGCTACTTTTTCACACTATAATACGACAAAATCGAGTTGACATGATGTATGCTCTTACACTGTCCCGTTGTAGAACAACATTTATTTGCCGAGTTTTATTTTCGTTCACCATTCTCTTGCTATTCGCGTATTGTTATTCCTAGCGCAATTATTATACTATCGATTACGTGGACAAACGACTATGGATTTACTCGAGATTAAAATCATGGAATAGATTATTCTTGGTATAGTTACTCGTGTATAAATTGAAGTTTGGTCGAATCGACCCTAAATAGTAGAAATATATTTAGCGTAATTCGATAATTTTAATTTATCGTGATATGCTTTTAATAAATGTACTAAAATCCTTTTTTTTAAACAACACTAGAGTGATAAACCAAACATTCAATACATATTTATTAAGCCTAGATAATGTTTACAAATAAGGGTATAAAAGTAAGATTACGAGTAATCACACAGTACTATCATTATGATTAATTTAATATATAAGCGGATATGACTAATCGGCTATTCCAATAATAAGTAGGTAGATAAAGAAATATGAATCGAAATTATACCCAGCTTTAGGGCGGTTCGTACGTGACTGATATTCTTATTTTATCGCCTAATACGTATACGTTTAATTTACAATTTTTATTATACAAGATCTATTACGACTTTGATATTCTGTATAACTTGAACTTGGGTTCGATTTCTGGGAACAATAATTAGAGTTTCAAAAAGTTATCAAACTGACCCAGAAATTAATACAATTACCTACGGTAAAGCTTATAAGTATATTCTGTCTTATATCTTATAAAACGCTGTGAAACAATGAGTTTTTACTGCCTAATGATTTACCATAGACAATAAATGCCAAAAACTAGATATTAAAATATAACTTTTCTATTTAAGCTGATTTCACATTCCGTCGTTACAAACGTTCATAGACACATATCTCACGCCCCGACAATTTAAAAATATTTTCCACGCGAAACGAGAAACGCCTGAGAATTCCATAAAGTATGTTTCAATATTATCGGTAGTGCCTTTATTTTACGTGCAGCTATTTAGCGCTTAAACGCAAGTGCAAATTGGAAATCAAAACATCCATCCACAATCAAAACTAATCAAAAACTTATTGTGATCGATACGAATCGAATTACGAAAAAAGTCTTTGAGCGGGATTGTGACCCGTACGATAAGGTAATAAGAATTCCTTTTCTGAGTTCGTTTATTGTTGTTTCTATTCCTTTGGATTATATTAAATTATGAAGCCGTGAAAATTGTCTCGTAATGTGTTGGTGAGATTGCGTGGGACTGATACAACGTATCATTTGATGCTATTCGCTGGATCAGTAATCGACCAATCATTGAATTAACGTCGAATTTTATTGATTCTTGTTGCGATGATTCTTCGTATGGGTTTGAATTGAAGTTTAATTTGATTAAATTACTGGGAAAATCATTAAATGTCATGTCCTTTTTCTAGAATCAGCCGGGATAGAAGACAATTGGAATGTATAAATTAAAGCTTTCATAGAACTATCCTATTCCACGTATACGATGTTATAAAAATAAACATATACATATGTTATGTCTAGTACCTACGTAATATATATAGTATATGAAGCAACAATTCCGCAGTAGGTAGGTACTCTATTTCAATAGTGATAACAAATGTCATCAACTTCTATGTATCGCAAATCCAAAGTTGCGACTTTAAAACTACAGATACTGGGGAAAAACCACTCGTTAGGTTGGTGGGTGGTTGGTATAAGTTACAGAGTAGCGGCGCGAGACGGTGTTAAATGTTCTAACGGACTGTCCAATGTATGGATACGACAGGTATAACACTGAACAATAGCTTGTTCAGTGTTATACCGGGAATAAAAGTAATAGAGACGAACTCAAATGAAATAATGTTCAACAATAGGTTAAGAGGCATCTTTCTGGAATTTTATGTAAATGTTATACAAAAAGTTGTTAAAAAAATAAGTTGTAGTGCTTAATCATCTCGGTTACCAATACCATTAACTTAAGTTGTACATATACATAACTTATTTATACCTCCGACGACAGTATAGTCGGGGAATTACCTAGAAAATATATATTATAAAAAAGAGTAGCGGTGCTGATTTTATGCGAACGTAGCCAGATTATTTTTAAATAATGTTTGATGTAATTTTCAAGCTCCAGAGACGGTGCATTAGCATCAGTTAAAACCACATTACGGACGTGTCACGCTCGCAGTAGTTGAATCTAAATTGTGAATATTTAAATGACTGTGGGTTCTGTTATACAATTGGCTAGAAAGAAGTATCAGAGAGATATACCAACTCTATGTTATTTAAAAATGGACTATATACTGTATCAGATTAGGAATTATCAGACCAATTAGACAAAGGAGGTCAAAATGCTCGGTCATTTGTTTTTGTAACAAGAATTTATATGAAATACTAAAGTCATAACATAATAACACTCACTTAATTTTTGGGCCACATTCAACCAAAGCTAAAATTTATTATGATTGTTTTAATTTAGTTTTTTTTATTTCTAAAAGGGCTAATTTGAAATCTATTACTAATTAATATAAAACAGTGGCGCTAAAATTTTCTGTCTGTTTCGTATCATTTTTTTTTGTAATAGGAAAGTACCTTGTATCAGACGTAGTAAGTTGTATCAGACGTAGTACGTTGTCATCTTTTTGGGTCTTAAGGACAAATCTTTGTTTTAATTTATTTTATTATGATTAATTACTTAAGATGTCATGTGTAACATGGTGTAATGGTTGCAGCTCCGAACAAATTTTTGTAAAACAAAAAACTTGGCGATTAAAAAGAGTGGCGGAAAGTTTATTGCCAGTTCTTCTCTACACCCTTGATTTGAGAACTGGCTGTAAATATACAATTAGAAGCATTTAATATGTATTTCTTTTTGACGTTCATAAGTGTGCATTCTGTTACCTATATGAATAAATTATTTTGACTTTGACTTTCCTCACGATGTCTTCACAAATAACACGTTCACAGCTTAGGTAGGTTTAATACCTATATCATCAGGTATAAGCGTCACATGCTGAAGCCACTAGGCCAAACACTCAGTCACACTCACTCCACTGAGTCTGCGCACCCATAAATTTATAGGCCTCCGAAATGAGAATCTTCCAGCGCACCTTGTTCTGTGCCACCTCTCGACAATACATGCCCTTCAGCGGCAGAAGGTCACACTGTCAAGGCTAACACAAGACTTTAATTTGGCCTATTTTCCAAGGATCCAAAAAAATCTGTTTTACTAGGAATAAAGAGCGATGCAAAATCTTCATCTTGTTTGTTGTAAAAACACAATTTTTCATGTTACGTATATATCATCGGTCATGTCTACCGGACATCCGGGAAATAACAAGCGATTTTACGTGTCTATATTCAAATGCGGTACCCCAAATCAGAAGCCTGTTGTCACAATAATGTCAGTGTAATAAGCCTTATCTAACTAATTAAAAGTCGATTAGACTTTCTACTGTTAGATGTAAGTTGATGGGAGCAACTGGGCGAATCCCCTTAGTACTATGATTAATGATCGTAATGGGCTTATTGTGATGAGATAAGTACTTTGACGTACATAATGTGTTAGTTGCAAGCTTTTTAAATTAGTATTATGGAAAGGCTCCATAGAAGCCATGGATAAACTATTTTCTTGAATACACGTAATTTTAATAGCGATATTTAGTTCGTAACAAGAATTTCAATATTTAGTTCATAACTCCAATATCGTTATATTCCAATAACTAAAACAACAGACGTCGTAACACACTCAAACAGTTAAATTTTGTGGTGACAGATGGGTCAAAGAGTTTAGTTGGAATGGCCCAGTGGGAAGAAAAAGAAGGGAACCCCAACAGAAGGGAAATAAAAAAAATTACGGGAAAAAAAAAATGTAAATAGTGGCGTTGATGCGAGACAAATGGCAGAATAAGGAGGTCATGTACTAATATGTATGTATATAAAATGTAACTTTAGTACTCGAATACAAGCTATTTTTAGTTTTTTTTTCAGTTCAATAGCGTTATCGAAAGGACTGTATTAAAATTCTTTTTTGTCATTTTCATTTGTTTTGTTAACTAACCAAAATTAACAAAGTAACTAAGACCAAATTGTTAACTCTTACTAAAACTATACATATGGATATAATATAAAATAAAGAAGTTATTACTATATTGGTGTTATTCGTTAGATGACGTCATTAAGGCTTTTGCAAATTACAGCAAATTGAACTACTCACCGGTCATAAATTTATATTTGATATTGGTTTAACTGGTTTGATAAAATTGTTTAAAATAACGTCGTGTTTATGTGTATTTAACTGGTCGTTTTGCCTTTGTTACTCTAGTATTTAGTATTGATACATCTCTTTACAAAATAATGTGTTTTATATGAAAATAAATTACTTGGAAAAAATTCTCTCAATACTAGAACATACTAAAAATAATCTGTTTAAGTTAATGCATACTTCTATATTACTTATATTATTTTAAACATTCCATAGAGCATTTCCACTTTCCATAGTCTAGAATTTTCCTTCCTTAAGTTGGCTGCTGGCCGCTTTTTAAAAATATGTCCGTTTGATTTTTTAGGTTTCCCGATTGTTGTGTATATTACGAAACAAATTTATTTTGAATTTGTTATACACAGCTAACAAAATACCTAAGTGTTATTTAATCTGCGGCTCCGTCGCGACATTTTTTGCCATAATCACTCCAATAACTTCGTAAATGGTTTTTTAAAGAGTGTTCCGGAAATTATAGTAAATCGCCGTAACTTGGTGTATTGTCTTCGTGAAATGTTATTTATTAAGCTTTTTCTCAAACATCCGGTGAAGGCAGCGACGTGGAAAGATGCCTTCGCGAGACGAATTATGTGGGTTTTAGATGTTTAACTTATAGTTTACTATAACCCATCAAGGACCTTGCTTACAACCTGGCAATACATCTGATAGGTGGAAGGTGAATATATGAATTTACAGGGAAATATGGAAAATTTTAACGAAGCATATTTAAAAAAGGATTAAAATTGATTTTAATTATTAGCAAAAATCTTGTTCCATTTACATTATTAGTACGTTTAAATCATAGTTATAAATGATAGAACTTTACGCGTTCGAAACTGGATGCAAGAATCCTTCGGACAAATTGGCGTTTGCACCAGTAGAGGCGATCTGTTTTATAATAGTAAGTTTCAATGGAAAGATATATTAATGTTATTATGCCAATTATGCGACAGCCTTAAGAAAGCTTTTGTCATACAAATTACACCGTTAGTTAGACCTTTGGTACATTGGCCATGTAATTAAATATTATACATATATGGTGCTTCATAATTCTATTAAAATAACAAATACATTTTCAATCTCATAAATGAAGCAGGTATATTTAATAACTTGCTGAAATTTAACGATCACTTGAGAGCAATCACTTCATTTAATGCCCCTATGTTACTTTGTATTAGGTACACAATACACAGCAAATGAAGGTACCCGTTTGTGTATATTTATCGCAAATAAAGTAGTAAAGAAACCATAGTATAGATAAATTAGAAGGGCCTTTGAATTATGTATTGCAAGTGCTGACGCGTTAAATGCGGAAAAAATCTACCCTGAATTTTTTGGCGGGGTCTTTTCAGATATGATTCTATACATGCCTGGTTACTATGGAAGAGAGGATCTTGAAAGTTCTGGATAATTTAAACTTGGAAAATCTATGGCATATCATTCTTAATGGCACTGGCGTTGCGCCTATTGTCTCTATTGCTTGCATTCCTCAGTTGGCATTTACAGGAAACAATTGTGCTAACTTAAGATATATATGAATCATATTTATTCCAGACAGATAACTTTATCGATTTTGTTTGATGTGTGTTGTGCTGAGTTGACACACACACTACAAAAGGCGGATGAAATATTTCTTTAATTCAATAAAATCTTTGTAATACTTTAAAAAAATTACTAACGAAATGTAATACAGAAAATTACTTCAATTAATTTTAAGGGAGTTGAATATGTAAAAGAGTTTCGTTTGAACTGATTCTGTCATCAGCATCGCTATTTTTCTATTGGACAATTTATTCCAAATGAATATCCATTATATGGATAGTAGGTATAATTAATACTTTTAAAATTACCTGCACCACTACTACCTACGTATTTAATTTTACGCCATTTAATTACAAAATCTACTTACCATTTCCTAAAAGGGACATGTATAAAGATAATGCTATATCCGATTATAATTAAAAGAATTGTTAAAGAAGCATATACGTTTAAGTATTGTATTGTTGTTTTGAAAGAGCTGTCTGAGTACTATAAGCTGTAATTTGTTTTAATCTTTAAGAAGGTTTAATCTACTGCGGCCAAGCAGGCTTAAGATAATCTTTATAAAATATTTTGTTAAAATTATACAAACTTCAAGTATTTTGTATTTAAAGATATTATATTTAATTTTAGAAACGTAAGTGGTTAAAGTAAAGAGCATGAGATCATGAGGTCCTGAATTCTCTCGAGTCAGTAGACAAAAGTACCTACTTAAAACGATGAATAAAGCAGGAGGAATGTATTGTTCCATATCTCATTGTAGGGTTTTCAGATAAGGTTTCCTATATTAAAGATTCCTCTTCGTTTACGAGGTATACTATGGAGATGTAAAAATAAAATGGAACCTAATATTAGGTACCTACTTAAATTATCCCTATAGATATTATGGCATATGAAAATGCAAGAACCTCATTCCTTTATTTTGCATTTACGTTAATATATTATCGAAAATATAAAGTAAATATTGATTTCGTTAATAGCTATTTGGTTTGAGTGTCACGCCTTCTCTCCTACGCCGTCCGCGGCCAATCGATTCAGGCGGGGGCCAACGGAGTTTGTTTAGCCCAAACCAAAAAGACAACTCTTGAATTGAATCCCTTCACTGCATCTCCAACACTACTCAACAACAAGTAAACTTTAAAAATTCCAACGTTCATTGATTGTTAACAGCTGTAAGCTTACAAACGTTAGCTGCAAAGTCAGCAATGGATTGAACGTAAGCGATCTTTGCACCTCGGTGGCTGAGATCACGTCAGTGCCCTGAAAAACGTAGCCATCACGAGCGGATAGCAGTCGAAAATGTCCGTGGTAATGGTGTTTGTTTGTCGATTTATATGTTTTGCTCAGTAACTTGATTTGCTTTTTGTGGCGGACGCACAAAAGCTGGTAAATTTTGTTAGTGGGAACTTCGTGACGAGACAGGATCTGGAGTGTAGATGATCAATTTTATGTCATTACAAATATTGAGTTACTTTCGTCTCGGAGTTAGTTCGTGGTCGATGCTTATCATGACTGCGTTGGTGGTATTGTTAAGAATATTTCTTTAGGATTTTACGGGAAAATAACTTACAATCGATTAGTTGATTGCGCACCTAGAGAAATTATAATGAATTGGTATAACTCACATAGGAAATAACGTCCAAAAAAGGTGGATACAAGAATACTAAGACGCGTTAGCAGGGAGCGAAAAAGAAGGATGGCCTATATCCGTAAATGGGTTCCGATGGTATACTGAAGGAAGTTAGGATATTAGGATAACAAGAGAAAAATGTATAGGTACATCAATGATCAAGCTAAGCTGTATATTCTACTTTTGTAATGGTTGGTATTTAAACGGGCTTTATTATTATAACTCACATCTAGTTATAGATAATAATAGTAATAATAATAAATATACAAGAAGCTTTGCATTATTATTATACTTATCATGTCAGGTTACATTATACATAATATAATTTATGAAGGTTTTTATACATGTCATATAATAATCAATAAAATGAAAATAACAGCTTCTAATCTCTTTCATTCCACTAAATTTAAAATAGAATATCAGTTACGGAGCTATATTACGAAGATATTATAAACCTGATTAAAGATACATTTCAAGAGACAAAAAATATCAAAGTAGGCGACGAAGCAATTGTCGCATCCGGAGAACTGGGATGTTCAAAAAAATCTAATAACACACTGATTGATTTTGGTAAGCAATAGACTGACCGACAAGCACGGCCAATTACACCAAAATAGTTCTAATCATACTGTGATAAAGACTGTATTTGTATAGCATTTTATTCAAAGATTCTTTATCAAATCTCTGTTGTGTCGCGTACATTTTTTAATTTAAATGCGTATGTGTCGGAAGCACCCACGTCCCACAGTGAACTCAAAATAATTATATCTTTATTGCAATAACTGCAAAGCTGACCGTTGAGGAAATGCGTAATTTTTTCTAACACGTCCGTTTCCGGTGCGGTGAAATTTATGTCCGATCGAAAGGAGTTCGAATGTAAATTGGATTCCGTACGTTTTTATTACTATAGGTAAATAAATAAATATGATAATGTACGAAATAAAAACTAAGTAAGTAAGTAAGATCATTTATATTTTATTTCAAAAGCCTGTGCTAGTAAAATCTTTTAAACCTTTGTATCGTCTGTGGTATACTTTTATTATTTATGATTTGTTTCCTTTTTATGGCCATAGTATTCGGTATTATTACAATAATAGCTCTAGGTAGTCCTTCTGCCCCCAGACCAATGTGGGTATCTATATATATATTACTTGTCACATTGCAAATGAACCTGGCTTTACAATATTTTTAATTTACTATTTAATTTCCCCTTACTAGGCTATCTAAAGCTACTCTAAGGGATACTCTTCTTTAATAAAAACCCAGAGACTCTTATATCTCTGCCTTTTAATAAATTTAAGAAATGTATTAAAGAAAAGCTGTGTAAAAGGCTTACTATAAAGTTCACGATTATCTATTGATAAAAAGGCCTAGTGCTAGACAGGCTTCTTCTGCGATATTTGTTTTAAAATGAGTGTTTTTTGATGATTTGCTATTTTAAAAGAGTAGGGTTTTTACGCCGGCTTTTTCTCTCGGCTACACCCTCTGTCTTCTTTGCTGATGAGTAGGTATTTAATAATCTAATGACGTGGAATAAGTGATACCTGTATCTTATGTTCCATAATAAACATAATTTTTTTAATTATAAAGGATTAAACATTACATAATTACATTCATGGCCAAAAAATTATTGCGGATATACAGATCCCTAGGACTATATTGAATTTAAAAAATAAAGTGTCCCCTAACTAAATTTACACAATCGGCCTAACGATATAAAATAACAATTATTGCGACAAGATTGTATCTTTGTAATTCGACTTACGTATCGTGCCCCTAATAGCCACCGGTTTTATTGTGTTATTTACACAAATAAAAACGTTTATTTTTACATTTTCCCAAAATTAAATACGGGCTAATTCGACCGAGCGCGGGAAATATTTAGTGTAATTTACAGTAAGTTTTATCTGTTTATTATTCATATGTTATTACTTGAGTAATTTGTGTTGTAATTATGGTCGGAGGAAATCCTAGTTATTTAGTAATTTGTGCTTAATGCGTCCGCGTTTGCGTTTATTTCAATTTACAATTGTCGTGTTTATACAAAGGCTACAATATTTTAACACGATGTAATTTTATATAAATTATACAAATTATTGTTGAATTAACCGTTGAGTCATATTTAATAACAAAATTGAGGACATTAAATGTTTAGCAAAATCGCGTTTCTAGTGACAATTAAGAGATAGGATTTAGATAAGAAAAGTTTGTAGAGAAGAGTACAAAATCAGTGAAGTTCCCTTTATCTTTTTAACATATAAAAAATCTACTAATTAAAGTATGATGTAATTTTTTCAAGTTTTATTTTCACTAAGGTAGGTAACTGAAATTATCGCAATCTGAAATGAAACGAAATGTTTATTGTATCTCAAATTTTACATTAAATACATAAGTTGAGACAGCCCCCGTAAGTAGTCAGAGACACTTTTGTTGAGATTGGCTTGCTACTTCCCTTATTTATACAATATTCAGACAGTTGTCAGAAAAGAATACAAAACAAAACAAAACCCAGCTAAGAAGCAAAGCCGGTAAAAAATTAAATAAAATGAAATGTAATTCTCATAGTTGCTCTGACGATTCTACGAACTTACTCTATGCATGCGTGGTTGTGTGTGTGCTGTGTATGTGTGTGTGAGTGAGTGAGTGTGTGTATGCTTGTTGTTACGTATATAATTATGTATGCATGTCTCAAACTATCGAATTCGTACTAAAATGTGCTCAGTTTCCTCAAATGTTAAAGTTCTTAGCCAATCTGTTATAACTTCCTTACATTCACACAAAACTCTGGGATGAAATTGAAGTAAGTGAATATAATTTAGAAAAAAGACTACGTGTGACATAAACAGCTTTATGTATATTATTAAATACATTTTACATAATAAACTGTTTACAGGTTTTCACTGGTAAATTACATCTTGCCTATATATAAAAATAAAACGTTAGGTACTTCATATTTTCAATCATAGACACTGTCTATTAGATATAGATGTTCAATTAAGTGCCTACATATTAAAACGAATTAAACACCGTCATAACCGGGCCGAAGGCTTTTGATGAACAAGCGTAATGTCGTGACCGTGGCCAGTAAAGGCAATTGTTGATAAAGTCAATTAGCGGTATCGAACTTGGGTCTCGTATCGCGGTAATCCCACCCTCGCGTCAGACGTTGAATTCGAGATCGACTATTGGTCGGGTGTTTCGCAGGGCGGAGTCTTGGGCCGATATACTTTTTGTTTCCCCGCTTTTGGCTCGATCGTCTATGCTCATTCATAACCAGTCGATTGAAGGCGTTCGTGTGTCATAGTTTATTAATTTGTTGTGTAACGTGATCTGTGGTGTTGGCGCATCCTCAGTCCAGGATACCTGACATTGAGTGTACTGTTTTAGGAACTTTTTAAGCTATTCAAGTAAGTTTTTTTTTTAATTTTCTATACTTTAGTTTTATTTTTTATACACTTAAATTATTATCACAATAAAAATAACAAATTTCTCATCAGACCCTTTTTGGACAATCCACATTATTAGAAATTATTACTTGATAATATTTTAATTCGGTATAAACTGTGCAAAATTTAAGCGCGTATAACTATAAATTTTATTATAATCTAAACATCTTCATGGTCGTTAATTTAACTTCACTTTTCCGTCCATAATATTTTAATGCTATTGTGAATAAACATCTCGGAGTTATTAATTATATTGAAGTAGTATTGTTTAGTAAATTTAACAAAAATCCCAATTTCAAATTAAATCGAACACGTTTTCTGTTTCTGACACGCCCAATCACTAATTAACAACAACAATTAGCCTCCTAATGACAGTATTTTGATTACGAAAGAGCCGCCATTAATCAACGCTAACACGACAGTGCCATCATAATTTTGTGGTCAAAAAAGGTTCAATTTTAAATGTATTTGCATAATTAGGTGAATTTTATTGCTTTATTGAATTAGGGCTTATGTCAAACCCAAAATTGAAAACAGCGGGGTTCCTCCTGTTATGTTTATAGCTTGTATGGTAAGTTTTGTATCGTGTGACGTCTATAAATGTTTAGACTGGACGAATACAATGGACGCGTTATAGTGATCTCGTTAATAGTATTCATATTCGTATTAAATCTGTTTATAACTTTAATGGATGTGTTTTATGGCTGAGAGGTTTCGACGTTTTGTTAATAAAATTTTTATTACAAAGAAAAGAATGGTTTTATATACGTACAGGTTGAAATTTAAACGTTACGTTTTATGTTTTACACAAGTTACGCCGGTATCGGGAGATATGTTTCACATTTAATACCGCTTATTGGGTAATGTTTAATTTTAATATAAAAGAAATTATTAAATAACTTCACGTTATCGATATTTTCGGTTACTATTTGATTGAGAGATTGTCTATGTTTCTATGTCTACAAAACCTAGCGAGTTTATTTGAACTACCTTTAACCCGTATTGGGGCATATCTGCATTAGTTTTATTGAATATTTTATTTAGGTGAACTAGGTGATACTATGGTATCTTACCTAGAAGAGTAGCGATGCTGAGTTATACGCCAAGCGTATTAATGGCAATATCTATATGTCATTTATATCTACGGTTGATTAATTAAATATTTAAAGAAAGCCGCAAGTCAGCAAAAATATTTATTTACTATTATAATACTGATTAGTTTACTACTGATTTAGGCTAGTATTTTCGTGCCACAACTGAGCATTTCTTAAGGCAGTTTTTGCCGCGCGCCACCACTATGTAGAACCAGCTGCCCACTGAAGTATTTCCGAACCGATTCGACTTAGGGTCCTTCAAGAGAAGAGCGTACCAATTCTTGAAAGGCCGGCAGCGCGCTTGCGGGCCCTCTGGCAGTGTGAGTGTCCAAGGGCGCGGTATCACTTAATATCAGGTGAGCCTCCTGCCCGTCTGCCTCCTATAACATAAAAAAATAGTATATGCCAGTAAAAGGTAAGCATGTGATTGGATATATAATTAAAACTTTCTAAATCTTACGTATTAACTATTGACTTCTTATAAACATTGGTACTTTACTTAGGCGGTCAAAATTCAATAATTTAGGCATATTCCATCTCTTTCTACCCAATTACCATTTGATATCTCTATAGCAATTACAACGCTATCACCTATTTCAATGCATACGAAATTGAGTTCTCACATCACAATAGGTTCCCCGAGCCTAACTTTTTTACTAAAGGGTTGGACGATCTCAATTCGATTAACATCACCAATTTCAATGGCCTCTTAATATGCTTCTGATTATTCGGATCACTTGTTTTGTTATGCACACGTATGAAGGTCGGAGATCTTTGTTCGTTGGTTCAGGGGATGACTTGCGGATGCCTCAGAAGCAACATTGATTGTATTAGCTTTAATTAGATCTTAATTAACATTCTGATTTCTCATTACACGCTACTCGGCGCTACCAGCAGCGTTTAATAGGAAAGTCGGATGCGATGTTATCTCTAATTTTAATTGTAATCAAATTTTTTGTTTCATTACCGTGATGAAATTAGGCTAGATTTGTGTTAGATTAATGAACTAATGATTGGATTTGAATTATGTATTTCGTGTGCTCTGAATTTCTTAATTGTTATGCTAATATGCACAATATACTTTTTGTTATATGTGATAGGGTGATTTCAAAAATATGGTTTTGAATTCGGGAATAATTAAATATAATAAATCCATAGATCAAAGTATTTTGTATGTCTGTATACCTTTTTTTATGTATGAAGTTGGTGCTTACATAGATTCTCTCGTGTCACATAATCATAGGTATATTTACGAGACAAAACATTCTATTCGAGGCCTACGTTATGAACATAAACTTGCGGGCACTAAGTAGACTGCTGTTTGTCTACAGAATTAAATTAAATATTATTTTTAAAGCTGTTTAAATATATTTGCAATACAAATATCGGGGATTAGATTTTTTGTCCATTAGCCTTAGCGAGTGTTAATGGTGTTTGAGATTTGAGTCTTCTAGATAAGCTAAAAGTGGCTGACTCATCCGTGACGGATTCCTGTCTGCTACCTGATAAGGCCTATACACACATTTTTGACAATTCAACCCAACAGATTAAACTTTTTAACTATGTCATATACGGGCAGACGTATTTCTGTATGTACCTACCTATGTTATTTTGTCATTAGCATATGAATCAAGAAGCCACTACAGTGTTTTGAAAGACCAATACCTACCTCACTGATAATAGACAACAGAAGTTTAAATAAATAAGTTAAATTATTTGTTTAAGTTTTTATTGTCTTAATAACGCTAAAATAAAATTAAAAAATTAATAACTTTAAAGTTAACGTTTTATATAATAATTACTTTACCCAGTGTCATAAATAACATAAATAGTAACTTGTCAAAATCATTAAAATATCGAATTCCATTTTCAAATTTTTAATGCCACGAGCCTGGTGACAAAACAGTAGATAATCTACTTGGAACTAATGGAAACGGTTATTATAATCTTCGTATAATCCATGAGGCGCCGTGTGGTCACAATAATTCTATTAAATAGCAGACGCATGAGTAATCCGATCATGTTTTTTGAATTTAGAATGTAAAAATAAATGTAAATACCATTATTTATGTAGAGGTCTATTGCTAATGGTATATAAATTAATTAACCAATAGATTGATTTCCTTCCACAATTTCGCAGCTGTTGAATGTTACTTTGTCGTTTATCTACTTTGTAATACACATTTTTATGTGTGTTTTTGTTCGTTACTTTATATGACTTATGTTGTAATTTATTTTGTATTTGTTCAGCTCAGAAGGATTGTTGTGATGCGCTGTTACGTAGTTATTTATTTCTGTAACTATTTAGTAATTTATTTTACTTCTATAAAAACAGTTTTTGCGTTAATTAGTTGTTTTACGTTACATTTGTAAAATGCACCAATTTGAATTAATTTTAGTTTTTGGTTCCTATTATTTTTTCGGTCATTAAGTTTTATAAAAGTATCCTCAAAAGAATCCTTTATGAGGATACTTTTGACATATACAACTGACTTAGTGCATATAGCGTTAACCCGGAGTGCTTGGGTTCGATTCACAGCGAATACTAATTGCTATGGAGGCATGTAATAAAAATCACAATAAAACGCAGAAATTCGTCTATCCTATGGAATATTACGCAGGTTTATATAAGATAAGCTCATGTGCTTTTACTTACGTACATTAAACTATTAATTTAAAACTAATTTACATACGCAAACTCAAATAATAAATTACAATTAATAAGAAAATAATGTTTAAATGTTGCCATTAAAAACCTGTCGGAATGTTCGTTAAGATATTAATTGAATAGCCATATAAGAAAATTATTTTGATATTTAAATGGATAATATATGCAAATAATTTATAATTTAATTATAGAGTATTAATTTTAATTAACTTTCTATTGTATCTCATATATGTCAATTTCTAAAACTATCACTTCCTGCAAATTAGGTGGTTTTTACAAATATTATTTAAAACGGTTATATATTTAGATTTTGGACATATTTATTAAAAGTATATTTAGAAAAAAAATTGACAAGTCTTCGCGTGTTTAAACTACATTCAACTAAAATGACATTTTTTAGACCCGATCATGTAATTTTTAAAATTCAATTAATTCTTACTGCGCTGGCGCAACTACCCAAAACAATGAAAAACAAGCCTTTGTCGATAGCGCACAATCGCTTGCCAGCCTCTTGGAGCAAATAATATTCGTAATCCAATTACGCTAAAACTGAAGCTAGATTACCCTTACATGGGATAATTGCAATGGACTGCAGACATACACGTTAAAAATACTTTATTTGCGTTGTTCTTGATTGACTGGGTAAATAAATAAATTATTATTATTAATTACAACCCTTTTTAGGTAACGCTAAGCGACATAAAAACAAGTTTAAGAATTATTTTCATCTGCATTTGTCGCGCTCCTGATATTGTTACATTAATACAAACCACGGCGGTTTTCCAATGTAATATATTTCTGTATAACAAATAAACAGAAAAAAGTATAGGCGAAAAAAGTTCGAAAAACTTTTTTCTAATAAAGTATTTTCATTTAGCAGTGATAGAATCAAAGGTTAATTGATGCAAACCACATTTTTAAATAAAAGACTTTTACCAGATCCACTTTAAACTACAATATATTTTAACAATTTGGCTGAGCGTACAACAGTACCTAATAATACAACTAAAGTAATTGTAATCATACAACTCGTTTGAATACGGTATAGGTTTTTGTAATTATGTATTGCACAACGATAAAGCTTTTAGCCAAAGGCCTAATTAATTTTTTAAATGAAAGTTGGATTAAATAATGCAGTAAGTGGACCGGCACGATCAAAAACAAAATTCAACAAAATTTGTAAGAAAATTTCCACATCAGCGCATTCGTGACTTTAGCATTACGAACTTTTTATTTAATTCTAATATATTTTCTAATTACATTACTAATAACAAGGCTTTTAGTCAATCTCTGGGCATGCTTAAATTCTGCATTATAATAATTTCATGCGCCTAATGCAACGCAAAGGTTACGTACATTTTTTGTAATGGAACAAAGGCCTATCGCAAGCGAAACATCTAGTGTCACTTAACCTTACTGATCGATATTTACATCACTCTTAATTATTAAGTAATAATATGCCGTATGAGTCAGTTGTTAACGCCCTTAGTTGTTTTCTATACGGAAGTCCGATTTCTGACGAAAAAAGTCTTTTTTTAAGGCTTGCCTTCTTGTCCTCTGTGCTCCACTAAAATCGGATTTGCACTTTTGACGCAGTAAACTGATTCATTTTCCGCCGACGATTTGGTCTCACCATCTTAAAATTGTTTCAGAAGTAAGAAAATTATTATTACATAAAATATATGTTTTTTCTTTCTCAATAAAACAGTATTATATATCCTCATTGGAAATATAAGTCTCCAACTTAATATATTCAACTATTGACTATTCAAGCGGAAAACTACACTTCTTGATTACCCTCATTTAATTTAAACATTTTTTATCGTAATGAAACTGTTTTTATGTTGTACTTGAAACTAGTTTAAATTCTCATAGATACCGTTGTGGAGTTTAAATTAACTGAATATAAAATCAACCATAAATAAATATAAAAGTTATTTGGAAGATATAGATCCTTCTTAATGCGCTGTTACTATAAGAATAATACAACGATAAAATAATTTGTTATAATAAAATCATTAATAATAGTTACAGAATCACAATCCTATTATAACAATTATGCTATTATTATAAGTACAGTTACATAATTTACTTACAGGGTTTTTATTGCGACACTAAGTTTTACGGGTCAACCGTTGAGCTATTAGAGATAATACAATCGACTTCATAACATATCTATAAAATAATTAAAATAAACATAAATATTTCTCTTACTGTATCAAATTTTACTAGCCTAGTTCTTGATAGTCTAGCTTTTCATAATACTTACTAATTACTTTTAGTTACTTACTAATTATTGATACGTACTTATACATTGTAAGTTTTAGTGGCCAATATATAATAAACATACATAATTTTAAAAATTGTATGTATTCAACAATAGCATACGAATAAAACTTACAGCAATGAAGCGTAGCTTTTTCATAATTAAGCATTTCACAGTCACGTAAAAGACAGATGTCATGGCAGGTGTCGTTCTGCATCATAGATCAGCTATTAGCGGTCTCTAGACCAAGAATTCGAAGAAAAGATATTTCACGCTAATTGCATACTTTCTATTCTTTCCCATTTTCAGTTAAATATGTTTTTAATTTATTTATGAGTGATTTTAAAATTGTCCCGAAAATATTGTTTTTATAAGGTTTTATTTATGACATTATTTCATTAGGATCGATGATAAAACTATATAGTAATTTTGCTGATTAAAGCGCATTTATAATTTTGATCCCAATGATAGGTCGTAGTAGGAAATGTACATGAAAACTGTTGGTTATTAATGTCGAATAATTCCTAATAAATTAACGCGTTTTAATAGCGTAGTATTTTTTTTAATTGCTCTGGCACGATATGTGCATTAGCCAGCGTCAAGTATAGGATTTTTTATAATTCGTGCTTGTCTTTAGAAATTCGACCGTGTCCTCCATGTACGGTTTAAGCACTCGCCCGGTACCGCACAACCCTCCTAAAGGCCGAGAACAAATTTAAATTAAATTAAAACTTGCCCTCGAACCGGGAATCGAACCCGGTACGGTTTTTTATTTAAATGCTTAATAGTAATTAAAGAGTATCAAACTTTATTCTACATGATTTTTTTTGCTAATTTAACCGTAGAATTTGCATAAAAGTTTAATTAACTTAAAAATTAACTAATTACTTTTTGTGAAAATACCTCATTTACTTTTAAATTACATGAACTTATTTTAATTAAGTCACTTATTTCACTTGTAATTGTCAGTTTTCACATTTAGAATCTACCTACTATAAATGTTATCTAGTTAGTAATGTGAACTAGATATTAAGGTATGGCAATTAAATAACATAATTATTAATTTTAAGCTGCGGTTAAGTACAACATTTTGATTTCTGATCCATGAAGATGCTTAGAAAATTATTACCCATAATTTAATTGCATAATTTATTTAAAATAAAAACATTCTAAAATGTTTATAAAATCGATTTATTACACTGGAATATCATGAATAGACTGACAATATTTTTCTTATAACATAGTCTTGACAAACTGTTTTATTCATTTAGAACGCGTTTAATTATCTATACCTACTAATTACATATTGCAATATTGCGTCGCACGCGCAGTACGCTTTGTAAGTGTAACTTTTTCACTATTCCACTCATTTATGTTAATATATAATGGACATAATTCTTTACACAACTAAATTAAATCTTTTCCCTTAGAATCGAACGATGGGTGTATCTGAACACGTATCGTCTGTTGATCTTCCATCCATGGACCCTGACCGTCCTGGCTCCAGCAGTGGGGCTGACGATGAAGACGTTCCTAGAAGGAAGCAACGCCGCTACAGAACGACCTTCACCAGCTACCAGTTGGATGAGTTGGAAAAAGCCTTTGGAAGAACACATTATCCCGATGTTTTTACTAGGTACTTAGAAATTTCAAAGACAAATGTTCATATAAAACCTTATTATATAGGCATTACAACCCTTGGTCTACCCTCCGTTTTAAGTAGGAATCTGTTGCCTTTTGTGCCAGAAACACGCCGTTGATTTTTGAATCTAAGGTACCTACATAGAAACAAAGGGGTATTGGTTCGTGATTCGAACGCACACTGCGGGATAAGAGTTCCACATCACAAGGCTAACACGCACTTTGTACTAGACATTTGAAAAAATAATACGACATCTTTACATTCGTAGTCAGCGAGAGAAACGCCATAAAGATATGTTTTTTTATATACTGTTATTGTTTCAGGGAAGAACTTGCTTTGAAAATTGGATTGACTGAAGCCAGAATACAAGTGAGTATTTTTATAAACCTAATATTCTTTATGAAATAAATGACGTAGAATATTAGATACGGTCTTAAAAGTCAATTAGAAAAACCTATACTTATGCGTCATAAATTTTATTTTAGACACTATTATTTATTTAAAAAAAAATATAGTTAACGGGCGATAAACTGCATTTAGGAATAGAAAAATAACAATAGAAACGCATTGTTCATCCTTTAACAGGCAAACACATGTTGCTTTATACATAATACATTTTTCTAACTAACATAATTCCGACATACTATGTATGTACATTGATATGACAGCGAGAGATATAAGTGATAAGTTATGGCAAAAAAAATCTCATAATAATTATTGTGAGTTTATAAATTAATAATTGTTTTAATTAAGCGCCTATTAAACTGTGTCTCTATTGTAACATATATAGTATTGAAATCAGTTTATTTATATACAACCATGACACTGGACACACAAGACGAATAAGTGCTTTAGACAAAACTTTTTTTTTTATTGTGCTCCAACTCTTTCTTGCTCTTAGCTATTATATAAGTGGCATAGATTTATATTATGTATCTGATATGAGCAAATATCGTTGATCTGGATTTTAGACGTATTGGTCTTTACGATATTTACTTTTACTGTATGTAATTGAAAAAGCAAGTTGATAAATAGGTATACCTTGAACGCAGGAACGGATTGAAAATCGCTTAGCTTCTAATACATAATCTGTCTTTATCGTTTATCGTTTAAAATTTGCCATCATGTATCCATAATTATGGTAACAATAGTAAATAAAAGTTTAACGCTAAACCTTCACCAATCGAATAACGATCAATTACAAAGAAACAAAAAATTATTCGTCAAATTTTAAATGTTAATATTTTTCTCACGTCCATACTTAATGATGGTGTCCCCATTAACCGTTGATTAAAGGGACATTCCCATTAACTGAGTGCACAACTTAACGACTTTACGATAAAAACATAGAATCACATCTATTACAATCGAATAGAGGGCATTAAAATAATTATAACGAAAGTAAAGCGGTTTTTCTCTACATAAATGGGATTATGATTACACGTTTCGTTTAAGTGCGCTTTGTTCGAAGAAAATCGCGATTATTAACGTTGAGTCATTAGTATTTTTAAATATTGTTAGATTTGTTTTATGTAAATTTGTTCTTGCGAGTGTCATACAATGGCCTAGGCTACACAATGATAAATAAGTAACGATATTTAAACCAACCCTTACAACAATGACTGCAATATATGTGTTTAGAAATACTAAAAACTAAATCGATAAAGGTGAAATAATTGTTTGTTTGTTTCTCTTGATACATAAATAAAAATAAATAAATCATTACACATATTGATCAGTCTATTGTGCTCGACACACGCCGTCAACTTTTTGGGTCTAAGGCAACGTGGTTTCCTCACGATGTTTTCCTTCACCATTCAAGGGATTGTTAAATGCGCACGTTGTCAGAAAGTCCATTGGTGCCGGAGCTCGAACCTACGACCTCATGGATGAGACTCGCACTGAAGCCACAGGGCCAACTTCCTTGCTTAATATATTTTGATACTAAAAACACAAAATATACACTGGACAAGAATTACTACTATTTTAAACAAATCTAATAACAATCTTCATCTAATCCTAACTCAATTGAAGATGGTCCGTAATATATAAAAATGTGAAAACTAAAAAGTTACATACAATGACAAAGTAGGAACGTATATTATCATTGCATTACTATTATATATGGATACGCAATCTTATTAAACCTTTACCCTTAAAAACTTAAAGCAATACCTAGAGAATAATTAGTCATTAATAAGCCATAAACGTTCCAATAATTATGGCAATAAATATCTCTTAATGGCCTCAAACCATGGTCGTACTCTTACAAGTAACAGGAATGCCATCATACGTGCCATATTGGTTTATAACGTCTTAATAATAAAGCGAAAATATTTTAACGGGTTTTAACCACCGTTTATTAACACATACGAGTACATTTCCGTAATAGGATCGTGTCACGTTAGTTATTTGCGTAAAAACTATTCATCAATACGTAGGCTTACTATAATAATTGAAGTTGCAATCAGATAAAAGCGGAATCTCTTGTGAACTTAATTTTAATAGACTTTGCAAGATTATAGATTTCACAATTGCAGAATTTATTTTTCTTCTCCAGATGTAATAATTTTGAATGGTCGTATTTATATTAACTCTTTTTAAGCGTATTATAATTTAGAGCGTTCATTGTTCACCGCTATTTCTCTATCCAAATGTCTATGTATGAAACTACTTGTTGCATTTTCACCACAGACATGTTACGATTGTTGAATTTAAGTAAAAAAACATTATTAATAAAACCTCTTTCCTTAGGTATGGTTTCAAAACCGTCGGGCGAAGTGGCGTAAACAAGAAAAGGTCGGGCCACACGCTCACCCCTACAGCGGGTATCTAGGAAGTGGACAACCCCTCCCCGCGCCGACGAGTCTACCTCCACCCCCTCACCCTCTGTCTCAACTAGGCTTTAGCTTGAGAAAGCCATTTGATAATGCTTTAGTTTCATTCCGGTAATTATTTTTTTTATGAAACGGTAAAGTAATTGAAATTTTTTAAATTTTGATACCACTTTGTCAAAAATGTTCGTTTATGTAATTTTTATTTTTGATGACAGGTACGCGAACACCCCACTATTTGGAGCTCAATACTTACCACCGCTATCGCGGCCGCCGCTCTACCCGCTATACGCTTCATCGCCCGCTCATCTCCACTCGCTCCTAGCTAATTTGACCGTACCCGAAGCGCCACGCTTTTCGCCACATCAATACACGGATCACACCGAACCTCGAGTGTCCTCTGAGATCAGGGTATCCTCTGAAAGGTCACGGTCGCCAGCTCCTTCCATTTCCCCCCCTATTTCACCGGGAAGTGAGTCCATACAAGTGGACGACGCGACGTCAAGTATAACTGCCCTTCGATTAGCTGCAAGGGAACATGAAATTCGGTTAGAGTTATTGCGGCAAAGGGCTGATCTAATGTGCTAATTATGTGTATAAAATAATAGTCTTGCTTAAAAACTATAAGCCTCAATTGACATCATCAAACTATATCCAATTATTTTATTAATATAAAGAAACATGTTCTTTTGTACGATGTAAAGAGATTATCATACAATTGACGTCAATGCACAATTTTCGTTGTTAATTAATTTCCCCAAAACTAGGTAATTAAACACATGGTTTTGTAATCAGGTTAAAAAATGGTTTCAATTTTGGAAATACATCTTAAATTGAATTCACAAGAACATTTGAGGCTTTTAGCACGTAATTGAATAAGAAAGTTCTTTATGAATCCTAGTTATTCTCTGGGATTAATTTTAGACCTTACTGGATGTTGGATAATTGTATTGGAACACGACTGTTTTATTGTAAATAAAGTTAGGATTTACGTAAGTTATTTGTATGATGTAGATTAAATATTCCGTCCATTATTAACTGATTGTAACGGCTAAAGTATTATTAGAATAAATGTATTTTTGTGTAACATAGTATTTTATTTACAATCCTAGTAAGGTACTAAATTTCATTATAGAAACAATTAAAAAAAATATAAAAACTACACCGATAACTTAACTTTATGTTATTTAAATATATATAAACAAAGTCGGGTTTATTGGAGCATTTATAACTAGCGAACGGTTGGACCGATTTTCATTGTTTTCGATTTTTTCGTAACTGTCAAACATTTAATGTTCATTCTGTCGATACGGTAAAGTTTTCCCTCAAATTAAAGAATGTATTAGTAGACCAGTCATTATAGACATTCGAAATCGAAAATTTGATAATAATTCCAAAAGTTTTCAAACTTCGGTCAAGTGAATGGTACATTGGGACGACAATAAATCTCATTTTGCAACCTTGTCCGCAGTCCGGAACATTGTTAAAATTGCAATTAAATAAGTTTTCGATATAATATTTCATATCACGTATAAAATTTGCAACCAACCTAAGTGTACGGAACATTTTTTGTTATTTATTTTATTTTCGATATATCTGTCAAATTTGCAGAAGTTTTGGAACTTTTCCTTCAGTTTAATAAAGAAAAACATTAATTTTTAATATCAAAAAATGTTCCGTACACTTAAATTGGTTGCAAATTTGACACGTGATGTAAAATAATATATTTAACACTACTCCAACTTTGCAGAACTTTTGGAATTTTGGTCTCAAGAACTGAGCAAATTCTCATTTATTGCATTTTTAACAATGTTCCGGACCGCAGAGCAGGTTGCAAAATTTTATAGTTTGTTTTAATACCAGTCCCGACCTTACATCAAAATTTGAAAACTTTTGGAATTATTGTGAATTAATTGTCTTGACTGACTGGACTATAGGTGTCGTATCAGCTAATTTGTGACACGACATTCATTGATTGTTAGGCGGTACGAAGTTCGCAAGGTCAGCTAGTATATAATCAAAAGGTGATATCCATATAATTTAATAAAGTCTTGCTGGGGGTGGTGGTCCCTAGTGGTCTCCAAGAACTCGGTTTCTTTGTACTTAGGGGATATGTACGTCGACGAAAGCCAAGGGCCAGAACCAGTCTGTTGCAGAAAATTAAGTTAACAAAGACGTTGCACTTACTAATGACGTGGAATAAGTGATACATGTATCTTATGTTCCAAAATAAACATATTTAATTTAATATTTAATTTAATTTATTTACTGAATGCTGTCTCCGACGACACTATTTCCATCTTTATATGTTCGCAGAGTGAGGTCACATTAGCGATATTGTGTATTTAATATTTTGTATTTTATTTCATTAGTTTTTCGACATTTTCTGGTATTGGCTTAGTACTGTGAGGAGAGTGTATACGTATTTTGTGCACAAAAAAATAAATAAAATATGTAAATGGCAAAATACCAGCAAACGGTAATAGGATTTGATTCCTGGTAAAAATTTCAAGTTAAGTCACAGGAAATATCGGCGTGGAATTGTGTAGACTTAAAAAACATAAAAAAATAACAATAACTAACCTTAAAATATAATAACTAAACTATATTATTAAAATGAGTCCCTTTAGGCGAGGTTCCGAAGATACTGGCAGCGTTCCCTCTTTGAATAGCTTGACTAAATCTTTGTCCGAGGTAGCTGCCAGCTCCTCGGTCTCATGTGATGTCGACTAACCTTTTTCCTTAAAAAATACTATTTAAAATCAAATAAAATCTTGCTTCAAAATGATTGAATAATTGAACAACTCGCCAGGTTTCGCAACAATCTTGAATTACATAAAATATTTGTGAATGAATCTTCATAAGGTAATTACTTCACAAGGCCGGGTGAAGGGTCTAGAACGTGTCTAATTATGTGGCCTCACCCGAATTTGTGGTCGGCAATCGCAGATTCTAGGTTCTATGTTAATTATGGTAAATCATATACAGCCTTCAAATTAATAAAAGGCTTTCTTGGTCTCGGCTGACGCATATAGAATTTCGGAAGGTTTTAGTCGCCTGCACGTTTACTATGTACCTAACTTCAATAGCTATTCCGATTCTAAAATGAGTGTAATTTAAGGCTTTCTTTGTACGGGTACCTAATCTGCGTGACATATAGAATTCCGGAAGGTTATAGCCGCCAGCACGCTTACTATGTAACATAGCGATTCCGATTTTAAAATGAGCATAATTAAAGGCTTTCTTGGTATGGAGTAGCTGACGGTTGCATATAGAATTTTGGAAGATTTTAGTCGTCACCAAGCTAAAACCACCAAGTCGTAACATAGTAATGTTACAATAGTGATTTTTAATGAACTTTTTAGCGCGCGCTTCGAACATTGAAATTTGGAATCAGCACTTTGTTAATGACTATAATAGCAATTCTGATCTAGCATTATTAGACATTAAAAAAGCGTAACATAACAAATATGTTTCCCTTGTATATATTGTATAGGTCACCTGTATATATTCCTACCTTCTTTAGTAGATATATGGGAATTCTCATTTACTTTAGCTAAACGACTCGTTAATATTTTTATACACTAAAGGTGAATGGTTTTTAAACTTTTATTTAATAAACATCAAAACTTTTATTATTATTTATTTGACAAACAATTACACGCGTCTTTTGTGATGATAATGGTAATCATAACATTTTATGATTTTCGATCGACATCAAGCTAGTGATGCCATCATATTATCAGCTAATATCGATATTTTACGACCAAATATTTAATAAAGTAGACTCTTGCACCTCGTTAAATCACTATAGAATTTTAAGCTTTCGATAAATTGTTATAAGATTTCATCGGCTCATTTGCTTTGATTAACTAGGTATGGATTTATGAATATTAAACATTGATTTGATTGTGTTTACAGTTATAATTTTAGGGTCAATATTAATGTGTGGTATACAGAAACGTATACTTTTTTGTTATAGTAATATATAATTACCAACTACAAAATATGGGCTGGAGGCTCACCTATGCCCACACTTTCAATGCTTTCCAGAAGGCTCGCGAGTGCGTTGCCGGTTTTTAAGAATTGGTATGCTATATAGTGTGTATTATAAATCGCGTTGTTGTTATGTCCGACATTCTTTGCCAAGAGTTTAAATTTTACATATTATTATTCATTGAAATTACTTTTGTGGCTATATATAATCTATACATTGATGCGAGAGTAGAACCGACACGGTTAAACCACCGTTTCCGTATGTTGTATTGAAAGTTTTAGGTAGTAATGATCATAAACGATAATACGTTATGGTGTTAAAAATTGTAATGAATAAATGTAAGTATGACTAATTAATGATTATTTTTATCGATAAACATCCCATTATTTCGATAAGATTACATCACTAGGCTCGTTTAATTTTTTAGTGCACAACTCAGACAGCCACTCGCATATTCTAACTTTTATTAACTGATATTTAGGTATGAAACTTTATTACATATCATAAATTAAGTTAAGGGATAAAGACGTTTTGTTAGCGAGAAACGACGCCGAGGTATTTTCATTAAAATTATATTAAAGCTTTGTTAATATAGCGATTTAATAGACTGCACGGAATCAATTTGTTCGGTGATTTTATTGTTCGTATTGGCAGTGAATTATTTAGCTTATGAAAATTGTTTATAGACTTTAGTATACAGTAATTTACTGAGAAGATAACCTCTAAGTGTGATACAATATTCAAGTTTCTTTATGTATTATTTCTGACAAAGTCGGTTTTACGGTTTCACGTGCTTAGCATTGTCTCGGGTACTCTGTGGTTAAATGATGATATTATGCAAGAGGCGAAGGTATATAAAATTAGCTTTTTGTAGGTGAAAATAATAGTAGGTAATTTATCTTTACATATGTATACATACAGTCGACTCCCGATAAATCTAGTTAATTTGAATTTCTCGATAATATTTCTTTTCTTTCTAAATGAAGATGAGAAAGAAATCTTGAGTGAGGCAAGGAAATGTCTTACTAGCCCTCGGAACCGACACCAATGATTACTTCGCAGCTCTCACCACTATCGAAAATTATTTGCACAATGAAAGACTGAAGTCACTCACATAAAAAAAGATAGAACATTGTGAATTGAAACTATTGTATTAATTGTTTATACAGAAATATAAAAATAATAAATCACGACTGTTGTCTTATTCGTAGAATTTATCTCTTGTACCATGAGTTTCAAATTATCGAGAGTCGACTGTATAATGTATATACACTATTTCTTAGCATTAACTCTGTATGTAGGTATAATAATTGCCTTTTAATTAAATCAAATTATAAATCTTAACTCTATTACAGTAAAAGAAGTACTAGAAACCTTATTATTCCTATCATATCTTATAATAAGAAATTATTCTGAACCGAGACTCCAGGTCGTCGATTTTTTTTAAATTAATGTCACTTTCGTTCTATATTAAGATTTTTTCCATGGAATAAACTACAAGGATGCCATGTTTAGCTTATAAGCAAATCCAAAACAAACGCCAGTTTGAATCAAAGAAAAAAAAACACTGAATATATGTCGCAGCCAAATTTCGCTGCCAGGCTGTTAATTGAACGGCTAATTAAGCTAGTTGGCTGCGACATATACACAGTGAAAGTAAATATCTGTATGCTTTTAAATCGCAAATTAGTTATATGTTGATTGTGTGCCCAGCAAAACCTCTGGCTGCATGTTTAAGATATGACTTCCTCAAGATGTTTTCCCGTTCAAGCGTTACGCGCAAAAATTACAGCTTAAACTTAATCACGTGGTTTCACTGCTCCAAAATAAAAACTATAAAAATTAGCCAATTAAGCTAAAAACTATTAACTACTCATAGCAATTAATGAAAATTATTTATGACAACCTCGTAAAATGTTTATAACTTTGATTAGTGATTGCCGATAATTTACATTAATTCATAAAAATCGATGAAAAACGAATTGTCAGGGGTGTGCTGAATAAATTTTACTATACATATATTAAGAGGGTTTGTCTGTCTGAAATATAGTATATCATTTGTCGATACTGGTGAACAAACTACTTATGGAAACTAAAAAAACTGTTGCATGGCTTCGATTTAAAATTGGACTATCAAAGACGTTTTGAAATCAAGGGGCTATTTCTTTGCTTTTGGAGGAGGCTCACCTATAATGTAAATGATATAATTACCAGAGTGCGAGTGCGTTGCCGGTCTTTTAAGAATTGGTACGCTCATTTCTTGAAGGACCTGAATTACATTTAGGCACATAGAAACTACTGGCGTAATGTGTAAAAATATTTTTCTCTTGAATTGTCGATTTGCGCCTACTATCGCAGGTTGCCCTTTAACCAAAGGAAATTAGTATTTTTTTTATGATAATGCATTAAAACTATAGAATTAACTGCATTGCAGTGCTTAGAAACTTATAACGAATTTATTTGCTCATATTGGTTACGTAATAATAAAACAATGTTAATCATTGTTAAGAAATGCGCATGATGCGCAAATGAAAGCTTGGCATAGCTTTTTATGTGTTTAAGAACGTATCAGTAGTAGGTGAACTCAATTTCCGCACTGAGCTGTTTATTTGGTCCGTTGTGGGTAATTTCCTGACTAATTAACCCAGACTAGCTCTTTCCAGAAGCTCAGAAGAATCTTGGGCACTTCCCAATCTCCACGGAGCGACCTCACTGCTCCGATTTCTGTTCGTTGGGAAGCCACAACCATGCATTCCAAGACTGCGTGCGTGACTGATGACTATCTATCGCGCCTAGGACAAAGAGATTAAGGAGTCGGTGATCCGTAATTGTTGATATAACTTTTTTAGTAAAACCGCTTGGCACAAAATCTTTAAAAAAAAAATCCTCAATTCCTAACTATCCGATAAACAAAGCCGGGGTTTAAACAAGTCAAATCTACTAATTTTCGGATCATAAACGCCTCGTTAAGTCTAATGACGACATATGGCCATGAGAAACGGTAACGATTATGATTTTAGAATTTCCTGTTTATTTTTAATTAATTATTGGAATTCTTTACCATTCACAAACTGTGGTTCTATTTAAATAAAACATTTGTATGTGTGTTCATCGTTTTGATACAAAATTTTATCTTTCTTTTAATAATATAGGGCCTTAGTATAAGGTAGCTATATTCTCGAATTTCCGATACAAATGATTGTTGCTGGCTTTCTATTTATGTGAACAGCAGTACCAAGGTTAATCCCATTCAGACCTATGGTGGTGACAGTGGTTCTCGTTTCTCTCTGCACTCGATCTTTTTCAGTAGATATTAGGTGGACTGAAAAGTTAACATAGAGCATTTTTTTTTCTTTTTTTCTATAGAATTTGATTTGATTATTCTATGTAGTTGTTAGTGAAATACAGTTGAAGGATAAATATTTTATTAATTAGCATGTCAAAAGTTATGGGCTTGGGTATGTCAAAAGTAAACTGACAATTTGATTTTGACATAACCAAGACCATGACCATCCTGGCAGACAAACAATTTTAATACAATTGACTTATAGAAAATCAGAAAGTGTTATAGTTCATTATATAAAAACGTGAAAATACTGTGATAAGAGAAAATTAGTGACCGAAAATAAGACTTATAAAATTAAAAAAAAACGCTTCTGGTGAATATTATTATTAGCGGCTTTTCATGATAGAACCCAGAAGAAGAACCCCCCAAAGCACTGTTTAAAAATTTGATTAACAGAATTAGTGTATAAACAACTTTACAATCGAAACGAATAAACCTAATAACAATAAAGTATTCAATAATTGAACACATCTATAATGAATCGGGACGGAACGTTTTACAATCCACGAATCCTCCGGCCAAATTTAAACTAATTTATGTTGATTGAATTTATAATAGAAACTATCAACACGCCGTCCTAAGACACTCATAAAATATCGTCCAATCGAACGTCATTAATCGAGAAACACGATCAAAACTACTAATAATGTTTTAATTCGAAACACTCTTCGAAACTCAATAAAAGGTTTTATGAAAACTTCGAGCAAATAATGCGTACTGATAAGCTAACCGCAAATGTTGATGGAAAGACTTATAACATTCAATTTGATTTAAACTAATTCATTCTCTATAACCTAAAAAATAAAGATGAAATTTCTATAAACGTGTGTCTATATCCAAATTTTTTTTAACGCATTCGGTCGGTAAAGCTTTCCATTAGCGGGCACGCGCTGGAATCGACAAACAAATGACATTTAAAAGAAACGAGATTTGAAATTTGAAATTGGAACGTCTTGGCAGACAATATAAATAGCGTCTAGACTTTCAGTCGATAACGAATATTTGATTTGCGGTGAAATATATTATATTTCGTCACGAATGTGATGGATGAAGTTTAAAAATGGAATGAATTCTCACGTGGGGCTAAATTTATTGTTAGCGAAATTTGTCAACCATTTAAAAAACGAAAAGAATTTGTTTTTTGTTACGATATTTTGATACAAACATCATAAAATTTAATAAAAATATCAAGCAATTATTATTTATCGTATCAGCGCCTTAAAAGTTTGGTAAAATAAACAGTGTTTTGCACAGATACAAATTACCGCAAGTACCACAGACAATCAAGAGCTAAACAAAGCAAACATCATTGATCATGGTCTATGGTGATTGGTGAAGTTGATTGTGGTTGCGCGGAAGTCGCGTGCGCCTCTAACCGATCGCATAATCATAATCGTAACGAGGTGATTCAACGTTCAGCTAAGAAATTTGGAGAGTAACAAATATTTAAAATAATAGGTAATCTTTTGAAAAAATAATTTAATTTAATTCTTATGTTACATAACTGTCAAGTAGGTACACATTTATTTTCTACAGTTCATATATATATATAAATCATACATAGCCTTAGAAATCAAAGTTAATATTTAGAAGTTTTCTTTCTTACATTATTATTATGACGTACAAAAAAGACATTTCTTAAAGCACAGGCCCGAGCAACCTTCGCACATTTTCGGCCTGTATGACAGTCACGGATGTTGACGCATCGAATCGAGCTTAAAATATTCGAATCCAACGTGAAATCTGTGCTGCTCTATGGATGTGAAACGTGCAAGATCATTAAAGACATCTCGCACCGACTTCTTCAACCGCTGTCATCGCCGTATTCTGGGTATCTACTGGCCCGACAACTTTAGGAGCGCTGCCGAGAAACCCCGAGTAGCCAGCAGATCATGCGACGCAAGGATAGGCCATACACCCCGAAGATAGTCCAATCATATCCCCAAGCAGGCGCTTGATTGGAACCCCTAGAAAAGTGGAAAAACCCCTAGAGGTGAAATACGAGGCTCAAGACAGAACGCGACGGAGACTCACTGTGGACACCCTCTGCCCCATCTAGGGGTTATTGGACAATGGCACATACGTAAGTTAATATTATGAACAGATTATAAATGATTCCAAGGCTTTATCAAGAGGGTATTTTTTTCGTTAGGTAACATAACCTTTTTTAATACTAATAATCCTTGAAAATAAGAATCTGTATCTATCACATGAGTTTGACTTAATATGATCCTTGTATGTAAATAATGTTTGTATGAAATATTGTGACACAGCCGTTTAATAATTTTTCAATCGCATAGGCTTGCGATAGTATAAGCTATTACGCAAATGCTTCACTTAGTATCTCATTAAACTACAGAACAATTATGAACTTTGTCAATACATATAAACTGTAAAAACCACAGAGTTTTACAGTTTTACGCAGAAATTTCACAGATTAAAAAGTAACTGGCCAGTTTTATTTTCAATTTTAGTAGCTCCATTCACAACCAATGAGACTGTTAAGAAACCGCAATCGGATATTCTATTTGTCTATTCTTCCAAGACAATTACCTTCCGATTTGCTAAATTATTAGAGCACTTTTCACGTCCAGCGTGATCGCAATTTAAATAATTGTTTGCAGTATTCCTCTGGATAACAAAATTGGATGACGAAATATTTTGTTAACTTACGCAAGATAACACGTAACTCAACAACACTAGACTTCTGATTTCTTGTCTGTATTATTTATTTATTATCAACAGCTATTGTTTCGCAGCGAATACTGGACTCTGTCCGAATTTGTAATTTTGATCAAATTATATTCTCAGGTAACAATATTAAATACAATAAAAAATAGTACACAAGAACAGAGTGTCTTCCCCTTAATGGAGACTGTAAGTAGTGTTATTGGACATTTTCTTATGATAAATATCCTTTTTAATAAATTAGGGTAGTCTTAAATTACTTATTAGTCTTAAGTTAGGCTACATCGTAATGTTGTATTGTGTCTTTGTGCAGAGAAAATTTGTAAAAATAATTATAATAATTAATATGATCGTTTCTTGACTATTTGTAAAGTCAACGGGTGGAGGGTAAGGTCAATTTGGGTAGGCCTTGTCGACCTGAACGTACTATAGAAGGGACGAGTTAAAGTACTCATAACCATCGGGTCAATGTTATGAAAGTGGATGAAGCGAGAGAGATATGTCAGGACAGTAGCATTTGGAGATCAGTAGTCTTTTCCTACACCTTCGGGAAAAAGGCGTGAAGATAAATATATCAATTTTGTACGAATAAACTTATGGACCCGTTTCAATTCTTTCGCCATTAGAATGAAATAAAATGTAGCCCTGTGAAGCGGGGACTGGCCGGCTTTATAAGTATTAAACGCGAAAATACGACGATATTTCACACATGTATAGCTTTACCTGAGATATTTTATGAGTTTTAGAAATTCGACGATTCGAAAACGTAAATTTTTTTATAAGATTCTTTTCCTAATTATGAAGGAGTTGACCCGAATTGTCGAAAATCTTTGTGGTTTAAAAGATGATGGTTATTTGCGATTACTCTGCGGTTTCTGGTCCCAACTAGCTAATAACTGTATTTTCCTGACCTCGCTTTGTTTCGTTGCATAGTTTTTTGTATAATTACCACTATTTCCATTAAGATCTATTTAAACGTAGTAGTTATTACGTAAATAAACTTAGAGTTTAGGCCAGCTTTATATGAAAAAATCATGAAACCAAACACAGTATAGGTACTACGTTCGATTTCTAGTAAAAGAAACCATAAAAGAAGTGTTTAGTACGAAGGAGCCAAAAGTACATACTACATACAAACGTATGTTTGTAGTATTTTATTATTATACATGTATATTTGTTAATATACCTACTGAAAAAGTTATCTTTAACTCATTGTAACAGTAAGGTCAAATCTTAGGCTGTGATAATAAGACCTGCAATGAAATTTAGTACCTATAAATAGTTCTAGGATCTAAAAGAAAAGAGATGAAAGGTAAGGACTTGTACTAACAATTGTTTTACGAAATTAAAATTTTGTTTTACAAACAGAATGTTTTAAAAGAATCACTTATTAGATATTATGCAGTTTTATGGCCCAATAATATAATTCGTTTATAAAAGGTCCGTTTCGATTATTCTCAAGGAATCTCAGGAACATGACAAAGCCACATTCAACCCCTTTTCTGGAGCAAAAAGTTAATGAAGACATCGACGTAACTCAATTTGTTTTCGCTTCGAGTTTCTTGTGATGCCTCACGAATAATACTTTATTTGATTTGAAAGTTAATTTTGAAATTGTATAAGTTAAATTTATTTTCAATGAAACCTTTTATTTATTTTTATTTTAACAATATAAGCTACGATTAGAGATACCTCCAATGCTATTTACATACAAAACAATACATACTTAGAATTAAATCATTTACAAAAAAGACTATTTCCGACAGTAGGTATAGGAACTGACAGTTGACTGCTCAGTCAACGGACAGTTTAAAACGTCTTTTAATCTATGCAGTTCATTAATTATTTCCATAAATTGTGTGTGCCCTTTTCGAGAGGATAGTTTTAATATGGCGGTCGTGTAGCCTCTTACGAAACCATCAGGCACCCTGAGGCCAAGGCACTAAAATTGTTTTCCTTTCCACGTAACAACTTTATAAGCTCTTGTTTGAATTAATAAGCGCAAATTCTCGGCGCACATTCTACAATACAGATGCGTGATGAATTTGTTTTGTACCCGTTTTGTATCACCCTATAATTTCGGCCATGAGGTGCCCAGAATGCTCAATCTTTTTCTTTAAACTTCGTTTCGCTTATATTTTTTTACTTAGCCTACCTTTTTAGTAGCTACATACCAAGATATAGAATAGTTTGCTGTGTGCCATGCCAGACCATTCGGTTTGAAGGAATTAAAACCTCCCTACCTACTAAATCAAACATTTCATTCATCTAACTAAACATAACAATCAAATATACAGTATTTCCAATATTCTTAATCTAAATTGTGATAAATAAAATTTTATAAAAAGAAAATTAAATAAATTTAAAAAATTTGGTCCCTGTGGCGGTGTACCTTTAACGCTGGCAGCATTTCCATTTTCCTTGCTGTATTGCGATATTTATTCCTTGAGAGAGGAAAGCAAGAGACTCTACTCTAAAGGGAGCAAAATCGAAGTTGGAGGAAAGACTCTTATATTTGGGCCGTTTATTATTTTCCACAAACATAAACTAAATTTTTTTCAATATTTTTCTAATTTTTCTCCCCATAAAAACCTTTCTCAGAGTTCAATATAAAAAAATCGAATCGGTCCTCCCGTCTTCGAGTTTTACGCTTAACAACATATTTTGCGATTCATTTTTATTTATATAGATTTGGACATAGTTATAAGTATAGTAAACATATTTTTTTTTTATAGAACGGGGGGCAAACGGGCAGGAGGCTCACCTGATGTTAAGTGATACCGCCGCCCATGGACACTCTCAATGCCAGAGGGCTCGCGAGTGCGTTGCCGGCCTTTTATACATAGCAAAAGAATAAGCCGTGAGAGGCCAACTGTAGAAGATTTCCAACCATAGAATATATATAGGATTTGCAGTTTCTCAGATTACGCATAAGGCATTCAACCTAACCAGCCAACGCAGAAGACCGACTAAGGAATTGTGCGTGACCTTATTTAGTTTTTGATTCATTCAAATTGCCATACAAATCTCATCCATTTCGACATTTCAATCATTCATCAATTTGGCAAATTAGTCGAAAATTCACAACCTACTAAAGAAGTACTAAAAACAAAATAACCTTGTACTACTGACGACACTTGCCAACATCTTTTCTATAGATAGATTAGATAGTTTTTGTCCGTATAATTATTTTTGGTTATTATTTACTTGTTTGCAATAAAGAATAGAGGAGAAAAAAGGCTATATATTTCCAGCATCTTTCCAATAGATAGATAGATTTTGTCCGATTTTTTGTTATTATTTACTTGTCTGTAAATAATTAATGAGAAATAATGCTATATGTTCCCAACATCTTCCTATAGATAAATAGATGTATGTATGTATGTGTAGTATGTTCAAGTATTAACGTATGTAGGAGAAATAAGGCTACAATCACATTCGATGTAAAAATCATTTACTGTTAGTTACTGATGCTATGATGTTTCCGCCTAAACAAATATCTCTAAAACCAATTAAGTTGAAGTAAGCTACCGTCGGCAAGTGATTAGCTCAAATGAATAAGATTGCGGCCGGCCTGTTAGCGTAATTACAAAATTTAATATTATGTCCATACAAACTCCTTGTTTCGCAAATCATCGCTGTTCATTAATTCTGACATTGTATTGGCGAGCACAGAAGTGGTTTCGTCAAATTCCTAAATAAAAACTTAGAAAGTAATAATAATAATAATTTAATCGAAACAAATGAATAATTGCGTTGTGTTGAACTCACAGTACAATAGTACTGTGAGTTCAACAAATATGTTGTTATCAATTCACGGATTTGTGAATTATGTGTAATTTTTTATTTACGAACCAAAAACTAACTGTTTATCATATATATGGGCTCAGACGAGTCTACTGGACATAATAGGCCGACACCGCATAATACCTCTCTCAAGTTGTCGTTTCTCACACAGGGAAGCCCGCCTACGGGAGCTGATTCTACAGTTTGCTAGTTCCCTAAGGAAGCCTAGTGAAGGGGACAGTTGAAGACTTCCCGCCATCAAAGTAGTGAGGATAAAATCTGGAAATATTATAAAACAATCATAATTTTAAATAAACATTTAGTAAACTAAGTGCCTACCACTGATGGTCGAAGGTAGCGGACCTTAAATTTTCTTAAAATCACTTTCGTCCACGACTGTACAGGTACTGAGAGCGATGTAAATTGAATTAGTGGGCGTGTACAGTGCGGTGTAGTGACTCCGCTCTTGTACCCGAGTGTACCCGTGTTAAATTAAACGAGAACTATGCCCTGGGATGGTAGCAATAATAGTATAATAATATTACGTAATTGCATGCGATTTCTTGAATAATAATTAATATAAAATATATTTTAAAGCGTTTAATTATAGACTTAATATGTTTTAATTTTCCAATTGATGCAATCACAGTATTAATTTAATACTTAGGACACTTCAACAACGACATCCAACATCAGATCAGATTATCCCAGAGAAAATCATGAGAAGCTACACCTAGTTTTAATTAAGTTTAAGTAATTACTGTAGTCAATATTTAATTTAGAGCTTTCGGCGCCTGCGCAGCCTAGAGCGGTGAACAGTCCTTTGAAACAAAGAAGTCAGCGCTGATTGGACGGGAATGACTTGCGCAATCTAAACGCAGACGCGCCGTGAAATTGAGACAAAATTGTAAATGGTTCCGTATATTATATAACTAGGTAGCAAAGTAAATGGAGAATATATATTTGGGAGTTGTAACAGTTGTTATTCACTATATTTAACAACCCATTCCTCGCATTTTATCATGACAACGGCTAATTAACATACTCCCTTATAATACAATAAAAGTACCGTTTTTGTTACCATGGTTTACGTTTCTTATAAACCTAAGATGAACAAATACGGTACTAGCTTTAATACACAAATCATAAAAGGCGATACAAATTTTCCTATTCCCGTTCCTCGATAATCTTCATGGGTGTACAACTTTATATAAACACTTACATAAACATAAAAATACATAAATAAAATATAAAAATCTACTCAAAGTCAAAGTCAAAATCGTTGATTCATATAGGTAACACTTATGAACGTCAAAAACGAAATACATATTAAATGCTTCTAATACTTTCCATCCTGAATCAATTACGACGCCTCGGTTCGAGGCTTTAAACCTAAATACATAGAGGAATATATCGTATCTAAGTATTTAATATCTATAGATGCGATAAAAGAGTAGAAGTTATCTATAAGCATCTCCGATTTGTAATGAAGTCGGTATATCGCTTTCAAAGGTATATAATTTTAATCTGTTTACCGATACATTGTTAGTTCCTTCAGTCAGTATGGACTAACAAAAAATACGGCTTCTTTATGTTCTTCCCAATGTAAACGATGACTTTTGATTTTGAGTGCCGTGATCAAATAGTTTTCGTAAATGAATTTATTTACAAAGATTTAATGTTCATAACATTCAGCAACTAGCAGCCTTATGGATTACGGTCTGTGGCAATAATGCGCGGACCGCATGCGTCGGCGGATTTACAAATTTTCAAGGTATAGTCTGTGAAGTTTTCCCGCCCTTACCTCTACAATAATTGTCATGTTCTAGATTATTGAAGTTATACTTCTTTTGACGCGTTAGGGAAAAATGATGAGAGTAAATTTTTACGATCACAAAAAACCGACACCCTGAAGTTAGCTATAGTCAACATTTTAGCTTTTAGATGTTAAGAAAATTGATAAGAGAAAATTGTTTCTATTGTAAGTGTAGTTTTTTCTACAAACGTAGAATAAGGCAAAACGGAAATTAAAAAAAAATATATCTTGTTACGCCAAAGAAGTATAACTTCAAACGCGTGTACAAAAGTACACAAACGTTTTGTTTTTTTTTATAATTCAACAATTTCATTGCACGTCTTTGTTTGAATTGAAATTGAGCACAAAATTTAACACAAACCATCAGGTTCACAGCCTCCCACCAGTAGTCAGACATGTATAGGTTTATAGGGGGAAGATGGAAGAGGGAAATACACTTTCTGCAATTTCGCTCTTTTCACTCATACGCAGTGTGAGCTGAGGGCGCAGAGCAGTTTTCTGTCTGTAAAACATCAGAAAACCGTCATGCAGAAATCTTTTTGATGACGTAGAAAAAAATCGGTTTCCAAATTTGTCGCCCTAGGCTGATGGTAGGCCTACTCAGCCTGCTGGTATATCCGCCACTGAGCGCATGTTAGTCTTAAGAGCTAAACAGTTATACGTGGACTAGTACATAAGAACAGAGTGTCTTCCCCTAATAGAGACTGTAAGTGCATTGGACACTTTCTTATGACAAATATCCTTTTTAGAATTTGATAAAGTACTTATTAGTCTTAAATTTGAATTAAAATTGTATTAAATTGATCAAGTATAATTTTACGCAAATAACCTGGCATTTCTCCTACACAGTGAAAGTATTAAAAAGACACAATTTATTTTAGTTATTTATTATTAATTATTGCTTAATATGTATAAACTAAAAGTACAGAAAACACCAAGAAGCACTAAGGGCTTTGACCTTGTTACCGCGCTACAAATTTTTCATTAAATTCCTCATAAACTAAAGAGTTATAAAGAAATACAATAATAAGGATCATATCACTTAGATATGGTTCCATGTATGACCAGGATTGTATTTGTTACTTAGGTGTTAAGTATTTAGGCTAATATTAAGTGCGAAAATTTTCCCCCACCACACAAATTTAGCTACGTTACGTGCCGCGGCTACACAAATAACTTCGACATAGTTCCGTGTAGAAGTATGCTTAACTGTGGGTTTAATTTTCAATAAGCACCAACATAAATACGTCGACGATAAAATGTAACTGCCAACTGCTATTTCATTAGTCCCAGACTTAGTTTTTCGGCGTTCACTCATAAATCTGAACATTTAACCCTCCACCCTTTTTGTAGCTCGTAATGAGTGAATTACCATACAAATAGAATATGTTTGGAACGCGGTATAATTGAGATCGGTATCCCGCTGGCTTCGTTTCTTTGTGTGCGCCGGCGCCAGAAACGCGCTATTTTATAATCTTCACTGACCGACGCGACTCGGGAGAAAACATTTTACTATTACCGTAAGTTACCTCAAAAGAAGTTTAGATTGCTTATAGCAATTTGGTGAATTTTTTTCTATTATTGTTTATTGTAATTGTAAACTGTCACGTATCTTTTACCTAAAATGGTGAAATAACCCATAAGGAGTACTAGTAGGTACCTCTTTTTTTTTCATTTAGTGCCTCTCCATTACTGGAGGTTGGCCGTTAGTATCTTGAAGCGTGTCTTGTCCTGTGCCAGATGCAGCAACTCTTACGCAAGCCATGAGATCTTCCTTCTACCAACACGCCGTTAACCCTGGATTTTACCCATTATAATTAATTGAAGGTGGTAGAGGTCATGGCGCAACACGTGGCCCACGTACGCAACTTTCCGTTGTTTAATGTTCTGCAAAAATTTTTCGACATTCCAACTCGTTTCAGAACCTTCTCGTTAGAGACCTTCTGGATCCAGCTTTTTCGAAGCATGCGACGTACCTCTACTATAGTGGTTAAATGAATCATCAGACTACAGAATAATTCCCGTCTGATTTCTACTTGAATTTATTGTTTGTCGGTATTATTTTTTATATTACATATAGCATTTTTTAATGTTTCTATGATTTATTCATTTATCATATGGTATATTTTATTAGCAGCCAAAGTATAAAAATAAAATACTTATAGCATAAATATTATTAGTATTTTTTACTTCGAATATTTGATTAACAATAAATAACATATATTTGATAGCGGATCGGCTAGCGCGTATGCCTATTTCTTCTTCTACCCTTTATCCTTATGTTCCAATGATCAAATGCGTCAATTGTCAAAATTTCAAATGTCTCTCAGGCTTTGTTGATGAATTACTCTGTGCAAATAGTTTTATATAGTAAACAGATAAGTATTAGACTTAGATTCAGAAAGGAGACTTAGCACTACGTGTGGGTATCGTATGTCAAATACTAAATAAAATGAGGTCATTTTGGTAGTCTTATAGTATGAATTGATCGGAATTACTTCACAAATACTGCCGATGTGTTAATTTCTTAATCAGTAAAATACAGAAATAGCTTCAAACGTCAGTAATGGAGTTATGCCTTGTAATTATATTCGCATTCAAATCGAATTATGCGCCGTAATTGTGATTACACATGAATGTAGGACAAGAATTGTACAGATTAAAGTTGAAAATTTGCATCTACATATTAACATAGAAAAAAATCCTATGGTGTAGGAGATATTCTTAATAAAACAATTCATGTTAATATTTTGATTGCGACAAGTATTTATTACAGTGTATATATGTAAATAACTTCCACCTCTATCATCATTGGTTTGAATAGACAAGATCATTTCTGTGTTTTCAAAATTCGAATGTGGAAATACATAAAGCATGCGTTCTTCTATTAAATTTGAGTTCATTTTGAAAATAGAATAAGTAAAACTAAAAAGTAAATATTATGAATCGCCTGTGTGCATAAAACATTTGATATCCAAAATCTACGTTTTATTTTGTTTCTACTTTCAAAAATCGAAGCCGTTAAAATTTTTGTTCCTAATTCAACTTTTGGGATGCCGTATAGTTTACGTAATTGTAGAAGAGTTTCCTACAAATAACCACATAAATTAATCATTACAAAAAGCTCTGTATACACGTAGTATATATTAATAATTTAAATGACAGTTAAAAAGCATTTACTGAGTGCACTTAAGGCAGTCTCCATATATCATGTTAATGCGTCGAAGGTGATTAACAAAAACTTGGAAGGTTTTAGGGAAAATTAGTCACCTGTCATCTCAACAGATGGGTACCATATGGATGGAGAATAATTTGTCTTTAAAAGATAAATAGACTTTTTCTTTGAAATACAGTGAGTCGTTTTAGAGAGGGTGAGAAACGTTTTTCCTTATGTTTCTTATAGCACTAAGAAAAATATAGACGTACCTTATATGTATCGATCTATTAATAAGACTACTGAAGTATTGATTAATTTACGAATGAGACATTTTATTTGAGTGAGTTTTCCCTGGGACAATATTCGTGATATATACTATATACTTATTAAAAAAATGTGCATGGACATACAAAAACGCCGCACTAGGATAATTAAGGTAATTAAAAAGAGCTAATTATACCTTATCTATCTCGTACAAAATTCGTATTCTTAGCAAATTCAGTATGATCCCATGTTAATTTTTATTGCGTAGGTAAGTTCCTTACATTAACTTCCATCCCTGTCATCATTGGTTTTTAATAGACAAAAGCAGTTTTCGTTTTTAAAATTCGAATGTATTCGAATTTTGAGAACATAAATTTAATTCGAAATACATAAAGCATGCTTTCTTTTGTAAAAACTGAGTTTACTTTCAAAAAATTCGAACCCGGTCCATACAAGGAGCCTTTCTGATACCGACCGTTATTTGTGTAGGAACTCAATATAATAAATTAAGTCGTATGGGCTGGGGGCGAATAGTAGAAAATTGAAGCTTAACTAGAATTTATTATCTTGACGACATAGCGCCAATTGGCTACTACGCAAGTTTGTTAATATAATAGACTTCTGAAGGGCTGTACGAAAATATTATCTATAATTATAACTGAATAGTTCGAATATCAATAGTAATATGAAACATAAATATATAGTAAACAGGTTAAATGTTTTTCTAAGATTCAAGAGTCGATCCTTAGCCATTATGACCGTTTGTAAAATCTATTACGTTTTTTGACGCACGGTGACACTTGACACTGAAGCACTGCTTGACCTGGAACGTTCCTTAAGTACAGATAATACAACCTGGAACCTGTAATTTAATTTGCAAATCTATAAACTTAAGTATAAAAGTAATTACATGTTATCCTCTCTTATAAAAAAGCAACATATTACTCCCTTATGAAGTGCCTTTCTATTGAAAAAATAGTTAATCATCAGAAAAAAGGGTGCGTGTACTTATGTACGCGCGTAAGAAGTTGTACTTCTTTGGCATTATTAATAATAGTTTTTGATTGCATGCAAATAATTAATTACAATTAAATAATCAAACAATCAAAAAAAAACTGGAAAAGGAGTCAATAAAGTTTAGTTTACATTTGAAAAATTAAATAAATAAATATTTATTATTATTCTCTTACATTAAGTGTTTAATTCTATTATTATTCGAATGTCTAAAATTATGTCCAATGCCGTAGCATCTTCCGTGGGCAACTTCATTCTGTTAATTTTGTGTGTAAAATTTCACTTTCATCATAAACTTTCATAACGCGCTGAAATAAGTATAAAGAAGTTTCTAAAAGAGAACATGACAACCCTAGAGGCAGCCCTAATTCGTTGTCTAGAAGACTCAATTTATGCGTTGAAATCATGATAAAGCTTGCATAATATTTATTGGCAATTTTACTTCAGTCATTATTCATTTCTATGACTACTATTCAAATGTAGGAAACATTTTCTTAATTCTGGATCTGCTAAAGTGTGTAAAATAAAGCTATAACGCCTTCGAATCTCTTCACCAATAGATCTTTCTCTAACGCTTGTAAGGTGATAGTAAATATCGTGCGTTAACTTAGCCCCAAAAGTCGTTGACATGTGTCAATGGTTGGTCAACATATAGCTAAAAAAATATTAAAGAAACATATGCAATATAATCCACGCTAATAGTGTTGTAGCGACTTTATAGATTTGGTTTTAAAAACTGAGATATATCTTTCGCTAAGTCTAATCTATAGGGTTAATTAACCCCTTGGAAATATGCGGAAAATTATGGTGTTTCTGAAATTTCAAAACTAATAAGTATTTCAAAATGTTAGTATGTACATTGTACACATGAAAACACAATAAATGTTGATAATTGCGTACATATTTCATCCATGTTACGATCAAATTAATTGATAATAGTCTTAATGTATTATAATATAACCTAATAAATCAGTGGCGCTACAACCACATTGGTCTTAGATTTCTGTTTCATGATAATTTGTTTTTGTAATAGGCAAGTAGGGGATCAGCTTTCTGTGCTTTCGGAGACTTTTTGGGTCTAAGGCATGCCGGATTCCAAACGATGTTATTTCACCGTACGAGCAAGCATAGACAGATAGTCCATTCTTGCAATGCCGTGGATGAGGGACGAACGCTGAACGCTACTAGACCAACACTGCTCTGTTGTTGTCTGTGTGTTGTTCTGATGAACATGAGTATTAAATGCTCTTTAAAATTAGAAGCAAGTTCTTGATACCTACCATAAAATAGGCATTGCATTAAAAGAATCTTGTAATTAAAGATTTATGATGCATGACAGAGGATATAAAAATTTAATTAGAAATTGATTACAACTTCGGGTATGTTTTGGGAGATTTTTTTTAAATTGTCATGCTTGTTTCTTTCACTAATTATTTACTTATATTTTAACATACATCTATATCTATCTAACCAAATTCTTGTAGCAATCGTCAATCTTATCATGCATTACCAGCGCTTAAAAGCATATTTATTAAAAAGCGTGTCCTTAAAAGTGGTAATAATGTCTTTTAATAATTAAAAAACTCATAAAATAACTGCAAATCGCTGTTAGCCCCATGTTGGCTGTTTAATAATCCGATGGCCGGCAGTTCAAAAACATTCTCCATCGGGCGTAATGATAAGGGCAATTATTACCAATTAAAAAAAGTGCGTGAAAAACTCGCACATACAAGTAATTGACAAGTCTCACCTCTCGTAAAGTATTTTATGACGCGTGGAGGCGGTCGCCCCGCCTTAGAGGCGTAGGGAGGAACGCGCGCGCACTATCGCACTGCATGAAGAGGAAAGAGGACCAGTCGTGCTTACCTCGGCGAAGCCAGCGCGCGTTGATTATCGCAAGTTAGCCAGATACGCGCCAAGAACTGTTCGAAATGACAATTGACATCCCGCGGTCTGACATGTGACATTCGAAAATGGTGTGTGAAAATGTGCCGATGCGAATTTCGAATTTGGAATAGTGCGAAAATTCAAGATGGACTTGACTACACGGCGGGAAAACGATGGGGTGAATGGTAATGGGGAGATTGGTTCAGAAGTGCCCACCAGGAACTCCAGCTCGTTTACTATACGAAATCTTGTTGGCGGCGACGATCGGCCTGCCGACGGAGCCGTGAATGCGAGTGAAGGTTTGTTATTGCGAAATATTTAAAATAATACTTATTTATATTATTACATTAATATATATATTTATTTACATTAAGAAATGATTTTTTTCTATCCGTTTTTCCGATGATATGTGTCGTCTAATCTAATTGGGTTTATGTGAAATTTAAAAATATTATCGCAAGTAATTCAAAGATTTAATCCTATTATTGGAAATGAGATTTAAAATGATATAACTTGCGATTATATTGATAAGACAATGTTCCGTACATAAAGAAAATTACTAAACACGTTATCAATTTAATTTTTAATTAAATAAAAGTACTCTTCTATATAAATTGGAACGATTTTATAAATTAGTTTCCAAAATGAGCAATCAAACCTAATTTATGTACTAAAATTACCTAAACTTAAGAGTTACATATTACGGTACACCGATCATCTTTATATTTTATTGTTTCATTTTTATTAGTTCTTTGAATAAATTCACTGCTATTAATTTTCCCGTACAGTAAAAAAGACATAAATCAAAATTACTTGTAGTTTGTTTTACTGTTCATTAATGTAAAATATTATTATACAACTTTCAATGTAATAAAGTTTTAATAAAATTTTAAAACCTCGCTATAAATAACAATTTATTTATTGAGTTAATAATCTATCATAAATCATAGAAAATAAAAAAATCAATGTCTTTATTAGTCAAGAAAAAGAACTCTTTAAGCGCAGTGGTAAAGTGCAATAAAAATTATTTTTTATATTTGTAAAGGGTTAATATATTAATTTTATTGTTTAGTTGGTAACATCATACCGTCAATTCCAGACGAAATAATAAATAAATGTTTGACATAACGGGACTTCATAAAATATGGAATAAATAAAATTACTAATAAAACGTACCTATGTGTATTTGGTAACGGATGGTAGCATTTAAATATTTAATTTACGCAAAATAACATTGTATGAACGTTTCTTAGGGCATAATTACGAAGTCTATTAACAACACGATTTTGACTTTCGAGACAATTTTTGGCACATTCAGGTAATTATTTCATTATTGAATTGTGCCTCGAGCTATAATTTGTCTTACAGCTGTTGCCAAAAGCTGTTATTACTTACGTGTATTGGTAATTGAGACAATTTTTTTAGTACAAGAAACAGGATTATTTTATGAAGCGCAGATGTGTGTATGTTCAACCACCTAAGAATGCATGGCATAAACTTAGTCAAAGACCAAATTATAATCCCGGTATTAAACTAATTTATGTGTGACGTAGTAATCTCCACCATTGGTAAACCAGAATAGGTATATGCAATATATGTTTTCTCCTTATATTTAAATTACCTATGTTAAATACAGTATAAATAATATATAATAGATTAGAGGATTAGGTAATAATAGACGTTCAAATTTCGAATGAAAAGTTAAAAACACTTCTTTTCTTCTTTTAATTTAAAACAATGTAATGCAAAGACTTCTATTTTTAAACACACTCGTTAACTCATTCTTTAAAACTCCAATGGAAAACAAACATAATAATGTCGGAAGTGATATTTATTATACACCTCATCTACCCCCTAGACGAAGTCGAGTGTATCGAGTAGAACAAAAATGTATGAATTAATAATCGTTATAGCCTTATACAGTGACGTTACATAAATTGTGTAGCAATTACCTAGATTGCCTATACAAGTCATATCGCACAAGAAACGAAGGTTGATTACTATTTAATTATTTTCATTTATAAATAAATTAAACATAATTTCATAGCTTTCAATTATATTCATATTTTAACTAAAGTTTCTTAAAAAAATAACCGGCTAATTTTTTAAATTATACATAATTTTAATGAAGACCATGTTATCTATTTTTATGGAATTAAAGCAATGTTAGTGGCTTAAGCTTGCGATTCTCAACCCTTAGGTAGTGCGAACACCGCTGTGAACCAATGGACTGTCTATGTACTCATCTAATAGTCGCTCGTATGAAGAAAAACATTGTGTGGAAACCTAAAATCCAAAAATCTAAAACATGTGGTAAAGAAAAGGCGGATCATCAACTTGTTTATGAAATACAAATGATCAAAGAAACGAATGCAATCTGAGGTCAAGATCCATATAACATTATAGAGCCGCTATATTATTATTTATTTAAACAGAAAAATACAAAACAAAAGTTTGTATTTTATTCTAAGCTATATTTACATTAATAATGAATACTTATAAGTTAATGCAAAATATTTACTCTGTTCCGACATTATTTATTCCGTTCCGATAGGTTTGCAAAAGATAAATTAACAAACCTCTTAATAATAAATACAGTGTTAACCTGTCCTTAATCATATTAGGAAATCTCCGAATTTTCAGCGCTAGTATATATATTAGGGCCTATGTATGAAATCTATAAGTAACTCTAAGAAGTGTAAAATTAATATCAGTAAATATTTAGGAATGACATTCGTGAACAATAAATACAGTATCAGAAATAAATTAAATTTATTTATAATGACTGTATTCTACATATTACTACTGCACACTACACATCGAGAGGTTTAGTAAAGATGCCTTAACAGTACTTAGTATATGTAGAGAGTCGAAGGAGACAGAAAGAAAAAGAAGAAAATTTGTCGACACGAACTGTCATTTTCATACAAATTTAGTTTTCGTCTTTCTACATACACTACTGTTAAGGCTTGACTAAGCGTCCAGGTATATTTCAGGTCAATGGCGTAACTGTCAGCTGACACTGTCATTACATGTCATCAACGTCAAAGTTAAATCAGTTTAGTTTATTAACTTTGACGTTGTTAATTTATAAGTAACTCTGCGACAAATACAATTAATTCAAAATACAATGAATTTTAAAGAAAGGTTTTTCAAATGGCTTAACAACCCGAAAGTTTTAGTGTTAACCTAAGGGATAATTAAAAACAAACTGCGCTGGCGGTGCCAGGCTCGTGACGTCACTCCCCTAACAAGAGCCTTCCGGAGCTAAATTGAACACCGAACGATTACACTAACACAATATGAGGGTTGGTAAACAGTTTGAGAATTTAACGTGCTTCAATAATTCCAATGTCTTTGAACTAAATGGCCAATAAGCTCTTGATGCCTAATCCATAGATACCTTAATTAAAAAGAATCTTGATTACAAGTGCATTTATCTGTATTTAATACGATAGTTTCATTTAATATAAACAAATAGCTTATAATATCGAATTTTCATACAATAATGTCTTTGTTGCACATACTTGGACAGTTTTAAATGTTATTTTGTATATGTGTGACCACTCTGTCTGTTACCGTTCACTTTGTGCGGTTGTTATTATGTACCACTGTCTCCAAAGGTCTTATTTTTACTGGCGATGTGAAACCATGCACATAAAGAGCTTACCTTTTGACTCGGTAAATTTAATTAAATGTTTTTAATGGACATGAAGGTCCCTTAGTTTGTGTGTATGCTACATATATGTATTAGAAAAACGAATTAAATAAAATATCTGGTCCTAAAATAGCATCTACATTCTACAATTATTTATTACTTTAAATAGCTGAATACATTGAACAAAAGTATAATATTATTATCTACTGTTGCAGATGACTAATATGCAAATATATAAAAAAAAACTTTTAAAACCTTTTATAAAATAAAGACTATAGAGAAATGTAATTTTTAGCTTTTGACATTACTTTATAAGCTGTGTAAACCCCAAGATTATTCGAAAGGCGATACTCTAAAACTTCTAATACCTAGCTATAGCGATCGCGTTCATCAATGTTGAATATTTATACCACAAAGACCAGAAACACATCAGCGCCACTTCGGATATAGAGAGAACGACATCGAAATTGCCGAAATTGGAAATATTTTCTAATAATACGCAATTAACGTGCTACGCAAATAATATCGCAATTCGTAAAGAAAAACATCGTGAGTCAATTGTTTTATAATCTGTGTAAAACAATTCTGTACCTAATGCCGAACAAAATAACCTATAAAATATGATTTATATCCCGTTAGTCTCTATATAAAAATATAAAAGTATGTTCAGAAACTAAATTATCTAGTTTAGCACGTAAGTCTCCTTTCTGAATCCTACCCATATAATCTTTGGACTCTTTCGCACCAATATAATCAACTCCACACAAGGCTGCGGACTTGTAATGGTAATGTTTTCACGTGTACATAAAGCACATGTTCTACCACGTTCCAATTAATCGGGGAAAAAGAAAGTTTGAAAATTAATTAACTGAAACGATTAATTATTGTTCAATTAATTTTCTGTGACAAGGTGACATTAAAACTCATTAGGATATTAATTAACTTTTTTTTATATTTTTTCACATTTTAAATGTATATCTAAATTACGATAAATAATACTTATTAATATTTTTTAAATTCGCGTGAATTGTATGATAATAAAAAAGGAAGTTTAAAATACCGCCTAATTTTTAATACCAATAATAATTCAGTGGCGCTACATAGGTACAACCTCAGATTTGGCATCCTTGGTTTGTATAGACAAATAGTTGACTAACCTTCTGTATCTGACGGGTTTAATCAGTGTTTGCTTGAGTAATGATGTTTGTGCAGATAGAAAATTCCATTGGTGCAACGCCGTGGTAAGAAAAGCTCGATCTCAGGATTGAAAGTCGCGCGCTTACGCCACTAATCCAACACTTTTCTGCCTCTAAATAATGACAAGTCCTTCTTCAAAAACCTTCATTTTTGCAAAACGAATAGATTTGAGTGATATTGTAGGTCTCTACTTACATCTCTCGCTCTCTATAGCTACTTTTAGGGGCGGATGAAATATAGCTATATATTATTCCCGTATGTAAAATCCAGTATATCTTTATCAAACGGAAGACAAACTTATGCGACCGCGATTGAAAGTTCTTCATATGTGTGTCCCGGGCTTTCGCATTCTATCAGGAGACAGCCTATCTATACAATTATTGTTTTGAATAGATCTCAATTTGTTTGTTCGAATTCTTTAGATATATTCAGATATTTTATTATAATTATGCGCAAATAAAAGATATTAAGTGTGCAATTTATTGTCTCGTTATAAAGTTGATGTCATTGGGTCACTTTGACAGTACACACCTAGATAAGGTGTTAAGTGACTATAAAAATTAGTATGGAAATTTATACTTTGCACAATTAATTGTAATAATTATGTATTAATGAAAAATAGAAGAAAAATAACTGAAACTCTTCAGTCTTGCTAAACACAACTGCTATAGGAAAATACGGTAAAATTTTGCTATTTTACAAGCAAAATCTTTTGTAGGAATGAAATCACTTCCTACGGTTTTTACTGAGAATATTTTCTTTGTTAATTATAGCCAACGTAAGCTTATCTTAAATGGGTATAATCTACACCATCACTCAACCATGACTTACCTAAGTAATTTCTTTTGCAATTATCTATTCCTGTTAACCTATTACTTACGCGAGTATCACACATTTAAATTACAGTTTTTATCTATTATAATTTAACTGGATTTATAATATTTCACAACTATAAGGACTTTATTCTTACAATATGAATTTAAATTTAGAAAGATGTTTCCCGCGTAAACGCTATTGAATTAAATGTCATTGATGTCAGTATCAGGGATCGGGAAATGCCAAATGCCAAATGTCAAACTGTCAATACCGCTGATCAGAATATAAAACGAAGCGTTGCGTTCGATTGTGATTGGTCAAACGGATGTTATAACATGATGTATCATGTCGAGTGTCAATGCGTCTCGGACTAGAGATGTTGTTTACCCAATGACAATAGAGTGGAGCGCACAATCGTTTCGCCGTTCGGTTTACATTCTTATTTAATAGTTTTAATACAATTTTACTAGTTAATTACACACACATATATATATATTGAAATAAGAGAAAACCTTTAAAGAATATAAGGTTTTAATAAGGATACTTAACAGTAAAATAATTTGGTTACATTTGATACATTGACAAAAAGACACTAACAAAACAGATTGACAATGACATCAGTTTATGGTTGATAGTTTCATGTAAGAAGTGTTCATCATTCTCCCGCACTATTTTAAAATATAATATTTTAATAATTCTGCTGTTTTACGGACGCGGCCAGATCTACGAAGTGGTGGCTCCAGCGGTGATGATGATGGTTACTCGGTGCACGATCTACGAAGTGTTGGCTTCGGCGGTGATGATGATGGTATCTCGGTATCAGATCTACGAAGTGTTGGCTCTGGCGGTGGGGATGATGGTAGATCATTAGTAGTTAATTCTTTTATGAACATTCAGAGCATAATAACAACAGAACAATACCACTTGTACAAAAAATTACGCAATGGGAGGAATGCCTACAGCCAATTCTAGTCTTAAAAACAACATAAAATAATAAATAGAAATGAATAATTAAACAGAAATCATTTAATAAAGAAATCACTCACTGCCCATAAAGAAAAATTACAAATAAAGCCGAAATGTGTGAAAAGAAAATTATAAATAAAACATTGAATATTCACCATTTTAGGTACTGTAGAATTGCAACTGCACTGACATCGCAACTAATTAATAAACGGTTTTACCCCACACTTAAATGCTTGCAGGTGCATTCAAATGAGTACATTTCTACTCAGCTTGCGTGCAACAATACTTAAAACCTATCACCCTCATAATTACATTAAATATTACAAAAAATAAAGGTTTATTACGATTAACACGGTTGCTGGTAAAATAACCATTTGTTAGAACTATAGTAGGTTCACTGTAGATAGGAAGATTTAATATAAAACAGCTTTTATGTTTTTTTTTAATTGCACTAGAACTATCGCGTTCTGTGTCTTCTAATGTGCTTATTGGCTAGTGTGCAAGGTACGAGTATAAGGCGTTTTAAAATTTCAAACTTTATTCTCATATACTATCACTTATCAATGAAGTATTTCTAAACCAATTCGACCCAGGGTCCTTCAAGAAAAGAACGTACCAATTCTTAAAAGGCCACTGCACTCGCAGACGGCGGTTGAGAATGTCGATAGACGGCGGTATCACTTAAAATCAGGTGAGCATTCTGCCCATTCTCTATTCTATAAAAAAAGAGCAGTGTTGACCTAGTGACTTCACCGTACGATTCTCTTCCCTGAGGAGAGATCCCAGTTAACATTGTTTTTTTTTTTAAACTAATCAGCCTACTGCCGAATAATTCCAGCTCTGGATAAGTACTATTTAATTCGTTAAGATCGCGAAGTATTCAAAAAAGAGGTGCCTGAATTCCTAGGTTGGTTTTTGCAGAAGGAATATGGAAAATTTTGCTTATTTTAGACGAAAAATTTTCGTCCCTTTCTCATTAATAAGGGAAGACAATTTGGCTATACTGTATGAGATCAATTTGATAATTAATAAAATAATTTGTTACTTTTCCACTCTTTATAAACACACATCAAATTGGCCTCTTTACGTCTAGCGTTGTATAATAGAACGCAAAAATTGTTTTCTTTATAACTTGCTTACAATTTATATGCGTTTATGAAAATGAGATGTCGAATACGTAATGGGTTTTTAAGGCTCTACTCAATTGTAATATTTTTTTACTGTTATTAATAAATTAATGTAATCGCTTGGTTTTTGTTACTCATACGGTGAAATGGATCGTATGAAAACCAGTAGGTATCTAACTAAAAAGTTATTGCCAAATTTTATTTATTTATAAGTAATGTTACAGCTACAAATACACATATTATACAATATACAAAGCCAAAACCGATTGATAACCAAAACATACGCAATAAGTCAATTAAGTACATTTAATAGTAAAAAAGAAAACTGAAATTAAACATTAAAAAATAAAACTTAATATTTAAAAAAAAAATTTACTACTGCTAGAGTCAAAGTCTTCCCGCTTTCTAAAATATTTCCTCACTCCTATATGGAAAATGTCAACATCTTTATAAATTGTATAGTAAGCTAAAACCCGAATATTTGCGAATACCTAGCGTAGATAGAATTCGAGTAATAAGTGTCAGTTAAACATGTGTCTGCCCTTTTAGATCAGGCCCTAGATCTGGTAATGATGTACTGATGATAATGATGTATAGTCTATGGAAAGTGCTGTGTACGTACAAACATATTTAACTTTTGTACGTTAGAAAGTATAATATACACTATATTTTAGTTAAAAGGGTCTTTGTTCTCGGATATAGGTACAATTAAATGTTAGATATTATTGAATAAGAATATTTATATCGTCATACAGATTAACTATTCCTGGTCTATCATCTGCGTTGTGACAAAACAATATTTTTTATAATCTATGTCCATAATGGCATCTCATCACATTTATGCATCTGTTTAATATATCTTTGTACATGCAGGTGATCTGCAACTGACACACGTATTTTTTGATATAAAACATGGCTTAATGTTTTCCTTCACCGTAGTACTTTATACTTTTATATACAAGAAGGTATTATCTATGCTTGTCATGGTGATGTTTTTAAAAGAAGTCTTCAGAGTTGAGAGTCACACGCTTAAACCGCTATTAAGCCTTTTTACCGACTTTAAAAAAGGGAGGTTATTATTTTAACCTGTACCTGTGTTTGTGTTGAATAATTATAGTATAATATACTTATAATAATATTTTTTCTCTGGCAAGCACTAAATTTAAAACTAAAATCATATAGAAATAATCCTCTTTGATGCAATAATGTGTCATAAAAATTCGGCATGATTGAGATACAAATTAGACTTTGGACCTAAAGCGGGCCATAGACGGACCGCACGGCGATCTGCAGTTTACATACTAAATTCATATCCGCAATACACGGACCGCTCGAGCAGTTCCTGAGCAAACGGTCACAATTGCAGTCGGTCTTGACTGCAACATGCGGTCCATCTATGGGCCGCTTTAGTCTTTATCCAAATCGTGAGTAACTTTTGAATAATGGATTGACATATCGACAGAGGACATGTATTTTATAGACACCTGGATAATATGTATTGGAATTCGATTATATTTAAAAAAAATATTCTTCAACTGTTTAAGGAAAAAATTGCATACTTAATGAATTATTAATTCATATGTCAATCATGTGTCTCTTTTCATTACAGCGAAAACACAATTTGTCAGAAAGAGACAAAACGGAGTATGGTTTATACTTTGTGGATAAGGTTAATATCATGACTTTAGACAAATACAAATAGGAATGTATTAGCCGTTTGTAATTACTTACAATGTAAGGGATATTTTATTGCGTTAAATGTACATGTTCGTAGATATTAATCTGTTTTTCCGACATGACACATGATAGACTTCCTTTTTAAGTACTTTTTTAATTATGGTAATATATAGTTGTAAATTTATCATCGTTGAGCATTAAAATGTCGCCAGCAGGGCTATTCTAATGCCAATTTCCCATTTTGGACTAAATATTTTTCTACTGGCATTCTCTAATATAGTTTTTACTTTTTACACTAATTACGATGTCATTTTAACAACTGTTGATTCGAATTCACTATGGTCTTAGTCGTATAATTTAAATAATAATAATATTTCGCTACAACGCTGTATAAGTCTTGGCTTCAGATTACATTCATTTTTTTGATCATTTTTATTTTTGTCTTATCGAACTTACGTCCTCAGTTAAGAGTCGCATGTTGTGTAGTGAGTATAAGTGCACTGTGCAAGTGCGGTATCTCGGACACACGAACATAGTGTCAAAACATTATAGAACACTAAGACTGACTAACTGTCTAAGTTAAGTCAACATAATATTACTTATTAGCCATAATTATTGTGTAGGCTAGATTATAATTCATGTAAAGTCACGCTCTGTTTTGTGAAGTTTATTGTAGGAAAGAGTCGCAACCAACGCTGCTTAAGTTTGTATATAAAAGTTAAGTTAGCTAACTTAAGTTGGTATTTTTATAATTATGTTTGGATTTTTAACATTTCCAATCAAACTATAAAAATAGTTATGTAAGTAAAGATGGAAGTGGTGTTATTATCTTTATTATATAGGCATAGTTTAAATTAAATAAATGTTTCTCTGTGGAATGTCAAGCGTAATCGTCAGGTTGTATCTTTATAAAGGTATTGAATAGGAAAAAAAATATAGATGACATCGGCTATATTTAAAACAAAATATGTCCCAGGGAATCCTTGTTGTCTACCTCCATGGGCCGGTAAAATTGTAACAACAATTTTGGGTAGGTAAAACAAGAAAAACCTGGTTTGACAAAACATCAGATAACATCTTGCACTGATATCAGACAGGAGTCACGTGGTCATTACTAAAATCAGAATTGCAATTAAAGTTGAGCGGTAAGCGTGTAGTTCAGATCTTATCTAGATACAGAAATCAGCACAGAAACTTAAAACAGAAACACAGCAACGTGACCTTGGAAAAAGGTATTTGTTCTCACCGACGAATTTGCTGACGTCAGAGATATAAATAAATCATTATTATCGCTCTATTTCTGTATATATACTTAGTTTGATATAATCTAATCTATAATATACATGTACAAAAATACATTTCACAATTTTATGAAAAAAATATTCTCATTTTATATTATGATATCCAACTATTGGATCATGAAATGTACATGTGGACCACTAGACTACCATGACCGTCATGGATGGTTCAGAGACGCTTGAAGAACGGCTCCTATTTGTCAAACCAAAAACATTTTTGATAAAAAGTTAAAACTATTGCCATAATATAAAAAAATACTTTTTTTACATACGGAAACCACAGTTAGCGCTTAGACAGTAGACAGAATATTAGGACTGGATCCTACTAATCCTAGGTCTCGGTCCTAGAATAAAAGAAATGATAATAATTATGGATAAATACCGAGCAAGGTACTTCATTACGTGTCCTGCTTTTCCGTACGCTAAATAAAACAATTGATGATTGATGGTCACGCGATGCTTGATAATGTTAATAAAGATGTCTTTATTAGGGGTGTTACAAAAATATAAATATAAAAATGTATCAAAGCTTCGATAAACAAAATATCGAAATAAGTACCCTACTATAACTGGAACGTAAATGATCCAACATCAGCACGAGACATTCTAAAAATTCAAGGCATCCAAGGAATGTAAGGAAATAGATTAAAACTTTGATGTACACAAATCTTCAAATAAAGTGCAGATAACTTTACCAATGACGTATATTATGGAATGTGTACTACATATACGTTTATAGAACTTATTCCTACTGAATAGGGCTGATTATCCTTTGATTTTAGGGGTGGTGACGTGGAAATAAAAGGTTCTAAAAGTGAGAGTTATCACAGCGACCCATTAGGGCGCACGCGCGGCCCCACAGACTTGGAAAAAGAAATACATACAAATAGTTAATTGGTCCTTGTTCAGGTTCCGTATAGATCCATAGATACAAAATACTCGGTTCGGAGTTAAATCTATATTTTGTTAGCTTCCAAATAACCTAGCATTTTGTATCTTCCCATGTACCTCCGATAATAATATTTTGTCAATATTCCAAAATTATATATATGTTGTCTAGTGCTTTTTTACCTTATCTTGTTCGAATCCACTCGAGTTAAAACCATCGTGATATTACAATCAAAATGTCACGTCGTATTTGAAGATAGCTGACGTTGCACTTTTATCAGGGATAAAAATAGGTTTGGTTTAAGAAGATATATCGATATATTAACGAAAAATAACTTATCTAATGAAATAAGAAAATATTGTCCTATATATTCACTCATCATCTGCCTCTTATTATTTTGTTCGCCTTTACGTCAATGTTCTACTGCTACCCAATTATACTTTGGGTCAAACTTTGAACAATTATATCATCTTCGTATATACGTATTTATTTATTTTAACCTAACCTACTACCCTTACGGTTTAACATTAATTCGATAGAAAAGAAAAAAATAACCTAAATCTTCTCTTAACAAATAATTTACAATGCCATTCTTATGTATTCAGTCAGTGTTAAACTAAATATGACAATCTTTACCGAATCATTAATAAATGTGACCAATCCACGCGTAAGTCATGAATCTCTAAGCAAGTACAAATAGTGCGGAGCAAGCCAGCAATAGTAGCTGTTAACCATGCTTAGTGTGGTTATTTGGCAGCCCCATCCTTTCTAACACAAGTGCATTAAAAGTATGTATACTACATGTATTTGTAGTCGTAGCTGAGTTTGTAACTACTTGCACTTGCAGATATTTGAGTGAAAAATAACAACATTTTTTTTGCATATCGATGGAGTTGGAATTGAAGAGAAATAAGGAAAAATTGCTGTTTACATAGTAATGAATGTATGAACGTTGTATAATTATCATAACTTAATATGCATGTAGATAAATGTCAGATCCCTTTTGTGTAAAATAGTAGAGCTTAATGTTGCGTAGTTTGCAAATAAAGTCACCAATAATTAAACATAAAGAGGGACCAACTTTTGCTTTGTAACAAGTTTTATGGAATGGAATAATAATCATTCAATATTCCTTATCCTTATATCCTTAGAAATGAAATGAGCGTTAAATGTAATTTTTATGTTTTATAATAATATATGTACTACAACTAGCTGACCGGGCATCGTTTTGCCATGTATATCAGGGGTGAAAGTTAGGGGTTGAGTGTATTTTTTGATGCTGTATCATAAAAAAATAGAAATTAAAAATTTTGTCTAAAAAATAAAATTTAGGGGTGGACTACCCCTAACATTTAGGGGGATGAAAAATAGATGTTGACCGATTCTCATAGATACCGGATAAGCACAAAAAATTTCATAAAAATCGATCAAGCCGTTTCGGAGGAATATGGCAACGAAAACTGTGACACGAGAATTTTATATATTACAAGATATCCCTAGACCAGACGAAAGATTTTCTTGTTCTTCCAGTATCAAACCACGACTTATGCAAAGATTTTTTTGTTTTAAATATTTAAAATTTACCTATTTCTTATATAAGCTTTTGTTTTCTGTTATTGTGTCATCCAATTCATAACTTGTGTGGCATTTATGTATTAATGTATGGATTCGTCTGCAGGTGTTTGCTATGTGAATTCTGAGAGTCCCATATATCAACAAGTTAACGATAAATTATAGTGGATTTAAATTCATTTACTAATAAGAAAGTTAATGTATTCAATCATAAGTTTTGTAAAGTATACATCTCGTTTGCGTAAAATATATGAAAAGTTCCTGGATTTGCACAAATTAACGAATACGGATCTGACGATTTTTCTCAATATAATATGTTCCTTCAATATCTATAAAAAAATTAGTATAGCGTAAAAAAAATGTCACAATATAACCTTTAAAAAACCCGAAGTTCTTACAAATTTTGGGTTTTTTCTATGTCACTGCGCATCTCTAAACACTATTCGACGTGTTTAGTGTCTGGAGTGACTCCTGTCTTGCTCGCCACTTATTGATAAGACATTGGAATGTCAGAATTAGTATGGTTTGACACTGTTAAATGCCATAGATTTTTGTTGTACCCAAACGAAGATAATGTAGAATGTTACGGTTTATGAGGACATTTAGGCTTGATTAATATAAAGAGCGAAGTACAAAAGCACGAAGTCCAAATAAAAAAATATTAAAATTATGTTGTCGAAGGAACATTTCGTGTCTGTTATTTAATGACACTGCGCATTGAACGCACTGTGTAGTTGCAATCAGATAACGGAAATCGACATGCATCTGTGATAATACAGATGTATGATAAAAGCAGGTGTATAGTAATTTATTAAGGTATATTTTATTATTGTTGCATCAAACCGTTATCCCCTATATCGACCACAGCTAACACAATACGTTCTATTAGGCATGGTTCACAGATTACTGTATCTGTCTAGTGATGACTTATTTTTGTAATAAGCAGGCTACCTTTCTGTGTCTAAAACATATTGACTTTTGGATCACAGGCATCTGCCCTGCGATTCTGTAACTCACTTTTCGAACTCACACAGCGGTTTTCGCATCGGCGGTCGCTCTGAAATCAGTCGTGAAGCAGTCATTTTATGATTTGGCATTCTATTAAACAATAAAACAAGAAAAGTGAGTTACAGAATCGCAGGGCTGGTAGTACTTCACCCTACAAGTGAGTGTTAAAAGCGTAGATAGAAAGTCGGGGGTGAATGTCGCATGGTGGAATCACTGGCATATTAGTTTCTGGTCAAGATGTCTATTTCCGGGAATTCAATCTGGCTTTCCGTGTTAATAATAATTTCGTTGGCGTAGGTCCATTATTAAGACGGAACAATATTAGTTTGTTCACATATTCTGCCAGTCACAATGGCGTGAAAATTTGTCGACGCTTTGATATCGAATAGTCTAATACAATTTGTTATACTAGTTTTATATTAATAAATTATTAATTACAAAGGTACATTATACCGTATGCAATTTTCGCATAATGCAAACAAAAAGTTACTTAACTAAAATTAATTTCCTGCCCTAGAATTGTTAATATCGCGATTCCTCATTCATCATTGTAAAGTCATTACTAACACAAGTTCCGGTAATTTTGCAGACAAGATATGACATTAAAAGATAAGGAAAAATGAAATAAACAGCTATGCAGGTAATTTGCTAGCTAATGACCCCCTTATCTAGCTAATTAAAATACGATTTGGCACACGTTTGTTAACCAACATCTTATCATTCACCAGCAGCTATCTCCTTATTGCGAAGATTTCAACGTTCGACTAATGAATGTTATTATATAGTAATTGACACTAAAAATTACAGTCTTCGCAGGTTTTCCAGGAAATTTGTTTTTACATAGTGTATCTTTTAACCTTCAGATATTGTATGGTTATTTAAATAAAACTGAAATTTATGTAATGATGAAACATATAGGCTACTATTTATCTGTCTACCGAAGCGTCGACATTCTTTACAATAATAATACATAAAAATAATATTACCTATTAAACAAACAAATGCATTTATTTCAAAATTACAAAAAATTAAAATTAAATTAAATTGTATCACTTAAAATAATTAACGACTATAACAGTTTGTCGGAATTGATTAGTCAGTTTCCTAAGCTACAGCCTCCAAAATGTTTTGAAGAACCTTCATTTTAATTCATAATAAAGAGAACCATTGGATGTTTCTCAGAGCTTACCGTGATCCGTAATTTATTTACATACAAGTAAAAGAACTATATCAAAAATGCATTTAAAACTAAGCATAAAATAAATTCAAGAAGGACTTTACAAGCTTTCAATAGTAAGTTTTGAGTTTAGCTTACTTATCAACTTATTCGACTATTTCTGTCGAGGTAGCCTAAACAGCTAACATCTCTTGTAAGATGGTTTTAGGTGTCTTTCCTTGTTTGGTAAGGAACTTTGGCGAGTGGCCAATCTCTTCCCGATTTACTTGTTTACTCGGTGATGATTCAAAAGATAATGACCCGATTAGGTGGAAAATTGGTATATTATATTATATATAGTCACTATTTAGCACCTACCTGGATGAGTAAACCTTTTTGACCGCCCCTCGTATATTGAACTAATTTTAAAGTTTAATTTAAAACGAGGCTTCCATTATTTTGCAAAGTTTTCAAAGAAATTATCTTTCTATACATGTAATCTATAATATATAAATTAAAAAGCTTAAATGAAATTGGCAGCATTAATTAAAATAACATGTCGTATTCGAATTCTAGTGTAATTATACGTATAATTAATACTCGCCTATTTACTTATAGGTCATTACAATTAAAGTAGTTATAATATGTTTTAATGTTAAATCGAAGGCCTAACGAAGTCCTTTAAGGTTTTTTATATTAAAACTTATGACAATACCGAGTATTATGTATTTTTCCAAGCGATGTCATTTATTTTCTTGGAAAAGGGAATAAAAACTGGTGCTTGATCATTCGCACACGACGACCTTGTAGTTACATATTCCATTAATATTATTAAAATATTATAAAGTAAATTTTAAAGTGTACCATTCCCTGAAACGTCGCCAATACACACGCTAGACCCCAGCGTTACAGGTGTCCATGGGCAGCGGTTATCGGTTAAAGTGATAACCGCGAGTGTGCTTTTTTTTATTGAGGTGGAAATGAACGCATCCCATGCTCCAGAAAGTTGCTGGGGTATGTGGGACTCGACCCACACCAGAATCTTTGCTGAGACTAGGTGAGCAATACCCACTAACACCACCTCAAGTAGTTCCTACAATGCCACGTACAGAGGTTCCGGGGTTGCTTTCGCATTCTACCGGGGACTCAACGACGTTACTGTTACGCTCGAAACCTCCGGTATACACTACATAGGAGGTAGGAGATGGACATATCTTCTCCTATATACTCCGCGTTTTTTTGACTGGAGTGGGCTATCCTTATCACTTAGATGTATACAAAATAGTGTACGGATTATTCTCAAACTTACCGAATACACAAAAAAAACTTTTTTTTCTTTCGTCTGGGCTTCGCATAGAATATTTTTTTATAGAATTATTGATATTTTATATCTTAACTAGTAGACTCGGCCAAGCATTGCTGTGGCTAAGGTTTTTGTTAAATTAAATATTAGTAAACTATTCAAGGGAAACGGTGGGAGAAAACCAGTCATGGAGACCACCATGCTTTTTGGTGGTAATGCCATTAAATTGTAGCTTATCAAATATCAAATTTGAAACGTTGGTACTTTCAACACAGCGCCATCTGGTAGAATTGTGACTATTAATAATAAACAAATAATTTGCAATAAATTAATATTGCGAGTTTTAATTAAGATGTAAGCTATCCTATCTTTAAGTTAGATCAAACTGCACACGGTATGCAAATTTGAATGAAATCGGTTCGGTAGTTTAGGAGTCCATAGCGGACAAACAACGTGACACTTAATTTATATATATTAAGATATGTAACTAATTCTTGGAGCTGTATGACTTTTTATATATAAAGTTAATATTTCCTTTAGCTTACGAGATTTATATTTTTCACAGTTTTTGATAATCCAGGCTTTCGGCTACTAATGGTACTACGGTAAATGGTAAGCATGGGCTTATTTATCTACTAGAGTAGCCCAATGTTTGAAAAACACATTCTGAGAACAGATGGGAGGAATAATTTAAATAATAAGCACGTAGCAATCCTTTCTCACCAACATCGGTATACCCTATAATAAAATTCAATTTACAAATTCAAATTACCGTCACAACACCTAATTTGCTTTTTACTACAATTACATACAAATAGGACATCGCGACAGTTTCGAAAATTTTTAGAAAACAATTATTTTAAATTAACTATCTTTTTGCGTCATCAATTTTGTTTAATGAATTTCTAAATTAGTTCTTTTACGGGGTCATTTTTTATGTTTTTTACTTAATTTTTCAATTTTATTCTAGTAATTTAAATTTACACAATTTTTTACTTAATTACTTTACATTTAATTTTAGAATTTTGGCAACTTTTCGCTATTCGTAACTATGTGACATATATAATATAACATTATATACTTATATATATACATATATTATATTTTACGATAGTAAGGCAAATGGATGTACCATTTGCCTTACTACTTACTCTCTTGATAACTTACTGATATATTTTTTTCGGACAGAAATTTAAGACCTACAACTCACCAACTCACTACTACACTCATTAGTTTCTCTTGCGGTCTTCATTTGTTTAACAAAGTAAATTGCTTGATTAAACATTAACAGAACCTTAAATTACTCATTAATTAATCATTATGACACGACAACGACAAAAAGGCTTGAATTGAAACTAAAACATATTACTTCTACATCATGTACGCCTGCATATTATGCTAAATTAAATGAAAGTAATGTTCCAAATTTAAAAATCGTGCTAAACACTTGCGACGGCTGTTCGAAGACAGATTGTAATCGACGATATCATAATTATGACAACACAAGATCCTCACGGAAAGCTAGTCGCTAATCGCTGGTTACCGAAACATAAGCGTCAACTAATGTTGTTTTAATACGATACTGAGCAATTTGGCAGGTAAAGAAGAAAAAACTCATTTAGCCAGTCACCGTGTGTGGCTTGATGTTAAACTAATTATTATTGTGTTTTTGAACGTTGAAGGGTTCGACGGGTAAGGTCAACGCGCCAAATGGATGGATTTTGAGAAAGGATCGCATCGCCTTTTTGTAATGTTTTTAGCTCTGAACCATGTCAACGGATTCGAACTAAGATGTGTATGTAGGTTTAAGAGAAACGCCTTGTTTATTTGGTCGGTTTTTACTTACGATAAAAAAGAAATGTTAAATTTCTAAATCTAAATCTGCACATCTATTTATCAATGATTTAGAATCCTCAATGCGTCGTCGAAGCTTTTTAACACTCATAAACTTTTTGTCGTTTTCGTTGGTTCTTAATAGGCCTTATGGCTTCCAGCAAATGGATATCGAACCTAGTACCAGACCACGAACGTAGATTAGATTGAAGAACAACAAAAGGGGCTCGTTAAAAATTGGTACGAATAAAATAGGTTAACAAAATTACTATTCGAATGAAGCAATCCAATCAAACAAATAGTCGAAGCCACAAATGTTTGAACGAACTTATATTTCAATCACTTGTTATTGGATTAATGTTCCTAAATTACCTTATTTCGGGCATCGTTAATATAGAAATTATTTATACATTATTACGGATAACAGAATGTGTTCATAGAAATGTATTGTAATTTCAGTGTGTTTGAAACTATTAATTGCCTCAAAATGATAAGGCTCAAAGTATATTATAGGTCTAAGGTCGTGCATTTGTAGTATGCACATTTTTCACAGCGGTTTGCTCAGAAACTGCTCGAGCGGTCCGTGTATTGCGGATATGAATTTAGTTTGGAAACTGCAGATCGCCGTGCGGCGACCGCATATTGCAGTCGGTCTTGACTGCAACATGCGGTCCGTCTATGGCCCGCTTAAGTCGTTAGGAAACCGACATGTCTTGAAACTAATAATCACAACATATATCTTTAATAAACAAGTAGATACTTATTACAATAAGTTTTCGATCGGTGTGTAGAATAGATTAATATAGATTATTTTCGTTTAATTTGCAACTAGATCTATCAAATTACACTGGCTATACGTAATAGGACCCAAAAAATCTATTCATGTTTGAATAACTTTATTCATATAGGTAACCAAGTACACTTAGGGACATCGACAGAAAAGATCTTAATTTGATTTTAAATTTACATTCACTACCAGTTCGCAAGCCAAGAAACTCTCCGTCACTCTTTTTGTTCAAGTTTTGAGTCATACAAATTGTTTGAACTGTAGTAGGTAAATCAATCCCAAGGATTAGGATCATTTAAATAATCGTCAAATTTATAAGAAGCTTTATTGATTAATTTACGTTTAACGAGAGTTTTGAATTTATCCAGTGATAATTCTCTAATTTCGCTTGGGTGTTTGTTGTAACAACGGATACAATTTCGATATAAGGAGTGGTTTATTTCTCGAGCCTGGTTGGTCGTATTATATTGATCTTATATATATATAACCTATGTTGTATGAATGGTATATGAAATCCTAGTAAATGTAGCCGGTTTCTCAAACCATAATTTGATATTTGATGAATGAATGTCAGTTAAATACTAACAAGCACTTAAATACAAAAAATCCGTATTTGAATACGTAATGGATAAATAACAGCTACATATTTATTGTCCATTATCCAATCTATAGTCACGACATTGTATGTATAACTTAATATAGGCCAAAACTTTCTAAGTATAAATGACAATACTAATAAAGTTTTACACAATCGTCAAGTTCCAAACACGCACTTAACTAAATCACGTCATTCAGCAGTTACGTGGCGTTCTTTACGAAAACATAAATTCAAAGTAAGTCATTATAGTAACAAAGATATAACATAATAAACTTTCTTTCCGATATTTTTTACTATTATGGTCGATATAAACTCTCAACTATGACGGAATTTGCTAAAGGATTATCAAGGTGCAAATGTACCGCAATTATTTATTAGTACAAAAAGCAACACAGTCGAAGCCAAAAATTGTATGTTTTATTGAGAATCAATGCCGAACAGTGAACGTTTCGCTCTATCGATTCGAGTTATAACTTATACTTAATGTTATATATGAGGGAAATCTGAATAAAAATTACGAACAAGAATAATTATGGAGTCACCATCGAACGATTTAGACGTAGTGTGTAGACTCGTCACTTTCTATTTAGGTTGTAAAGCCGTAAAAAGCCGTGTAAAAGTAAATTCATGTTCTTATTTATCCCAAACAATATCGCAAGTAATGCAATTTTAATAAGATAACCCTTGTTTCTGAACGTAATGAAATATTCATTACTTTAATACAATGAGCGATGCAAATACCTCATCACGCTTACTCCTTACCACACAAATTATAAAGTTATTATTCAAGCGATTATGTCGATATTATATTTACATTAAGGGTCGATATAGACTGTGGTCTGATTCATCTGCGACCACATCCGGCGCGCGCGCACAAAAAGATCTATAGATCGGAAACCTCTAATGAGCCTTATTTCTTTTACTATTGCCAATAATAGCTTTGATGTACCGCGGAAGCTTTGAGCTTGAAGTTTGAAGCTGTCAAATCGTTGTTAATTTTTTTTCCCTTTTTTATTGGGCGTTTTACTTTTTAACTTTTTTGAACCCAGAACCGAATATTGATTAGAAATACACTTGTTTGACGTAATATTGGTTTTTTACTTTATAGATAAGCGTTGAATTAACACGGTTTTACATAAGGTGAATTAAACTTACCAAAATGTTTGCTATAACAGTTTTGACTCCCATTCCAGTTTAAGCTTGATCATACTTGAACCCCAATTGTACACCATAATAATTCATAAAAATAATTCTGATAAATAATTTCGAAAAACATCGGTAGCACCAGATAAACTTTGATACAAAAATTAACATGTGTCAGGTACAGAAGGCTTCATACGTACTTGCCTATAAAGAAAAACCTATAAATTAAACAGACAGAAATTTGCGACACGTCGAATGACCCATGAGCAATTAAAAAGTTAAGAGACTTTATACCACTAAAGGTGTCCCGATTATCACAGCCAAAATATCTCGTTTTCATCCGATAAACATTTTTACTCTCAAAGGTTTGTAAACATTAAACTCTTGATCCTATAAATTGTTTGCAATCACTGGTATAAGTACAACAGTGGCTCGTGTCATTCTGATGTCAGATGTCTGATCGCCACGCTTGATTACGCTCCATCAATGAACGCCAACCAAATTGCCTACCGTCTTTGTTTTTTCAATCAGTTTCCGTTAACGGTCAACAAACTACAATTTCCAATCGGAGAGTAGAATTTATTAACTAGATACACCTACGTACAAAAAAGATTCAATCTAATATAGCTTCTAACGTAGCGGATAATTAAGAAATCGATTTTATTAACGATAATAGCAAATCGCCATAGACCGTTGCAGCAAATCGTGCACGCTAATTTCGAACAAAGATGTTCAAGAGAAACAAAGCAGAACTAATTTGGGGATAATGGGTTTATGAGTTAACAGATTTTTCATATAATCGCAAAATTTTCTGGGATCGCAAGGAAGACAATGCATAGATGGGTGTAATTTCATACTCGATTAACAATATGAGATGTAAAAAGTGATTTCCCATTATTGAATCGACAGAGATGCGATCGGGCCGAATCAATTTCGTGCTGTTGCGTGACGTTTGTTTAGTGAAACGGTAGCAAGTAAAGAGCTCCGCAAACGCAACGTCATGTTTTAAATTTATAAAGATATAGTTGATAATTAAATATGTCTAAAATATAAATCTTATGTTACAATTATTAATAAACATGGCAACAGACACGATATTATTTCAAGTCTACGTTTTATAATAAGGTGTTTAGAAATCAATTCACATATGTAATTGTTTTTATAAAATACGACATTATCTAAAGAATTAGTTTGCTCTGTTGTTATCATAAAGAAAGTAGAGGGAAATTATTATACACGGCTCCTGTTATCCAAAGATATAATGTACATAATTAAGAGCGGGATTGAGGATATTGTCTCGGTACGCAAATACATGCATTGGATGGCGTAATGTCAATAACAATCCTGACAATACAATACTCTACTGTCAAATATCTGATAGTCATATTAATAAAATATGTGGTTAAGTTTTATCTTTAATGTAATATTGACATAGCTAAAGGAGAAACGTTACCTATAAGCGTATGTTATATTGTTCCAATTTACTGATTTCTATTCATTAAAACTATCTAATTACACCGTTCTATTTCAACTGTCTCTTTTCATCACACGGTAATTCTAGTTGGACAGACAGAGATGAGGGATATGTTTTGTAAAAAGAGTGCAATTAGTTTTTATTAATAAGGGAGCTTGCAAAAATAAGATTTCCTAAAACCCATCAGCCACTTAATTTGAAAATAACAAATAGCCGTTAATGCCGTAAACGGAAATTGATGGAATTAATCATTTTTAACGATGAATAACATAAAAGTCAGAGTGAGATGTTTATCGGTGTAATTGTTTTGAACTAATTTCGTGTTACAATGCAGTTAACGACTGTCGCTTCACGTAATAAAAACATCAACGAATTGTAAATACTACTGTTTTTATGTTTCTATTGAATATAGGAACTGTTATAAAGTCTGTTATTTCAAAAATCTATGGTCGATAAATTGTAGCAAATACGTCCAGAAATATACATATTGAAATAAACATACTTACGTGGTATTTGATCAGTATCGAATATATTAGACATAACTTTTATTTACCTGTTTTAATGCAGCTGTTGAATGTTTTGTTTCTATGAAAATATATTAACGCGAAAAGTAAATTTCTAAAGTAATTTTGTGTAGGTTAGGAGCTATTACGCCTCTGCGTTTAGCGTTCAAGTTTGTTTTTTTATAGGCAAACCCACACCTGATGTTAAGTGATAAGTGTCCGCCGCGCATCGACTCTCTTAATGCCAGGCTCAAGTGTGTTGCCAGCCTTTTAGGAATTGGAACGCTCTTTTCTTGGTTGGAAATACTATTTAATTTGATAGTTTTTTGATGTAAGGGAGTCAGACTTGGCGCTATGTATAGTTTTTGAATCTTATTTTTAGACACATACAAAAAATACGTAGGTACGTTAATTCAAAATAGGATAAGTGCTACCACTGTTATCGTGTTTTTAGCTGACTACGAAAGTTACCAATCCATATTTTCCTTATTACTATTTGTACTTATAACTTTCCACCTACCTAGTATTGAGTTCCGCGCGCCTCTTTACATAATGTGTAGGTACTTTACTATGTTAAAATTGATGTCCTGATCTCGCACTCCTCGACAACTTAATTTTAGAAACAATTGTTATAATTTTTTAAGCCTTGCAATCATCTTTCATTATTATAATTTTATACTGTTTCAGAACAATATTCCAATCCCAAAAGTCTCACTTTATATTTTATTTGAATGCTTTCTGTGTCTATTATAAATATTAAAAGCAAGTGCTTTTTTGGTACAGAAAACATTTATGTTTGTCTCGAGACTGTTTGTCAAGTTCATCTACATAATAAAGGCAAATCAAACAGCATTAAAAGAAAAACTTATCCTGATGACAGAGGTAACATCCGGACCACACTACGTGTTGATTTGAACACCTATCATTAGCGAAAAGCCGACACGTGTCCAAAAAAAGTATCACAGGAAACCAGCTCTAATAATTACGCAGTAAAGGCTACATTTCCATACTGCGAATTGAATTGCCAATACCGAGGCGCCGTCTATTACTTCCGAAATTTTTTGCGTCTGCGGCTACCTCAAAAGGACAAACTGACAAATTGTGCCAACAAACAAAGACCATGCAAAAAAACGTACCCATAAAAGAATTTTGGGTAATTGCCTACTGGATATCTTTTGTTAACACTTTTGGTGTAATCCATTTCTTGCAAAACTAATTTGTATTAGAAAGGATTTGTACAATTTAATCATGCTTGATTTGCACTTTTTGGGGATTCTCAAAAGTCCTATTCATTGGATAGCAAAGTGCTACCTCTTTTGGTTAAGTCCAAATCTTAACAAAGCCTATTATTGTCAAATACATTTAAAATTTAAGGCATTATAAGTCGAAGAATTCTGAGAATTCAGAACTTATACTTACGTTGAGTGTTCAAAATACCTAGAGGAGCCAGCCCTAATATTCCTGATAGTGGGACCAGTAACTTTATTTGATTGCAGAGTGATAGGAACAAAACATTCAATAGTTGGCGTTATAAGTGAGCGAATAAAGGAGAGAAACAAAATAAATTTAAAAGCGTTATGTTTTTATATTCCCGGTATTAAACAATAACTTCTGTCCCGTTTATCTATTTCCAAAGTGATACTGAGTGATATGAACTAAAATATTGATGCTTTTGCAATGTAAATAGCTATTTGTGACTTTAAGGTAAATAGAGGAGATCGGTTAAAGTATTTGATACCTAGTCTAGATAAATATAACAGAAATGATCTTATTTTGTATGCTAGTCAAGTTCTTGTTGAGTCTATTTCTTGTAGAAGTGTATATGAAATTTAAAATAATATTTATTGCAACTAAAGAGCTGCTACTTCGCGGGCTACTAATGCTGTAATTAAAGATAGTAAGGAAAGTATTAAGCCACACAAATTAAAACATTTGAACCAAAATGTTAAATCGATCCCGTTATTTCATGAATAGTATTTCAAAAATAAAATATTAACATCAGTACTTAAAGTAAAGTGGTCGAGCTCGTGACTGTTGCGGCATTGAACCCGGATCGACGAATGTTTATCTAAAAGTCATTTCGCCTTCACGAAATATTGGCTCAGATAATCCAATGACGCTTATGGAATTTCCTGTTAAATTTATCATTGGTCTAAATCAATTACTACGAATAGATAAATTAATCGTAAAAGGATTTAAATAAGAGTAAACTAAACTAGTTATTGATTAGCAGACGTTTGGCAATGATTTAACGGCTGGTGCTCTCGGATTTTCTACATTTCACTTACCTATCAACTTAAGTGCTTAAGTGGGTATTTTAATTATTCATAAAACCTACATTCGTCTTACAATGTTTTAACCCTACTCATCCGTCTCCTTCTGATACATTGTAATAATAAGGGACAGTTAAATCAATGTAATAAGACTTTTGTTTTATAAATAAGGGTAGATTTTGCGTGGCGGGTAAAAGTTTGAAGTGTATACTTGAAGAAGTAAGAAGTGACGTCTGCCCATCTTACGGCCTAGGTATAGCTATAATAACATTTATTAATGATATTACTTTATAAAAATGTTCAATAAATTGAGTTATTTTTGATTTCAAAAGACTAACTTTGAAACCTAATTAATGAACTTAGCTTTTAAAAGTGATACTATATAGATATAGCAATGTTGGCCTAGTAGCCTCAGCATGCGACTCTCATTCCTGGAGTAGGTTCGATCCCCGGCTATAAACCAATGGATTTTCTATGTGCGTATTTAACACTCCCTCGTACGGAGGACGTAGGCGTATGAAGGAAAACATCGTGAGGAAACCGGCTTTAGATCCAAAAAGACGATGGCGTGTTTCAGGCACAGAAGGTTGATAACCTACTTGCCTATTAGAAATAATTAAGGGAACAGATGCAGAAATCTGAGGTCCAGACCTAAAAGGTTGTAAAGCCATTGGTATATATTGTGAACTACTAGATACAAGGAAAAAGAAAGAGAGGTCGCTCTCTTGTATGGTGGGCTGACGAGCTGTTGGACGTTGCTGAAGGAAGTTGGTGGAGAAGATTGGGAGAAAAATGCTTAAGATAGAGAGAGATGGAGCCAATTGGAGGAGGCCTATACTCTCTAAGAGGTCCTTGAAAAAAGATGTTATTTATTTATTTTAAGTGTGTGTATATTTTCTAAATGTTTCAAGGAATAAATTAGGCTTAATTATTATTATTAATTATTATCTACTAGATAGTGGTAATTAGAAAACGTTCAGTAGATGGTGATTCTGTAACTGAGCTTGAAAGGTTTTGACCTCTAACTGATTTCGCCCACCCAATTATCCAACTGACCAATCACTGCACTGAGTGAAATGAGTTGACATGTGCATTCGATAATTGGCATGGTTTTTTTTTAATATTTCGAATAGGGATTTCATTTGACATTTTAAGAACGCAGTTTGTTTACACCCGACACTCGCACCACCAATAGTACTAAGGATGTACTTTGTTACATTAGCATGTCGGCACATTTAATATTATTGAATAGGACAATTCAATACGGAGGGGAATTCAATTTATAGCGGGCGGGGTTTTAAAGATGTTGAGCTATTGGCTGGTGTGCCACAGGGGCGGAGCCTGGGGCCCATGTTGTATTTGAATTATGGATGAAGCACGCGGCAGTTGCATCTTTAAACCAGTTGTGTTCGCAGCTCGTTCTGTTAATTGTTTAATTTATTAAATGTGCGTGTCTGTATTTGAATATTGGGCGATGAGAGATTTGTTGCTATGAAATAAGGTTAGTTAAGTTTAATATTGATTGTTTACTTTTTTTGCTCCTATCCGAAAGCACACCCACATAAAATAGTAATAAGAAAGCTTTTGCTTACACAACTTGAACCAATGTCAAAATCACACTAAAAACCGTTAAGCTGTTTAATTTTGCATTTTAAGTAAAAATTGTAAAATGTTTACGTTTTTTAAACTGATTATAAAAGTATCTAAAGATGCCAAATGAGGAGGAGTAATACTAGATAAAGTAAAAGCAACGTGATTAATAATTTATCTACTTAATTGATAAACAGAACCTAGCAGAACCAAATATTTTTTATAAAGTTTGCAATATGAGTAACAGTTTTAATAAAAGTTGCCTTGTTTCAGTTTGTAGCAAGGTGTAATAATAGATTATTTATGTATTAGAATAATATATATCATAATATTATTAAGTACAAGACTTTTTGAATATTATGAGTTCAGTTCATTTTTGTAAGCTAGAAAGTACAGATTTCATTTTGGTATAGAAAAAGATACCAACAACGGACGAACATACAAAAACAAATTTAACACCAATCTTTTAATTAAGTTTTCCAGGATTATAGGTTATATAGGTATAGTCGGTCAAAGTTGATATAATGTTTCACTAATCTATAAATTTTATACTGAATTAGAAAAGTAAAATCAAAAATATGTAAGTAGTGTATATTTAGGTTCATCTGGGTAAATTTTATCAAACAATATTCACAAGTCTATATTTATTTATACCATCCATTTCAAACCTACACAAGTAACATAAAAATCGTAATTTAAAAGACAACAGAAAATTTAGTCTATAAATAATGACACTAACATATTAAGTGAGCATAATCATCAAAAATGTAACAAAAAGGGCACCAGACAAAAATATGTGACGGAGGCACGCAGACCAAGATAACCCTAAAATGAGGACATAACAAAAACTATACGACGAAATTAAAAGAAACAACGAACAAGCAACTAACACACGCTCTAACGTTTTGTGATAAGCTCGTTGACTTTTTGGAGCCGACGTAATTTGTCGAAGGCGCCGAAGATAAAGAGGATGCGGTCTCGGAGGCCATAGTATGTCTAAGGAATGACAGTTTCGTTGTAGCTCGCTAAGAGACCGCGCAGACGTGCTAAATTGTCAGCGTTGCAAAACATCAAAATCAAAATTATGATAAATATGTTTTATCTAGTAGTCTTCACAGCCGATAACCCAAAGACAATAAAGATATAGCAATAAACTTTTCATGTACATGAAAACTGATTAGTTATTATCATTATAATAATTTGAATTTGGTAAACCTAGCCATTAAAGGAAACTATGTTTTGGTTCAAAATTCTAACTAGCCAATGACGTTCTTAGTTCACATAAGGTGTTAACCATAAGGCTAAACCCGAAGCATTATGCGATTTTCAATATGATTTTCAACTAACCAAAAGTCAATTTTGAAATACGTAAAAATTAAACCGTAATTATAAAACATATTCTTATACATATTAACCATCATCCACCATCATCATCATCATCACAGAAACCATCATCAAGAAGGAAGGCGTTGTATTTCATTCAGCTATTGTTATTTAATGGACCTCAGAATTGTTTAATACACGTAGCCACAAGTGGCTGTAGGCCTGTCTGCGCTGACCCTTAAACACGCAAACTCGCCGTGTTGGCACGCACCGAATCTTTTGGCGACGGCTAATTGTAATGTCATTATCAGGACTACTTTTTCACAATTTGATTATAGGCTGCATATTTCTAATATAGACATGACAATATCTTATTTAATTTTCGATTGTTTGCAGGTAAGCCGCTTACAGACTTCAAACTTATTTTCGGTAAGATTATTTAGACTTTTAACTCGAATGTGTCTACTACGAGACTGTTACTTTTATAGCTGACATTCATATTGTATAAGAATGCTATGACTGGTATTCTTTACTTTACTTTGATGGCGTAGTAGGTAACTTACAGTTTCTTTATATATATATAACTTGTATACATTTTACAAGCGGCTAAACAAATAACGTAACTATAAATCGCTAGTAAAACAAAGTAGTATTTTAAAATTCGAATAAGTTCGAAAGCACGTCCGGTGGTCGCGTGGCGACTAATTATACTTAACTACTTATCGTACGGTGACTCTACCGAACCTTTTAGCGATGGAGGGAAATAAATCTTGAAATATCTCCTTTTGTGACGCCAGGCTTCGACGGCGACGCGTCGAGTATTAATTGCGAATACGTCACTACTGCCTCATCATGACTTAAGATACTTAAATATATTTCTTATTAATTGCACAATTAAAAATGTATACATTCTGATTCTACACGCGACATCTATTATTGAGGCCACATATCAGTTCTATATTTGTTTCTATTTTTTTATGCTATGGCCTTGTTGGTGTGGTTAAATAAATAAATTTGTTAGTTATAAAAAACGATAATCATAAACTTACATTACAATCCACATAAGCTGTGGTCACAGTGTCCTAAAAGATGAAGTTTTTTTTTGAGTTCTTTAAGTATAATCTTGTCAAGTTACGCGCCCAGGCTATATATGCATGTAGTTTATAAATATAATTAGATATTTCTATTAAGAATGTGGGATTAGTCATTAATGACAACATTGAAACGATAACAATAATAAAAAAAAATATAAATAGAACACTAAAATAAATTTTAAAAGTTTGGTCCCTGTGGCGAAACTTATTCGTTGAGCGAGGAAAGCACATTGAATATATCTATCAATATTTGAATCCTTAACATACTCAAAAATAAAATATAATTGGAAATGGACTGGTCACACTATGTGTTGGTGGTGATAGATGGGTCAAGAAGGTCAAAAACTTGGAATGGCCCAGTGGGCAGAAAGACAGGACGCCCATCTGAAAAGATGAAATAAAAAAAATAACGTTAATAATAAAATATTAGAAAGTAGTAGCGAAGATGAGAGATAAGTGGAAGAATTTGGAGGAGGCCTTCACTCAAATATAATATCATAAACTTCAAATATCTTAAATTTATTTAGCTATTTTATTTATTATATACATATTCTTTACAAACTCTTACCTTAAATTATATCTTATAGTGGAATTATAGTCAAAAGCCTCTAAAATAAAAACAGTGCAACTAAACTCCAAAATAGTTAACGATAATTTAAAAAAGCGTAGAACTGTTAGATTGTTTGCTGCCAAAGTATTTGCGATATTAGTTCCACCTGACAAAACAACACCAATCTGTCAAATCCATTAACTCTTAATTTGCAACTATGAGTACCGCTGTTAAAAGTAATATTTCACATCCGTTTTAATACTAACAAATAGGTTATCTGACATCTGGGGAAATCCCATTACAAATTATATTTAATTCTAGCTATTACAATAATAACTTCTATAAGGCACGAAGACACTAAATTGTTTAATTAAAACCGCAGAATGACATTGAACATAATATAATTAAAGATCAAAGTATACTTTGCAATAATGTTTACCTTATGCAATCAATCATTAAATTAAATCATTTCAAGGAAGACTCTAAAAGAAATAAGCAAAAACCGATTGACGATCACAAACGAACGTTGGCATTGTTCACAGATTTTTAAATCGTCCGTAATTAAATGGAATTCGTTTTTTATTGAGATATTTCGCGTTGTATAAATTCTATTCGAAAGGAGTCGATGAATCGAAAAACAGCCTGCCACCCGGCCCGATGGTCTCAATACTAAAAGGGCCTTGAAATTTAATGTGTAGGAAATGTCAATAGTAAATGTCCGAGTTACGACGTTCTTGATTAGAATCGAGACGCGAAACAAAAACCGGCAGAAATTATGATATTCCGCGAAGAATTTATTATCGTTCGATGTGGATTAATATATTATACGATCGGTTTAATTAATGTCGTTTTTGTAATTTTATATGAAACCTTTATAATCTATAGTTTTTTTAAGTTATCGTGTACCTATTACTTACAAGGCCTTAGGGGAAGATTCATAGTCGAATTATAGCACTCAATATTATCGCTGTTTGACAAAACCATATTTGATTTGACATAATTGGTATGTCAAATCAAATATGTTTTTGTGTCAAAAATGTGTGTATGGTACACATTTAACGCTTAGTTTCATTTCTGAATAAGTAACCTTAGAGGTCAAAGACCTTTTACAATCAACATACCATACTATGTCCTATATTTATTAAATTATTTAAAAAACTAATTTATAAAAATAGTGCTAATATTTCAATTTTATTTTTAAAGTAGACACCTACTTATCGAAAAATATAATTTTAAGATTATTATCTTACTAATCAGTTGGTCTCTTTCTGTTACTCTGTGATGAACAAATACAGATCCGTCAAAACTTTGACTTTGATATTTGACTTATATTAATAAGAAGGAATTTTTTTATTATGTAATGAACAATTTATAAAGTCAAATAACTATTTTAATAAATGTTTTGTCCTTCACCTTCATGTCAAATTACAAAAAAATAAACGTGACGAAACATTTTTTAAACTACAATATACTACAACAATTTTCTACAGTTTAAGGTACGGTAAGCAAAAAAATAAAATACAAATTACAGATTTAACTTAATAACTAATTACTAAATTTATTTTAGTTTTCTATTAATCCATTAATTATTAGATACTTATTTAAAACTTATCCACCTAATACGTATTAGATACCTAACAACTTAACTGTGAATGACAACGTTTTTCATTACCAATATCAGATATTTATTCCCAAAAAACAGTCATTTACATTTATGATCAATAGTTGAATTTTAACTTTAGAATTAAGCCATATCCATTTCAAATAACACTCAAAGTTTTCGAAAAATAAGACTTGTGCAGAAATGTAAGTTATTTTTACACTACAATAGGGGTCAAATTGGGTTAAAAGATGCATTTTAACACGTTCAAGTATTCTCTACAGAAGGCAGATGTCGAGTTCCTTGTTCGTTCAATGGGATGGCACGTTGATTGCAGTCTTAGTTTAATTAAATAAACTACTTCGCGGTACTGCCTTAAAAAGTCTAGGAGATGGTGACACATTTGCTTATTTATAAGGACTAAAAGCTAGTCTCACACAAAGGGCTAATGACGTATTTGGTAAATATCAATGCAAACGCATAAATATATGGGGGCAAACTCTGTTGCTCAATTGGTTACAGAACAGAAAGCAACTATTAGAACGAGTAAATAAAAATATCTTACGCAACTTACCCGTACTTGTGTAAGTACCCAATAATTATAATAAATCTTTTAAAAAAATCCGATGGGCTGTACTCACTCGATGCTGATAAGGTTATAGTGCTACTTAATAAATAGACATTTGAGACTTGATCAATATTCGCTGTTTATAATATAAATTATGAGCATATTTTTTATAATTTAATATTTAAAAATGAGGTTAAAAATGTTCGTCAGCTCTTATAGTACACACATAGTGTCAGGTTTAAGGCCATGAGCACACTGCACCGAGCCTGAGGCTAGAATAGCAATAAGGCTTTAAAATGCAATAAATTACGGAGTCAGACAACAAGATTACAATAAATTATCTGTAAACCCGAAATACTGATGTGATATTTCAATTCAAGTAAAAATATTCAAATTATTCATTCTTTACTTCAAATAAAATTCTTAAATGAAATATGTTTAATTGGGCATGTATAACATATAAACCAGTGGAGTTTCTATATGACAGTTTATTTGGTATTTCTTGTACGAGACAACTTTAGTACAAAATCAGGTTTAAAAATGATTAACCAATTGCAATTAAATAGATACTTTTAATTATATCTCATATTCACTCCGCTTCGCGAGCCAAAATGGAAATTTCCGAAACGAGAAACTTTAATCATTCCCTGTCCTGTGCCACTTCCCGCTATTGGCTATCAGTTGCCTCAGGTCCTCCACCATTCTGATCCAGCGAAGAAAAATTTATCTGCTCTTCGAAAATTTGGATACAGACACGAAAACTAATTTCCAGAAAGAAGCTCTTACGCATGTCTTAATTTTTTTTTTGATTACATAACGCGAGTGAAGACTAACTGAAGATGATTAACTCTTTGCAGTTTTCATATAAAACGGAGGTTCAATTTTGAAAATAGAGATTTTATCGTTTGAGGTACCTACTTAGTATCTAGATTAACTATTACTTAAAAGATTATGCAAATATCATGTAAAGTAGCATTTACAGGGAAACGTCAATGCATTTTTTGCTCTATGGAACGTTAAATACATGTTTTAATTAAGTTTAGTAAGTGGAACTTATATTATTTAGTATCAGTTTTTTTTAAATATATAAGTTAATTTTTAAATATATTAGCTGGTACCCACTCAGGTATAAAATACTGTTAACGCGGATTAATTATAATTTAAGTTTAAGTTTTTAATCTAATATATAAAATTCTCATGTCACAGTTTTCGTTGCCATACTCCTCCGAAACGGCTTAACCGATTCTCATGAAATTATGTGTGCTTATTGGGTATGTGTGAGAATCGGACAACATCTATTTTTCATCCCCCTAAATGTTAAGGGTAGTCCACCCCTAAATTATTTTTTTAATTTTTAGATAAATTACTTTTTTTTTATGATACAGCATTAAAAAATACATACAACCCCTAATTTTCACCCCTCTACGATCAACCCCTATTTTTTATTATAAATGGTATAAATGGCAAAATGACTTTTGCGGGATCAGCTAGTGATTATATATAATTTGTCACAACATGTTGATAACTTCCATCACTAATGATAAAATAAAGAAATAATGTCTTTATGAAAACACAAACGTTTCTATAATCTGCATTACCAATTCTACGATTGAAAGATGCAATAAACCCGTAAAGATTAAGTACCAATGCGATATCATTAATTGCGCAATAAATGCTCCATAAACGCGAAATCAGTATCAGCCATAACCACGCGTCAGCAATAAAAGACCGCCTTTACTCTGTAAATACCAATAGCGACAGCGCTACCAACGTTCTACAAGTTCGATACAGCTCAATATGCGTAGCGACTAGCGTTGATCTTACATCATAAAAATCGGGAACAATTTGAAAAGTAATGTAATTTCTAGCAGAAAGGTGATTATGTACCCTCGGTAATAGAAAAGCATAATTCTTTAAATTGTTCCACTCTGGCTTGTTTTTTTAATTAAATTATATTTATTTAAGTTATGCTAATTAACTGCATTTTGTATAATATGTACCTATATTATGGAATTGTTCTTTAGAGTTCTAAATGATGGTACCGAAACTCATCTTTATTTTTGTCATATGGTGATACAAATTTGAAATTCGTAACTTTTGAACAGTCTAACTTCTTTAAATATGGACACTTTACTAATTAGTAACTAGTACTTAACATCGGGAGTGCGCTGCGGGGGTGTGAGATAGGCGAACCTAGTGCTTTTTTCATTTTTGCTTTGAACATTTTTAACCTATTTTTCAACGCCTTTAGCATTTAAAATCTTACTTTACCAAAAGTTTGAGTTAGGGCCTTGTATTAAGGCTGCAATGTGGAAAATTTCACAGTGTGACATACGTTAATACAAAAAACGTAATTTTTGACGTAAAATGTCCTGTAAGAACGAATGAAAACAAAATTTTGAGATACAAGTGTTCAACTACTTATCACCATACTAAATCCAATTGTTAACCCTATCTAGCTTGACTTACCAATAAAACTTTATTTTCTTATATGAAAGTATTCCAAATAATTTTCTAATTTTAATTCCACACTAGCGTCTTTTCTATAGCATTATGTCTTAGATTTTTTTATTTGAAAGCAGTCTTAGTCCCGTTTAGTTAGTCCTTGATAACTTCAAGGTAAGCAACTAAAAGGGTTGGTAGTATATCCATATCTTATCAGTGAAACAGGCTACATTACCAATTTAACATAAGCAATTAGTTTGTACGTTGAACGTTAATTTAATCAGTTCTCCTTGTAACATTCAACTCTAATCGTTGTAATGTAATAAACAGCTTTAAATAATAATGTAAATATACTGCAAATAATTCCGAAGATTTTTTGAAGTTATACTTCTTTAGGCGCGTTATGAAAAATTTATGAGAGTGAAATTTTACGATTGCGCGCGCACCGTGACACAAAATTCAGTATGGGCGCCGAGCGTGCGCGAGCGAGATGGGAATTAGACAATCTACTTGTTGTACCTTTTAAACAAATAAAGCAGTTTTAATTATTTTTTCATAGAAATTTAGCAATGCTGTTTCATAAAGACCTATTTATACTTAGTTAAAAGCTTATGAATCATACCTATTTATTAAATTGAATTAATAATATAATATAATAATAATTATTATTAATTAATACTTGAATAATATACTAAATATTAAATTTTGTTGATTATTAACTCTTAATATTGATTATTTATAATTTAATATTTTAAAAAAATAAAGAAAGCCAAAGAAGTATTACTTCTAACACGCGTACATAAGTACACGCACCATTTTTTTTTTTGAGTTTATGGCCTGGTATCTAGATACGAAGAAATTATAGTAAGGAAAAATACAGATAACGTATCCACAGAATAACGCAATATTATTTTACGTGTTAGTTCTAACCCAGCAATGCTTATTTGACAAATGACGTTCTGTAAAATATTTTATTACCCAATATCGATATTTGGCATATTAAAATATTTACTAATCTGTGGCGATCGCTTAATCGCAACAGACGCAACAGCGCAGTGTTCTGAGTTTTGGCGCCAATCGTATGTTTTGTTACACTGAACACACAACAATACAACAGTGAAGTGGCAAAAGATAATTTCACGCGTCATTGTAGATGGGGTGACGGAAAATGGAGAATCTTAATATAAAACCTATTCGGACTTTATATATAAATAAAAAATATATGAATTCGGATAATGGTTCTATAAAAATGTATAAAATAAACTAGTTTCATATACGACTGCGTATTAAAACTTTAAAAAGACGGCCTGGTATTTGAACAGACTCGTGCTCACTCCTCATTAAACAAGTTTTTTATTACTATCAACGAACAAAGGTCTAACACGTATAGAAAAATTCACCCCTAGCCTTTACTTTCACTGAGTTCACAAGTACGCATTACAACACGATGCGGGCGATAATTGCGGACACAACACGCCCGCAAACGCACCTTACGAGTAGTTACATTGCGGAAACAGCATGCTTACCCCGTTATTTCAATATCATTTCGATTTCAATGTTATAGTTTCTCTTCTTTCGTGGTACATGCATATGGATCAATTTTAAAGCAGTGTTAACCTAGTGGCTAAATTTACGATCCAAAAATCGATGACGTATGTCAGACTTGCGGCACTTTGCGACAGGTGTGACCCACTAACGACGAGTGAATTTGTATAGTAATGGTCACGTCGCACAGCGTGAGCTAATGTAGCGGTGACGCTCGCGTAAGAGATTTGTCTCAGGCCCATGGAAGACTGTTTACTACTAGCCTAAAAAAATATATAAAATAGATTCAAAAACGCGTCTATTACATGTGTTATTAGTTTAAAATAATGTCATACTTATTTGAATCAGCACTTTGGTAGGGTGTTAAAATCAATTCTTGGAAGGCGGTTTGAGTTTGGAGTAGACCAGCAGGCAGTTTATATAAAATGTTTGTGTCCGTAGGAATTCCATTTCACTTTTGTCAGAGTATCGAAATCATGAAAAAATATATCACGTGACTTGTCAACACGTCACCTCGTACTGTCAGTCCATTCTGATTTTGCGCAATGTATACAATGAACCTAGTTATATAACTGTTAATTTTTTTAACATTTAAAATTGAACGATTTACTAAATTCGTTAATTACATGAATTATTTATTATCAATTATGCAAAAAATTAACAAGTTAAATGTCTTATAACCTGCTTCTTCTCTACATATGAATAATCACATATGATTGAGAATGACCCTATTATATTTACTATACTTCGAGTATATGTATAAAGACTTTAATCTGTCTTATAATTGCCGGAAACACGAGTTTTAGGTATAAAAAATTAGAACTTAGATAATCCCCATTTTGACTATTATATTTACGAAAGGAGTCGCTTACTTACCGTATAACCACAGACGAGATAAAACCTACAGTAATCTGATAACAAGGCGACACTAGAAGTTTTTCTAACAAGAAAAACGTTCAACTTTAATCACATCTTCCTCAATCAACTTGATCGGTTTTTGCATCAATAATGAACCGTTATGAAAATGACACCTATTTTTCTTGTCAGCGCAACAATTACGAGTCGTGGGAGTATTATACAATGTACCTATTTAAAATTGCTAATATCGATCGTATGTGTGTAGTTTGTATAATTGTTCATTAGCACGAAACCGGAACGCAGGTTAATGTGAAACCGTTATATTAGGGCTGTGAATGCAAATACATATTGTAAAATTAACTCCCGAACAAAACATGAACTTTATACAAAAACCTTTTTTAGACATACGCAAGCGTAAATGAATAATTTAGTTATCTATGCATTCCCTTTCAATACTTTTAGTCAATCAATATCTGGTGGCACTAGCAACCCTAAATTCGGCTGTCACTGATATTTGACACATCAACCCAAAGAGTAACTTTGTATAAATGGAAGGTCAACACGAGGTCTAGTCGAGACTATTTTTTTAATATTTTTTTGTTAATTATGTGATCCTATAGGTAAATAATAATGTATTTCCTTCGTTTTTGTATTTGTAGTTTGTCTAGACAGTCGTAGTTCAATAAACCTGTGTCTGGTTTAAGTATTCTCTGTATTAAATATATCTTTATATTACGCACTCGATTACAATATCCTTATATGGATTGTCATGTAAATTTATGTTTTGCAATAATTAAATAGCGACTAATTAGCTTTTATGAATATATTTTTTGCTCACATGCGTCACCCCTAGTTATGGTGTTGTAGGAATTAATTATTACAATGAATGTTTCTTCAATGAGATGCGCTTTTATAGATCTATGACACGTAAATGTCTACGCCATTCCCTGTTATAAATGATATGCGGGAAACAATGAAGATGCTACTAATCAATTTTTGTTAAAGGGCTTGTTACCTTTATTATTGTGCCACATACAAAAATAAACAAGATCTATAATCCTCCTAAGGAATAGTTTGTTGAGTATTTTGATGCACAAGCTTATGTGAGAATAAAAAGCTAGTTTAAATCTAAGACTAGCTGTTTAGTTTCGCATGAGCGACTCAATACTTCGACGCTTGAGCGTGAAGACTCCTTGGCTTGCTTTTCATAATATGATATTATCTTTATAATTATTGCACATTGAACGTCTAAGGCGTGATTGTACTACGTGATTAAACTACTCACAAAAGCAGCTTATGTTGACAGACAAGAAAACGTTTATGTGTTACCCTGATTTTAACATTTAAGAAATCAATTAAGAAAATAAAAATAATAAGTCAATATAACTGCTTATTTATGATGTTGAATAGTGTTTCCGTAAACGCATACAGCGGAAAGCGCGTACGCATTAAATTTAAAATTTATTGCCATATTGTTCTCATGTATATGTATTAGTAGATTAATTTTCATTATATATGTAGGTATTTATTTAACTCTATTTTTACTGCAATTTTAAAATCTTTTAAACTAATTTATTAATGCTGTGTTTGACGTGCCTCTTTCATGGAATTTTTAGGAAATACTCTTGAAAATAAATCGCGGTGGTAGAATTCTGAAGCTGTATTGGTTAAAAGTACTTAGGATTATGAGGTTCAACTTAGTTTGAGTAACATCCATATTTATAGTAAGAGACAATCAAAATATGCATTATTCAATTAATAGAAGTATATAATGATGGAAATAAAAAGACAACACACAAAGCCTAAAGGAGATCAGTTTTTACTGAGAACTATTAAGTATTAACAATTAACACGCCATATTTTAATGTTAATAATATTAATTTAATCTCGAATAACTGTAGATTTATTTGTGCAGTTTTTTATTGTCTGTAATGTATACATCACCTTTTTCTACTCATAGTAAAATCTCAATAGTTTCAACATTAAATTTGTCCCAACAAGCAACTTGTCTTTTGTCATATATGTATCTATCTGTCACTTTGAAATTACTTTGGTAAATTATTTAAAGACTTTAAATCGGAAAATTGTCACCTAAAAAACTTCCAAAATATAAATTTAATTTAACTTTAATATAAATATTACTAATTTAACTATCAGTGTCATCTGTCAGACAGTGGCATGTGTCTAGAAAAGTGTAACACCATTTTGAATTAGGCTATTGGCCAGATTTATTTTTACTTATTGGAAAACCACTTAATGACAACATGCAGAACATCTTCCATTTAGTTAGGATGTGGAACTTGACTGAATTGTCAATATTTAGAATTGTATTACTGAACATGTGTTGTATTAAAAAATAAAAAGATTGTTTAATATTGGCACTGAAGAAATTAAAAGTCAATTCGATAGGTTGAAATGAAAAATATTAACCTGATTGCTTTTCTACGAATTAAAACCGTTAGAATGCAAGGTTAACAAACGTACGTTTTAATAAATTCGTTGAAATTCGATCAATACATACGTAATAGATGATAAGATCGCCACCGTGTTATTATGCGCCATTCATTAAAAAATCAATTTAAACGTTAATTCACTAAACAAATTAAAATGCATTGCATTGTTTTCAAATGTGTCTGTAATAAAGGATTTTTGTAACTGCTATTAGACTCATTCGTGTATAAAATTAATCTTATTCATGTTTTATTCATTTATATAACATTTAATCCGAGGTCCTTTTTGATTGCAGTGTGGGACTTGCTATCAAACTTTTAAATGGAAATAATTTGATCTACCTCAAACTACAATTAATAAAAGAATTTTGTGAAATCGAAACGTAGAACTTTTAGGTGATTTCTTTAAACTATTTGTTTATTTTAAGTCTTACTATCTTTGTCTTTACTTATACGATTTTTAAAAAACAGGAGGAAAACGGGCTCACTTGTATATTGATACTACCGTCCATAGACACTTACATAACCAGAAAGCCGTCTTAAGCGGGCCATAGACGGACCGCATGTTGCAGTCAAGACCCACTGCAATATGCGATGGCCGCACGGCGATCTGCAGTTTCCATACTAAATTCACATACACAATACACGGACCGCTCCAGCTGCAGCAGTTCCTGAGCAAACCACATATTGCAGTTGGTCTTGACTGCAACATGCGGTCCGTCTATGGCCCGCTTTAGACGTCTTTGACCGCCTTTTAGGAATTCGTACTATCTTTTTTATAGGATTCTAAGTCGAATTGGGTTGAAAATATATTTTAAAGTATTGTATGGTTACTGCAAATATCGTGATGTTATTACAATATCTATTCATAGCTATGGAAATTTATATTGGCATCATTACGTTTTATTATGCATTGAATTAATTATAATACTAATAAATATATCAATTATTTGTAAAGGTTGTTATTCGATTTCTAGATATTCCTTTTAAATTATACCATACGATTGGTATGTTTTAAGTAACTGTAGAAAACATTTAAAAAATCGTGGTGCTACAACCTCTTTAGGGCTGGGCACCACATTACTATATTTCGTGATCATTTATTTTGTCTATAAAGCAAATAGGTGATCAATTTTCTGTGTCTGACACACGCCGTCGACTTTTTTTCTCACGATGTTTTTCTTCAGCGAATGTTAAATCCGCACAATAACATTAAGTAAATTGATGTAGGTACATTGTACACCTGCGACCTTAGATGGATGAGAGTCGCACTCTGAAGCTACAAGGTCAACAGTGCAAACCATCTTAGATTTATTTTTTTTCAAATCTCGAAGAAAAAGAGTGCTAATTTCAATGACACATATCCTATAAATATTTTATTACTTATGGAATATTTTTATGAAAAAACGCTATGATTAGCACAGATTACAAAGACAATATAAATCATAGACTAAGAATATACCTTGGTTTATTGCTTCGCATTTTAATCAATTATGTGCAATTAACTGAGATATATGACATTTTGTATTACGTATAATAACATATTCTGGTTATTGCGTTCAACTTTGTAGTAAGGTTTAAGGGTTTAATAAACTATAATAAATTCTTTATTGACCATGATTGCAGAACTTATGTAATTCTTGATAAACATTCATATAATTGAAGCTACTTCGAGGTCAAAATTATTAGTAGTTTTTATACGCCTATATAACAGAACATTTCATGCATTTTTTTGTTGTAAGTATATTTAACATGGAAAGGAAATGTAAAAAAAGGCGATTTGATGCCCTCAACGTAACGAAATGACGAAAGCGCTAAGTCTCGACTCTACAGAAATGAGACAGCGCGCTGTCGTATGTCAAAAACGTAATTGAATATCAATTGCACACACAAGCAAAGACATGCAAAGATATGCTAGAATCATTGAACAGAAGAATCGCCCTAAGTGCCATTTTCAAATCTAACCTTTAGTTCGACAATAGACGACATCACCGACGATACCCAATATCACTTAACATCAGGTGAGCTTATCCGTTTCCCTGTTCTATAAAACAAAAGACGACACGTGTAAAGCACGGACGGCTGTGCACGTTGTATTAAAATTATTTGTGGTAACTTTATTCATTACGGAAGAAATGTCCTGAAAACCATAAGTTAAACTTGGAACTTTCCAAAATAAATTAAGTTTTCACTTTAAGTAAAAACTTGTTTATTGAACACGGTATTTGCTATTCGCGATTAAAAATACCTAATCAAATACATCTATTAAAATAAACAAAAGCCCTAGGTAATATAAAAACAAACGAGCCGCACTACGAATGAAAATTAACAAAATAGCAATAATTTGCATCGTAAATTATACCTTAATAACATGGAAACTTATCTCGACCTAAGACATCTACGTCCAATGGTTCTTCGAAAAAAACCCTATACACCTTATTGCATAGCAATAAAGATCAATTTTGAGTAACTCCAGTTCGAGTCGCGCAAAAATATATTGGTAATGTTAGTCATAAAACAAAGGGAATGATACGTGGAAGTTAATTACAAATGTAATTAGGTCTAATCAAATAACGTAATCTTTTTGTGCTTTTTATCGCGTCAAAATTATTTTTATATTATAGGCTTTTAGCTATTATAAAAGCTGATATTACTCCAACTATCACTTGAACTTTATTCATCATAAACCATTGAAGTTTTCATAAGATTTAAAAAGATATCTTTACCCAGGCTTACATTACCTCTATTTATGAAAATGTATTACATTGTTATTTATATATCAACTTATAATTTTAACATTATCATTAATAGAGTAATCAAAATATCTCTTTTCATTAAACTAGCTATAACTCTAAAATCAAAACAAACGATATTTAAAACAACTGTTTAAACGGAAAATATTTTACTGGAAATCACAATTAGAACAGGAAAACCACGAAATGACAATACAAGTATCATAATATGTTGTACACGATCATAATATTTTTATTGTACGAAAAATGGACGACATATGAAGGCGGATAACAAAATAAGGATAGAGAGAGAGAGATACAGTAAACAGCCGCCGAGTTGGTCGCGACCAAGGGTTATATCACGTATAGCACAATGAGTATTAAATAATATAATTATATAATCTTCGAATAGTTTTGATAACACATCATATCAAATAATACTCGTTTTAGATAGTCGGATTATTATTTTTCAAGAATTTACGACAGGAAATAGAAAGTCATGTTATCATATTTTGTATTTATTTTTAGAAACCGTTTATTGAGGAAAAATTTGATAGAATTCATAAATTAATAATGATTCATATTGTGTATATAAATTTTATATCTGATGTCGAATTTTTATTATGCATTACAAAATAGTATTTAATTTGCATGAGTGATTCTACCATAGAGTTGTCTAGAGGATATAGTATCTTTAAAAAGGTCTAACTGTTGTCCATAGACAACTGCAACACGATCGCTTCGTTTTTTTTATAGCAAAGAGTAGAAAAACACTATAACGATAACCGCTCACATGAAACTGGTGTATAATAAAAACCGTTTACTAAAAAAAGAACTTCGAAAAACGTGTAAATTAATATTTCATAAACAATGAGTCTGTTGGTAATTTGTAGAAATACTCTGAACTATTTATTCAGCGCAAAATACCCGATGATACTAGTATCATCTACAAGGAAAAGTGCAGAAATATATTATATTGCGAAGTCATGCTATTTTAGTTGTAAATATTCTGTGGTTATGAGTTATACTTCGAATTCGTATGTAGTTTTAAGTAAATAAAAACGCAGCCGCGAGCTTTCTGGAATTGAGAGTTTCCTTGGCGGTATCACTTAACATCAGGTCAGCCTCCAGCCTTTTGCCCACTATTCTATAAAAAAAAAAGAAATTAAAATTTTAGAGCAAGACAGGTGATAAAATCGTGTGTATCTTAGGACGAAATTAATTCTATAGGCATGAATTAATATAGAGAACCAACCAACAAATCCATGCCGTGTTTTTGAAAACGAATTTATTTAATTATTATGATTACAATTGCAATCATGAGTATCCTTCCGTTGCCGTGAGTTCGTTTAATTAGAATTATTGTAATTAACAGCTAATGATCGATTGATTAATCAAAGGAAATTGGATAATTGTTGTTTATTTAGAGCATAGTATCTTTAGCGTTTGTATTACATTAAGAGACGATTAACAAGCAGTAAGCCTAGTGAGTAAGTGATTCTCAACTGTGAGGTCGTTGTTTGAACCTTCTGCGCTAAAGGATATGTAAGCAATTGACAGCTCGTACAAGGAAAACATCGTGGCTTACCTATAAAGGAACAAATATAAATAAAACAGGTGAATAAATTTAATTGCTGTAGCTACTGTATTAAAAAATCTGTGTGTATAGAAAAATTATCCCTACCGAAACACAATTTACAATAATAAATTACTTCTTAAATCAAATTTCAGTAGACAGGTGTAGAACGAAAAAACGATAAACTGTCGTAATGCAACTTCAAAAGATGCTTAAAATTTGAATCGCAGCAATTGTAATTAATTTAATACAATGTAATGCAAATTATAAATTAAGTGAGTAATATTTTGACGTGTTTCTTGCAAATCTACATAATTATATTCAAAACGCAAGCAGAAACAATTTGCGAATTAACTTTTGTAATTTGTCGAATTATCACACGCGATCTGTACAACTCGATCGATACTTAGATTTCACGACTTCCGCTACAAATTTTCGACGAGTAATGAATTATTTATCACAAAGAAAATGTGATATTAATAGCAGCATATTATTGCGGACCGATAATCGAAATCGCAATCTAATTAAAATAAACTAAATAGAATTATAAATAATCATAGATAAGTAGGATTTCAAGGACACATTATCGCTTTGTGTTTCCTTTTATAAATTATTGACTAAAATTAATAAACCTGTGGCACTCGGGGACTGCTGCCTTAAAGCTAACATTTTCTTAATCAACTTATGCAATTATAATTATTTATTTATTTTTTATTTGTGCAGTATTTTTTTGTCTAACGAGTAACGGCCGCGCTTACGCTACGTCACCGCAGTATGCGTTCCGTCCCACTCTAACGCACCTGCGCTACGTCACCGATCACGCCAGACCGATGTGAGACGCAGTATGCATTCTGTCCCGCTCTAACGCGTATTGGCCGCACCTATGTATATTTCGTCATCGTGTGTTAGGTTCTTATTTTATTGATAAAAAATATGCAAAATTTATGCTATAAAAACAGTTCAACACCTACAACGTGCCACAATGTGTTGACGTACATACCTACCTTGAACCGCGCTATCAAACAGTTTCCGCTGAGAATATATACAACATCTCAACTTCAGTCTTTAGGATCTTTGGGTCATCAGTGGTTAGACAAGAATCCTTCCTTAAAGCTAGTGGAACAGTTCACCATTCTTCCTACAATCTTAGATTTCTAGACTTTCGGTCATTTATAAACTTCTTTAAGGGATACAATTAGAAATGTATTACATTATTAAGGAACTTTTATTTAATAATAACATAAAAATATATAAATTTCGTTTCCTTTTTTTTAATTACTCTTTTTGTAGTGTTTGTGAGTATATTTAAGTTTTTTTCTATAATCCGCTCTATACATCAAGGTTAAATAGCAACATAATATATCAACTATTCACAACAATTATCAGGGAATTCACCACTATTACATATACTCTCATATTACTTGATGTTGCAATCTAGATTAATAATCAAACTTAAATAACCATTCAAAATATAGGTAACATTACTACTAGAAACACGTGCTTTTAATTGCGGCAAGCTTTATTTTAATTGATCATTTATTATTTATTTGTGAGACTGAAAATACCAACGACACGCGTTCCGTTAGTTAGAGATTGAACAACATCACTGGTGATTATTTGACTAGTCTAATACGCGTTGGCACGCAACATCACACGTCATTATTTTACGTCTGTTGCTTCGGGGCGATCTTATAGAAGGAACCTCAACAACAATTATTTTATATTCAAGCAGTAGTCTTATAATCACAATTACTGGATGATGTGCTCATGATAACCATCAGATCAGCCTTCCGATTCTGTAACTCACTTTTCGAACTCACACAGCGGTTTTTACAGCGGCGGTCGCGCTCAAATCAGTCGTAAAGCAGTCATTTTAGGATTTGGCATTCTGATAAACAATAAACTACAAACTGCCTCCTTATCAAATCAGTCGTTAAATATTCCTAGCAAAACCCATACTTCTGATGGGTACATAAAAATATACAAAATGATAAATGATCATTATGAATACAGTTTTATGACAAAAAATGTCGATTACCTTATTCAATTAAAAAGCCTTTTTATACGCATTTTCATCATAACACACTTAGTTATTTATTTTTCAATTTAATTGATATAAAATATAAGTTGTAACGTGCATTCTAGCACATACTTGATGTCATTCGTATGTCTTATTTCTCGGAGCAATTACGATGTCCAATTAAAGAGAACACTATAATCAACAGATAATTAATTTAATAGCATTAACTTAAACGTCGATTGATTACGGGAAATTGAGGTCGAAAGTTGCATTGTGCATAATAATGGCTTAACGAGCTATTGATACAGCCTTAAATGGAAATATTGTTTCTTTTACAAGTACAAATTACGTTTTTATTTTATATATGAAGTTTCTAGAAGAGCTTATAACGGATATTATGAGGTAAAAGCTTTTTGATTGTTCGCAATGAGTTGTTCTCAATGTCACGCTTTTTTTCTTCTCAACGATTTTCTATCCCAATACAAATAAACGTTTTCTATAGTGTACACTGTACATAGTGTAAGTGTTCTATAACTGCCTTCGTTTTTAGTAGCAAATACGCTGAATGCGCGTTGTACAAGTTGTTCATTCATATTGTTCACCTGAACTGGGTTCTTGATCTCGCAGAATTTTTACAGTGTAAAAATTTAATAAACAATTATATATTTTGGTTCAATACATATATTCTACATACATGCTATTTCGAACTTAGATTTAGCTTGACCTCAGAGCCTTTTAAGGGTGTCAAAGTTTGCGTGCAAAGCAAAGAATGCTTGCCAAAATAAGTTTTCGTATAAGAGTTACCTACAGGCTACAACCTACTTTTCTGAGTGTTTCTGTTTGTATTGATTGAAACTTATTTTACAAAAAAAATAAAACTAGACTATTTTTGTACAAAGAAGACGACGATGACTAACAAAATTAATCGATAATAATCGTACGATATTTTTGTCTTATGAATTAAATGTTATCAAATAATTTTATCTTTTTAAATTGTATGATATGACTAGAGATAAGCTTTCTTATAAGCGTATAAAATTTTCATTCACAGACTACTACGCGCAAGAATACCAGAGATATACGAGTATGGGCATATCGGAAGCTAAGGACGACTCGCCACGGACCACTCCGGAGCTCCACAGATCGGACCAGTCACCCTCAGACAGACCCCAGGGCTCCGCTGACAGCGATGACGCTGACGACTTTCCCCCAAAAAGGAAGCAACGCAGATATAGAACCACCTTCACAAGCTTTCAACTAGAAGAACTGGAGAAAGCATTCTCAAGGACGCATTATCCTGACGTTTTTACCAGGTATGTTTAAATTTGGAACATTTTCAACATAGTTCAACATTTCAAGACCTTGTTATCATTCAGTTTACTTTTGAGAAGTAAATAAAATCGCGCGTAGGGATTTAAGGAGTTAATTGAAAACATTATTTTATTTCTCAAGTAGCTGTATTAAAATCGCTGTATAAAAAAGTGGCTTAATAAAATCCTTAAAAGAGGAAATAAATCGAGTCCTTAATAAGCTGTAACGATGACAGCTTACAGTAAAATTCACCTCCAAATAAATAGCAATTGTGTTTGGACTTATTCATTAAGAGTTAACGCTTACTGTTATATTTTCTTAAATCAATTGTTTTCTAAGTTGCACTCCTTGGGTATTCATTATACCGTTTAATCTACTATTAAAGACAATTTAATCAACGACGCTGAGTAATCCGTTATTACAAAACACGAGGATTTAAGACTTATAACAATATTGTTTAATGATACGGTCATAAATAATTTTTTTATGAATATTTCCTCCGGTAATATAAGTATTACCGAAAGTTGTTGTTAATTTAATTGCTTAGCGGATATGTGAACCTGTATCAGATAAAGAACACGTACAATATCACCAAAACGCGATGAAATCTAAAACATTAATTAAAATACATTTTAATTATCAATGATTTTATCAAATAAAAAAATAAACGAAAACCTAGATTTAGACATCTATCTGGACATTGAACATTTTGGCTTACATTAGCAATAAATATGTAATACATTTTTTTTAATCGAGCTAGTTTATTCAATACACACCTAGAATATATACAACGTATATATTTTTAAATTTATTAAAATCTAGATTTAGAAATAGAGTTTAGAACGAAATAGATTTTTATTTCCAACACACAAATGCACAAAAAAGAAAAACAATAACTAACCTTAAATAATACAGTATTTACAATTTTCTTAACTTACAAAGTAATAATAAAAATAAATAAAATGAAAATCAAAACCAATTTAAAAAGTTTGGTCTCTGTGGCAGTGTACCTTTAACGAAATATGTAGTAGTTGTGAAGATCTTGCTTATTTAAGATATGATTTAGGCTTATGATTACTTTATAAATAGTAACTTTTCGGTTTCAAAAATATATATATTATGATGTAAATGTAACAATTTAATTACCAAACAATACTAATAGAGAAATGTTTAAATAATATTTTTATGAACTTTCATTCTATAGCTCTTTGATTAGCTTCCTACGATGTTTCAATGGTATAGAGTATTGAAATGTTATACTGGTACTTTATTAATATCATTATTTAGTGACAAAGTCGTGATTTTCATTAAAATCAAATCAAAATAAATGCAAAGGTGGAAGTTTGTAGTTTTTTGTTTATCAGAATGCCAAATCATAAAATGACTGCTTCACGACTGATTTGAGAGCGACCGCCGATGCGAAAACCGCTGTGTGAGTTCGAAAAGTGAGTTACAGAATCGCAAGGCTGTAGAGTTGTAATTCATACCATATCTTATACTGGATGTAATATTTAAAACCTTCAGCAAACTTACCACTTAACTGCATTAGCGATTTCAATCATTGACTCATTAGTTTTTTGATCTTTGATTGATACACCCCAACCAATAACCGTGACGTCAACAACGAAACATTATTTTCTTATTGACGTCGTCACGTTTCAATGGTTCACGTCTCAATATACGTATCGCTGATGTCTGAAGATAGCTTATTTTACTCATAGGAAATTGTATTAGTTCAAAAAGACACTAATGTGTGATCAAAAGTCCCAATTGGCTTGTATAATTTTTATACTAATTTTAAATGTATTGTTTCAGAGAAGAACTCGCTATGAAGATCGGACTTACAGAAGCAAGGATTCAGGTAATACTAGATTCCATCATCTGCCTTCGATAACTACTTTTCTTTCATAGTGTAATTATGTGACCTACTTACAATGATTCTTAATATTTTCCATATTAGCACAGTAATATTTAAGTTCATTTATGGTATTTATAAAAAATTATGGATTAATTTGACACACATCTGAAAAGCGGAAATTTTTAAGAAATAAAAAGCATAATAAAAAAAAGCATGAAACATACAAAAATATGTTAGAATTTGGTACATTTACAATTTTATTTCTTAAACAATGAAGATGATTTACACAATTTATATTTAAGTAACCGCTTCATGTGAGAAGATCCTTAAAGAAATCGGGAAATATTTATTTGGCATCGAAAAGGGTCGCTATGAGTTATAAATAACTGAACTAAATAATCAAAACCTTAAAGAAACTATACTTTTGAAGTTTTACTTCTTTTGGCGCGTTAGGGAAAAATGATGAGAGTAAATTTTTACGATGCGCGCGCACACCGTCACATAGTGCGTTTCCAAATCTAACCTTCGCCATTATTGTGTTAAATGAAATAAATATATTTCGAACTTTATAAGCGGCTTGTGAGCATACAGTATGATATTGATTTAACAATGTTCCTCTCCAGTCGCACTCTTCATTTCTGAAGGTCGTGTTAGTGGCGCCGCTCAACTTCCTCGACTCTCCCCTGTCTTCGGCAAGCCTCTGCGCCTGGGTATAGGACCCGTAAGAACCTTTTCTTGATCGGCCCAGCGAGTTGGGGATCGGTCTGGTGCCCTCCACTCTGCCAGTCACGATGACTTTTTCTAGGCTTTCTAGATCTCTGCGTGTTAACCATACAAAGAATTTTCTTATTTGTTAAATGAAGTAGAAATCCGAGGGGCGACATACCTCTAGTACAAAAATCATCTAATATACGTAAGTTTAGTCCATAGAAATGTTTAAAAAACCTTCTCGTGTGCATAACTAACTTTTGAATTACTTCCACATTTTACCCGATCATATACAACCTACAAATTCCAGATTTTCCAAACGTAATCCATCCTAGAAAGCTGTCACGTGCCCTCATTTTCCATTGGACATAACCTAATTGGCCCTCCCTATCCAGAGCAATAAATTAACGAGATAGTGTGGTGAATGTACGCAGACACAAAATGAAACATTAAAATTTGATAAAGTATAATAAATTTACGTCGTCCTGGTAATGTTTTTATCACGGTAATGATATATGTTTTCTCTGAACTTGATGACAAAGTGATTTAAGTTATCACTGTAGTTTAACCAATATTGGTATATATATTGCAAAACTTTTGTATTGACGTCGAATTCTTATTATATGTAATTAATTACCTACGGTATATTGTATATACACAGACAGAAGTAAACTTCAATTTGAATTGTAAAGGCTTTTTTACCGCGACAGTCAATCAAGTTGGTTAAGTCATGTCGTAATTAAGTTTTTGGCGAGTGCAAGCAACAACATGTTCACCGAACCATTTTAATTAAATAATACAAGTTTTCACGTACAAAGGCGCCGAAGTATTATGATCATAACTTCAAAGAAACGATAGACATTTTGAAAAATTAAATCGCAACGCACTCGTAACACTTACAATAATTGTTGCGATCATAATGAAGTAATTAACAACGTTCCAAAACAGACTTTATTTCTTAAATGCTTGGTACAAAATTGAGCCGTTAAAATTCACTGACTGCTAAAAAAGAACTACATATTTGTAGCCATAGAGGGAGGGAGGCCATGATTTAGAAAATAAGACTATTTTTTCAATTTAAACTATCGTTCGTCAAGCCACTTGATTTTATTCAATATTAAAATGTAGATAAGCTCTAATATTTAGAAAACGTTGTTTCAATAGCGAAGAAAACCAATTCTTAAAAGGCCGGCAACGCATTTGCGCGCCTTCTGGCTAAGTGAGTGTCCAAAGACGGCATTATCACTGTCTGTATGGTGTCCATTATCACTTAAAATTAGTCCTCCTGTCCGTTTTCCTCCTGTTACATAAAAAAAATACTTGTTAATAACCTTATTTTCTTAAATATCCAAGTTATTTCGGCCGCTTAGTACATAAACGATTCTGCGAGACTCTTTTTGCGAGGCTTGGGACGAGGTCCGAGTCTCGTAGGAGACACCCTGGCACTAGTCGCGGGAAAAGCCACTGGTTAGACTGGTCTTGGATCCTTCCTTTAGGTCGAAGGAAGAGCAGCACCATCCGTCTTGCACAGTAGTAGAATTACAATAATCTTGTGTTGCTATTGTAATGTAATGCTACCTATAGCATTTTGTACTCGTACGAGTACAAAATATTTTAACATAACACATTTTCTACCTATTAGACTTTGTTATCAAACTTGCCAGGTTATTAAGCTTATTTTGAGGCTGTAAAAGCGTCCATAAACTTATAGAGACGTGGTCACCCACATAGCATTCATAATGTCGACATTTAAAGAAATGTTCTGAATTTTTTACACGTGCACATTTATCATAAGTGAATTAATTTAAATCACCATAAAATGAAATTTTACATAATTATTGCTGCTCTTTAGGTATGTCTGTGGTTTTTGCCATAAAGCTCATGTTTTATACAGCACTTAACTGAATACAAATCAATCAACTTCACTATTCGTTCTTTTGACCTATTATCAATCATTAAAATTGCATTCATGATATTATATAATGAAGACGTAAAAAGTATGAATTTGTTAATTAAGAAAGTTGTAATTACTTTAATATCTGTATCCCATGATTAATTCAGTAATTGGACAGTGCCAATTCATCCCTTTTTTTTTAGTTTTGGGTTCAGTTGATTTAAAAAGAGCATTTGGTTTATATTTCTAAATTAATTGATACATAATTGATAAGGAGACAAGGGCATATCTCGAATTTATGATGAGAGAGTTTTTATAATGTTGGAATGATGTAAACAAAACAACGTGAATGAATTCGATCAATTGCCCTAAAAATATTTCGAAATATCTATAGCGTGTCATAGGCAATTCTTTTTATAATAACTCTTTCATTGTACCACTAACTTTCCCGCTAAGTGTAAATATTTTTTTAAATTTCGAACACGAAAAATTTTCTCAGACATACAAATTTCGAATGAAGACGCAGAAAATTAGGCTCCCACGCCATAATTAAATTAAAAAATAATCGGTGGTGGTCAAATATGCTAGTAAAAACATAAAAGATAATTAAAATTGTACTTTGTCATACCCGAAATAATCCATAAAAGTATTTAATTAACTGAACGATCAATCGAAATCAATCAACGGGGGTCTTGGCAATACTTTATTAAAAGTTCGTTCGCGAGGTTTTGGCTCCCCATATTTGGAGTTGAAACAAAGTAAGGCAGGTGCGTGATATAAATAGTAAATAAATATAAATTACTATTACAAATTGGGTCTTATACTTAGTTTCTCACGGGTATTTTTTTATCACGTTAATATTTAGTATGAGTTATTGTATAACGTTTCCAGGTTTTATATGCTTACGTAAAATGGTTTGGACATAACTATATAGCGTAATAACATCTAGAGTATGATGTTACGATATGCACTGATCTAAGACAATTAGAAAAGTCAAAATAATCCTAATAATATTGAAGAAGAAAGAGTTTTAACATTGTAAATTGTTCTGCCCACATTTCTACTTTTAAACTCTGAATTAAATGGTAGCTAATACGGCGTTTTTTATAGGTCTGGTTCCAGAATCGAAGGGCAAAATGGCGAAAACAAGAGAAAGTCGGGCCTCAAGCGCACCCCTACAACCCTTACTTGGGTGGTAGTGCTCCGCCCCCACCATCGGTGGTCGCTTCCATGCCAAACCCTTTCTCCCAAATCAGCTTTGGCTTTAGAAAACCTTTTGATGCAAATGCATTGGCGTCTTTTCGGTGAGTATGAAAAAAATCTTTTACATAATTCAACCAATGAGGTTAGCACAACCAGCGCCTTTGTTAGCATGTATCTATGAGTTTACTTTTATGACGAAAGTAAACTTACCTTAATGTATCTCTCTATAGGCTTACAGGTCCTTTATTAGAGTAGCTGCGACAAATAAATACCTATCGAGAAACTATTAATCTAACTAAAACACAGTCACCTTACACACACTACATTTGTCAAAGATTTGATTACCTGATCTGAAATATTACGCAGTCTTAAAAAGATTTATTCGTTTTTGGATCACGCGAGTAGGTACATTTGAATAAGAGATCGATGAGAGTTTTACACCGATCGCGACTGTTGTTATGTATTAGTAATACTCGTAAATATCTTACTAAGTATATTCATTTAACATAACCCGTTTTTGCTTTTAGGACTGCTGGAACGCTGTATTAATAAAATGTTATTTTCGCAGATATTCAAGCGCCCCAGTGATTGGTTCGCAATACCTCAACGCGTCTCTTTCCCGCCCGCCCATGTTCAGCGCTCCCATGTACACATCAACGCCTCCCTTCCACTCGCTACTCGCTGGACTCACAGCTCCACCACGGCAATCCCCCGACCCACCTCCCGTATCTCCTCCTATATCCCCCGGCAGCGAATCACCCCCCAACCAAGCTCCTGAAGTCGAGCGTAGGAGTTCCAGCATTGCTGCGCTTCGGATGGCGGCAAGAGAACACGAATTACGACTTGAAATTCTCAGACAAAGACATCACACAGACATGATCAGCTGAACTTTGTGATATTTAGAGTGGTTTCGTTAAGCGGTTTGTGTAATTCCGGACGCCGCGATGTGTCTAGTTTGAAAACCTAGCAGGAGTCGTCGAATAACTTTTGCGATTGTCTAAAGCAGTGTTTCCCAACGTGGGGCCTACGTCCCAATTCTATTGTTAAGGGGAGCTATTTGAAAATTTATCAAATTTATTTTAAATTTGAATTTCACTTTTTCATTTCATATTTTGAATTTTTACTTACTGTTTTTCATTAACAATTTGCAAGTAATTTCCTCCTGAAACCTGTCATTTAAGTTTCTTAAGTGAACATTTCAATTATTTATATAAAAATTGTGTATGTTGAGAGCCTCCCCCCGTAAGAATATTAGAAAGGCTAATGTGGGGCATGGTCGAAAAAGGTTTGGGAATCACTGGTCTAACACCACATAGTAAAATACTCGACTAAATAAAAAGCACAACGCTCCACCACAGAGTAAAAACGATGACAGTAATATAGACAATAGAATAGAATATATTAACGATTAAATTGGATCTTGACAGATCCACAGTTTACTACTTATATTTATTATTATACCTGTATATAACAATGTACAAAAACACCGTGTTCATAATTTTAGCGCGCACAAAGTAATTTTAATATTGGGCTGTTTTACAAGGGTTGCACATTTACATTGGTGTTCAATTTTATGATTTTTTTTTTGTTTAATAATAAGGACCAGAGAGAATAACATACCAGTAAGTTTTAAGTAACGAAATTTATACATGTATTTAAAAAAAACTTCGAACGGTCGAACTATTTTACTTTGTATTTTAACTTACTTCAAAATAAGGTTTTAAAACTCGAATTTTGAATAGTGCCTTTGAGTCTGTGTGTATTTTTATTAAGTTTATAGATGTGTTATTTAGAATAATGTTTGTAACTTCATCCGTCCAATTATTGCCTTATATTTATTATAGTTTAAGATAGTTGTACATATCTAAATTTAGTATTAGATATTTTCAAGTGTGATTAAATTTATACCCCTTTTTAAGTTATATTGCAATATACCTGAATGTTCCTTACCCAATAGACAGTCTTTGTTTTCCTTGACTGAGAGATCGTCGCGTTACGGTCTTAGATTCTATATAAATGAAATAATAACATCTTTTAGAGAATAAACAGTGTAAAAAATAGACTGTTATTCGCGCATCTTGCTGTTCAACAATGGCTTGCAATAATCTGTAGAAATCTGGTTCGCAACATACCATAGATTATGGGGAAAAAATGTACTTCAAGATTAATCAGTATTAATTACATACTATGTTAATGTTGAGACAAATTGAAATTGTTAAGAAACGACTATGAATTGTCATTTAAGATTTCAATATCTACTTAGCATTTGGAAGTTCATTTTGATCCAAAGAGACGCATGGATTTCCGTAAATATCATTTAGATTAAACTCATTTGTTTGTTTCCTTTACCATATATCAATCAGTATGAAATAAAAGAAATTATACTATTGCTGTATTTTATTTATCACCCTTTAACATAAATATATGGTTAAGGTTCTGTAGATACGTTTATTTATTTATTTCATATAGAAACTACAGAGCGGCAAAGATTTAAAAATACACTGGTTGATAAGCTAAAAAGGCTCTGGGAAAATGTCCTAAACATATAAGAAATGGAAACTTTATATAGAATCTCTAGCTATAACAGCTGCTGCATATTATAATGGCGAGTGCTAGAGCTTTTTCGACACTAAATTTAGTTATATCTAATTAATCCATGTAAACAAAGGATTATGCTAGTCGTGATAGGAGCGGTTAAAACCTGTTAGTACAATTATACAAATTAAATAAAGAATTAAACAGCTAATGTAGCTAAGTCTCCATTAATTTCCATATTTAATTGATTTAAATGTTTTCCAAATATTAATCTTTTTCACATGCGTATGCATGTATTAACTCTTTTGTATTATATAATACAAAATATATTAAGACTTTTTTCATAAAAATAGATCAGTCTAATTACACCGTCTTAATTCATCTGTCCCTTTTCATCACAGCGTAAATATGATTTCATAGAATGAGCCGAAAATTCAGGTATAAATGGTGTAATTAGAGGGATTTATATATGCATAAAAGGGTTAATATCTATATACGTTAACGCATTTGTGGAATGTTAAAACCATGCATGCGCATGTGAAAAAGATTAATTTTGTGAAAACATTAAAATCTATTCGCTAATTTACATAACTACCGCCGAGCATTAATTTGAAAATGCCCGAAAGCCCATTACGTTTCAGTGAAGCAGGCTAAATTAAAGAATCTCAGATGTAAACAGAAGTATTGATAAATGAATACGAGAGAGTGTAGGTTTTTGCATTACTGTTCTTTATTATAACTGCTATTCTATGAAAATAAAAAGTCTATGATTATAAAAAGTTGACTTAATTGTTTCGCTAATTTATGGAGTTATCAAGTTTTGTTTTGAAACAAAATATTTTATACTTATTAAGCCCTCCATGACTCATTATTAAGCTCGCCTTCTCGCCATTTTATTGACTATATATGCTCATATATATTCTAAAATATCAAATCACAATCTTGTCACTTTCATACATAATCGATATTGTAGAATAGTTCCATTGTGGTACTTTAAAAAAAATATCTTTGTTATATAATTAACTATTAAGCCTTTCGATTCTGTAACTCACTTTTCGAACTCTCACAGCGGTTTTCGCAGCAGCGGTCGCGCTCAAATCAGTCGTGAAGCAGTCATTTTACGATTTGGCATTCTGATAACAATAAACTACAAGCTCCCTCCTTATCAGAATGCTGTCAAATCGTAAAATGACTGCTTCACGACTGATTTGAGCGCGACCACCGCTGCGAAAACCGCTGTGAGAGTTCGAAAATTGAGTTACAGAATCGCAAGGAAGTTTGTTATTGAAGAGTTGGGAACCCTCACTGAGTTATTTTTTACTTAAAAGGTTTATTTATCTAACACATTTTTATACCGAATAAACACATTTTACTGTCTTTTTATTTTTACTTTCGAGTTACGGATAGCGTACGCGAATCTCATTTGAAAAATCGATACCCAACAATCCAATTTCGGCTTTCACCAACCACGACGCAATCAATCATGCACTCATTACTCATCACTGCATGAAATAGCTAACTGTTAGACCACCATCAATCAGCCAACAATACATTGACACTCATTAATAATCTAATCACATCTAATTAAAATGTAATCCAATAAGAAATTCAATTATTGAAGATCATGGATCCGTGGGAAGAGCGTGGGCCCCAATTGATTTCAAAAGAGTTATTAATCTACGATTCAATTATAATGTTGCTTTAAGGTAAGACTTATATACTTATACTCTATATTGTCTGTATTCATTCTTCATTGGCATGAAGCCGTGTCTGATTTACGTTTATTAAACGCACAGACTATACTGAAACACAGATCTACGTCTAGGAGCAGCCGGCAAGGCGCTGCCGCATTTTAATCTGTGCATTTTTTTCAAATTAGCCAATCGTTTTTTGTTTCAACTCAAACCAATAGTTTAAATGTGATTTTAACAATTATTATTCCATCCTTCAAAACTAAGATGCGTTAACTATATAATATAAGCTTTGAAAGCATTAAAGAATTCGTTTATTAATTTAAAAATCTAAGTTGGAAGCTAATAAAAATAGTATTAATATGAAAGATATAATTTAGATTCCTTTAATAAAACAAATACGTAAGAAGTTAATTTTATGTATACTGAATATAATTCTTATCCTGACTATGGATCCGCCTTCTGGCTACAGTATAATAAAGAAATTGGTCTAAAGCACAAGCTTATAATTATAATTAATTAATATATTGTCTATTATAAAACAGACAACACATCTATGAAAAATATTATGGTTTTCATTACGGATTATTTAATTATGTGCCCCAAAAACACAATCAGTCAAATACTGGAAAATCGGGTATTTAAATGTGTAACATGAATAAATTTAACGATTACTAGAATAAAGTGAGCAGTTTTGGCCTAGTGGATTTAGCGTTAAATTCGGCGCTCAGGTTGAACCTCAGCTGTGCACTTATGGACTATCGATCTGTGTACGCATTTTACTCGCTGTACAGTTAAGAAAATTTTTGAGAAAACAGGCATGCAAGACCCAAAAAAGACGACGGCGTAGCGGCACATAAGGCTGATCGACCACTTGCCTATTAAAAAACCAATGATCACGACATAGATACAGAAACCTAAAGCCCAGACCTAAATGGTTGTAGCGCCAATAGTTTTTATAAAATAAAGTGATTTATAAACCATTTAATACTTGATGTGTCTAATCGTTACTTTGCCGATAATAATTTTATAAAAACTACAATATAAAGCGATTTTAATTACATATTATCTTTACTTATTAAATATTTATAACATTTTTTCAGCAAATACTTTTTAATAAAATTTGGATCTTGATCATAGAGAAAACCTACTCTACGATTTTAATCGCGATATCTTCAATCTTACACCACAATCAAAGGTTAGTGGTGGGCGGCTGCTCGCCAAATCTAATTACGATTTTTATAAAAACTTGAGCTAAAATAGCTATTTTATAATAACGGAATCGTGTGAATTGGGCGCGTCTGAACCAACGATTTATAATTAATTCCCGGAATATTTGATTTATAGCAACAGTTGGAATTTGAAGACATGGTTTAATTGAAAGGTATTCTTGAAAAAAATTGCTTTTCGTGGATTTATGAAAATATTAATTAACAAAACATTGTAATTCCGCGAGATTGGAGAGATTACGTTGCGCCTGAGTTCTTCCATGGCTAATAGTTTTCTTAAATCTTATATATAAAATTCTCGTGTCACAATGTTAGTTACCATTCTCCTCCGAAACGGCTTGACCGATTTTTATCAAATTTTATATGCATATTCAATAGGTCTGAGAATCGGCTACTATCTATTTTTCATACCCCTCAGTGATAAGGGTTGTCCACCTCTAACATTTTATTTTCATTTTTTGGACGAAATTTTAATTTTTAATTTTTTTATAATGTGCCATTAAAAAATACAAACAACCCTAAATTTTCACCCCTCTACGATCAACCCCTATTTCTTATTATAGTAGATAGTTATTTTTATTGAACTAAAAAAAAATCCTAGAAATAATATACATGGCAAAACGACGTTTGCCGGGTCAGCTAGTATTATATAAATTCTACTCGATCTTAGATAGAACACATAGTTTAAGTTCCGGTTCCGAATCTGACGAAGCTTCTTGACTAAAATCTAGGTAAGATTACTAGGTGTCGGTCAGTGCCGTACGAGCCGAACGACCTCTAAATTTCACCAGCATCATCTTGATGGTTGGAGGTCTTCCACAGTCCGTTTCACAAGGTATTTTCTTCTGTGAACTGGCGAACTGTGGAATCGGCTCCCTTTCCTTCCCTCAGAGATACGGCCTCCAAATGTTTAAAAAGCGAGTCTACTCCTCCCTCAAAGGCCGGCAACGCACCCACCAAAAGTGGTGTCTATGGGCGCGACAATGTATTATCGTCTTAAAAGTACTGATTAAATGAAAGGTTAATGGTATTAAATCTTTCACATTTACCTCCAATTAATATGAATTGAACACCTGCTGCTCTGCGTAAGAAAACATACGTAATCAAACCCGATAGAGCTAATAAATCACTACATTACTGTACTTAGATATCGTGAAGTTTATTTTTATGTATTTATTGAAATTACAAAATTATACAGTAGCTAATCATACAGATGTTATTCCACAAACACCCAAACACACACACACACACGTGTTGTGGGTGACCAGAAGGAATCTCGCTGTTGGCCTTAAAGGGCCTTTACAGCTTTACAGCAGCTGTTTTGTGCTTTCTGAAATCCAACGTCTCAATAAAACTTCGCCTCAACGCTTCATCGCTTCTTCCAGGATCATTTAATGCCGACCTTAAGGTGAAAAAGTAATATTCGTTCTTCGCTGCCACTCGTTTTACAAAAAATACAAAAATATCCTTCTGTTTTTGGAAGCCAGTTACTAACTCCTTATCAAGACTGATTTACTAACGTATAAATAATTTAAATTTTACTACGTAGAAATAATTTAAAATCTACACCTGGTTGTTTTATTTTTAATATACGAAGCAAATATTACTAAGGCAGTGTCGTTAAACGTTTAACATAACACAACCGAACAATTGATTTTAGATGTGTACGAATGATTAATTACCACATTTATTTCTTAATTTAAATGCCGATTACGATTCAATAATTATTTACAATCGTTACGTAATTAAAAAAACGAATATGGCATTTTAACATTGATTAATATACTCAAGTTTTTAATTAAATTTGGATTTTTACAATTATGAAGCAGTAATTACAGCATACCAAGACCAGAAGTTAACAAGACGGTTATGAAATGTTTCAACCGACTATCGTTAACTGCCACGCCCAACCGTAATCAATTCTTATAATTAATCGATTTGAGACGTCTATTATTTCTACCCTTTGATTCATGGGAGCCTAGTACATCTGTTACGTTAGTTTCAATGGACGACTATTCTTGCAATAAATTGGGCCAAAGCGTTTGGGACAAAATTATAAAATCCTTGCTTCATTTATGTAAAAAATTACATTAATTAGTATCGATTAACGAGTTAAATGGCTTTTCCTAACATATAGTTACAGATTCATACAAATTACGCTCACTCATGCACTCACGCGTTTTACGTGTCTTGATTCAAAAATAAACATAAGAAATTTTTGTAAACAGTTTTAAAAATATTCAAAATTACATTTTTAAATAATTGTACTTTGTTATGGAAGAGCTGGGAACATAGGTATTTTTTACTCCCAGATTTTACACATTGTAATGCATACTTTATAATGAAGATACTTTTTTTTTTTTATTAGTTTAGCAAAGTATGAGTGGTGGGGGAAAGTTCACATACGATCGTTTTATAGGACTAATAAAAGACTTTTGAGTATGTATGAGATGAGTACAGTTCTAATCAAATTTAGACATTAAGTTCACACGGCGATAAAATTTTCGCATTTTACGCCCAATTTTGTTAAAATACAATTGAAATAACTGGATAGTTATCGATTAGGTCCAATGATCGATTAATTGTTATGTGCGTGAACAATTTGCAAACATAAAATTTTATTTGATATCGTAGTTTGCTTTTCAAATTGCAAGTTAACTACGCATGATTTTTGATAACTCAATAGATTGTACAATTAGTACAACAGGATATATAACTAATTGGAGATTATTGATATCCGCGGAAATTAAAAACATTATAGTTAAATAAATTGTGTGGCATAGCAGTGTACAATTGATAAATTAACTGGCAAACATATAATATTTGTTAAAATTTCACTACGATTTCTCATCGAGACGTCTCTTATTAATAAGGAAATCAAAATACATTAAAAAGATATTCATGTATGTGAACATTTGAAAATAAGTGGACATAAACATCAGAACAAACTGTCAATTGTCATCTGTCATGACATGTCAATTTTAAGAGCTAACTAAATGTGTACAGCGCAGAAAGCTACTGGGGCTTGAGGCAAAATTACTTTACGGTAGGCGTAACTCACGATCGCCAAAGGAAGTTTGAGAATGACATTAACTAATGCTCTATCACGTGACCATTTCTATACAAATTCGTTTGGCCTTAGTTGGTGTGGCCGTTCGTAAAGTGATTTACCCCTGTAGTTATTGAAACGTTTAAGTGGAAGACTTGCTAACAAATGCTTGCTTAACACCTAGAACAGCCCTGCGATTCTGTAACTCACATTTCGAACTCACACAGCGGTTTTCGCATCGGCGGTCGCTCTTAAATCAGTCTTGAAGCAGTCATTTTATGATTTGACATTCTGTAAAGGTGGGAGCTTGTAGTTTATTGTTTATCAGAATCGCAGGGCAGATAATTGTTTAAAGTACAACACGATTTCTAATCCAAACATCTCTTATAGGTAAGAAACCCAAAAGGTTTATTTAAGTGAACATAAAAAAAGGTGACATAAAAATCAGAACGAACTGTCAATGTCTATTGTCATCTGTCATGACGTCTGAATTTTGAGAGAAAAGTGAGCAGCGCAGTAAAACACTGGGTCTTTCGTAAAGCGATTTTGTCTGAAACCCTTGGAGTTATTGATATGGTAGAGTGCAAGACTTGCTAACAAATGCTTAACAACTATACCTTTAACACCGCTTTACCGAATTACGCTTATCAATTACCAGACTACCAAGTGAAAGGCTAGTCCAATCACTTGACCGCCATAATACTCATATTCCCATGCATTATAGTAGCTCAATCTATACTATTTTAGCTTATAACACCGATTATGTACAAGCGATTCTTATTCATATTGCTATCTCATGTTACATCATGATCAATCAATCTCAGTTACATCCAATAAAGATGGAGAAGCGCTACAATGATTTATTTGATGGATGGAGCTGTGAGCTCTAAAAGAATATTATGAATAGTAATTTCTTTAAATAATTCTACGTAAATTGAATGCTAATGGAAAAACATACATGCTACATATCCACATGTTAAAATAATATTTTGTACCTAGGGGATATGTGCGACAGAACCTTTAAAATAACAAAAAATTCCGCAAAGCTGAATTTTGGTGGAGAGCTGGGGTTTACCATTACAAATAAAGGTTTAAAAATCCCCATCGATCCTAAGTGTGCTACAAATGTTAATCGGGGTCAAAGGTCAAAATTTGAGGTCTAAAGTTAAAAGACGCTGCGCTTGCTGAATACTGTCTCCGACACTATCGACTTTATGTTCGCAGAGAAAGGTTCACAGTGGCGATATTGATTATCTTTATATTAATTATATATTTCATATGCTTTTGTTTTCGACATCATCGTATTGAATAAGTACTGTAAGGTTAGTGTTTGTATATTTTGTGAAAAAATTAATAAATAAACATGACTCAAGTTTTGTATCCCAGCCAATAGTTGTCTACCTGGAAATAGAACAAACAGTCATCTGTGATACTATAAAGAGTAAAATATATCTTAATATATATATTTCTTGTGTGCGTGTGTATGTGACTGAACTCCTCCTAAACGACTGGGACCAATTTTGATGAAATTTTTTGTGTGTCTTCAAGGGGATCTGGGAATGGTTTAGATTCACAAATCAGCCCGGAAATTTTTGTGTGTCTTCAAGGGGATCTGGGAATGGTTTAGATTCACAAATCAGCCCGACAGATGGCGCTGCAGTCGGTACTTTCATACTTTGTTTAATATCTTAATCGGTTGAAATATCATGCAGGACAACGTCTGTGGGGTCCACTAGTATATTATTAAATTTTTAGTACATTTTGTTAATTAGATCACTCGAAAATATTAACTAATTTTCAATCCAATTTGAGAGCCCGGTAATAAATCACATCGTCTATTCAAATATGGAGCCGTAAATTAAAATAATAAATTGGGTATCATTTCTCATATTAAACAAGCGATTACTATTTAAACAAAAAACAATATTACTAAACAGTAATAAATGAGGCACTCGGCGCATATTTTTAGGGATCCTTCGCCACTTAGTTATCTAGTTTAAATATTTACATGTGTAGCTAAACTTTTCGTTTCCATAAGTGGCTGATTTTTCTTAACACACAGCCTTGCGATTCTGTAACTCACTTGTCGAACTCTCACAGCGGCGCTGACGGATTCATTTGAATTCATTTGATTTGTCGCGCTCAAATCAGTTGTGAAGCAGTCATTTTACATTAAACAATAAACTACAAGCTCCCTCCTTATCAGAATGCCAAATCGTAAAATGACTGCTTTACGACTGATTTGGGCGCGACCGCCGCTGCAAAAACCGCAGTGAGAGTTCGAAAAGTGAATTACAGAATCGCAAGGCAGTGCACTAATATTCACTGTGCACACACAGTGCACTGTTATAAAGGCACTGTGCGCCCGCGAATTCGAACAAATAAAACGGGACGGCCGATCCATCCTCTTCTCCAAGCAGTTCAAGCCATTTTCGACCCCCTATAACTTCTTTGTAGATAAAATTAGAAACCTGTATTTGATGTAAAGTTTGACTTGACAATCGCACTAAACAACATCTTAATATAACGCCAAGTCATTGTATTTATTAAAAACATGAAAGAATAATTGTAATATTGATATGGTCACTATATGATGATGCTAGGTTAGCTAATTACGTAATAAGTTAAGACAGAAGGTCCTTTAAGGGGGGACTGAATAAACTAACAGACTTGGTATTACTTGGATCTCACAACTTTTTACGGAAGAAGAACTGCGTTGCGAGATTTTTTCGGTTATGTCTTTGATGGCATTCATTTTGCTTCTCTAGACATATCTTAATACGCGTTCGTAAACCTATGTATAATCTTATAGCATAGACTAACCCACATAAAAGGCTCATATAGAGGGTATTCAACTAATACTATATTATGTTACTACTTTATTTATTTCTTTTGGTATCGGACTCACGCTTAGCCATCCACAGATCCTAGCGAGTTCTTGTTCCTCATCTAATTATAAGGGTTGAGGGTCGAGGGAGTCGTGAACTAATTAATGATTTCTTCTCGGCTGGAGATCGAGTGTTTTGTTTTTATGACAATAACAGAAGCTTGTTTTGTTCGATGTTAAAGGAGGTTTTATAAAAGAGGTTATTATTAAAAAAGATTTTATCATAAGTGACCTGTATCTATCCACTATTACGTGCTAAGTGTGTACGTGAATGATTATTACTCTACGTACATATTACGAGCAGTGTTGGTCTAGTGGCATAAGCGTACGACTCTCATTCCTGAGGTCGTAGGTTCAAACTGTGCACCAGTGGACTTTTATATATTTTTTATGGCTCACCTGATTGCCTTTATAGTGGAAAGTGATGGCGTATAAGCCTAAGAAAGTCGTAACAAAGGACGTCAACGACGCTCCTAACTCAAGCCAGCTTACATTGTAGTGTCGGTGTTTCAGAGGACTTCGCATACATGTGCGACGTTATTACCAACATAAAATGCTGCTGTCAGAAGATTTCCCTTCATTAATAATACGCAATTTGTGTACAGTTATCTACTATTCATTAGTCTAAGAACATCATTTGAATCGTGTATTTATATATGACAATTCGTATGCATTACTTTAAATGTAATATTAGAGAAATGTAATCAACAAAAACGTGAGATTCCCCGGGTGAAATGATCGCTTGCAAATTATATTACTAAGGCTGTCGTACACGGGATAAAGAAGTGGTAAAGCGTTGACGAACGTATTTGCAACAGTACTTTACATACAATAGGTGGATATTTTGATACAGAACACTTATTCTTAAAACTCATATAGATTAATGTCTCAAAAACTTTAAAAATAATAGATTGATATAATTTTAAATTGATCGCGGTGGTGCCCTGTTTACAAAATTTTTTAAATGATAATTTTTCGTTAAATTCAAATTTGATCAATAATTACTTTAAAGTTTGTAGGTTGTTTGTTTGTTTCTTTTTAGGGACCAAAAATATAGTAACAAATGTTAAAGCACTTAGCGTTCGAGAAAATCTTCAACCACTTTCATTTCAGGACAAATCTCGCAATATTTATCGTTAAATATACCTAAAACCTAGCCAATAATGTATGGAAATGACATTAGCCACACGTTGTCACGTGACCGTTTCCATATTAATTCATTTGACGTTAGTGGGTCACACCTGCCGAAAAGTGATTGTTTGTCTCAAGCCCCTGTAACAAATAAGAGACATATAAGTTTCGCGCGTTACCAACAGACGCGCTGTAATACTCGTTATACAATTTAATTTGATAGTTGTCCATTCACGTTACGAGTAGGTATTATACCTTGTCAAAATCTCTTTGTAATAGCCACTGTAGTTACGTATTGCAGTTGCAGAGATGTTATGTGTGGAATTAGATTTGGCATTCTATCACAAATGTGCAAAGACATTTTATTGCGAGTAGGCGTTCACCCTTAAACATTAGCAGAACAGGAAAGAAAGTTATTATATGGGCGTACAAAAAGTGCGTTAGTGATCCATCATTATTGTCCCGATGAAGTCGTCATCACGATTGACAATTATTCAACAATCTCTGTATTGTTGAATATAGAGCAGAATCTGTTTTTTGATGACAATCCAATTACTTTTTAATGTCAGGCGCCATTTTTTTAATTTAATAAAGAGATTGTAAAGGTCTTGTTGGTAAATATAATCGATTATATAAATTTAAATTATAGGGATAGCTTTGCCTTTTTTTTAGATTTAAACGTTGTTTCTTTAAAATCTATATACTTTTTTATTGTGTATTCTAAATTCAAAATTATTTATCTTGCGTCAAGTTTTTGGTAAAAACTTAAGTCAAAATGCACTTTTGAAAAATGGAATGATAGCTTGTTTGTGATTGGTTGGCTGTTCTAACCTTTATATTCACCTTAACCACTATAAGGTTCGAATACAAAGCAAACATTTCCGATATTGGAACTGGTATAAAGCTTCTATTTAATGCTTTTCATGTTTTTGGGAACTTTCGATACGCTCCCAAATGTAAAATGTATAAAATAACATCTTTTTATGACTTTGATAACTTCAGAAGTTATGTTTAACTGACTTACGATTTATTTAAATTTTTCTATTTGAAAGTCTTTAAACACACAAACATTAACAAACTTTGTAATTATTGAGAATACACTCGTAAAACTATAAATTTTCTGGTAAATGGCCGGAACAATAATATATGACAAATATTTCAAACAGGTGACATAAAAACCAATGTTTTATAAAAATTCAATTATAAAAGAAATGTAATCAAAGAAGCTATTAAAGTAATAATCGTGAATAAACATGGTTTAGACTCAGCGTGATTAGGCCGATGTCACGCCGATAAAAGAGGGCCGAAAATTGAAAAGGCCGCTTCATTAAAAATCCTATATTTTAACATTTTTAAGAAGACAGGTGAACTTTATGGCAGATGATCGGGTGACCATTTATTACTACTAGGTCTCGGACTAAATTCCTTGAACAGAGTCGGAAAACCAAAATAAAGAAGCTACAAAATATGAATATATATATAATGTCTAAAGTTTTTGTAATTATTTTGAATAGAAACTAAAAATAAACTTACTAGTTACTAAGCTTTCAATGATTCCAAAAACTCTAGATATAACACGATTTAAGTAATATAGTCAAAATGTATAACATATAGAATGTAAATTATGATATTTACTATGGACAAAATAGATGTGTATAAGAAAATTCAGCACGTAACATAATCTTCTTTTTAGAGACTGAACCCACTTAATTAAACTTAATTCAAAATATAAACGTAATGGCAATTTTAATTTATATTCTTTATTATCTATTTCAAAAACATGGTCACTCTACATAATCGAGTCGAGCTAAACACCCCGTGGCGTTGATCTAATGAAATAAACTGAAAATCAACACCGGCCATTCGGCGCCCGCGCAGTACCCACGCTATACGCTTTGACTCGCCGCGATCACGAGATAATTAACGCTATAATTTATTGATCGTCCTATCATATCTCAAAACGTGGACACACTATTGTTTTTTAATTGCCGAAACACAAATGTTTTATGTTTATTAAACGTAAATAAATTTTAACGCTGTTTTTGTTTTCAGAGAGAGATTAAATAAGAAAAATATAATGTTTATGAATATATGTCTTATAATTTAATATCTATAAAAAGCAACGAACTCGTGAACTTCATTATATTATTAATTTGGAAACATCAATAAGCCTCTAACCTCCTGCCTTTACAAAAAGATTTTGAAAGAGAACATTAACTGCTGAAAAAATTAAAAACTGTAACTCTATGTTGCATATTATTCTTAATAAATTTGTATACGGCCAGTATATTATTAGGAAATTAAAAAATATAGAACCTTAATTAGATAAAACTTAATACTTATATGTTTACTATATTACACGTTATGTATAATATATATGATAACTTTAAAACTACTAAAATGATTAAACCTACTTAACATATAAACATATTCATTATTCAGCTACTAACGCATCTACAAATGATTGAATTTAACAAATTAATCATTTAAATAAAGGTTATCCGAATTCTGTTATTATGTAACGGTGGGGGTGCGCACACGCAGCGTGAAGCCAATATTTTAACATCTCGTAGAAAGGATTCTATTAACAAATCGATTATCAACAATTTGCAGGTGCTAATTTTTTATAGACAGCTGTTTTATAAGGGCAAGCGAATTTATTATCATTCATCATAAATATGGTTATTAATATAGTATTATCTACATTAGTGTCGTAAAATTAAAATGCGAATCCATAATTATGTTTTTTACTAGCAAAGTATTCTTTTTTTAAATCATATTTCAATAAGTTAGTATAACCAGCCTGTCACATTTAGTAGTTTTTTTTTGTTGTTAGGAAACACAGTTTCTGTAGTATAAAAATATTGTATGTGCAGGCGGTGACAATCTGTGGTAGCTCCCGAATAACGCAAGGGTTTTGGCGCCAATAATTTGAGTTATTCTGTTAGGCGAGGTGGGGAAAGTTTGCACGTTTACTGTTTGTAAGAATAATAATAAAATAACGAGTATAGAGATACTTCTATTTAATCTGGCCATAATAGTTAGTTATACACATACGCGATGTCGGAAATGACTAAATAATTTAAGAAAAACTATATCATAAATATCATCAGAATCTTACAGTATAGAACATTATATAGGTTACTTCCATCCATAAGTTTAATGCCAATTTATGATAATATATAAAGTAATTAAACTGCACATAACTAGTTATTAAAACACTCCCGTGATACTATTAAACACCTCGCTTCGTGTTAAATAACCCTGATTATGCAACAGCTTTATAATTTGGTAATAATAACTCCTTTCAATATACTGAGTCTACAAAAATCAATTCTATCCATTACAGATATTATTTTATAAAAGGGTGTGTGTCGTAACGCCACTCAATTTCTTTAACTCTGACTTGGCAAGTGCCAGTAAATAAAATATATAATTGTCTAATATATAAAATATTCACTTGCCTCACTTGTCAAATGTTGATAATTTTACATTACGCTTCAAATTATTTAATTAAATTTGCCAACGAAAAACTTATTTTTTAAATTGTTATACTTATGAATTATGAATACACAACTTTCAAAACTAAAAATACAAAGGTATAACTTATTTTACTGGTACACAATTTTTATAAAGAAATATATCCCTAGGACCTTGTCAGACCTAAACCAAACGCAAATAGCGTAAACTATATGTAATGTACTAATTCTATTAAGGGTTAGTTCAAAAATAAAATAGAAATAAAACACTAGATTAGATAGATCGCGTGCCTAAAGCTATTCGTAATGAGTTTACCGGAAAATTATACCATGATTAGTCCACTTGGAACCGACATTATTATCTTAGTGAGCGATGGCCTGCCCTAGGCAACTGTCTTTCAACGCCAGCTCAACTTGATCTTTACATATCTCAAAAGATTAGAAAGAAAACTAAAACAGTCAGGTTTCAAGTTAAAATGGACGTATAGCTTCTAAACCTTATTCATTTGCGTTTTGAAATGATTGACACTTTCAATTAGTGAGGTGACCGGGACCTCACAAGAAGGTATTTAACTGATTCGCTTTGAACCTTGTACGTGCAAAACTTCGCTTTATTTCAAGATTGGAAGTTCGAGGTTCAAATGTTTCTGCAATGGCTTTAATCTACCTGTCTAAGTGATAATTGAAATGCGGGAACATAAAACAAACTTTGCCTATATATGTATTATTTAAAGATGCTCACAAAATCAATTTTTAAATCGATACAATTTTTGAAGTTATACTTCTTTAGGCGCGTTATGAAAAATTGGTGAGAGTGAAATTTTACGATGCCCGCGCACCGTCGCACAAAATTAACAGAATGAAGTTGCCCACGGAAGATGCTACGGCATTGGACATAATTTAAAAACAACATTCGAATAATAATAGAATTTATGTTACACTTAATGTAAGAGAATAATAATAAATATTTATTTATTTAATTTTTCAAATGTAAACTGAACTTTATTGACTATAATGACTCCTTTTCCAGTATTTGATTATTTAATTGTAATTAATTATTTGCATGCAATCAAAACCTATTTTTAATAATGCCAAAGAAGTATAACTTCTTACGCGCGTACATAAGTACACGCACCCTTTTTTTAATTAAACTTCACAAGGTTTTGTCATCACGGAAGTAACAATTATAAATTTATGTAAAAAATAATATTGCAAAGACCACCAGTGTGAAGGCATTTTAGATATATTATCCAAGTAATATAAGATGTAGTGTATGTATTCTTTATCACAGTGCTCAGAAATGAGTACAAAAAATATTAATATATTCTATTCGAAATACGAACAAAAAAACTGAATAGGTACAAACAAAATACACACGAAGGAATCTTTTCAGTACAATTAAGTAATTTATATTACAGTTAGATATACATACAAAGCAGTCGGAGAATCACGCGCAGATGCAATTACAGCCAGACGTCTTTATTAGCCCCCATTAAATTAGATCATGCCTTTCGTTCGCTTTTTATTCGTTTCATCGATTTATTTGACAAAGAACCCGTGGGGTTTTCTATCTACGGAGTAGTATTAAGTTGTTTAATCAGTTTTTATGAAGTTTCAATTTCTTAGTACAATGTACAGGTAGGTATATTCTATATGTTCAAGATACTATAGTTTGATGTTGCAAAGAATTTTCGGTTAACTACAAAATTAGTTTCGAAATTAAAATATTATATTAGTGAAATTTTATTTATTATTCTTATGATATGATTTTGTAATCAAGATATCTATTATATCTATTGCTAGTTGCACTTATCTGTAGGTACAAAAATGTATCAATTTAGTTTAAATTCGTGTTTAAAGGCGTAACAAACAATTTCGCGTCACCAAGATTAGATTTTTAAAAAAGAAAACAAATTAGTATAAAGCACAAACATAAAAATATTGAAATCGAATGCTTTTGAGTTTATTCAATGATATCCATTTCAGTTAGTTACGCATAGTGGGATATCAAAGCAGCAGGGCGCTTGATAGTGTGAGCATGACTGTTTATATTATTATTTAGAAGTGTTATATTGTAATTTAAATTTACAAATTTATTAAACAACTTATGCGGTATAAAATTAAAAATATTCACCTCATTTACACCAAGTGTATGTCGAGGCCAGCTGTCAACAACATCTAGATGTCTATATGAAGAATACTTACTGGGGAAAAAGCGCGGGAAACCTTGGTCGTGGCGGGAGTGTTATTTCTTGTGAAATTTTTAAATTTAATTTAACTTGTATAAAAGATTGGTTTGTATTTATAATTGTATGTAGTAGTTTAATTTAATTGTTTTGTTTCTTAATTTGTCTACATACTCTAAAGGTAAGTTTGTATACTTTTTCCTCAAGGACTGAAATCAGGGGAACTCATGAAGACGCTTTGAGCTAGTAAATTTCTTTCTAAACCTCATTCCCAAAAACATTTTTTTTTCCAACGATTCAAAACTTTAAACATTCACTTCACAATCTTAAACAACATCTTCTAAACTTGTCCTATGCTCAAACGAAAATATTCTGATTGTGCAACAATAGTTTAATTATAAAATGTAAGTGTTATGTAGAAATTATTGACAAGTACCGTTAATATGTCAAAAGGAAGAGACTCGCTGCCCACGACACAGGGAATCCTAGTGTGTGGCTAGTGGAGTTTCTTTTAACGTAAACATCCTTTTTATTGTGTACAATAAAGTTTTCCCTTTCTTTCTTTCAAGTCCAAGAACAACTTATGTTGTTCACTTGCTTGGTGCAAATGATAATTATGTTTGTGAAATTGTCAAAATTTTAAATCGTGAGTTGCCTGAAAGCAAACAAAAAAATACAAACACAAATTAATTTTCTTAATACTTTTTACTTACTGATGCTTGATTGAGATAACACTATTGTCAAGGTAGTTCAGGATGTGTATGTTTGCGAGATCAGACCATGAGTGCGCCGATACCGATTTTCCTTTGTATTCCTTAGATGTATAGATAACATTAAATTCTTCTAAAAATGCCCTTTACAGTTTAAGTATGAAATGACTGATTACCATAAATCATTTCTTTTTAATTTGACTTTTTTTTGTGTATTTGTGTCTCTCTATGGTGAGTAACGGAAATTTGTGATATTAAGAAAACTTCATTACGGAATCCGCGAATCACTTAGGTAAAGTCATCAAAGATAATTATTATAAAAACAAATTACATAGGGATAATCTTTGATCTTGCCTTTAATAATTACAATTATTTAAATGACGCATTTAAAGCGTCATCATACTGATGAGCTTCTTGGATTTTTTGTTAGAAGGGCAATTCATTTTTTATTGTCATTGGGGTTGCATTGATTGAGTATTACCACCCAGATGTCGAATATGTGTCATAGTGAGAACAGGATAAAAGGAAGTACTTTAAATAAAATATATGAAGATATCCCGTACCCTATAATATAATGAGTCAATAGGAAAAACACATTTCTATGTCTATTTTTTCATATGTGGCATTTCAGAAGAAAAATCCTTTGGTTTAGAGCCGAACGGAAAATCTCACCTTAACGTCGGCTAAATTTTAAATAATCAAAGAAAAGAAAGCTTTGACGTAGTCAAACATAAGGAAATAATTATTTTCAATAAAATACAGTTTATATTAACTGAGCAAATAGCCTAATTAATAAATAAGTTTTAAGTACTTCCGGTTGTTCGCAATTTTAATTACTGCAATTACCTGAAATACTTTCAGATACAATTTAAAATAAATTATTAATTATACGTTGATGTATGTCCAGTCCAAAATGTATCATATTGATTTATTATTGGAATATAATTCAAAAGTAAAAAAGCAAAGACAAGCTGAAACACGATAAGCATAGAGCAAAGAGAAACTGAAAGTATGTGATATCGACTACAAAAGCATACTTATAATCGTGACTATAATACATATTATGGGTTCTTAAGTTCTTTCTTTCTAAACAAAAGAATAAAAAATATATTACCTATCACGTCAACATGTTTCCGCATAGAATCTATTTGAAAACATTTGACAAACCGTACTTAACTTTTCTTCGACGCGCTTCAAGTCAATGATTGAATGCGAAGATAAATTACAGGTTAACTCTGCATACACCTTATTACTGCTCTCGATCTGTTAAAGCAATTTAACTGACATTTAAATAATTCCGCAGTGAATGGACTGCGGTAATGACGCTTTATTTAATGCGAGTACATTAACCTGTGTAACAGGTGCTGATTGAATGTTGTATGTCTTCAGGTGTAGGAAAAGGTCTAAGAAGCTAGCTGAATATAATCTGAGATTTCGACATAGTTACTTTTACTTGTATACTTGTTTAAAGTTGACGATCAAACGAAATTACCTGAAAAGAAGTTCCATGGCTTTTAAATGAACAGGTAAAAATATATGACAATTTAGTCCACTTTTACATTGCACGTCTTTAGATTTTTTAAAGTTAGATAATTATCATATCCGAGTTTGCTTAAGAGTTACAGAATTATGAATTAGTAAACGGTGTGGCTAATGGTTGAATCGTTTAAAATAAAACAGAATTAAACGCGCATCAAATATTGACACACATTAACTTGTATTACAAATATGTAATAATTGTATTTATACACATACGCAAGAAGTTTGCGTGAGACAGCTAAACGACAGAAATCGGATACCTGAATTTTCCCGCACAAAGTATCGTTTAAGTCTAACAAACGATAATATAAATAATACATAATCATGTTTGTATTGCCTAATAGATAAACAAAATCGCACTCCACTTGTCCTTTTTAGCTATGATTGCAAATTCATCCTAGCGGGCATTGGCTACTATGTATATTAATACTGTTAAATACTTTTATAATTAAAATTAGAAATATACATACTTTATTCTTAAAGACCTGCCCTGCGATTCTGTAACTCACTTTTCGAACTCACACAGCGAGTCGTGAAGCAGTTATTTTATGATTTGGCATTCTGATAAACAATAGACTACAATCTTTTCAGAATGCCAAATCATAAAATGACTGCTTCACGACTGATTTGAGAGCAACCGCCGATGCGAAAACCTCTGTATGAGTCCTAAAAGTGAGTTACAGAATCGCAGGGCTGTGCGTCTCTTAGTATCGGTGCTACTCTAGTCCCTTCAGAATATAAAATAATGGACTTTTGCTCATAAGTATTTATCATCTTGCGTAATCGGACAGTCCCCATACATATAAGCCATGTCGGCCACCTTTATTACTTATCATTATAGAGAAATTTTAATTATGTATTATATTATGCTGATAGGATTTGGTATAACATGTACTTCACTACTAAGTAGTAAAAGAAACCTTTTACTTTTATTAGACCATCAAGCTCTAGTTTACAATTACTTTAATGACAAAAAATATAATATAAAACAAATGCAGTACCAATTACAAGTGCTTCAGAACGAACTTGGCCTTAATAATAGTGGTAACAACATGTTATGAGGATAATTACCTGGCACAAAATCCGGTAGTTAATTGTCCTAAATTGTTTAATGGCGCGGTCTGGGTCGCGTAAATATTACATTACGTTGGGGCTGTATTTATTATTTTGGCATTTATCGACAAAATGTAAAATGAATTTGCAACACAAACGCTCAATAGCTTCGAAAGCTAATATTATAAATGACTGTGATTAGTTTGTGTTGGACACTTAATTCGTCCAGGAACTGTAAGACCAATTTAATGTGTATGAAACCGCAGGGCCCAACTAATACTTAATTAGTGATGGATTTGAAGGTGTTATTGATTTCCAAAAGAACACTAGTAACTTTAAGAATTAATACCTCCCCGTGCCTAAAGTGACCATTTATTCTTTGACTCAAAACGGGACATATAATTTAGGTAAAATAATAAGTAGTCAATTAAAAAAACACGTTTTTAAGTTATTTGTGTAGAAAAAGTTAGTAGGCGTAAAAGTAACGAATTACAAAATATACGTAGTTAGGTACGAAAAATGTTTAGTAATATTTATGTTTATCAGAAGAACAAATTTATTTTAATATTGGTGACGATTTCAAATAAGAATAAAAGTCTTGGTACGAATTTTTTTTATATTATGCTCCTGAAACCGGGACAATTTTGCGTCCCACAGTTCATTTCGGGGACACCGGGACTCGTAATTGAAAAAAGGGACAGTCCCGTTCAAAACGGGACGTCTGGTCACGTTAGGTGTGCCTCACTAGAACTTTGAAAGGCTTTTAGCGTTAATCAGATTTAGTTGAAGATAATGAATTGCTAGGAGAGATTATAAAGCTGTTCTTTCGGACAATTATCACCGGAAAATTATTATTTTGATACATATTTTACACGTACAGTCAATAAGCTCCTCACCCCGTTAGTAGGTACTATAATACATTTATAATATATTCTCGACTCGCCGCCAAAGAGCGACTTATTTATGAAGCGGCTAGGGGTAGAATACTACGGTTTAAAAACGTATATAGTATAGCAAAAAATGTTCTGGTAATTATATAAATATTTTAATTGTATAGAAGTTTAATAATTTGGCCTATATAGTATATATGCTGTAAATAAATAAATAACGTATGGATACCGGCTGCGGTATGGGTATTAAAGGGTGCATTGTCGATATTTTTATCTTCACTTAAACACAACTCTGAGTTTTTTTACAAATTTATAAAACAACTTTTTTTTTACCATTTGTAAAACGAGATTCTAATTTTAGTTGTGACGTCGATAATATTACTGTTTGCAAATCGATAGACAAGGCGGAACATGCAACAGAATCGTAGAAAATAATATGTTAGGTATTCTGGGGCAGTGGAGAAATGCGTGCAACGAATTGATAAACGCTTTGATAATTCGATCCTAACTATGCAATAAACGAATGGAAATGTGTAGGAAATGGCAACTACAAATCACAGTTATTGTGACCAGTAACGTGCACTTTCGCCATGTGTGTGGTTGCCAGTCTAAATTAAATTAAATTAAAATACTTAAGTTTACACTTCTAAAGGTTTAAAAATTATTGTTCCAAATATTTGTATAATACTAGCTGGCGCGGCAAACGTCGTTTTGCCATGTATATTGTTTCTAGAAAACATTTTTTTTTTTACATTAAAAAAAATATAAAAGATTTTTTTGGGGTGGACACCCCTTATCACTTAGGGGTTGAAAGATAGATAGTAGCGGATTCTCAGACATACTGAATATGCATAAAAAATTTCATAACAATCGGTCGAGGTCAAATACACATTGTTAATTTACCACAATATATATTTTATCCTCGCGCAGAACGTAAATGTATACCTTCGTACCTATATCTTTTAAAAAGTTTTATTGAGTAATATGTGAATATTGATAATAATAAAAACCTCAAAACCAAAATCCGACATCTCAATTACCTTTATACGATAAAGATTCAATAAAGACAAGCTATAATTACAGTCGACAATTCATTTATAAGAATGTGAGGTATTCAGAGAAATCTCTCTGAATAGCGTCTGCTAAGAAAAAAGCGAGTTGTAATTAACATACAAACAGCGAAATCGCAGGAATGAATCAAACCGTTCAAGATAATTGATTAATTGCCAATTGTATTCGGGGATCGCTTGAGCAATCTTCACTTTTTTAATTAATAAAAAGAGACACTAATTATTGGAATACGAAAGTTGAAAGATGCGTGCTGGTTTCATCACCTAGTCATAAAAAGACTATAGATACCTATTCGTTATATTTAAATATTATTATGTTATCTTCGAACCTTTGCTATAAAACTATTCTTTTACACTCTATGCATACTACTTATACAAACACCTTAACGATTTAAAGGAGTGACGGAGATTTTATTGTCAGTTCTTCTCGTCCGTTCTGCGCCTTTGATTTGAACTAGAACTAGAACTGATTAGTGAATGTAAATTTGGTAGCATTGAATTTTTGTTAATGAATTATTGAATAAATGATATTTGAATTTTTAATAAACGTTAACTCAAAATTAATCGTATAGTTGTGACGGTAATTTTTTTAAACATCTTGAAAAATTGATTGTTTTAAACCTTCTCCAGGCTTTATTAGAAAGCATTCTTCAAGGAAGTGAGATGAGAATAAATCAAAGTAACCCAGATAAGACAATATCAAGTCATAATTCACGAGGAGTGCACATTAATTTAGTCGGATATTATGCCCGCATAATTTAATCTATGTATGAACATAATCCAGATTATAAATAAAGTGAAGTCGGTGTAAAACACAGACATTTATGTATATGTATTTATACCTATGAACAACTTACTGGATAGATTGTGTTTTGTTATAGTGCTATAGGATTATTGTAGAATGGAATGTCTACATATAATACATATGTCAGTTTTTTTTAAATGTCCTGTAACAAATATTTTAAATTTTAATTTATTAATTATTCAGTTAATAAATATTGTTCTCTATTTATTCAATAAAAAATGTTTTGGCACATTTTTTAGTTGCCTGGAACATCCTTGCGTCTTAGAAGAACATTAAAGAATTTCATTCAGCTTTTCTGTATAAAAATATATTTCGTACAAAACAATATAAAAAACATACATACTATATAGGATAGTAACCTTACTACCTACTAGATACTTATATAAATAATGACCTATTAAGAACTTATTCTAATGTAATAAATAAATAAATTAGAATGGAATTAAGATGGTCTTATAAACGTCCTGTATTCTTAACATCTGGCTCGTAATTTAATTAAAAAATTCACAGAACCAATCGCCGCTTGCAATTTCCCAAATTGCTCTGCTGCACCGACTCATTCTCAAATATAATTTAAGGCTTATCGTATATTTTTAAAATTAACCGATGAATGCATGAGCGAAATTTTGATTTAATCATCCAAAACCAATATTTTTAAGTTATTGATGCTGACGTTCGGTGTGAAATTAACCATTTTACATAATTCGACATGATGTTTAGTACCACCTATTTTATGCTATAGTGTGTAAGACTCGGCATTGTACTTATTAATAAAATTCAAGTTTAAAAGCTCGACAAAATAAAAAATACGATTTATAAATGACGTAAAGAATGATTCAGACGAGAAACTATTAACTCCCAACACTTTTAACATTAAAAGTGAAGGTTTTCATTAATAATTTCGTGTAACCACACTCTAATTTCCATCACCATAAAAACATTCTCTCAATAAGACCGTCAATATCAAATTGCTGTATTTACGACGCATTACAGGTACCCGCCATTTTTTAGCGGCGCCATTTTCCCCACTTGTCTCAGGGTACTTGGGTAGCGGTTGTAATTTGAGCGATTATAGCTGGCAACACTTTATGTTGCATTTGCATAATAAAATTACCGAGAGCCGCGGAGGTATCATCGAAGATTGCAAAAAACCGATCTCAAACGATGCACCGTTTACGGTAAGTATAAAAGGGGCTATTTGAGGTTGTTAATCGAATATCCTGTTTTGATGCTTAATCACAAACTGCTACTAGTTAGAACCGGCTTCAGATTGATTAATGCTTTCATATATTTTAACTAAGTTACGGTTTTAGTTTATTTTAATATTAGAAATCCACACCACTCAGGACACTGAATTTTGAACGAAAAGCTTGAGTTGTTAATAATACCTAACAGCAATGGGAAGCAACGTATTACAAATGGCAACATTACCATAAGTATGAACTAATTAGAGAAGATAGGCGACTATTTTATGAGTAATAATAATCCAAGTTCTAAGTAGCTGGTGTGAGCGTAACTACTGCTTATTACCACAACCACTTAGTCTCAATTTACGCATTACTAGTCGTTAATAAATATAGAGCGGTAATTTAGAACCGTTTCGAAACTTTAAAAGTGGTTAACGTGATTGACACTACGCCTAACATAAGATAACGAAACATAATATTTCCACCGCAGTACTTAAAAGAGCCAATTTACTAAAGAGTACGGTATGCCTTTATAAAGATCACCAATTAAGACCCAATAGACCAAATATTATTAAATAGATTATTTTTTAAACTATGAATCCTTACTTTAATAAGTTTTATTGCAAAAAATATAGTTCCGCGGAAAATTGCGTTACTATACCTAGTGATGTTTGAACAATGAAGTTATCGACTTTTATGACTTAAATTAATGATTAATTTGATACGAGTCGAATAATATTTACATACTATAACAGAGATTTAACCCCACTTAATTTTTTTTCTGGGAACAGTTATGCTACGAATCCGACAATCTTGGAATTATAAGTGGGAAATAAATAAAATATGAATAATGCGGTATCTCCTATGGAGACGGTTATTTTGTTCAAGACACAGATTTCGTTAATAATAATTCTTTAACCATTTCGTCCAAAGAGTGTTTCGCGTTTCATAAATTGTTTTACATTTTTAGCTTAATCTTTTTCAAATTTCAAACAAAAATGAATTTCATATAATAATGAGTTTGTAAGATGCTCTTAATTTTTTTATAGCTAGTAATCAAATTAACAAATAAGGAGTTATAAGTCCAATACCAAATTAATATTTTCGTTCAATTATCCGGAGGCGTCTTTTGTCCAGTATTGAGCAATTTGTGGCAATCAAGAGACAATCCTACCGGTTATCTCTATTATCCTTTGTCGGTGTATTTTAACTGCGGGTGCGGGGCAAGCAAAAACCGCCCCGTCGGTCCATTATGCAGTTATTAGTTGTAATAAGTCTTATTAAGTTATTATAATACTAGACAGCTGTAAACAAACAAAGTCTTCCTATGTTCATTGTATGGAATGTTAATAGTGTCGTTTATGTGCTGTGGTAACATGTGAATTGCTAGCAAATTTATGACTTTCGTATCTACTTAGACATTAATTTAGCAAAAACGATGTTTTTCGGCTTTGATTCATACACGAACTAATAATGAGAACTGTGAAGTGTTATAGTTATAGACAAAAAACTACTTCACAAGTGTTAAGAATTAAGATTACATTTCATACGTTTTAGAATACCATCTGATCTCGCGCAGCATAGGCCGGAGATCTCGAATTCGATTTCCGATTTCCCCTAATGCTCCATATCCTATTGAAGGACTTCATATAAGTATCATGATTAAATCTCCGCTCGAATTATTCATCATTAGATATAACGCCTAGATTTATGTATATAATAGTGTCTTAGTTATGTTAATAGTAAATAAATATTAACTTCGCTCTTCGCTATATAATACATACGCATTATCACCCGCAGCCGCCGCTACCTGTATGTGGTCATGCGCTTACAAAAACTTAATTTGCCAAATGTGGGTACAATTAGTTTATAAAATGATCTCAAGGATAATATCGAATTAAAATCGTTATCTAAAAACGATTGCAGTAATTCGCTGATAGAATTCTTTAAATCTGTGTGAAATAAATTGAAAAATACCTGTGGTAACGTATAGGTGTTATGTGGTTTGAACGAATATAGGTATATATTACGCTTATATGGTTGGTTATTTAATTTAAATATTAACTGACGGTCATCCTTTTTTTATATTCTATTACTAATTAAATTTGTTATTTTATAGGATTTGCATCTGTGGGAAAAGATTCGGACCCTGGCGGACCAACCTTATTTGTATTTTCTATTTTATGTGCAATATAAATCTATATACATAAAAATTTCGTGTCCTCCGAGACGGTTCTTTGATGATGATATTAATTTATCCCTAATGGGAAAGGCAAAGGACTTTGGTCCATACAGCCAGGTCATGTTCTTGGTAATAATTGGAGAATTTTGGTAGTTTTAAAGGCCGAAGCCAAGTCTTCATACAGTTCTTTGGTTTGTTATGAAATGTTTTGTATTCTAGAACGTCAAACTTAAACATCTAATTTCAAGAGCTTTCAAACCATTTTTTCTGTTTGACATATTTGACTCCGCCCATGTTCAGTTGCTGACTTCAGATGTAGACTAGAATATGGAGCTAAGTGTCCCCGTCCCGAAATCTGTTTTTTAATTACCGAGAAAAGCAGACAATGATCGAACAAACGCGGGTGACTGCAGTTTCACCCGCGTCAGTTTGACACATTTGGTCATAATTAAAATATACTTGTATTATTTGTTTTAAAAACAATTGTTTTTTCACATATTATTTAATAAAAGAACATTTAAATCACATATTTAATCAATACAAAATTATGTGCTGTTTTGTTTAGACTCCTTTGCGTTCTGTAACGCCTGGGTCAAGTAGACCTTAGCAAGGCTTTGTGAACAGAATTGGCTTATATGCTGGCTGTATGTATTGATTTGACCAGCAACAATCATAGGGTTGAGCCTTGGTGGGACAGGAAGCGGTTTGAAGAGTTTATTAACATCTTCTTCTGGTAGCGGTGCTTCGTCTTTAGCAGCCCTTGCAGCGTTTTCTTGAGCCCTCTTTAGAAGCCAACGGTGTTTGTCTTGCTGTTGACGGACAACTAAATGTTGGTAACGGTTGAACTTAATGGCCTCTTGATTGAGCTCATCGACGCGTTCCATCAAGCTGCGTAGTTGTCCTGGAATGTAATATTTCTTTAATCTGACTTACTTATATTTTATCCAATTATAAAATAAAGTTTTTACTAAAATCCGGGTCCTTTATCCTATATCCGACCTTTGATTCGCATTTACTAATAGACCAGTCATTATAGACATTTGAAATCGAAAATTTGATAATAATTCCAAACGTTTTCAAACTTCGGTCAAGTGAATGGTACATTGGGACGACAATAAATCTCATTTTGCAACCTTGTCCGCAGTCCGGAACATTGTTAAAATTGCAATTAAATTAATTTTTGCTGTATGGTCATGAAAAACATTCCAAAAGTTCTGCAAACTTGGGGAAGTTTTCGATATAATATTTCATATCACGTATAAAATTTGCAACCAACCTAAGTGGACAGAACATTTTTTGTTATTTATTTTATTTTCGATATATCTGTCAAATTTGCAGAACTTTTGGAACGTTATCCTTCAGTTTAATAAAGAACAACATTAATTAAATAATGTTCCGTACACTTAAATTGGTTGCAAATTTGACACGTGATGTAAAATAATATATTTAACACCACTCCAACTTTGCAGAACTTTTGGAATTTTGGTCTCAAGAACTGAGCAAATTATCATTTATTGCATTTTTAACAATGTTCCGGACCGCAGAGCAGGTTGCAAAATTTTATAGTTTGTTTTAATACCACTCCCGACCTTACATCAAAATTTGAAAACTTTTGGAATTATAATGAATTAATTGTCTTGACTGACTGGACTATAAGATGAACTGAGGCGTCAACGCGTATAGCAAAAAGTAATTACATATTTTAATTCCATATAGATATATCACAAAGTTAGTTTTAGTAGTGTTAAGTCAGGAATAGAAAATACCCACATTTTTGTGTTCTCTAATTACTAATATTGTGTAAGTCATATTTAGCTACAGATAAATTTGTGTCTCTGTGTGTTTAATAGGATGCTAAAAAATATGAACCTATATACACCTAAGGTCAACACGTATTACAAAAATTTAAAACCCTTATGGTATGGTATGGGTAAGTGTTAAAGTAACTGTTACCAGTTAGCCTGGGTTAAAATGATTTTATTTCTACCAATCTAAAATTATTAAGTACTTAATTATATGTAAAGATTTGATAATTGGCGTAATAAGCAATTTACATTTAGTAAGTTAGGTTATAGACCAGTGCCGATAATTTTTGAAATAAAAAAAAAATACAGTAGGATGAAACCCATTAGAAAAGCAGGGGAATATGATCAAAATGAAAGGAAAAATAAATTACGGTCGATCTGAGGTCGGGAAGGGGTAGGGGGGGGAGTTTTAAGGGTAAAAAACGGTTTATCTCGATTTCCGGCAAAACTAAAAGTCCTATCGAAGAAAGTTAAATGGCAAAGTTGTAGGTAATAAAAAGATCTAAAACTTTTGTATTCACACATTTTTCACATAACCTCAAAATTGGTGTGAAAAATTCAAAAAAACCAAGTCTTTGGTTTTTTATTTTTATCTTTTCAAAAAATTATTTTTTTAGACGAAATTTGGTGAAAACTTACCTTATTATGTCCCATTTATTTGATTAAAAATATTTATTTTTTCACCTTATTTTGAATTAATATCGAAAAAACACCCTAATTTTCAATCGAAAATTCTGACGTCAAAATTTCAGCTTTTTTCAATAAGTTGGTGTGTTTTCAGTTCGTTGAAATCTCTACTTTCCTATGGTAAAAAAAAAATATATATATTACCATAGAAAATCTTCACAGAAAATGCAAAACATCGTATGCAGTAACGCCCAGACCCGTCATACCCTTCCCTACTTAAACTAACAACTAAATATTTTTAATCAAATAAATTACAGTGTATTTGGGACAAAGAAAGGTAAGTTTTCACCAAATTTCGTTAAAAAAAATATATTTTTGTTAAAGATAAAAATAAAAAACCAAAGATTTGGTTTTTTTAATTTTTCACATAAATTTTGAGGTTATGTGAAAAATGTGTAAATACAAAAGTTTTAGATCTTTTTATTACCTCCAACTTTGCCATTTAACTTTCTTCGATAGGACTTGTAGTTTTGCCGGAAATCGAGATAAACCGTTTTTTACCCTTTAATCCCCTTTTATCACTACTGCCTAGAGTGTGCCAGTATTTATTGCTAACCCTAAGCACACAAGAAGATTATGACTCTGAAGATACAACTGCTGTATTCTTACAAACATAGCTTAATTTATACAACATACCTTCGAGTACAGAAGCTGTTCCTAAGTCCAAGAATCTTGAGCCTTCTTCTTCTGGAATCATCTCTGATAACTCCGACATCATAATGTTAGTTAATGGTGAGTTACGAATCACAATAGGCACTTCAATGAACAAGTTCTCATAACCAATTTTCAAGTTGCGAAGGGCCTCTGGTGTGTAGTCACCCTCTTTGTACATAGCAATGGCCTAAAAATACATAACTTTTTAATATGGTTGTTTTGAAAAAGTTGATGTATGCATTAAATAGATGCATGTTTATAACGCTGTGTTTAACTAGGACAATAACATCTATAAGTAATAGATTACAAATCACACAGAGATTAACATTTCTTACCTGAGGAGTAAGGCGATAGGCCTTTAGTGTTATGAATCCTCGGGCAGACTTTTTGGTGTCATATATGACAACCACACTTTCCTCAATAGAAGTCTGGTAGTGATACTGAGACTCTAGCAAAGACTGACTCAAAAAGTTACCAACATCAGCACTTTGGTACCTGTAAATATTAAGAAAATTTTTTGTAACTAGCTCAGTTATTTGAAAATTTGATATGAAATAATGAATATAATATTTAAAAGAGAACTGCAACTATATTATAGTTTATACTTAGGACTCTAATGTGTGAACTTTAAATTTAATAATACTTATTCTAACTAATAAAAGGTAGAAAGTTACACTGCTAAAATGTTATAGTTATTAAGATAAGAAAGAAGCATAAACATAGGCTTCTATTACATATAAGTAAAAACTGCTACAATAACCATACAGACAAAATTTTCTATTTCAGCTACAAATATAACTCACCATCCAACATGAAAATGATCAACATTCACTCGTCTCAATCTCCTCATCATATCAAGCTGATATTCCTCTTCATCCATGGTATCATCATGTTTAGGAAATGGGAAACAATTGGTGATCTCCAGACGGTTTTCAACCACAAGTCCCAACAAGGCCCCTTGGGCCACATCCATGTTACTACATGATTCTTCATGGCAGTGCTTCACTATTTTCATAACTGCCTGAAAATATACAATATATAGGTAATATCTCTTATTATGAGTTTATAGAAGGAAAACAACAAAATAGGCGTCAGGTCAGGCCTAAAGAAAGGATCAGTAAAACACATGCAGAACTGTTGGTCTAGTCTATATCAGATCCATAGGTATTTTAATCATATTAAACCTAATTCAGTAGAGTTTCAGAAAACATCACTGTTATGATACTACTAATGCCATTGATCTCATAAGTTTATCTCATAAAATCAAGCCTTTTGATTCTGGTACTTAGTACAAGATAGAGGTATTGATACAAGTAACGTCATCTACAGATGAAATTAATGAAGTGATAGTCCCAAAACAACAAATGAGTCATAAGAAACGTTATGCTGACCCAGGTAAATAAACTTTCGAACGCAACATAACCTACATAATTAATATTAATGAATTCGATTAAGAATCGTATTACAGTGAAAACAGTCGATAATAGTTAATTAAGGTGTGAAATAATTCTGCTGTTTGGGCCGAAACCCATTTATTTTAAAGATAAATACATAAAACATGACGCGTCAGACAGAATCGATGATTCCTACATAGGCCGCAAATGAATTTATAATTTTTATTATTTAATGATACAGTTATATTATCACTTACCAAGCCATCACATTGTACATAACTTATTGCAGCTTCAGTTTCAGGAACACGTCTAGACGTAGCTCCACGATTCGCCATTTTTTGAAAGATTTATCTGAAAAGGACCTAAGTAGTAAGTCCTAACCTAACTGACACATAAGGCAAATAAATTATTTGTGTGTTTATGGTTATGACTTTTTTGATATGTCAATGTCAGACGACACTTTTATGTGCCATAGACCATAGACACAAACCAAACGTCAAACTTAAGAACAATTAGTGAGCAACACTCTTTTCCTTTGGATATTATGTCAAAGAAATAATTCAAAATTTACAAACTACAAAGGAAGTAGGAACACCGGACACCCAGTAGTTAGTACGTACTACCTAGTACAGACAGTATTTAGTATTGTTAGTCAGTAGTCTTACTATCCTAAGGTTTTTTGTGATTAATTGAACAATAGGCACTAATTATTATTTACTTGAAAGGTTAAATTCTTTGTAATGTGTATTATTACTTACTTATGACCGCTCTACAATAAATAAAGCGAAATTTGAGTGATAATTCTGTCTGTATATAAACATTTTTTAACATGAAGACTTCACGGAAATCTGCATAAATTTTGTAATAACATGAGCCACCACAAATTTTGGAGAGGCATCGAAGAATTGAAGGTTTCCTCGGCTCTGGATGTCCCCGAAAAAATTGTGAAAATTTGTTCCCTTGGCGCAGACTTTATTGCTCTAGGGAATGACCATGGCCTCTATTATTGTAATATTGAAGAAGATATTTTAAATTTTAAAAGAGAGAATGGTATAACTGCAATTGACATATCCTATCACAATGATATCCTGTATATTATTAATGAACATGGAAGACTTTATAAAACAAACACACATTTTAAGAATAAAGAAGAAGTAGTTGTCAAAGAAGAATCAAAGTGCTGTCCACATGGTTTTAAAAGTAGTACTTCTAAAGTAAAGTTTAGAAATGTTGTGTCAAGTGGTTTCGGCCAACTCTTTATAAGTAGTGATGGCCATCTCTGGGGTTCAGGGGACATGCCACAAATTGGCTTAGAATCATCTAGTATTAAGAAAGTTCCATTTTTTGAGGGGAGAACAGTTTATAGTGCATCAATAGGAGATAACTTTGCAGCTGTTATAGCACGTAAAGATGTGAGGCAATCAGGTAATTGTGATACAGACAGTGATAATGATGATGAAGAGGTATTTGCCTCAAATTGCTCTCAATGTCAAACTATTATTGGCCTAGCATCTCCTGCCTCTGTGCCGTCTCTCTCTGAAACATGTCCTTTGGGAGTTCATATAAGTAAATCTAGCGAAGATTCAAGTAGTACAACTGCTCCTCAAACTGATGTACACGTAGATGCTCAAAGTTTTACAGAAGATTCTAGTCCTTCCTCTGAGGAATCAAAAATTATCAAAAAAGATTTCCCTATCCATGTTAGTAACAACTTAGAATTAGATAGTACATCAAAACACGATGAAAATGAGGCTAATAATACAGATGGTAATGAATCTTTGGATGCAAGCACAGAGAAACTAAACAATATTTTTATCAACACAGATGCAGCAAGACAATTTCTTAGTAGGCAGTTATCGTGGGTTTCTGCTGGTGAAGACTACTTAGTAGAATATACAGAGAAGCCAACAAGAATAATAAAAGAGAATGTTACAAATATTACTAATTTTGTTTACGAAGGAGTTAAAACTGTTGGTGATAAAGTTGCAACATTATCAAGGCATGTCAGTGGTAGCAGTGACAACAATGAAGCAGTGGATATTCAACATCCTAATTGCAATGATGACATGATAAGTTCACTGTTATACAGTTGTAATTCTGCAACAAAATCTGATGATTTGCAATTTTCAACTAGCACAATTAATAGTGAAAAGGAATTTGAAGTGGCAAAAAAGGATGAAGCTCTTAAAAATATGTCTAAACTGGGAAAAAATATTTTAGCAACAGAACTTTGGACATGGGGTGACATAACTCATGGACAGTTAGGTATTGGAGACACAGTTAAAAGAGTGAAGCCAATGGCTGTAATGAGTCTATCTGGTTTTGGTTTACAAAAAGTTTCTTGCGGTAATTGGCACTGTGCAGCATTAACATTAGATGGAAGAATATTTATGTGGGGCTATAATCATTTTAAGCAAGTCTGTTTAGAGTCAAGAGATTATAAGAGTAGTCCCACACAATTTACTGAAAATTCAGACAGTGATCGGATCAGAGATATGATAGCAACTGATAATCATACTCTAGCTTACACTCACAATGAAAACATTTATTATATGGGAAAACATACTGATGGCTATACAGATGTTATTGTGAACTTAAATGAAAACTTGATAGAAAATTCTAATGATCAGGAAACTGAAAAAACCGTTAAGATAAAGGAACCCCAAGTTTTTGGGGAATCTCAAAACTTGTGCTATCATTGGAGAGTGTTATCTAGTGGAACAATAAGTTACTGCTCTATAGAAGAGTTAACAATATGCCCTGAATTCCAAAACCTGTCAATTGCTCAACGTTACTTGGAAGAAATGCTCCTAATATATCACTTACTTATCAAACCATTCCTTAGAAAAAGTAAAGCAATAACTGCACATTCCAATATATATGAAAATGTTTGTGATATTTTTAGTGACATATTAAATCTAACAGCATTAAATGTTCTATCAACTTGGCAGTATGCTGAAAAACATATAAATGAATGTGATATCTCTTTAATAAAAAATTTAGAAGAGTTTATTTATTTGTACAAAAAGTATTACATAGCAGTAAGCAATTTAATTGTTATAGGCGGTTTCGCTCAAATAAATAATATTGTTGATGTACCTACAAATGTTTACAATATGTTTAGTGATCAGTTACCTACAAATAAACAGAAAAATAATAAGAAAACGTCAGAAGCTGTAATAAGCCTGGCATTTATCCAACCCTTGGTCCGGTTAAGCTCATATAAGTGCATTGCTCAATCTTTATTGCGCTGTATAACTAAGAAAAAGAAATGTGAAACTAAAACAAACATTGAAGAGAAATTAACAAAGGTGATTACCACATTAGATTCCTTAATAGAAGACCAGGAAAAAAGGAGAAAAGAAGCCGATATCACTAAATTATTTTGGGAAACAATAGGGAAAAGTTTGGAACAGTATAGAACACCGGAACGAAGATTGATACGGGAATCAAAATCAAAACAGCTTAATCTTGTGAACCCTGGTCGATTTTCCTCCCATTGGTTCATTCTATTTAATGATTTATTTGTTCATGTGAATGGAAGCACACCCATACTTCATCCCTTAGAAACATTATGGATTGACGCGTCACCGAATGTAGATATTCAAAATGGGATACAAATCACTACCCCTGAGGAAATAATTTCAGTTTCGACTAATTCGGAACATGAGAAAACTGAGTGGATACATGTTTTGAATGCAGCCATAAAATCAGTATTGAAGAAAGACACCTCATTCAAGCCACCGACAATTAGAAGTGGCAGTTACGTGTTTTCTAGCAAGAGTTTATTTTACAAAGACGCAAAGTACGTCGGCCGATGGATGGATGGGAAATTGCATGGTCATGGAAGAGTCGAGTGGCCAGATGGGAAAATCTACTGTGGCCAATTTCAAATAAATACATTATGTGGTCATGGAAAAATGGATATACCAGGAGTAGGTAATTTCTGTTCTTAAATTCTCTAGTTTTAATATTATTGCTGATTAAAGAAGCTACAAACGACACCCTTCAATTCAAGTTAGATTGTCTAGGAACTCATTTGCCCATAGGGCTATTATATCCTAAGTGGAATTAATAGATTATATCGTTTCCATTCTCCTTGTGTTTTAGGGAACAAACGAATAAGATCCACCAATGAGTGATATATTTAAATGTTACAGGTATTTATGAAGGAAGATGGAAAGATAACGTTCAAAATGGCTACGGTATTATGAAGTACGCATGTGGCGATATTTATGAAGGGTACTTTAAAGACGGTCATCCTCATGGTCACGGTGTCAAAAAACAGGGAGATTTCACATCGTCTTCCGCGACAATATATACAGGCGAATGGGTTGGGGGAGCAAAACATGGGTATGGAGTGATGGATGATATTGGGAAAGGCGAAAAATATTTGGGCAATTGGAGTGATAATAAGAAGCACGGCTGCGGCCTTATCGTAACGCTTGACGGTATTTACTACGAAGGACTATTTACACAAGACATTCTCACGGTTAGAACGATTTATATAATTATTTAACACCGTCTTATATAAATATGAATTGAAAATGTATCTTATAAATAATAAGATACATTTGCACAAGGTTTCCGTAAATTTTTACAAAGAGATATGAAAATACAAACGAGTTTCATAAAAACTGGTATTTTGTTTTATATATTAAATTTTTTTTGTATAGTATACAAAATTCACAGGTTAAGAATGTTATTTTTTAAATATTTAAAAAAAAAAAATACTACTTGATGTTTATTGAAGTTATACTTCTTTTGGCGCGTTAGGGAAAAATTATTAGAGTAAATTTATATGATGCGCGGGCACACCGTCACAAAAAACCGACACCCTAAAGTTAGCTATAGTCAACATTTTAGTTTTTTTGTGATATTTAAATAAACTTTATTTCACTATATAATGCGTTAGAATAAAACTTTCAATGTGTTAAATACCTTTTTTCTATTGTTAGTGTAGTTTTTTCTACAAACGTATTTTTATCTTGTTACGCCGAAGAAGTATAACGCGTATACATAAGTACACACACGTCTTTTATTATCAGGATTTTTTACGCGTTGACAATTGCATGATGGAAATTCAAAACATACTATTTGCTCGCGAAACGTCGGCACACTTTTATAGTTGTAAATATGTTATAGTTGTAGCAATGATTGTAAAATATTAAACGAGTTTTTAGTCTCCTATAAACTTTGAGGTACCTAACTGAAACTGTACTATTTATACATTCACGCCATTTTTACCGGGTGAAGCTAGTTTCCTCACTTCCTCCTTCACTTAACTTACGACAGCTACAGAATTAAATGAAAAGCTTACAACGAACTTTTTGATTCGTACTCGCGAAATTATCGTTTAAAAATTTGTATTTAAATTCCACGCATATTCAAAAAACAGCATGTACAACAGCTAAATTGATCGTTAAGATTTTGCGAAATTTTTTTTATCTTAATGGCATTTCAGGGCCATGGAGTAATGGTTTTCGAAGATGGAACAAATTATGAGGGGGAATTCAGGGCAGCTGGTGTTTTTTCTGGAAAAGGAACCTTAACATTCTCTAGCGGTGATAAAATAGAAGGATCCCTTAATGGTGCCTGGACTGAAGGTGTCAAAATATCTAATGGAGTGATGCATCTTAATGTCTCTAACCCGGCCATGCCTCCAAACTCAAAGCCAAAGTATGTATTCGATACACAAAAATAGTTATATTGTTATAATGTTTACAAAAAAAGAATATATTTTATTTACATGAGAAACTTAATATGTATATACGAACGAGATTCATGTCGCCATCAGCCGTCCCAATTTTTCTCTACTAGGTTCATTCTGATATGTATCTTTAATGCCCTTTTGAATTGGTTAAACGCGCTAATATTAGGAATATTAGATGGTAATTGATTAAATAAATGCACACCTTAATAGACTTCTTCAAATAATTTGTACGCTGCTTCGGCAAGATAAGCAAACTCGCTCGACGAGTATTGCGTGTATTGGTGTGTTTGATTCTTTTTAAATGACTATGGAGAGAGTTATTTTTTTTTAAATTAAGATACAGGTGCTATAAACATATAGCTGTTTAGTCATAATTTTCGTTTCTTGGTCAATTTTATTAGTCTGTGTTAAAAAATTGTATCTAAATAGTGCTTTTATTAAGTTTATTTATTAGAAATTTTGTTTTTGCATGCTGTACCCCATATTCCATTAGATATATGTAATGTGGCTTGACTAAACAATTATAAATTAAATGACGTACAGATTGCGGAATGCATTTTGATATTGACCAAAATCTGCCTATAAGTGATTTTAGTTTAGTAGTTTAGTATTTTAGTCTAATTATGTGTGATATTCCACTTTAATTATGTATTCATTCTAAGTCACATATATTTCTCCTGAATAAAAACTGTTATTCAAAAAAGCATGTCTTTAAAAGTCGGTAACACGCTTAAAAAATGTAAAATCTTGTCATAGGCAAATATTTGGTGGTATAATTTTTTTTTTAATAATTTTATAGCCCTAATTATTTATTACTAATTCCTCCGATGAAATAATTGTCAGAGGTGAACCTAAACTGTGAACGTCTTGTCTTTATAATACATTATGTAGTAGATAAAGAATTAAGTAGAAAACGCTTTCTCATAAAATGCGTCAGTTCCTGTCTTATATCAATGCATTAATCATATTGTTTTATCGAGCACAATCTAAACATAAATTGATAAAATTCTTAGTTCGTATAATCTGAATGAGTCTGTGCCCTAGCATTAAAATTATGTTTCCAATTCCAGCTCCTTCGGAAAACTTAGCGTTGCGCCAAATCAAAAATGGAACGCGATATTCCGACAGTGTTTCCACTGTTTGGGCGTTTCCGAAACGATCCTAACACCAACCGGCAATCACTTTACCAATGGCCCTTGCCCCACTTTCGATAACGTGAAGATATGGCAAAATGTCGCCGTGAATATATCGTGTTCACAGAAACATATCCAGACTCCGAAGAAAAACGGGTCGGATTTAGAAAAATCTGTCGATTGTTTAGAACTCATACCGCATTTTGGCCAAAAAACCCTCACCCTTTATGACTATACGGAGTTAAAGCTGTATTTACAAAATGTAAGTATCTTTATTTTTACTTTTCTAATTGATTTTTTTATTTAGCTAATAATCAAACCCTAGACATTAAAGGCCATAGTTATAAATTGCGTGATGGTGAAATTTCCAAATAACTAAAAATATACCTCATCTGTCATGCCCGAAACTGTGTTTTTATTGTATTATAAATTCAAAATCCATACAGTTAGCGCCTTATTCTAGTTCTTATAAATAAATAATGTATCTTCATATAAGATTAAAAATGTATAAGAATAGAATTAAGTATAATGAAGCATGCCCTCTCACATCATCGCTTTGCCTAACCAAGGCTCTCGTAACAAAATTATTAAATGTCACCTGCGAAGTATAAATATAAGGAATGCAATAAAGATTTGACACAATAATCATTAAAAAAATAACTTTGTATGCTACTTTCTTATATAATTAGTACATATTTAAATTATTATAGTAGTAAATACGAATAATACTTATAGTATATAAATACGAAATTAGCATCCAATAGAAAATTAGAAGAATCTGCATATAATCTGTGAATACAGATAATAAATATTCCAATTTTAAATAAAGTGATCATATTTTGAAACGGCAAGATTAAAGTACAGATAATAATAGCTTTTTATAAAAGAAATTCGACATTCTATTATATTATTCCAGGCCTGCGAAACAACCCACCATCCTCTCGGTCAGCTAGTATTAAACGTCACAAATGCTTTTAACACGACTTACGGTGGTGTAAGGGTACATCCCCTACTTCTGAGCCATGCGATCAAAGAACTAAAGTGTATTACCACGAGATTGTACCAAGTTGTTAAGCTTTTGTTCCCGGCGTTGCCCGGAGAGGGCACTGATGTTGTTTTACCGTACGAAGAGCGGGAGGAAGATGGAAATCCTATCGAGGGGTAAGATTTCCGGTATTAGGCCTGTTTTCTTGAACTAATATATAGTTTCAAGAGCTGTCAAATCATTCTTTCAAATTAAATTTGACATTTCTGTGCTCAAATGGAGTCTCTGATATGAGGAAGGTGGTTTTCAATATTGAAATTGTCTGAAGAAAACACGTAAATGTAATATTAGAAGCATTTAATATGTATTTCTTTATTCACGTTCATAATTAGTGTACATTATGTTACCTAAATAAATAAATAACTTGGACGGCATAGAACGAAACCCAGTTTTTGTTTGGCAATGGCAAAATTTTGGCAATTTTTCTGTAAAATCTGATAGAAACATTTAATTTATTACTTACTAGCGATAATAATTGTACATTGCTCATAATTTATTAAAAAGACCAATAGTGCCAACGGCGTTCTCGTTCAACGCCGGTCTGAAATTTAATTTTTAAGATGACGGAAGAACATGATGTTAACTAAGAATCTTATCAATAATATTCTCTTAGTCGCATTCTTAAATATGTATATACAAAAACATTTTATAACTTATCTATGGCTACTCCTACAGCAGTGGTAGGCTTGAGCATGCGCCTGTGGTTTTGCGTTTAAATCACGACTGTGCGCCAATTATTTTTAATTATATGGGCGCATTTAACGCTCGCTTATACGGCTAAAGAAAGCATCATTAGGAAACCGACATATAACCAGCGGCACGAAACTCTAGCGCTGACCGTTATTGCGCAGAAGTAAAAAATAACGTACATACCTGATGGGGGCTAGCGGAATGAAGAGCGTCGATTGGCTCTCCAGCCGCATTTTGTCCCCCGCGCGACAGTACACATGCGCAGCAATCCCCTCCACGTATCGGCCAGCGCTAGACTTACGTGCCGCTGGTTATACCTTAGACTCAAAAAGCTATCTTTGTGACGGCACGCAAGGTTGATCACCCACTTGTCAGTCACTTTTATAACCCTGGTAGCTATTAGTTTAGAAAGATTTTATTCTGTTTTTTTTCATAGTGAAGTGGTATCAGCGGCCTCCCTACTCCAACCCACTCTCTTACCGCGAGTGCACCCGGCACTGTTTGTATTGTATGCGCTTCACAATAAACGGGAAGACGATTTGTACTGGCGAAGGCTGCTGAAGTGGAATAAGCAACCCGATACCACTCTTATGGCCTTTTTGGGGATTGATCAGTAAGTTTTCTAATCTATGTTTCATGTGTAGTCCATATGTCAAAAAGCCTTTTTCTTTTAGTTTTTTTAACATATTTCTAATAATATTTTTTTTTATGCATTAATTGTGATGCCTGCTCTGTCAACACTGACCTATATTATATCCGTTTTTATACGACAATTACTTCATAAAACCAGATTTCAATTAACAGAAAAATTTATAATTTCCAGAAAATTCTGGGCAAAAAGCACCCACAATTCTCCCACCTACTCGCCGATGAAGGAGCAGCTGTTCCAAGATGCTGTAGAGACTCTTCAGCAGCTCAAAACCACGTTCTCTCCCATTGAGAAGCTGCTCGTCATCAGATCTACCTTTCAAAAGATGACCGTTGCTGTACAACAGGAGTTAGGTATGTTTCAAATTGAGTGTAGCTGCAAAATATATTATGGTACGATTTCGAATGTAACTAATTTTTATTAACTAATTTACTATTTTTCATTTTTATCATATTATGGAAAATTATCAGATTTTGAAGAGCTATGTACTAATGATTATTTCTTCCTTGGAGAGCAATAGACACATGTCTGTCTTCAGATCTATTAGAGGGTATCTGAAAATATAAAGAAAATGTTTCTTGCAAACAAATAATAGACTTATGTAGGCCTATCTTAGCATACTTACAAAGTTTTAAGAAAGAGGGTCAAATGATTATTTTAATATTGCCTGTCTAATTGACTTTGATGTTATTAATTTATGAGCTCTGTTACATATAATGACAATGGCATCTGATGTTCTCCGGACATGTATTACTTGTCCATTTTTGTAAAAATCTGTTATTATTATAAGTTGAGTGCCAGCGTATGCCAGACATTTTAAATAACAAAATGTACCTTTTTCGATACTCAGTTGGCATTGATTGTTACACTTACCCCAAACACACATAAATAGTTGTAACATTTAATTTCAGGAGCCCAATATCTTTGGAGTATGGACGATCTATTCCCAGTATTCCACTTTGTGGTGGTGCGCGCGCGCATCCTTCAATTGGGTTCAGAGATTCACTTTGTTGAAGATTTTCTTGAACCAGCTATGCAACATGGTGAATTGGGACTCATGTTTACCACGTTAAAGGTAATAAAATAGAAAAAAAGTGAAACTATAATTATATAACTACGCTTTAGTTAGTGAGACTTCACTAATAGATTGAATTGGATTAAACTCCCTAGAACTGTATGATAATTGTTTGTCATTCAAATTGTATGTTAAAGAAAAGAAGATCTTCCATATTCCGCTTACTTATTTTATAAGTAGCGTGCATCTTAACTCCGTTTATCACTTATTAGATGTTATCAGATCAGTTCATTCCGAAAGAATTGTTAGAATCAATCCTATAATTAATGTGTTTAATATTTTTTTCAGGCTTGCTACTTCCAAATTCTTCAAGAGAAAATGTCTATGAATTCTTAAAAATGTTTGTATGTTTAGTCTATACGCTAGTTGGATGTGTTTTCTAGAATTGTTATTTTTATAAATATTCAAATTACATGAGTTTTTTAAAAATTAGTTGCCATAAGAAAATAATTTACTCAAAAACAAATTTATTTGACAGTTCGGATTTCATCAAGTATTCAAGATTTATTGGTGGAAAATAATGTTGCCATTAAAAAAAAAAGGTTTCATAGACACATGTTATCGTTGGACTATAACCGCATCACTTTATATGGAGTTAAAATTTAATTGATAATTATTGGCGGTTTTAGAAACATTTTATAACTTTGTCAATGAAAATTTTTAGGATAATGTTTGAATGTGATGATTATATAATAAATATGAATTCGTTGTAGAAATTTAAAAAAGTAAAGATGAAATTTAATGAATGAAAAGAGATTTTTTAATAAAACAGCTCAGATTATACTAAAACCATTGTACACAAAAACTTATAGGGCTACATTTACTATATACATTTATTACATACATATATATTATATTACACGTGACCACCGTTTTTCTCTACTTTAACCGATTCTTTTGCGACCTCCTTTCACTTTCGGAACTTGCAGAATATTTTTGGTTTATACAGGCTCTCCATAACCACCTTTTTGCGTGTTCTACTGCCATGTTAAGTTGGGAGATACTTTGATATCGTGGTTTCGCAGCACGATTTCTTATTGTGAGGCTGAAATTTTGTAACAATCAAGCTTCCATAATATTTTAAGTTGGTTCAACTTATAGTGACTAAGGGAGCGTTCAAGTATGACTTCACGCAATTTTTTGAGATAATTGACCCCCCGTGGAACGCGCCGTAACATTTTTCTGTACCCAAGTATAGAAAAACGTTTCGTGACCACCTAGTGACTCTTTATAGCTAAAAGTTACTATTATGTGGTGAAAAGTACTGGAAAGTCGCGAAAAAAATACCCCCCAAAATTAATTACGTAATACTTGAACGCTCCCTAACCTTCGACGATAATAAATAACAACACTTTAGAAGCTGTTGATTAAAATCGAATAATAAATAGACGAAACCAAAGATTTGAACAAATTAGACAATTGGTACCGCTGTAGAACAATTGGTTAGTATTTAAATCTATTTTAGGTTTTACACGTTCTATAAAGTAAACGAATAACAGTACTGTACAAATTTATGTTTTAAAACGGGTCTAAATCCATCCTTTTTTAATCGCCTTGTAACTCTCTAATGTAGTATCTTCCAATTATGATAGCTATTCTGACTTCATTGAGTATTGAACACGTGACCACAAAGTTGCGTTATAAGTGCTACGGTTTTTAGACGACCTTCATTGAATTGAGTATAAAAAACCAATATTGAAGCTGGGATCACTATTGGAAGTTTCAGAGTCTCGACGCAGCATCAAATGACGTTGGATTCTTCTTCTTCAACTATGTATATTACAGAAATGCTACATGCAACTGTCCCTTTTTTAAGTCAAATTTAAAAGTATATAGTATTGTTATTGGAAGCGATTACAGAGTTTTTAACAAGAAAAGAAATGTTATTATAGTTTTTATTTAGCGAATATATTTGTTTATTTTGATTCCACTTTTCAGTATTAAATAAAAAAAATCTAACTATTGTCTAGATAATAATTGATTTAATTTTTACTAATATTTCAATTAACCAAATAATTTGATATATGTAATGTTAAATTATTTATGCTTATCTGATTTAAAATATTTCAATTGAATAATTTTTCTTGCCATCAAAAAGAAATGTTTGACTACTTTATTTTGTTACGTTTGATTTACTATGGTTTTATTTTTATATGACTATTAGCTTTAACTATTCCAAAGTTAAAAGTACAAGTTGTTATTGTTAAAAAATTATTTGCATTAAAGTCATATTGTCTAGTGTAGTATTAAAAATAATATACTGTGTCCCCCAAACATATGCCAAGTTACGTGTTTAGAATACTATGTAACATTACAATGAATTGCCTCATTAAGCAATGCTGCGCATTCTATGCGTCTTGAATTCGATTCCTGGGGTAATTTTGAATTAGATCTGTATTAGCCCCCGGGACACAGCGGGGGTTAAAAACTTTGTGTATAGAATAACATATCATTTAATATTTATTCCATTGAAATTCGTTAGCCATAAAGAGTTGGAAATAAAAGTTCTTGCAATGTATGTTTGTTTTCTTTATCCTAATTCATTTTAACTTTATAGGAAGGAATGAGTAGAAACTTTTAAGCCGCAAAGAAAATTTGAATAATTTCGGTCATCGTAATTTTAAATATACGGTGTTTGAAAATTAAATTGAAAAAAAATAATAAAATTTTTAACGTATTTGCTTCCGTTGAAACGTCTTTTAAATCTGAAACGCTAAATGTCGAAATATCTAAGCGATAGGGTTTTGCCATTGATAATCTAGTCCCAAATGTACGTAGGAGGTCATCAGACCTCAAATTAACTGGCCTAATTAAGAAAATTAATTTAACCCACTAATACTAACACTTCTGGCATCTGCCAGCTTTTGTAAATTAAAGATTAACGTATACGTAGTACATACAGATTAAAAAGAAAATTTTAAAAATCTTTTTGGTGTTTATAGATAAACAAAATTTACTAGAGTCTGGCTAATGAAAGAAGGTAACGAAAAAGCGCGGCAAATTCAAAAAAATTGTGTATGGTATCCCTAAAAGTTTTATATATTTTGTGGATTAAAATTACTTCATTTTATTTTATTATTTTTTACATTGATAGCAACTGTATTTCTATAAAATTAAATACTATACGTATTTAGTCTTTTACTATTGATACTTAAAATGACTAGCATTGCATGGAAAACTAAAACTATATTTATTATAAAACACAACTTTATTCGGAATAATCAAATCCTGCGAAAGTAACGAAATAATCTATCAAATAAAAGTTTAGGCTATTATACTTGTTAACTATTCAGAAAAATATAATACAAACTCAATAACATTTTGTGTTGCCATCCGAAAGTTTTCAAATAATTCAATTATCTTCTTTCATTAGCCAGACTACTAGTTTTAGACAGTGCTTGTGGGTACTTAGGGTGATAAAAAAACAACATTTATTAAGGCTATTTATTTCAATCCTATAAAATAACATACCAAATGTCTCTTTTGTACAACATCATATCAAAAATGTACACCATAATATAAATTTCGTGTCAGGTAAATGTCACCTAGCTTATCCAGATACCCTATACATCGTGGCTATTACATATATCCTCTCATTTTCAGGTACAGTCGCTTTCAAAAATATTTTCAACTAAAATTTTACCAATCATTACGATGGGAAATTATGGTATATAAATTAGATATTGTTCGCTAATTTAATAAAAGCTGAGATGAGCACCACACCAGTTTTAACAGTATTAAACTATTCGCCAAAATTTTAACCGTTTCAGATTGATTAGTGACTATAGAATCTATAAAATTTGTGTACGATTTGCATAGAAAAAAAAATTGCACACGCCAGGTGGTCTGTGTCATACAGATATCTAACCAAGTCTAAACTATATGATAAAAAGGAGACACATACAATTGAAGGCGACTGTACATTCGTACTTTGCTGTACAATATATCTACAAGCCAACACCTATTTTATATAATATAATTCACAAAGTCCCGAGCTTAAATTGCACTGGAAATTCATTACATTCTTTAGATAATGATTATCATGATTTATAAAAATAATTTCATTTATGTAAATCAATTTATAAACAGATTCGATTCACCGCAACTATATAAATAAAATTATTAATTTACATACAGGAATTTACACATATGGCTTCAAAAAACATAACTTTAAGAACAAAATTCGCCAAAAATAGTTTGCAACGTGATGATTACCAGACAAACTCAATGAGAGTTTAACGGCTCACGCCTATCGCAAAGTATTCTTATCTAAAGCCCAAGAACTTTGATCCAACAACATCCCATGTACATTTTTAGCTGGAATTTAAAAAATATATTGCTTTAAAAATCAGTAATTTCATTTTATATGTAATAATGAATGAAAAGATTGAGTGTGAATGAAAATGATATGGTACAGCATAAGCACAACCTTATAAAACATAACTATATTGCTGTTGTTGTCGCATTTACTAACTGATTTGTACTTTACCTCGCAAACTAATAGAAACCAATTTAATTTTTGTTCCATAAGATACATTATATAGAAAATTCTACGAACATTACATATATCTTAGAAAGGCATCTTAAGCGGGCCATAGACGAACCCGATATGTTGCAGTCAAGACCGACTGAAATATGCGGTTTGCTCAGGAACTGCTGGAGCTCGAGTCGCCGCAGGGCGATCTGCAGTTTCCATACTAAATTCATATTCGCAATACACGGACCACTCGAGCAGTTCCTGAGCAAACTGCATGTGTTCGACCGCAAAATAATACTGATGCGAGTTCATTTACAAGATGAATTTTGATGAAGAAACACTGCTTCTTGTACTATTACGCAAGCGTAGGCGTAGAAGACACCGTAGTATGTGGGTGCGTCCAATACTACATTCAAGAGAACTGCATGGAATATTTCATACTTTGTATCCCCAGCTGAGAGAAGACACTAAAAAGTTTTTCAACTACTTTAAAATGTCCGTGGTTTCATTTGATGAATTAGTTAGTATTTTAAGCCATAAAATACAACGGACATATTCAAAAATGAGGAAGGGATTGGTACTCAGCGGCGAGCTAGTGGCGCGCAGTCGGCAGCAACCGCTTGTAGCGGTCCGTGTATGGTGGGCCCGGCAGCTCTAAGCAGTCGACCGCACGGCGAATCTCGGCCTCAAGCGGTCCGTGTATTGCGGATATGAATTTAGTATGGAAACTGCAGATCGCCTTGCGGCGACCGCTCTACAGCAGTCGGTCTCGACTGCAACATGCGGTCCGTCTATGGCCAGCGTTATAATCTTCAGAATAGCAATTAAAACGGTACCATACAAAAAAATCTATATAGAACTTTATATATGGCGCATCATTTGATTAAAAAGGCACAATTGTGCAATCGAATAAACAAAGAACATTATTTTGATACGTTAATCTCTCGCACTCATACCTTATTAAATACATTATAAAAATTATAACAACGAATTCCCAATCTCGTTCACATTAGCGAAATATCAATCAAATTTTATTGCATGCAGTATATAAAATTAACAATAGAAATTACGACTAAATAACATACTTGGACGATTTCGGCTTCAAAAGAAATATTTAAGTTTTAGTGTTGTGAAGATCTGTGTATTAACCAACGTATATATTACTATAACATCCTAAAACTAGTGTTATGCTTAATCTTAAATGCTCTACCGTGGCTTATGGATGACGACACGTAATCCACAAAAGGAAATCTTTACGTTGCTCGAAGGCGGACAATATAATATAAGGTAGTCCGATTTTGACGACGCATTTTAAGCACCTTAAGAATCTGCTAAGAGCTGAATTATATGCGCAGATGTTCAAAACTCGTGCTGATGAATTAGCAATTTGCAGTAAACGTATTGAATGAATACTATATTTCAAGCTTTTATTTTTGCATAATGCATAATTCACGTAATGGTATAACCGCAATAGGATAAAAGAAGTCCCCCCATTGTTTGAAGTAAGGCACTTAAATGCGTCGCCATATCAGAGTACACTCGTACACATATCGTATATTAGGACGGCCGATTCGCGATAAGACGCAGTGACATCGGTTAAAAAATTCAAAAAGCACTGAGATGCGATATATAAAATGCGAAGCCATGTTAGCAACATTTCAGTAATGCTCGTAGCTTGTTGCTAAGTTGTATAAAAGTTGTAAGGCTAGATACGCACTGGCACCCGGCTTGCTTAGCGCCTAAAGGTCAGTGCTCACATACGGTATTACTCGATAGTTTTACTCGAAGTCGAGTAAAAATCAACGTGTGGATCGCAAAACTCACAGCTCGAAAGCTCGCACCGAGCCGACTCGATGGAATTAAATAAAAGTAATTTCCTTCGAACCTACTCGAAGCGAGCCGTCAATCTTGACTCGACCGTATATACGTGACTGGGAGTGGTGCGAGGCGAGCATCAGTCTGGTACTGTTTATCGTGATTGAAACATGTGTTTTTAAGAGAAAAGGATTTGCGAGTTTATTCCAAAAGCGCTATAGAAGACTATTAACATATATAGACAGTGTGAGTGTTTATAGAATGTCAAGTCCAAAGATTACTCCCACAAAAATAAGAGAAATGAATGTTATGATAAATTTCTTTTCATTTTCTTTGATTTTCTTATAAAGCACTGTGATATTTGCTAAATACGGCCACCGTCAGACATCCTTTGGCTCGAACGGTTCGGTGAATACTGAATACTGAACTTGATAGATGAATGCTCAATGTGTGGACGAAAGCCCATGCCATGGGTTTTACTCGACAGTTTAGTTCGATCGAGTAATACCGTATGTGAGTACTGACCTTTAGGGATTTCAAAACACCCCAGCCGTGTAAAGAGATATTGAAAAGCGTTAAAAAAAGTCACGCTAGGTGACTATATCAAAAACGCTCTTTCCATGTGCCAGTGACATCGCCTAAACAAACAGTCTCTTATTGAAACGTATTGCAATATCGAATAATTCTGCATTTAAAGCAATTATCAATTAAACTTTTAGTGACATAATAATTCGAATTTCGGGTGGGTAGACTAAATTTAAGTAGTAATGAAGGGTGTATATTTATTTTAATCGGCCGCAAATATATTTAAATTTGCTATTTACATCATATTGTCACACTTTATGATATAAATACCAAATGTACATATATATGGTGAAGACTGACATACTTAGAGACAAGTTTAAAATGCGTGCACGTACAAGTATACGTATACATACGACTTTTGTGCTTATTCTTTTACGTTCGTATTAATCTACGATAAACGTTCACGTATTGGATTAGTGCATCTGAAAAATGTCTTAAGTTCTAAACGCTTTAAGGCAAATAAAAATATGGATTACAGGTCACTGTATATGTTAAGAGGTTACAAACTACACATAGAACCTAGTATAAAAGGTATATACATACACCGTAGTCACTAAATAACAAACATTTACATAAATTAGTAAATGAATCGTCAAAACCGTTCTAAAAACGATAAAATAAAAAAATCTTATTTACATCTACAGAAATATATTGCTCAAACGATAAATCATGATTTGCTAAGCAAAATAAAAATATAATAAATAATTCACGCGCCATTTAAGAAAACTGCTGTTTTTGAATTTAGTGCCAAATGTGCGTTAATCGAAACACACGTTGCCTAATAATACTGCAAGCACCATCAAATTCACACTTATCAAATCTTACTTAGGGATTATTAGAAATTTCGCCAATCTCTTGGGAATTCGATTCGTGCGTTTCACGACAACCATTAGAATGCTTTATAGAATGATTTCATATATTGTAAAAAGCGATAACTCGACGTTTATTCTCTCTTATATTGTGTAAAAATATATTTAAACCGTACGGTTCTTTATTTCATGGCATCGAATTCTTATCTAGTTAATACTGTGTTAATATTTTACGTTGTTTGCATAAAATGTTAAGCTTTGAAAAGTATAAAATCTATTTAGATAAAAATTTAAAAGGTCTGCCGTCCCACTCTTAGTTACAGTATAGAGAGAGACGGCATCCGTTCTCATTTAAAGAATCTAAGACGTAAATTCACCTGTTCTATGACTTCATGATTTATTCTAACATTAAAACATGACACCGATATTCACATTATTGTCAAGAAAAATATGAAAAAAAGTATTGCGATCACATTAATGCTTTTGTGCAAATCATGACCAACATTACATTTTCATAATACCTACATATAATTAATTAAATTGGAATATTTAGCGCGGGAAATGATCAAAATCAGTTGATTTCAGTGCAAAACATAGTCATTTTAGTACGCAATAAAATGTAATAATTCTTACGAGAAAATTCCTTATGATAATGTAATTTTGGTCTTATCTGTGCAAAAATCTTGATACTTGAATTTTAATCTATTGCTTATTTACACAATACAATGTACCGTAAGCTATTAAGATTTTAAATGTTATTTACATGTATGACTTACAATAACAGTCGAATCGCGAAAATTCGTAACATTATTGTATACAGGATGTCCCAAACACGATTCTTTGATCCGGCTGTACGTAAAAGGTAAAGGCTAAAAGGTTATAAACGCGAATTATTACAATGTTTTACATAACTCGATCTTCTGAAGCAATGATAATAGAACCAGTCATGTTAAATAAATAAAATTCGAGTTAATAAAATAAGTTATATAAAGGTGTGGTACTGGCATAAATCAAAGTCAAACATCTAGTCATGTTCTATGATATTATGTATTAAAATGAATTGAAACAAAATTATTGCCTAATTATTGCAAAATTATAACCCCGATGTTTGAACACCCTATATACAATGAGGGTGAAACTTACTCATATTTGATCCCAAGCACGATATAAAAAGATAAAATCGATATTCCTACAGCGGGGATTCGTCGCAAGCCGTGAAATCACACCGACCACTTACGTACTAAGAAATATCTAAACTGTAAAATAGGTACAAACAAAGTCCTTACTATCCAGAAGGCAAAATTGGCACTTAAGACGAAGTTCGCTCCTTTGTTTATTATCGTTTGTATGAACGCTATAAACGGCCTGTGCGTCTGTATGTTGGCTAAATCGCGATCGGTGGGACACGGGTGGTAGACACGCGACTGGTGTATACGTGTTTCCTTCAAGCCTTGGGTTATACGCGTATCGTATTCGCGTACGTGCGATTCGTACGCGTATGCGCACTTTAAGCTTTCGTAACTGTGAAAACACGTTTCTTCGCACTTCGTATCGTCGTAGTTCATACAATCGAGCGTATACGTGCGCACGCACTGCGGGCTCGCACGCACTGTCCGCTACATGGAAGGGGACGCGTTCTGCGTGGGATTGTACGGATGGTTCGAATTGCGGAGCACTGTATAAACACTGTCAACCTTGCTTAATTTCTCGAAAAACGGTATTAAGTCCAATAGTTCTGAATCCGTCATGTCGTCGAACCATGACGCGACAGGTACCTGAAATTAATGGTTTTTAATGTAATAATAATATTACTTCCTCAAATATAATTATGACGACGGTATGATACATAAAAAAATACAATTTACTGGTTATAGTAGTTTAGTTTTATTAATTAGTCATAAGTTGACTCACATTTGATGCAAATCACGCGAAATTCATTCACGTCATGCACGGGACATTACTACTTTTAATTCACAATAATTGTAAAATTGAACTCATTTTAAAGCAGTACAGTGTATTATATAGATTAATAAGTATATACTTAAATTTAACTTATAAATAAAAACATAAAAAGCACTATCGATTCGTTGCATAGCTATACGGCATATTATATTTATTACAATTTCATTTTTCGATTTTTGGAAAATCATTTTTATTCTTTCTACATTCATTTTCGGCTAACAAACCACGAAATACATAATTAAACAAAACTCTATTTAATAAAGACTTACAGCGTTATCAGGGTGGAATATGTATGAAGCTGGCGAATTGTCGACAATAACGACGCGTCGCAGATCTCTGCCTAAACTGTTCAGGTCTTTCACATAGTTACCTCGGTGAAACACGCAACTGTCGCGAAACAATCGCGCTCGGAATACGCCCCATCTAGAATAACATTGAAACTTAAGTCCATAAAATTTACATCCAACGACTATTTAAGCCTTGGCTTGTTTAAGCTATAGCGGAATATGCATAAAAGGAGTATTAAGAATATCCACAGCGCTAAATCACAAGCATCATGAGCACCTAGCGTATAGGCAGCGGCACGTAAGTCAGCGCTGGCCGATATGTGGAGGGGATTGCTGCGCATGTGTACTGTCGCGCGGGGGACGGAATGCGACTGGAGAGCCAATCGAAACTCTTCATTCCGCTGGTACCTTATTTTTTACTTCTGCGCAATAACGGTCAGCGCTAGAGTTTCGTGCCGCTACTTGTACATACACTCATTTTCACACCATCACACAACACAGCCGAATAAGGTATTACTTAAGTTAACGATTATCTAGTTTTGATAAAAGGGCCTGGGACTAGTGCTAGTCAGGCTACTACTAATTAATTTGCGAAATTTGTTTTAAAATAAGTGTTGTTTGATGATTTGCTATTTTAAAAGAGTACCGAGAGTTTTTTACGCCGGCTTTTTCTCTCGGCCTACACCCTCTGTCTTCTTTGCCGATGAGTAGGGATGCCTACAAATTGAAATTTAATGACGTGGAATAAGTGATACATGTATCTTATGTTCCATAATAAACATATTTTATTTTATTTAGTTGAATATATTCAATAGTTTTTATTGATATTTTCATTTTTTTAGTAAAACAGTTTTGGTCTTTTTTTTCTTTAGAAAATGCCTGACAACTTTTTTATATAAAAAATAATATAATAATAATAATATTAAGTAGGTAGTTTTGAATTCCATTTACCCGACCCTAACACAAATATTTTATTAATCATTATTTTAAGCAATAAATTTTTTCAAAACAGAAAAATTCTCACGAGATGACCATTATTTTGTTTAAACATTAGACACAGAAATCGCCAAGCCTTTATGACAAAACGTTCCAATTATGACACCCCACCTACAATTTACCAATTTGCCGTGTGCAATAAATTGGGGAATGACTATTTCACGTCAAAGCCCGACCATTAAGGCCCCTTGAACCCGCATTGTGCGACCCTTTTAGCACCTCTTTCAAAAATTATTCCTATGCTGTTTGTTTTGCTTTAAATGCGATGAAAAGAATGGGCTGTCTGACTCTCAAGTTTCGCTTTTGTCTGGCGCAGGTGGTTGTGCCTTAGACTTCGCCAAGTTAAACGGAAAGCGCGTTTCACTCATTTTTTGCAAGTATGGGCTTTGGGTATTTTTCGAACTCTAAATGTATTGAAAAATAACTCATCTTAAGACAAAGTAAAATCGGTTTTCTGCATAACAAAGCCTATTTTTTTAATAAACGCATTAAATTGCTATGTCTAGAAAGAAGCATAAATCTGCGAAAACTTTATCTCAGATCACTGTACGCTCTTGAACATGTTTGTGATCACCTAGAAGTGACCACAAACAGTGGCGTATAAATTAATTCATTATAATTTTCCTTGACAATTGACATTATAAAATAAATTAATTAGTGGCGCTACATCCTTTTTAGATCTGGGCCTCATATTTCTGAACTTACTTCATGATCATTAGTTAATCTAATAGTCAAGTAACTGCCTGACACACGCTGTCGACGTTTTGGGTCTAAGGCAAGCTAAGTTTTTTAATAGAAAAAAAAATTGTCCACATATTTATAGTACAAAATAGATTTGTCTATAGTCTATTTTAAGATTTCTTTTATATTTCTTACCTATCAAGAAGATCAGCGACGGGATCCGCGTATTTAGCCAACGATGCGGTGAAAAGCACACATTCATACAACTCCCCACAGCGCCGCAGAAATTCGTCAACGTGCGGCCTCTTAAGCACATACACTTGATGGACCGCGCCGTCTATTTCCACTGGTACCACAAAGTCTGCGTTATTTATGGGCTGAAAAAAAATATGAAGAATATAATAAAACTTTCTAAATTACTGTAAATTAAGCTTGTTTATAGAAACTAAAAAAAAATCTATACCTAACAGTATTGTTTTAGGTTTAATCTGTTCCTTGATCGATGTTATTCATATGTATCCTTTTTGCCTTACAATCAATGAAATCAAAAACAATTGAAAGTGGTTAAAGAAAAAAAAGGGTGCGTGTACTTACGTACGCGCGTAAGAAGTTATACTTGTTTGGCATTATTAAAAATAGTTTTTGATTGCATGCAAATAATTAATTACAATTAAATAATCAAAGACTGGAAAAGGAGTCATTATAGTCAATAAAGTTCAGTTTACATTTCAAAAATAAATAAATAAATATTTATTATTATTATCTTACATTAAGTGTCACATAAATTGTATTAAAATGAACGCGTAGCAAATAAGAATTGTATTAGCTCGCATAATCGCCAAGTATGTTCTGTTTAGAAGTCTTAAGTTTAAATGTTAAAATAATGTTAAAGTCTCTGTTGGTACGGCTGAAAATCAGCTTCCTTACGTATCTTAGGAGAAAAATTGGGGAAATATTCTACTAAAATAATATCATTAAATAATCATTTGTCTAATAAAATCAAAGTCGTGCCTATTAAGCAATTTAAATTCTATAACATAGGACCACCAAGGTAATAAAGTGTACACCAGTTAAAGAAACATGAGTAAGTATTACTCAAGTTTCTGTCATATAAATGCTTAATAAGGCAAAACAAATTCCGAAATAGCTTACAAAGGTTATTTATATTATTGTTCAGGAATTCAGTTATCGCTGTATTTCGACCACAAGTCGATTTTATCATAATTCGTGGTTGTTTATTTTAATGGTTATGTCGCTGTAATAGTTTAGGTACTGGCACGTGATATTTGTTATATTAATTTACAGGTAAGACAGACACAAGTTAACCTCATCTTCGTCAAAGAGTATACAAACTTTTTTGTTTTTTTTACATGTAATCTTAAACATTACTGGCCTTTTTAAAAACATAGACTATAGATATTTATGACCAATCACATTTTTACGTGAAAAAATCATTATTAACATGATGATTGGAAATGGTTACAAACAGTGCCTTCTTTAGTCGACATTTTATATTAAAGCCGTAAGGAATTGTGGCAATTCACATAGTACATGCGAACACACATCAGCAGAATGGTGGTCATGGTGGTCAAGGCATGTGGTCATCGGTTTCCCGCGCGAATAAATAATTTTCAGATCATACTATGAAGACTATACATTAAATTACAATTGTATTATTAATTGTATTATTAAATATAGGTATTATATGTTATTGATTTAACAGTTTATTATATATTTAATACCTACCTAGCATAGTTTGTACCAAAATAGGGGATAGGTAATGTAATGTTGTATAAGTTCTTATTTGAGCATGGAAACACCCTCCCAAGGCTGATAAATAAAAAACAGTGATATTTCATATGACAATTATTAAAAATACTGACTTCTCAGTTTGTTAACACGTAACGTAAAAATAGTAGTTCTATATTAAATCAGTTTAATATTATACCACTAAAGGCATCCTCAATACAATAGTTATCACGCTTGCTATCTTGGCATCTAGCCATCTGTCGAGATTAGATCAATCAGAATGAGGAGCAGCCGTCTGAACCAAAAATCCATTCCACACGTGCACTGAATTGTGACAGTGAGAGAATATGGCAGACTCCGTGCCATCATATGTAAAGCTGTAAGTCCCACTGACTGCGAGGCAATATGTTGCGCCCGCAACAGGACGTGCTGACTGCTGACCGACTGATATTCAGTAACAATACTTAGCGAGAACTATGCCACGTATGTCAAAATCCAATAATTTTTTTATTGGAGGCTGACCTCAGCGCCAAATTTCGTTTCTGAGTTATTGTAATAGAATAGAAACAGTTTGTATGGAATACTTAGGAAGCGCTGTGTGGGCGAATTCAGAATTAAACGGAAGCACGAACATGTATTGTTCAAATTGTAAACTATACAAATTACATGGAAAATTTGGCGTTCGAGTATATTGAATGTATTGAATTGAATAAACGTAATTTTACAAGGGTTTGGACTAACCGTTAAATTCAGACACAAGATTGAGCGCAATATCCGTCCTTGAATCTTAGTTTCCCTAGAGTCTGATTTATTTATATTGTAAGTATTACTAGCTGGCCTGGCGAACATCGTACCGCCTAACAGTCGATTCTTTATTTTTTTTAAATACTTATTCGGCTATTCGGGAAACCGGTCTAGCTAGTAAGATGAAAAAAAGAAAGTTGATAAGACAACAAATACATTATGTCAAAAAATTAAAATTTACCTTCCCGGAACCCCTCCACTAACACTTGCACTTTATGATATGGTATTAAAGTTCAAATTGACTTTTAAGTATTATTACGAATATTTTGTATGGGAATATAGAAAAGTGTTGTTTTTAGACTTTTTCACTCAATTTTTTTAATTTTTCTCTCCGTAAGAACCATCCTCGTACTTCAAGGAATATTATAAAAAAAGAATCAGACAAATCAGTTTTCACGTTTTGTCGTGACATCGGAAAACGGGTTTCATTTTTATATATATAGATGTAAAGACAGTTTTAGCAAACTTTGAAAACATCGAACGTTAAATATTCGTAATAATAAACAACTTTATATATATATATAAGTCATGTTTATTTATAACATATTAATTAAACGGAACATTGCAAGCGCGAGTCGGAGTTTATTGTTTTAATAAACGCACTGTCTGTGACTACAGACGTAAGATTATGACTGTCCAAACATTGTAACTGGCCATTTATAGATTTCAATATTACAAACATACAAACGAGTAATGAATAAACTTGATCATGTAGTATTATACTGTTTAAACTTTTAAACAGTCTTGAAAGAAAGATATACTAACACAGGTAAGCGATTTGAAAATGTAAGACGATATGTTAGCTCATGTTTAATTGTGATTGATCTAAACAGAGTCATTGCGTCTCGTGTCTGTAATTTAATTAGACTAACTTCTCACATCTTTATAAAGGGTTTTTCAACAAGAACTTTGTTTTCTAAAACAAAATAAAACAAAGAATTTAGAGGAAAATGAATAAAATTTTTATTGTATTACAAAGAGAAAAGTTTGGCAATTATGAATGAAAAATGATATCTGGCAAATGTCCACCACGACCACGCTGACAGATGTTGATTCTTTCATCAAAATTTTTAATCACTTTTTGGCAAAATGGAGGGTCTATTTCGTTAATGACATCACGGATTTTGAGTTTTAAGGCTGCAATCGATTCGATTGGCTCCGTATAGACTCTGTCTTTAACATAGCCCCACAAAAAATAATCCAGTGGTGTTAAATCACACGATCTGGCTGGCCACTTAACAGCTGAATTTCGCGAAATTATGCGCTCGGGAAATTTGGTTTGCAATAAATTGATCGTTTCATTGGCTGTGTGACATGTGGCACCGTCCTGTTGAAACCACATTTCAGTGATATCCATGTCATCAATAATAGGCCAAAATTTAGTGGTTAACATCTCGCGATACCGTGATCCATTGACTGTTACCGCATTTCCAGCCTCATCTTCGAAAAAAAACGGCCCAATCACGCCTCCAGACCACATAGTGCACCACACAGTAACACGTTGAGTATGCAAAGCCTTCTCAATAATTGCTTTAGGATTTTCAGAAGCCCAAATGCGACAATTTTGCTTGTTGACGTACCCTGACAAATGAAAATGGGCTTCGTCTGAAAAAATGTTTTTTTCAGAAAAACCAGCAGGTTGTTCCTGAATGAACTGAGCGAATCTGCGGCGATTTGAATGGTCGATCAGCTTTAATTCCTGCACCAGTTGAATCTTGTAAGGCTTCAAAGCCAAATCCTTTCGCAAAATTCGCCATGTTGTGCTTTTGGATAACCCCAATTGTTGAGAACGTCGTGAAATTGACAAATTTTGATCTTCTTCAACACTGTGGCTCACGGCGGCGATGTTTTCTGTTGAACGACCCGGTCGAACACGTGTTGGTGTTGGCACATTTTGTACCGAGCCTGTCGACTCAAATTTCGCGACCAAATTCTTAACAGCGGTCTCAGAAGGACGATTATGCTGGCCGAAAATATCACGAATTTTACGAAATGTAACTTTAACACAACCACCATTTTTATAGTGGATTTGAATTATTTTAATGCGATTTTCGAGCGAAATTGAATTCATTGTAATAATTGCCAAAGCACCTGCTACGAATACCGCCAAAAACTAAATGTCAAAACTATCACGTTCTCGGTGTTGCCACAATTGAAAAACAAACTTCTTGTTGAAATACCCTTTATATATAAATTACGTGTCAATTTGTTTGTCCGCTATGGACTCCGAAACTACCGAACCGATATCAATCAAATTTGCACACCGTGTGCAGGTTAATCTAACTTAAAAGATAGGATAGGTTACATCTCAATTTATGCCCGCAATATTATTTTATTGCAAAATATTTGTTTATTATTTGATAGTCACAATTCTAACAGATGGCGCTGTGTTGAAAGTACCAACGTTTCACATAAGCTACAGTTTAATTGCATAACCACCAAAAAAGCATGGTGGTCCCCATGACTGGTGTTCTCCTAGTGTTTCCCTTGAACAGTTTACTACTATAACAAAAACCTTAGCAACGCTTGGCCGGTCTGCTAGTTTAATAGATAAATTAAAGAGTTTTTGTGTATTCTATACGTTAAAGTGTGGCAATATATTGTAAAATGTCTTACTAACTTGTCTTAACAGTGATATTTTTATATAATATACATTTATTTCAAAAAATTTCATAAGCATATCTGTGATACAATGAAACGTCGATTCATAGAACCTTTACAATTTCTAGGCACGTTTCGCGTTTCCATACAAAAAGGGAAACAATAGGACATACAAATATCCACCTACAGTTGCATACTTAAAAGTACCTGCTTTTTTTAGATAGGTAAGTAGAGCTCTGGGGCATGTTTAATGCTACTATATGATAGTAATAAAACGCAATGCATAATGCATCATTGGAGTGACAAAATTATTCATTTTTATATGCTGTATTAAAACATTAACGTAGAATATATTATTGCAAAAATTATTAACCTAATATGAACTACATTCATTTTTTTATAGAACAGGGGCCAAACGGGCAGGAGGCTCACTTGATGATACCGCGGAACATGGGCCACACTGACAGAGGGCTCGCAAGTACGTTGGCCTTTTAAAAATTGGACCTTATTCGAGAAAATATCTTGCATAAAGTTTCTAAACAAATAAATTACAAAAACAACCCTATATAGCAAAAAGATACTTAGCGAACCCACTAAGTAGCTTTGTTACTCGATAAAATTAATTTAATATATTAGTCAAGTCAGATAACGAAGGTTTGTGTGGTCAGGATCGGATGTCGGGATGGAATGTTCAATGTGGTAACAATAATAATCTCATCAATATATGTACATGCAATAATTATTTATCCAGATGGTAAGTATATATTTTTGCTATATAACAAAAAAACAGTGCTGCTACAACCTTTAAGGTCTGGGCCTCTGATTTCTGTTGTTTCCTGATCATTTATTTCCAATAGACAAGTAAGTCAGCCTGTACTTGACACACACCGTCGAGTTTGGGTCTAAGGTTTCCCCATGACGTTTTCTTTCACCGTACGAGCCAGTGTTAAATGCAAACATAGAGAGAAATTTTATTTGTAGCCGGAGTTCAAACCTACGACCTACGGATGAGTGTCACACGCTGCAGCCACTAGGCTAACACTGCCATGGTATATGACAAATGATGATACTAAAAATGGCTTCAAATGTGATTACAGAGATTCTGATTATTATTCAACTAGCCGTTTCCCGCCCGCTTTGCTGGGCGAATTAAAATAGGAAATAAATAAAATGTTATTTTTCTTTTTAACTTCCCGCTAAGAAAATTGAAAATTTTCGAAAATCGAGTTTTTAACAGATGTTGACGTTTTGAGGTTCAAGGAAGCCTCCCCGAATGTTTCGCGGTGAAGTCCGTATGTATAAATTTTCATAAAAGTAAAACAGCAATAAAAAAATAGCCATAAACCATCTAGCGAAAATTTCGCATCGAATAGCAGTAGTTTCATGTCGATACGATCAGTGGTTTAGGCGTGAAGGAGCCTCAAACGAAGACCATTTTTCTTATATATATATAGACTAGCCGTTTCCTGCTTTGCTAGGCGAATTAAAATGGGAAATAAATAAAATTTTACGTTTCATTATAATTTTTTTTCATATTTTTATTATTCTTCTTTTTAACTTCCCGCTAAGAAAATTGAAAATTTACGTAAATCGAGTTTTTAACAGATGTTGACGTTTTTAGGTTCTAGGAAGTCCGTATGCATAAATTTTCATAAAAGTAAAACAGCAATAAAAAAATGAAGGAACGTTGGAATTTAAAAAAATAAATAGCCATAAACCATCTAGGAAAAATTTCGCATCGAACGGCAGTAGTTTCATGTCGATACGATCAGTGGTTTAGGCGTGAAGGAGCCTCAAACGAAGACCATTTTTCTTTTATATATATAGACTAGCCGTTTCCCGCCCGCATTGCTGGGCGAATTAAAATAGGAAATAAATAAAATTTTATGTATAATTATTTTTATTCTTCTTCTTTTTAACTTCCCGCTAAGAAAATTGAAAATTTTCGAAAATCGAGACGTTTTGAGGTTCTAGGAAGCCTCCCCGAATGTTTCCGCGGTGAAGTCCGTATGTATAAAATAAATAGCCATAAACCATCTAGGAAAAATTTCGCATCGAATGGCAGTAGTTTCATGTCGATACGATCAGTGGTTTAGGCGTGAAGGAGCCTCAAACGAAGACCATTTTTCTTTTATATATATAGATATGTATAAGATATATTCCCGCGCCTAGACCGAAACAGATTCATAGTTATAAAAGTTTAGTTATTTCTTATGAATAAAGGGACAAATATTTCAACATGGAATGCCAACTACATTATCTATACTTAGCATCTCGGTTATTATAATAACACAATTGTCACGGTAAAGCAATTAATAATATCAGTTTTCCTTATCCTTCATCGTTTGTTCGTATAAACTGACTCAAAGATAAATAACATTACTCTATTTACATGGACAAAAATTAATAGGCATCAAAAGTAAAACCAAGTTTAAGAATGGATACACAACATACAAACAGCTGAAGTGGAGGTGGACAGGGCATATGATGAGAGAATAGCAAGAAAAATGGACAAAACTTATCACAGAATGGTATCCTTTAGACGGAAAGAGACATAGAGGAAGACAGGCTAAGAGATGGGAGGACGTTAAGAAAATAGCGGGTTCAACATGGACTCGCACTGCAAAAATGAGAAACGACTGGAGAGCTTTAGAGGAGGCCTTTGTCGGAAGACAAGTTGTAACCGAACTACCGTTTGCCGATAATCAATAGATAGTAAAATTGTTAGTATATTAGTTAAACTCTAGTTAATAGTCAAAATGTGTTTTTTTAGTCTTAATAATTAATTATAATTAAATAAACAAAGACTGGAAAAGGAGTCATTATAGTCAGTAAAGTTCAGTTTACATTTGAAAAATTAAATAAATAAATATTTATTATTATTCGTTTACATTAAGTGTAACATAAATTCTATAATAATCCAATAATAACGGTCCAATACCGTAGCATCTTCCGTGGGCAACTTCATTCTGTTAATTTTGTGTCACGGTGCGCGCGTTTTTTCGCGTATTTCACTCTCATCAATTTTTCATAACGCGCCTAAAGAAGTATAACATGAAATATCTATATGAGATTTGACATTTCTGAATATTACAATGTCTAATACCTAGTTATCATGTTTTTAAGATATTTTCAAATATAAAATATGTATCCTATATTTTGTATCATTAAAATAGTACAAATCTTCTTTGGTGTTGCTTATATCATGAACTGATGTATAGTCACAATACCTATGGACACTCCACAAGGTCACACAAAACGCGTTTTCTTGCGTTTGGCTCCAGAAGCAAAGGAAAAGGAAATGTGGGCCGCAGTAAAAGCCATAAAGCATTTATTTGTAATATAAACATTACATAATCGAAAATTTGATGTTTAAATAGTAAAATTATTTCATAATATATACTCGATCTGATAATTACTGTGTAAACTAGTATGATTTCATGAAATGTATTACACTAAAACCTTAAATATTGTCTTAAATAATACGGTTTATTGTTCCAAAGTTAACAATAAAAGCTGAGGTGATAAATCAAAGATAATTAAATATGTTCAGTATTTAGCAGTGTTGTAACTGAAGTTTTCTAAATTTATGTTATAAGTCTGAAATATATAGTAGTAACATAAAACATGCTTTTGAATCGCAGTGTTGCTATTGATAGATCTTAAAATATATATATATATATTACGCGTCACATTGTTTGTCCGCTATGGACTCATAAACTACTTAACCGATTTCAATCAAATTTGCATACCGTGTGCAATTCTTTTGTAAAACGTTACGATGCGGGGCGGGGATTGAATTACGCGTTACTGTTAATATTATTTTCGACTTTCCAGTACTTTACACCACACAATGGTAACTTTTAGGTATAATACGTATAGTCACGAAACGTTTTACTAGTGGGTACAGAAAAACGTTGCGGCGCGTTACATGGGGGGAGGGGTCAATAATCTCCAAAAATTGCGTGACGTAATACTTGAACGCTCCCTCATAAGCGAAAAGGCCTTCTATATTATTTTTCATTTGTATATTTTTTAAATTGCTCTCATATTCTTACTTTAACAATGATCAAACGTATAGCTAGTGCCAGCTCCTGACCTTTAACTTTGATACAAACAAAAGGAAAGTTGAGAAGACTATCTAATCTGATCTTCACGATAACTCTTTCATTTATCCTCTTTGACCGTAACGCTTGTATATCGGCTCATTCATGATAAGCAACAACTTTGTAATCTTAAGATAAAATACCGACAAAAAAATCAGCTTTGCAAATGTTTGCAGTTTACGCTCGAGTTCTATTGACCCAGTCATTGGTAGAAGCAGGGGCTGATCTACTTAAGGGCTTTTTGGGCTGCAGCCCAGTGCCCCGTAAATACAAAGGGCTCCCAGTACCCACTAAAAACAATCGTCGAAATTCGAAATTAAAAAAAACAGAACAGGGAACAGGGAACAGGGAATTCCCCGTTTCTTGTTTTCGGTCGGTGTATTTTTTCGCGTGTGCGTCTATTACGGGGGACTTCCCCGTAATAGCCCAGAGATAGGGATGTAAAAAATTATCGATTATTAAAAAAATCGATTTTAATCGATTTTTTCAAACGTATAAATCGATTTTTTACGCGATTAAATATAAAATTTAAAATAATCGATTAATAATCGATTATTTTTATAATTGAAAATCAATCATAATCGATTTTTTATCTGCCACTTCCGACATTATGTCTGGTCTTTTATAACCCGGACCTCGAACTATTAGGGATATTCGATACACAACGATGTTTACAATGCGATACATTGAATCCGATTCTTTGAAGATGTATTGATATACTCGAAACATTGATGTTTTTTTTTGTAAAACATCAAAAGGATGATAAAAGCAGTTTATTTTACAAAAAAACTCAAGTTTGAATGGAACACTATAATTAAAAAGTAAAATAAATTTATTCAGCAGCACAAGACTACATACAATTAAAAAGACAACAAAAATACTGCAATGTGCTACTGAAAAGGAATACACTCAGCATTTATCAAAATCTATCAAAACGAGATTAAGTTAATTTCGATTTTGATTATTCTTAAACGTTAATTTGTATTTATAATTTCTAGTTTATTTTTAATTTAAAAAACCGTGAAAAATAAAATATTTAGGGTGTTTATTTTGAAATTAATTTAAAAAATTGGAAAAAATCGATTAATAAAAAAAATCGGTTATTTTTGTAAGAAAAATTGATTATTCATGCAAAAAAAATAATCAATTAATAAAAAATCGATTTTTTATGCAGAATGTCACATCCCTACCCAGAGACCTACAAATTCACGATCCGCCCATGGGTATAAGACATATATTGGTGTATACTACGCACATCACTGTTATTTATTTATATTCAACATTGTCGTAGCTTTGATTTATACATTTGATATCGGTGGTAGATAACCAAATCCTCGACTATATTGTCATTATTTTCCCTATGAATTTTGCTCCTTTAAGAACGCATCTTAATGCTACGAGGATTAACCGATAAAGCAGAACACGATTCCCTAGCTGTTTATTCTACCGTATTTAAACATTGCTATTTAAATAGTTCAACAAAAATAGCGTCCCACATCTCGAAATACTCGGTTAATGAAGCAACGGCCAGTTCCGCGATACGTAGCCTAATGCTCCAATAATTGATTCTTTGTTCACTACACTATGAGTTTTTTTTATAATTTAAAGTATTACGCTAAAATCTAGCAAAGCGTCTTGGATAATTTATGATGGTAAAGCTGTAATGTTCAAAAATAAAAATAATTAAAGCCACGAAATTTCATAATTTGTATTGTATTGTAACCACATGTTGTATTAAACATTTGTATCTACGATATATATGTTCAAATAACAGGGCAGTTTGCAATATATATTTGGATTCCCAAATATATATGTATAATTTAATATCTTTATATAATATATAATTCTATTCTACGTGTGTATAATGTATATCACTGAACTCCTCTTAAACGGCTGGACCGATTTAAATGTTTTTTTTTGTATGCGTTTGGGTGGCGCCCTGGATCGTTTAAATTCACAAATCAGCCCGGCAGATCGCGCTGCAGTCAGTACTTCCATAGTTTGTTTAATATCCTAATCTCTTGAAATATCATGCAGGCCATCGTCTGTCGGGTCCGCTAGTATGTTATATAAATAAGAGCCAAAGATCGACCGCTATTAAAATATATGCACAATGTAAGTGAAGGACAAAAAATTATGAAAATGCCTTTTACTGTTCATTTCCCTTAGCAGGCAAGTTTTCAGCAATTTGTTATTTACCTCAGAAAATTAACCTTGATAATCACGTGTTTTTACGTTTTTATAAGCTACATATTTGTGTTCCGCTGCAATGCTAAAAAGACAACCTTGACACGCGAGGTACTCATTCCTTGTATATTGTGTATCGAGTCGTTTTGGAGTGGTTTATTGGGATTCTTACGTATTTATGAACATTAGAATAATGCCTCACGTCTAAGATTAGGTCCTTTGAACCTCAGAGCAGGCGATTCTCCGACCCACGAAATTAAAACACACGGCGTATTTTCAGCCTGCATATAAAACAACTGACTAAAACGCACAAGGGATAGACAAAATCAACAATCGTTTTACATACATTTTTAAATTTCCGTATTTTATAGTCAAATAGCGAGGTAACATAATAAAAATATTAATTACATCTTGAACTATTATAATCTGAAACAAATGGTCGGTGTTCATAATATAAAGACGGCCTTCTGAACCCAATATTTTACATATTATCTGGAAATAAACTATTATGTAAATAAGCTATTGTGTAATATATTATAGTATGGAAATTAGTACAACAACCAATTAAGGAAAATTTAATCCGTCTTGTAACCGCCCACGCGAGAATTCACCATGTGTTTTTAGGAAAAGAGGCCAGCTTTAACAAAAGATGCAAAAGGCAAAAACAAATAAAACCTAAATACCCGTTATTTTAGTTTCTACATTAAAAATAGTACTAATGGCAACGGAGCGTCGAAATGCGTTGTATACAAAAATTTACTGCTAACTTCCATATTTTGAAAATAGAACGCGGTCGTAAATAAGGCACTATAATAGTAGACTACTTTTTGCTTAAAAAAAATTATTCAACCAAAATTTGGTTTTAGGTTGATGGAGTAGCGATTTATAAGTGTATATGAATAAGATTACCCGGTTACTTCAATATGGTTTTTCGTTCAACGTTATTTGAACTTGCGTCATTATCAATACATCGACCATGAAATTGGGTTACGTCGTTGGATATAGTCATTATTGGAATGGACAAGTAAGAAATATCAATTTTACAGAGTAATTTTGCATAACCATTCAACATATACTGGTTAAAGCCTAAGTAACACAATATTGGATCAAAACGATCGTCAATTATTATTAACCCTACAAGGCTCGAGTCTATTTCCATGAGTGTCAGAGTTCATCGCACACCCCCTGCTCATGTTACAAATAGCAATTAGTTCACCTTTATAAACTATAATGGAAGCTTAATCAGTATAAACTTTATCTATTACAATTGCTTCCGATCAGAGATATTTCCTTAGTTAGCCTAGCACTTAACCTTAAGGTCTTGGGATCAATTTCTAGCAAAACAAAATGAAATTATTAATTTGAATTTATATTTTCAACAATTTAAATTACACAGCAGCCAACTTTATAAAGTAAACTGATTTATTCCCTAATAAAAATTTATTATTGACATTGAATGTTTATCTGTTATTTCCTGCAAATTAAAAATTATTACTTAATAATATACATTTTATATCAATGCAATCATTAAACCAGGTGATTATTATCAAATATGCACATGCAATAGATACTACTATTCAAATTATGTAATTTCTGTCACAATTATAACATTTGATGAAAATGTTAAGATGCTTCAATATAATTTATATGACTTATATGAGCCCAGTACAAAAAGCCTTAAGACTTTATTATATTTTCATACAAAAACATAATTGGTGTAATGACAATATTATATGACTTACTTCAACAGTCAACACACATATTATGAAAAAAGGTCTTCATCAACAGCAGTCAGGAGGGGTTGTAAGTAAAACAATAAAATTTTAACAATAAACCAACATTACTATGTTTTTTACTAGCTAAACTTGACAAAAAGCTTGGGATACATAAAACACGCCAAATGGCACTAAACGTAATGGCTTTCATAGTTCATCTTTACAGTTATATCTGTGCAGTAGAGATAACAAGTTGAAAATTACAATAATTACTTGTAACTAAAACTTACAGGAAACAACAATACTGTCAGGTGTAGCTATTAAATGGGTAGAATTTAGGACATATTTATATTTTAAGATGACTTGTTCCTACATGTAATAGTTTCAGAGAAAAAGAGTCGGGTCAGTCAGTCATCATAATCATAACCATCATCTGTATCTTACAAATGCACATTATTATATTTATAACAACAAAACTACGAAAATCACTTGTGACATTGACTGATTCATGATAAATTGATAAACAAAATTAAGATAAGGCACAATCATATACATTTACTGCATTTGTTTGATAATGAGAAGGTATTGATAGTAAGATAAATTCATAATAACATTTTTGTTATCTGCAACTTACCTTAAAAGAACTGTGAACTAATGTTTCGTCAAGATCTATCACCATACATTTTTTGTGCATGTCCTGATGTCTCACAGGTGGAAGTAACGGTCTCGGTGCATGGTCTGACATAACAAGGAGTGGAGGTGAAGCCCTGCCATCAATACTATTTGTGCCATTTCCACTAGGTGGGCCCTTTCCTCGACCACCACGCCAACAACACAATAACGATCTGAGGAATCCACCCGTACCACTTGACTTCTTCGTCCCAATAGGAGTGGAACCTGATACTGGTGTTCCATCTCCCTCATGCTGCCCATCAGTAGTAGCTCCTAAAAAAACCATTATTCGTTAGCACTAACACTACACACGCGGAAGTTAAATCCTCTAATCCGTGTGGGATTAGTATGAGACAAGTCCTCAAGGTTGCAGTAACTGTTGTCGAAACAGCTCTGTTGTTTACATCGGATTCCAATCACGAGTTGTATCCGTTGAAGTCTTTAATAATGCACGATTCTTGGAGAACAATCACGATACATTAATCCACGCACAAACAATCGCGTAGAGGTAACATTATACTCTCCAAACTGATGGCAGTAGGTAACAGGTGTAGCTTCAGGTTTACCTCTTTCAGATCCATAGTTGTTTAACTGCTCGTCATCCCGTGACACCTGAGTTATTATGGACGTAGCGTCCATTTAAACATTTGTTATGGGCCCTAATAAAATTAGCAAATAAGCTTTTTAAAAATTTTAAAACCATAAAACTTTTTATTATCACCCTTCTATCTTACAAAATGGCAGGCAGAGTCTGGGCTAATATGAACTTCTAGTATAGCCAACGTAATGACAAAATATTTGGTATCTCATTCCGAACTGCTAATTTCTTAAGTGCTAGAACGAGAAAGCAATATTCTCAGATTTCGTTTTTATCATTGTCAAACTAAAAATAGTTTTGATGTTACCAGTTCAAATAAATAAGTTGTAATGTTGCCATAAATTGACATACGTTTAAAGAGTATAATAGATCAAAGTAATCATTTAATTTGGTTCTAATAACGCTAATGTAACTTGAGGTCATAACATAGCATCTCATTTACAGTATTATCTATTAGCGAAGCAAGAATTGTGCAAATACCAAGAGAGCCACCCCTCATTATAACAAGTTTCATCAAATACTTTTTGAAACTCACAGTTGAAAAATCTTTCTTTATTGGGTGCTTAAACATACTTTCTCATCTTTTTTTAAATAATTCATAGTATTTTAAATATGATATGTGTTCTACGTTTCAATAATTTGACGTGTGTATAGAAACGTTTGTTAGGTATATAATAGATTTTAGTAATTAAAAGCTTAAATCATACTACTTATAGTTTAAGTAAATATGTTTATAAAAGCATGATATAAAATATCATAAAAGCAATAACCATTAGATCGTATGGATATAACTCTTGGTAGAATAATGTATCTGAAAATTTCCTACTCAATCAATTAAAAATGATATGATGGGAGAAAAAACATACGAGAGGCTTGAGACAAAATGACTTTTTGACAGGCGTGGCCCACTAACGCCACATGAATTTTAATAAAAATGGTCACTTGACTAAGCTTGAGATAATGTCATTATTATACAAATTCCTTTAGTAATAGAGAGTTACGCGGTCACGTCTCGTCTATCTCGAGCTTCAGGTTACATGTTGTTGTGTTGAAACACATGAAACCATTTCTCTATAGGAAGAGCAGATTACGCTTGTAGAAAAGTATATATGTCTAGAGCCTTCAAATCCACGGTGAAGATTTCCAAAGTTGAGATTTAGATAGCTGATTATCAGTCTATGATTAATATGGTAGTGTGTTTTCCTAGTCTCGGGACTCGGCATTTTAATCTACAAATTTATAGGAAACCAAGTTTTCCAGGAAGTTTTTTTAAGAGTTACATTTATTTAGGGGGATTTATGGGAGGTAATTTATTGAAGAAAAAGATTTCTAACGTGATAACGTCTTATCATTTTGTTTGGCTTGTGACGATTTTATCTCCTTTCCACTCCATCGGCCAATACGTCGGAGTAAAAGAGAGAGAGCAGCAGCACACAACTAAACTATTTTGTCAACTGTTAATAAAGTGACGTAAAAAGCTAATGTAAATTCCATTGTTTATTACAACAACAATTGCAGAAAAAAGGTAATTAATTCTTGCTTAAAATGCAAATTTGATTAGCGATATAAACTCTTATATTTGTTCTTTGATTATTAAAAAAAATATTTGAATAAACGTGTTAAAATATTTGCTGTCGAAAAAATTGTTATTTTCAATAAACTTCTCCTTTGTATTATACAAAATACGATTAAATCCAGTTGTCACCCAGCTTCAAACAAAGATTTTCATTTATTTGAACATCCCTCTAACAACCGCCACCGAACTTAACTCGTCGCTTTAACAAATATCAAAAAGCTACAATATTCCAAGATCGAAATAACAGCTCAACGCTTAGAAGAGTAAAAAATATTTAAGAAAAAAAAATGAGGTAAAAGCAAAAAATTTTTGCTATGAAAACTTAAGAAAAAACTAAATTTAAAGAAAATAATTTAATTTCAATTATTAATATTATCACCCAATAATAAATATTATTAGGTTATTATATTAGTATTATCATTAACTAATGTATGTATATATATGTAGTGCGTTTTCCAATTACAGTACTAGAGCGCATTTTGCGGCATAATGCTCAACGTCGAGTGTTCCAACTACAGCAACGCTTCGCACAATTGAGCACTCTCAAAACGAATGCTCTCGCGAGCTTCTCGCAAACAATACCAACACAGTGACAGAAAATTGACTAGTATTTTTAATTAAGCTGGCATTTATCGAAATTATCGTTAGTAAATAATATTATTATTTATTGTTGAAAAATTTGTAAGGCTTTCGTTTCGTCGTAGATTTTGAAAATAATTAAAGTTATTTCTAACTGCTAAAAAAAAAATATTAGTATGGATGATAAATAGTTACTTTTTGAAGTTAAAATTCTTTAGGCACGTGTTGAAAAATTTATGAGAGTGAAATTTTACGATGCGCGCGCACCGTGACACAAAATTCAGTATGGGCGCCGAGCGGGCGCGTATTAAACAAATAAAGCAGTTTTAATTATTTTGTCAAAGAAATTTAGCAATGCTTTTTCACAAAGACTTATTTATACTTAGTTAAAAGGTTATGAAACATACCTAGTTATTAAATTGAATTACTAATATAATAATTATTATTATTAATATTAATTAATAATTGAATAATATACTAAATATTAAATATTGTTAAATTATTAACGCCTAATATTGATTATTAATTATTTAATATTTTAATAAAAATAAAGAAAGCCAAAGAAGTATGACTTCTTACGCGCGTACATAAGTACACGCACCATTTTTTTTTATATTCCACATTTAAAATATGAATACAATTTTATTTTAAAATTCGGATCTGTAAACAAATTTATATTACAGGATTATACTTTAAAAAAAATTGCAATGGTTTTGAAAAAGTATATATTTTTTTAGAAATCATTAAAAAATATTACTCAAAACGTAAATGATGTAAACTTCTTACATGAAACTAAATATTTTACTGTTAATTTAGCTTGTTAAAACCTTATATTCTTTATAGGTTTTCTATTATTTCAATAAAAAAAATGTTAATGAAATAATTTGATGATTAAAATAAGCGTAACAAGTTTTCAATCAATTATTATTGTTTACCACATTATTTACGCACATTTAGTGCGTTTTCCAATTACAGAGCATTTTTCGACTCAGTGCCGCACAATGCCGCATAATGCTGAAGCTTAATTGGAACGTGAATTAGTTTTCAAATGCATCAGCAGAGTGCGCTAAGTCAGTGTTGACAAAAAAATGGTCTGAATAGAGTTAGCAACCTCATTAATGTATAAATAATTTGGTAAACAATAATAATTGGTTGAAAACTTTTTACGCTTAATTTAATAATCAAATTATTTCATTAACATTTTTTTACTGAAATAAGATAAAACCTTTAAAGAATATAAGGTTTTAACAAGCTAAATTAACAGTAAAATATTTAGTTTCATGTAAGAAGTTTACATCATTTACGTTTTGAGTAATATTTTTTAATGATTTCTAAAAAAATTATATACTTTTTCAAAACCATTGCAATTTTTTCTAAAGTATAATCCTGTAAAGTAAATTTGTTTACAGATCCAAATTTTAAAATAAAATTATATTCATATTTTAAATGTGGAATATAAAAAAAGTAACTATTTATACCTTCATCCTATATAATATTTTTTTTTTAGCAGTTTGAAATAACTTAAATTATTTTCAAAATCTACGACGAAACGAAAGCCTTACAAATTTTTCAACAATAAATAATATTTACTAACGAAAATTTCGATAAATGCCAACTTAAAGAAAAATACTGGTCAATTTTCTGTCACTGTGTTGGTATTGTTTGCGAGAAGCTCGCGAGAGCATTCGTTTTGAGAGTGCTCAATTGTGCGAAGCGTTGCTGTAGTTAGAACACTCAACGTTGAGCATTATGCCGCAAAATGCGCTCTAGTACTGTAATTGGAAAACGCACATAGTATAGTAGTAGTATAGTACTTTAGGGGTTTTTAATCGATATTTAGGGGTATTTTAAGTTGGTCCTAGGGAGAATATTCTGTAGAAGTTAGCATCACTGCTTTGTAATTATGTTTTTTTAATTTTATGGCCTGGTAACGAGGCCTTTAAACCATCTGCTTTGTAGTAAGTTGTCATACTAATTTTGAGTCTGTTTTTCTTTTACTTCTATAGTCTACTTGATCTGTGGACTTGATGAACTGCGATTCATAAAATAAAAATTATAAAGCTCTAACTAAAATCGTACATAAAAGATAGGATAGAGAAACTCTTGAATAGTTTTCAAAATAAATAAAAGTTATCACCAATGTAATCTGGTTTATGAGTAAGCAATAAGCTTTAATAAATAAAACGTGTCGAATTACATGGTGGATATTTTTTTAAGTTCGCCACGAAGTAGCAAATTGCTACATAGTCATAAAAACTGGACCAAAGGAGCTCAACCAAGTAAATATGAGTAATAGGGATCCGGGACCTTTGCCAAGTAGATGGTTGCATTGTCCACGCAAGTCTTCTGAAATAATAGCCGAGAAGTTTCTTGCTTTCAAAACGCCTTTAGGTTCCGAGTTCAATGATAAAGTTCCTGAAAACAATCGTTTCACTCCATCAATGCTCTTTGATTACATGAAAGGTTTAAGGGTATGTATACTGAAGTTCCACTGTAAAACCCTAGTTAATGTTTATCTATTTATTAACACTATTATCTCACCAAAATCTTAGGTGTGTTTTCACACAGATATATTATTGTTTATTTTCCTGGTATTATTTTATAGGTCATTATTAACTATAATAATTAGCTTAGGAATATTCATCTGTACTCTTTAAACTGTGATTTTTTTTTCTTATTTTGCCTGGTGTTATTTCCTTGAAGTGACTTAATTACCAAATATATAGTATAAAATGTCACATATCACTAAATCAACTGCTTACAAGTAAAATTTGTGCAGATTAGTTAATCAAAACCTTATCTTAATAAAAGTATTACATTGCAGATGAAACTAGGTCTTTGGATTGATCTCACTAACACCTCTCGATTTTATGATAAAAGAGAAATTGAAAGGATGGATTGTAAATATGTTAAAATGGCTTGTCGGGGTCATGGTGAAACACCATCTGAAAAGCAAACAAGGTTATTTTTCTTATGCTTAATATATACTTTTTGATTTATATTCAGTTCTAGGTCGGTTTTAGGGGGGATTTAGTTAAAATATTGCATATAAAACTAACATGTTTTAATAAGTAAAATAAATATATCACAGAGTCGTCTATATATATATATATATATATATATATATAAATATATTGATGTTTGTTTGTCTCACTAAAACTTGAGAATGGCTAGACCGATTTGGCTAATATAATAATATTGATATATTTCTGGAGAATAGGGAAAGTGAAAACATAAATTATAAGTTAAGAAAAATACTAAAAATGCCAGTTAAATTTTCCAGTTAAAACTGTTCCTAGCTGGGAAATATTTTGTCTTTTGTATTTTTAGAATAAATACTTGTCATTTGGTTTATAGATGCCTTCAGAAATTTCTGTTGCATAGTTGTAGTGTAAGCATCTGATCTTTTCAGTCTGTTTATAAGTGTATTAAGTTTTGACACAAATATATGTAGGTGAAATGAAGTTCAGTGGGTCAACTAGTATATATATATATATATATATATATATATATATATATATATATACTTAATGTTTTAAAATATTCCATAAAAATCCTAGTGAATCACCTGCTTCCATTTTTTTCTATATAAATATGATTTGCTAGTTAATATAGACATTGTTTAATATTAATATTTATTTACAGGAAGTTTATAGACATTGTTTCTGAATTTATTTCCCAAAATCCACTTGCAGTTATTGGTGTACATTGTACACATGGGTTTAACAGAACTGGGTTTCTAATAGTTTCCTATATGGTAGAGAAATTTGATTCAAGTGTTGATGCATCAATTATAGAATTCAGTAGAAAAAGGTCAGTCAATATTTTTTGAATATTATTAAACTATATAAAGCCAAATCACCATGTTTAACTCACTCAGAGGCCGTTCAAATATTATATAAGCTGATTTGCTGCAATTTACCCCCCTTTCTGATGTCAACTAAAGTAAGCATAGCTCTCAAAAATAATAGTACATAAACATTTTTTTTAGGAAGCAACTGTTACTGCAAACTGTTATCCTTAGCAGGAGCAGGTTTGCGGTCTCCCATTCTCCGTTTCGATATTCCTTAGGCTTACAGTACTAATAGTTGAATTGAATTTAGATGTAAGTCTATCAGTGAGCTCTTTATGTTTTTTTTTTCAAGTAACTAAGTAGATAGTGTTTCAAAGTGGTGTTTTGACTGTGGACTGTGTATGTATTATAATTTAACTAGCAGACTGGCCAAGCGTTGCTGTGGCTAAGGTTTTAGTTTTATTACATAGTAGCAAACTATTCAAGGGAAACGGTAGGAGAACACCAGTCATGGGGACCACAATGCTTTTTTGGTGGTTAGGCAATTAAACTGTAGCTTATGTGAAACGTTGGTACTTTCAACACAGAGCCATCTGTTAGAATTGTGACTATTAAATAATAAACAAATATTTTGCAATAAAATAATATTGCAGGTATAAATTGAGATGTAAGCTATCCTATCTTTTAAGTTGGATCAAACTACACACGGTGTGCAAATTTGATTGATATCGGTTTAGTTGTTTACTACATAACGGACATAAATGACACGTAATTTATATATATTATTAAGATTAAAACATGCTTTACAGACAACCAGGAATATATAAACAAGATTATATAAATGAGCTATTTAGAAGATATGATAGTGATGCTGACCCTATGGGAGCTCCAGAAAGACCGGCTTGGTGCATTGGTTAGTTTATTTATTAGCTTTACATTTGTAAGAGAGTCCTTGGTAAGAAAAACCCTAAAAATTTAGGCTTTGCTCAATCTTCAGATATGAACAGTTAATCTACAAAAAGCATTTTTTTTTGAAGTTGGTTAAGTAGCTTTATTTTCTAGGATAGACATTGTATATAAAGTAATTTACTCAAAGTTGACTTATAGACTATACTAAACTTTTTGTTTGTAGAAGAAGAAATAGATTATGATGATGATGATGATGATAATGATAATGCTCCCAGCTCCTCACAAGCAGCAGAATCAAAGCTGTATGGTCCACCAAAGTGAGTTCTTAACTTCTAATTAATATGCGTAACACCCTAATTAGAATTAAGTGACTGCTACACCATTTTAACATTTTGTAAACATTTGAATACTTTAGTACAATAATATTTTTCAAAATTACCTTGGAAAATGAGAAAAGGTTGTTTAAAATACAAGTGTAACATTAAGGGTGGTACAGCAACGTGGTCTCAGACTGAGATTTTTGTATGTGTTCTTGACTATTATTGTTAACTTTTTTGAAGTTATACTTCTTTAGGCGCGTTATGAAAAATTTATGAGAGTGAAATTTTATGATGCCCGCGCGCATGACACAAAATTAACAGAATGAAGTTGCCCGCGGAAGATGCTACGGCATTGGACATAATTAAAAAACAACATTCGAATAATAATAGAGTTTATGTTATACTTAATGTAAGAGAATAATAATAAATATTTATTTATTTAATTTTTCAAATGTAAACTGAACTTTATTGAAATTAATATTAAAACATTTTTCACTGTAGAAACTTAAATTATAGGTAAGAAATGACTAGGAAATTGTTTACGAATGATAGTGAGTAAATTTTGAAAACATAATGAAGATCTGCAATTTAGATTCCAAATAATTTCAATAAATTTTCGAATAATTCCGCCCCCCATTAACAATCAAATTGTCCCCTTAACAATCAAAGCTTTTGTGCTTGTAACATTGTCAATATATGGAGGTGCTGGTTTCAACTTTCAAGGTGCAAGTGATGCAACATGTAGAAAACTGATGTGGCCAGAACAAGAACCCTGCAGGATTGATAGTTAAAGCCTCTATAGACCAGTCATTATAGACATTCGAAATCGAAAATTTGATAATAATTCCAAAAGTTTTCAAACTTTGGTCAAGTGAATGGTACATTGGGACGACAATAAATCTCATTTTGCAACCTTGTCCGCAGTCCGGAACATTGTTAAAATTGCAATTAAATTAATTTTTGCTGTATGGTCGTGAAAAAAATTCCAAAAGTTCTGCAAACTTGGGGAAGTTTTCGATATAATATTTCATATCACGTATAAAATTTGCAACCAACCTAAGTGTACGGAACATTTTTGTTATTTATTTTATTTTCGATATATCTGTCAAATTTGCAGAACTTTTGGAACGTTTTCCTTCAGTTTAATAAAGAAATACATTAATTTTTAATAACAAAAAATGTTCCGTACACTTAAATTGGTTGCAAATTTGACACGTGATGTAAAATAATATATTTAACACCACTCCAACTTTGCAGAACTTTTGGAATTTTGGTCTCAAGAACTGAGCAAATTATCATTTATTGCATTTTTAACAATGTTCCGGACCGCAGAGCAGGTTGCAAAATTTTATAGTTTGTTTTAATACCACTCCCGACCTTACATCAAAATTTGAAAACTTTTGTAATTATAATGAATTAATTGTCTTGACTGACTGGACTACTAGGCTAACATTGGCATGTATAATTAATTCTATATGTATTATATATTTTTAGGTCAAAGAAACGTCGAAAAGAGGCTAAAATCAAAAAGACTGAATTCATGCCTGGAGTACACGGAGTCGATCCATTTGATTCCCAACCACGTCTTAGTGAAATCCAGAAAAAGGCACAACAATTCTGCAAATGGAGTGGTTCAGGGTTCCCAGGCTCACAGCCTGTGTCTATGGATTTGGAGAATATTTCTAAATTGAGGGAGAAACCTTACCGCGTGTCGTGGAAGGCTGATGGTGTCCGGTGAGTTTTATTATTTTTCTTAAAATTATATAAAATTGAAAACAGTATGTATACCCAAAGTCAATATTTTATGAATATGATATATTAATTAACAAAAAGATAGGGTAAGACTCTGGCGTGTAACCAGACTTAGATTTTTAGTTTAATCAAATATGTGTTACCTCCAAAATAATGATTAAACATGCAAAGAAGTATTGAAATATGTTTAATAAACAGTAACTTTATATATAAATATACGTAAAAGCGATTGTATAGTAAATTCTTTTCTTGCAAGCCCTGGTTTCTGATCTGTAAAGATAAAAAAAAAATTGTGCGTGTACTAGGTGTACACACGTAAGAAGTGAAACTTCTTTATGATCTTATTTTTCGAAAAATGATCTACTAAACGGTATTTCAACAAGAAGTTTGTTTTTCAATTGTGGCAACACCGAGAACGTGATAGTTTTGACATTTAGTTTTTGGCGGTATTCGTAGCAGATGCTTTGGCAATTATTACAATGAATTCAATTTCGCTCGAAAATCGCATTAAAATAATTCAAATCCACTATAAAAATGGTGGTTCTGTTAAAGTTACATTTCGTAAAATTCGTGATATTTTCGGCCAGCATAATCGTCCTTCTGAGACCGCTGTTAAGAATTTGGTCGCGAAATTTGAGTCGACAGGCTCGGTACAAAATGTGCCAACACCAACACGTGTTCGACCGGGTCGTTCAACAGAAAACATCGCCGCCGTGAGCCACAGTGTTGAAGAAGATCAAAATTTGTCAATTTCACGACGTTCTCAACAATAGAATAGAATAGAATAGAAATATGTTTATTTCCCTAGTTCTTAATATGTTACATTATGTCCACAGGTCGATGGTGTATTCGGCCTGTGGGTGTGTCAGCTACTTACAGACTACATATGTTTGTCTCAGAGAGATCTATATAAGTGTCGTGCAGTGTGTGCTGTGAGCTTGTTAAATTGTGCGGAATAAATTTATAATGTTGTTATATATTATCTTATCCTACTTACAGCTAATTATAATCTATGGGGACGCGGAGCGGTCGTTCGCTTGCTGAGCAGCCGACTCCTGTCTTTTTTTGATACATAATCTATTTCACCTAATCTAGTATTAATTAGTAGGGGGTTGTGCTGTCCGTATCCGAGGTAGGCTCCACCAGGGGTCTCTAGATCCTCGATGTGCATCTCACGGAGTCGACGCAGCATATCCTCGTTTAGGTCTTGTGCACGGAGATGCCATGGATCCCAATCTAGCATATCCCAGAGTATCGAGGTTTCTAGGCGTCTTGGGAATTGTCCGCTGGTTTTGAGAGCCATTCGATATTGGCGTTCAATTTTTAGTAAATTGCTCTTACTGTAGCGTGAGAGCAATTGTACTACGCCATAATCCAAAATAGGAAGTAGGCAGGCCTGTACTACTGCAAGTTTAACAGTCATATCCGTTTTGGCGTGCCATCCTATGATAGGGGCCAGTGCACCACGAGCCCGTCGCGCCTTCTGCACGACATGATCCGTCTGTTTGCCCATGCTCATTGTCTTGTCGAAGTGTACGCCCAGATATTTGATGCTTCTTTTATATTCAATTATGTCCTCTTTAATTCGGATGGTTCTGCGGTACTTTCTCTTGTGAGTGAACATAGCACACTCCGTTTTGTCCACGTTACATTTTAACCCCCAGCGACGGTAGTAGTCGATGACAGTGTCGGCGGCTCAGCCCGCGCGTTGTGTCGCGGAGTTTGGGTCGGGAGACCTGTTAAGGATGCACAGATCATCGGCGTATTGGGAGAGCTTGAGTCCGCTGATACGGTCCCGTGGGTCCCAGACGTCGTGTACGTACAGATTGAAAAGGACCGGACCCAGAATAGAGCCCTGGGGAACCCCGTATGGTACCGGTTTTTTGTCACTGTAAGTGGTTCTGAAGCGTCCGTAGGTTTTGCGACCGTTAAGGTAATTCTCTATTATTTTGATGATGTTGTTCGGGACGTCAGCTATTTGGAGTTTCTTTGCTAGACCTTCGTGGTTTATTGAGTCAAAGGCCTTCGAAAGATCTGTCAGGACCATGCTTACACTTTCTCTCGCTTCCAGCGCGTCCGTAATGAACTTTCCAGTGCGAAGGATCTGTGTGCCTGTTCCTCTGTTCTTGGTAAAGCCATGTTGGAACGGCGGTTGTAGTCTGTCGGCCGTCTGTCGTAAGCGCGACAAGAGTAGGCGTTCGTGTAGTTTACCCATGATGTTTAGAAGAGTGATGGGTCGGTACGATTTGGCGTCACGGTGATTCTTGCCTACTTTGTGAAGGAAGATACACTCCCCGATTTTTCATCTCTTGGGATAATAACCTGTCAGTAACAGGTAGTCAGCTATCACTTTGTACCTGGTGAGGAAAGAATTGCCACCGAGTTTGAGGGCGTCTGCTTTGATTTTGTCTGGGCCAGGCGCCTTCTTATTCTTAAAGCGTCTCAGCGCGAATTTGATTTCATCTATGGAGGTAGGATCGAGAGGCTGGAACGGTGTGGTCTTCTCTGTGCTTCTATCTTCGTTGTTTATTTCAGCTTCGGTGACGATCGCCGCGTCAACCAGGGCGTCGATGGTTTCTTTCTCACTGTTGCAACCCTCAATGTGAGGGAGTCTCTGTACTGGAGCCTTTAGGTTGCGTTGAATTCGCCACATCTGGGTTCTGTTGTTTTGTGGATCATTTATTATCCGGGTCCATTTTTCGCTGCTATATTCCACGAGCGCCTGTTGGACCTGGCGTTTCAAACTATTGTAGATTCTTTTTTGTTCCGTTATTCTGTTATGGTTGAAACGCAGTCGCCATGCTTTACGTTTAGCTTGGTTTCTTTTGGCAATTAATTCGTTAATCTCTTCTGGAAGTTGACCTCTTCTGTTGTTTTCATGTAGTGGCGCATACTCATCCAAAGTTTCTGTGATGGCTTCTTCTAGTTTGAGTATATATAATTCGCATTGTGCGTCGGTTATGATTTCTTTTGGTAGGTGCGTTGTTTTATTCCAAAGGGTTTGTTGGAATTGTTGTCTGATTTCTTCATTGTTTGCAATAGCGCGAGTATTTCTTACCAGTGTTTTCTCTCTGTCCACTACTATGCTTAGGTCTAGTAGCCAGGGCATATGATCGGAGCCAACCGGTGTTATTTGTCGGCATGTTATGGTGTCAAAAGCTTGCGCATCGTGTGAAAAGATGGCTGCATCGAGGATGCCATAGCCCGCACTGTTTGGTCGCGAGGGTAGGCAAGTGTGGTGTATGGTGCAGACGTCGGATTTACAGAGGTCGCGGACTAGTATTCCCGCCCCTTCGTCTCTCGTCTGGTTGAGTGCGGTCATTTTAAGGTTGAGATCCCCTATGGTGATATTTGGAGCTTCGGTTATAATGTCTTCTAGCTCATCATTAAGCGTTGCAGCATCGAAGTGCTCTGATCTGTGCGGTATGTATATCCCCTTAATTTTCAGGGAATTTCCGGTCAAGTGATCATAAGTGAGGTTGATAGCGACGCCTTCGATGAGGCGGTCTCTTTCTTCAGTACCTGGGGTTACGTCGGTCTGACTCCAGCGTAGTCCTCGCATCACGTACATGGCTGTAGTTAGGTGCGACGCGATCGAGTGCGTAATCTTATCGTAGTTTATAAGATTCATGTGGATTTTGATAAAATCCACCCGACATTCGTTGACTACGATTATGTGAGGTTTGTAACGGCCAGCTAAGGATTTTAGCTCGAGGAATTTACCTTTTAGCCCTTGCGCATTAAGGTGCAATATGCGCAACTTATGATATTGATTCCTTGGATTATTTGTTGAGAATTTTTATTAAGATTTCATGTTGGAGCTGAAGCTGGTGTAATATTTGTTTCATGGTTATTTGTAGCTCTTGCTCTAGCGGTTTCATGCTGGTTTCTTTGTTTTTTGTGTGTTCATTTAGTTGCGTTGTTGGCTGGTTCTGTGATTGTGATTGGGGCGTTTGTTTGGGGAGCGGTGGAAATTGTGAATTTGAGGTTATGTTCATATACGAAACGTTTTCCTGTCGGTATTTCAGTGCTGCGTATCTGCATTCTGCTGCATCTCTCTTTTTCCTTTCTTTTTCTTCGTGTTGTGCCAGTTGACGGTTCACTGCCTTCTGGAACTTTTCGCATTTGGCTTGGTTGGCACCATGGCCTGGTTTTTTGCATGCTGTGCATATTTCTATGTCTATGCCTTCTTCGTTTTGAATTATGAAGGTGGGGTGTTTCTTCTCACCGTGACACGCCGATGTCGCATGCGTGAAGAGGAAACATTTCTTGCATTGTACTACTCTCCTGGGGTCGTCTTTGTATTCTTGAGGTTTCATGCTGAAGGCTCCAAAGTACGCATGCTTTGTTGTCTTCATAAGCGTGGCGATTTCATCGTATGTGTGGGCACCATCAAAGATAAACAATTGTAGGTTACCCTTAATTGTTCTCATTTTGATCGGTCTCACACCAATGCACCTCTCCATTTCCTCAAGGCATGAGTCATTCGTCTCATCGTATATGTTCGTGATGAGCACAACCTTTGTCTGATGGGTCTGCTGGGCTTTGGGGACGCGTGCCACGAAGCGGAGCCCGCCGTCAAGTTTACTTAACTCTTCTATAATTATTTTCCTTGTGTCCGCAGTGTAAACGCGGATTGTGATGGTCCTCTTGTTACCAGCCATAGCGTATCTTGCTCCATGCTCTGTGGTTATTTTTCTAATTTTGTTAAGGTATTCCGGATTGTTAATTTTCTTGACATCTGTTATGATTATGTCGGGGATGTGAGTGGATGATGTGATCACTCTCGGTTGTCGCTGGGTCGCTGTCGAGTTGGGAGTAACGGCACCTCTTTTTCTCTTCTTGCGTTTGGGTGAGGTGAATGACGCATGGTCATTTTCTCTTTCGTTTTCGTCTTTGTTCTCCTCTTCGGTGGAGAGCGAGGAAAAACGGTTGCTTGTTGTTATGCTGGGCTTCGAGTTGGTGGTCGGGCTGGCGGCGCGCACCCGCGCTGTCGCGTGGCCAAACTGAGTCGAGGGGTCAGCAAAAGGCGGTATCGATACGGTCATGTCTTCGCGCGCAACGAGGGTGACATTGCGAGGTCCCGTGACAACGTTCGCTTCCTTAGTTTTCGTTTTCGTGGCACCAGTGGTTAATCTTCCGGGCGCCGTCTCAGAAATCGCGCCACCAAATGCGTAACGCGGTGTCCGGCGAGTAGGGTGGTCCGACCCACACAACGATGGCTCAGCCCTTGTACTTCGGGTCCTGGGTACCTCTCTATGGTTCGATACTATTTTGTTCACTGTACCGCATTCACAGGTCACGTTCTCTTCACTTTCAAGTCCTATAATTGGCATGTACTTAACATTTAACTGCCCGTTGCACTTGCGGCAGTCTGTTTTATTTATTTTGCAGAAATTTATATTACACGAATATATATTTATTTCATTTACGCTGTTCACTAGGTGTCCGTTTGAAATATTTACCGAAGTTTTTATAAAACATTTCACGGCACTTCTCTTGTTACAAAATCTACAAGTTAATGTTTTAATCTTACTTTGGAGTCCTTGCCACTCATGGAATTTTTTAATTAGGTTAATTTTTGCGCAGTGCCAACAAGTAACTGCGTATTGTCCTTCTTTGTCCGGGGAAAGTTCACTTACACTAGCTAATTTATAGTAACTATTGTTTTTATTATTGACAGTTGCACTGTTCGTGTCCATTTCACTATTTTCTGGAGGGCCCAAAGGGCCTCCCGAAATATCCACATTCATATAAACGCGAACTAATGTGGGTAATTTATAAAAATATTGAGTTACTCGAGACGCGGAGCGCGAGTGAGCTCCGCGCGCACGTCCGCTCGTCACGGCTATCCGCGCGATCTCCCTTCTCAACAATTGGGGTTATCCAAAAGCACAACATGGCGAATTTTGCGAAAGGATTTGGCTTTGAAGCCTTACAAGATTCAACTGGTGCAGGAATTAAAGCTGATCGACCATTCAAATCGCCGCAGATTCGCTCAGTTCATTCAGGAACAACCTGCTGGTTTTTCTGAAAAAATCATTTTTTCAGACGAAGCCCATTTTCATTTGTCAGGGTACGTCAACAAGCAAAATTGTCGCATTTGGGCTTCTGAAAATCCTAAAGCAATTATTGAGAAGGCTTTGCATACTCAACGTGTTACTGTGTGGTGCACTATGTGGTCTGGAGGCGTGATTGGGCCGTTTTTTTTCGAAGATGAGGCTGGAAATGCGGTAACAGTCAATGGATCACGGTATCGCGAGATGTTAACCACTAAATTTTGGCCTATTATTGATGACATGGATATCACTGAAATGTGGTTTCAACAGGACGGTGCCACATGTCACACAGCCAATGAAACGATCAATTTATTGCAAACCAAATTTCCCGAGCGCATAATTTCGCGAAATTCAGCTGTTAAGTGGCCAGCCAGATCGTGTGATTTAACACCACTGGATTATTTTTTGTGGGGCTATGTTAAAGACAGAGTCTATACGGAGCCAATCGAATCGATTGCAGCCTTAAAACTCAAAATCCGTGATGTCATTAACGAAATAGACCCTCCATTTTGCCAAAAAGTGATTAAAAATTTTGATGAAAGAATCAACATCTGTCAGCGTGGTCGTGGTGGACATTTGCCAGATATCATTTTTCATTCATAATTGCCAAACTTTTCTCTTTGTAATACAATAAAAATTTTATTCATTTTCCTCTAAATTCTTTGTTTTATTTTGTTTTAGAAAACAAAGTTCTTGTTGAAAAACCCTTTATATGCAACTTTACAGAAATTCGTTAAATTAGATAAAGTTTAACAAAAGGCTTTTATTATCATAGACATGAATACAAATATTTCATTTTACCTTATTACTACGAAGATTATTATAGAATTTCATTAATTGTAATAGAATTATTACTATCATTGAAAAACGTGACGATTTGCGACAAAATTTCTCCCATACGTCGATAAAGAAGTTTCATTCCAACGCCGATAAAGAAGTTTGACTTCAAAAAGCAACATGGCGTGTAACCGAAAAATGTGACGCGTAACGAAAAAATGTTACACTACATTTTTTTCCAACTTCGATAAAGAAGTTTCACTTCAAAAAAATTAAAGGAAACTTTATCATCACATATATAAATTTCCAGGTTTATGATGTTAATAGAAGATGAAAATCAAGTGTATATGATTGATAGAGATAACTGTGTGTTTCAAGTTCATGGTTTAAGGTTTCCACACAACAAAGCTAACAGGCATCTACGTGACACTTTACTCGACGGGGTGAGTCACGTAATATTTTCATTTCAAATACAGTCAAACCTGGATGAGCAAGAGTTCAAGGGAGCCCAATCTCATTCTCGCTTATAGAGGTTTCTCACTAACCCGAGTTTCCCGCTAACGCCGGTAGGTGGGTAACGTCTCTCTCTTATAGAGGTACGAATGTAGTAAATATGTAATATGATAAATTATGTGCATAATGTGCACAACATATATTATGTACATATTTATTTTATTTAGAACTTATTAAGACTTAAAAAATCTGTCAATTTCGTTTGAGTTTCTGTTTTTGTATTTTGAATGTTTTTCTCTAACTCATACATTTTGTCGAATATTGCTTGATCAACAACCGCCGCGTATTCCAAGTACAAGCTCGACTGTCGCTTATAGAGGTATAGATAAGTAGTAGTCTCACTTACGGAGGTCCATGAGGGAAAAACGACTCTCTCTTTCAGAGGTTTCTGTTTCTCGCTAATAGAGGTTTTTGGAGCTTAAAATGACGGGTCCCGGCTATTACTCTCACTTATAGAGTTTTCTCACTAATCCAGTTCTCACTTACCCAGGTTTGACTGTAATTGAATTACGTCAAAACGATTCTAGGCGTTACGGCGCGAATTTCGTGTCTATAATTTATGACATATTAAAATGTTTGTTTATCTGTGATTTATTGGCTATTAGATAAATAAGTGTATGAAACTGTGCATAACTAAGTATAAATCCTGTTAAGAAGTTTTTTATAGTGGTTCCTTAACTCAAACTCAAAATTACATTTATTTATTTATTTATTTATTCCTTATTTCCTATTTTTACAGTAACTTAATACTAATACAATAGAAAACTAACTTAAAACATAATATAACCATAACAAGTACAGAAACATATATATGTAACCAAGTACACTTATGAACGTCAACAGAAATTTTGATAAATTGATTTTAAATTTACATTTACTACCAGTTCGCAGCAAGAACTGGCAAGAAACTCTCTGCCACTCTTTTTAATCGCCAAGTTTTGAGTCATACAAACTGTTTAAAAATCATTCCGAAGGATTGGAATCATTTAAATAATCGTCAGATTTATAAAAAGCTTTATTGATTAATAATTTTCCTTTAACGAGAGTTTCGAGTTTATTCAGTAATAATTATCTAATTTCGTTTGGGAGTTTGTTGTAAAAACGATTACAATTCCCATATAAGGAGTGGTTTCTCTTCTGGAGCCTGGTTGGTCGTATGTTTAGATTTGTTTTGTTTCAAGAATATATTGACCAGATAGTGTCATAATATTTAATTTCTTTCAACTCTCTGGTCAGCTGGCCCTGAGGTACGAGACCACACTTTTTACAATCGCATCTACCACCACCGATGAAAGTAAACATCGTGAGGAAAGCGCCATGTTTTAGACCCAAAAATCGATGGCGTGTCAGAAAAATGATTTTTATTTCGACCTCACGACCGAAGACTTCACCAATATGTAATTGTCAAAGATTTTCAGTTTCTTTAGAAACTAATTTGGATAAAAACTTCTATACAAAACTGGATAGTCGTTTGACCGAATCCCAAATGTTAGGATTCGGATTTGTCAAAACTAATAAGGCATTGTGACTCACAGACTTTTTTTTTCAGGAAATGGTAATCGACAAAGTTGATGACAAAACGATTTTTAGATACCTTTGTTATGATATTATCAGGTTTGAAAATCAAAATGTTGGTAAAGAACCATTTTTCCCCGTGAGATTGGACTGCATTACAAACGAAATTATGAATCCCAGGTAAGTTGAATAAGATCTACATACAATAAGAAAAAATTTGGTATGTCCTTATTAAATTAAAAAATACGTAAATCGACTTCAAGAAAACAGCGTACCAACTCTAAAAAGGCCGGCAACGCATTTTTGAGCCAATGTGAGTGTCCATGAGCGACGGTATCACTTAACATCAGATGAGCCGCCTGTCCGTTTGCCCCATGTTATATTTGAGAAGATTATTGTCGAACTATAATTACGTAACAATGTTGTTAACTTAACAAAAAAACTAATTTAGCTCTGCAACATTTACAACTGCAACAACAGTATACATGTTCCTCACATATTTACGGTTTCGATATTTGTAAATATGTGAGGAACATGTATACTAACTTTTTTAGTATAGTAGTTTATTCTAAGAGTACATTGTCTTCACATATAATTATTTAACAAATGTAACAAAATATTGTAAACCTATTTTAAAAGAGTAAGTGTGGAGTTTCTTGCCCATTCTTCTCCACACGAAACTACCTTTTGGAAGGGGCAACTAGAATCATCTTTATATATTTTTTTTTTGACGTTCAAAAGTGCCATTTTAGATGGTCTAATTGAAATAAACGATTTGACTTTGACTTTGAACAAAAAAACCGCGCCATTTAGTAGTGAGTAGGGACTAAACGGAGCAACGGGGTTTTATGGGACAGTCCTAGTGTCCATTGAGCAAAACAAAGTTCATCAATAATTCTCAAGTATAAAATTACAATTTCAGGAACCGTGCCATCAGTGAGGGTCTTCTTGATAAAAACGCTGAACCATTTCGGGTCGTAAAAAAGGATTTTTGGGATGTGTCATTGGCTGAAAGACTACTTACAGACAAATTCGCCAGTACATTGCACCATGAGCCTGACGGTCTTATCTTCCAACCGTCTCTCGATGTTCGTTCACTTCACATCTTTCATTATTAAAAATTGTATGTCATTCCAGTATGAATTTAAGTTTAATTGCAGCCATACATTCCTGGGGCGTGCGAAAACGTCTTAAAATGGAAACCGAGCAACATGAACAGTATCGACTTTAGGCTCAATATTGTGACCCAAGAAAAACCAGGGTATAATTATTTTTTATTACATATTTTTGCGATCGACATACCCTCATATTTATCAAAACTAAATCTACCCACAATACCGTATCAGAACATGCAGCCTTTGCTGCTTTGCTGAACTTAGCCATGTATATAAAACATGTAAAGGACAACACAAAAAATAACATAATCAGTGGGTACTATTAGTCATATAACTTTTTGAAGTTATACTTCTTTAGGCGCGTTATGAAAAACGTTACACTTAATGTAAGAGAATAATAATAAATATTTATTTAATTTTTCAAATGTAAACTGGACTATAATATGACTCCTTTTCCAGTCTTTGATTATTTAATTGTAATTAATTATTTGCATGGAATCAAAAACTATTTTTAATAATGCCAAAGAAGTATAACTTCTTACGCGCGTACATAAGTACACGCACCCTTTTTTTTGTGCCATGCGCTACTTTTTTTAATATATAGGCAGTCCTCGACTTACGTTGCTTTAAGTTACGTCGAACAATGTTTTGACACTATTCCTCAAGCATACGTCATTTGTTTCGATTTCCGGCATAGGAGAATTCACTTGTCTTGTGCAAATTTGGAGAATGCCATGAAAATTTTTGAAGAAAATGATGATAATTTTGAAGTTTCAACATTAATAACAAAATTTGTGCAGCCCATCAGTGTTACCAAGATCTGTATGATAGCAAGAAGAAAGAAGCGAAGCAATCTAGAATTAATAGTTTATTTAAGCCAAAAGTTTATTTTATTGTTTCTCATTACTTATTAAACACATAAATATCAAAAATAACTATCAATTTCATAAGTGCATATATAATTATTTGAAGAACTTACTTTTTATCATAAAGTATATATCCTTTGTTATAAATGCAGTTTTTTTTAATTTCGAGTCCGTGTGGATCCTAACCGAAAAAATGTCTCGACTTACGTAGCGTATTTCGAGAACCTAACATGTCGTAAGTACGAGGACTGCCTGTATTAGAAAAATACGTGAATTTGAAATAAATATGCAGGTTTATTTAAGTGATTATTATTCAAAATTATATTGAATTTCATTTGTGTGTGAATACTTTTTTCATAAGACGCTATAGATAAATATAATGTATTGCAGAATGCTAAAAGAAAAAGTGGGACAATTATATGTTGGTCAGGATGAGAGACCAGTAGCTACTATAAAAGTGACAAAGGCCATAAAAAATCTTAACAATAAAATCATTGAATGTCGCTTTGAAGATGACAAGTGGGTGTTTATGCGCGAGCGAACAGATAAAAGCTATCCTAATAGTTTTAAAACTGCGAAAGGTATGTTTAATCTAATATATAAAAATTTTGTGTCACAATGTTCGTTCCCATACTGCTCCGAAACGGCTCGACCGATTCTTATGAATTTTTTTATGCATATTCAATAAGTCTGTTAAGGGTGGTCCCATCCCTTAATTTTTACTTTTTAGACAAAAGTTTTTTATATGACATACAACCATTGTCACCCCTCTACGATCAACCCGTATATTTTATTTTAGTAGATAGTTTATTGAACTAAAAAAATGTTTCCTAGAAATAATATAGGTCAGCGAGTAAAATCTATTTATTTTTAAATACATAGTCTGTGAATAAAGTGGACTGTCCACTATATTAACAATATTTTGATTTATTTATTCTTCTATTACACAAACGTTGATATTGACAATATTAAGATCTATAATTTTGGTGCAGTCGTTCGGATATGCGCTTACATACATTACGGCGGTTCATTTTTACTTTCGTAGATAGAGGGAAAAATTTAAAATTATCTATAAGTAATTCTTGTCTATGAAGTAGAACATCAAAGGATTTGTCAAGTTTTGGCAACGTGAACTTTCCGATATTCTTCTATTTATATCGTATACGTATCCAACCAAATAAAAATTACCATAATACGTTCAGCTGTTCTTCAGTTTTAAGTATAATAGCTAATACGACATTATTTTATGTATAGAATATAATTTATAGGTTTAGAAATTATATATTATAAAAACATTATGTTATTATCACACATGTATATCCTTTCTATAACATAGGTTCATTATCCTCCTTCTAACATGGGTGTTGTTTGAGAGCTAAAATAAAATAATATTTAAAAATTTCAGTCGTAAATCGGCATAACTGATTTTGACAACGATTATATCAACTACACGTTGACAAATTCATTGTTTTTACGATGTGTTAGAACAACCTCAACTGATTCTTATTTGATGTAATATTTTTTGCGTTGTCTGCAAGTAGCTTAGTTACTCAATAATGAATCATTTATTGGACTCATTAACGAATGGGAAGGTGTTTAAGATCAAATAGAATATCATAAATTTTATATATATAAAATTCATGTTGTGCTGTATATCTTGTTTTGAGAGGTTTATATTAAAGAAACAAATTAATATTTATTTTAGGTATGCTACACAATGGATTCATGCAAATATTACTTCGTCCCGCTCTTCATTAGTATTTGTATAATAAAATATATGTAAACTGATCATATTAATATTCCTTATTTATTTTCAGCTGTCTTCGAGAGTATCGTAAATCCAGTTACCAAGGATTATTTACTGTATTGCATAAATAAGAGGTATAAGAAAGAATCACTCATGCCTCCACCAAGAAGACAATGAAAAGATTTGACTATGAAAATTCAGATATTCCTATTTCATTAAAACATGTTTTAAACTTTATTTTTTAATACTGTAAAGTTATGAGCTAAACTGTATAACAAAGAATTGTTACACATGTGTCCCCAATATCATCATTGCACATACAATATATCATAAAGTAGTAGTTCCCGAGATGAGCGCGTTCAACCAAACAAAATTTTCTGCTTTATAATATTAGTATAGATTTCACAGGTAAAATGTTATTACTTTATAGCATAAAGATCAAAGATGACTACCCGAGTACATTAGTACATTAAAAAGGCAGCTATTATTATTGATTAAATATGGCATGTAGATCTGAGGTTAATTTGGAAATACTCATATCAAAAAATAACAGGTTTTCTTCAGTTTTTTTAAAATATGTTACAAAAACTCTGTGAATGTAATACAATAAGAAAAAAATGACTTATTTGTAAAAGATATAATATTTGTCAGGGTTTCTGTAACATAAAGCAATATGTAACTGATTTGTTGTTATAGTATTAGTACTTATAATGGATCAAACTGTGAAATAAATGTTCACCAAGATGATAATTTTATTCCTTTATTTTAAAATATATTTTCGATTAATATAAATAAGTTGCTAGAAAAACCCAGAATCCCGTCAGTAAAATGGTTCCTCTGAAAATAATCCTTAGAGGTTATAGAAAATGAATAATGGTGGGAATGTATACTCCACTCCGTAAACAGTATAAATAATTTAATATATACACTAGCACTAGCTTTAATGTATACAATAACATAGCTTTAAAGAGTACCTAAAGAATACGGTGTTGAATTCATATTTAAAATCATTTATAACAATGTAAATATAATAATATAAATATAATAAAAAAATATGTAAATTTAGTACCCAATAAATCCCCCTCAATTACTAGTAAATATAGGAAAATAACCTACTACTAAATATATCCTCTGAATTTGACCAAATATATGAAAATTCTTTACAGCAAGAATCTCTATAAACTGCTTTGTGTCATAGCTATCTGCCATTTGTTTTCCCCATCTATATCTAGGCATTTTATTATTTTCTCTTTGGATAATTTTGTCAAATGATGATTCACATTATATGCAGCCGCTGGCCATAAATGCTCTGGCGTTTCTTTATAGATGATCTTAACTAAATCCATTTCATTCAATTGTTTATCGGAGTTGTTCCTAAGAGCTTCCAAAATTTGTTCTTCCCTTTGAGTTCGATGTGCTATATAGTATTTAATTTTTTCAATAGGGTCCTAAAAAGACAGGGAGAAACTATAAATGAAGTGAAAATTTATCTATATAACTAAAAAATTTAGATACAAGCAATATAACCAATAGCACAGTAACACATTACACTATAACATCTAATACATGACAATTTGCATTGTAAGAAAGTAGGCTAAAGTAATTATAGTTCTGTTAGATTGTAAAGGATTCAGCATTACACAGCATTAATTTAAAAAAAAGTACAAAAAATGCTAGTGGCACTACAAACTTTGAGGTCTAGGCCTCAGATTTGTGTATCTGGTTTGTGATCCTTTATTTTTCTCTAATAGGCATGTGATGATGATTGGCCTTCTGTGCCTGCCACACGCCATTGACTTATTGGGTCTTAAGGCATCTTGTTATCCTCACAATGTTTTTCTTACCTTTCATAGAAGCAAGTTTTAAATCTGCACATGGACAGAATGTACAGCCTGGGTTTGAACCTACAACCTCTGGGATGAGAGTGGCATGATAAAGCCACTATGCCAACACTGAATTAAGCTGTAATATTCAGTTTGATAAAACAAAACCTTACATCAACAATATTTCCATGTCCTGGATAAATAACACTGGGACTCAATTCTAATATTCTATTTAAGCTTTTCATGTAGGTATAAAGGTCTTCAAAAACAGCAGTGCCCTCTCCAAGAATACAGTCCCCACTAAACAAAATATTTTCCTCTTGTAATGTCAAGACCACATGATCAGTTGTATGCCCAGGTGTGTGATGAACCTTAAGAGTTGCTCCTTCTACTGTCAGCTCTTGTCCATCATAAAGCCAATTAAAATGACATGGTAACAGGTTTGTGTCATGAGCGTCACCTGAATCCCTTTTGTGTTTCCAAACTTTCGGCTGTTCTAGTTCAAAAACATGATAATAATTAAATATTTACAGGCATTCTTTAAAATGAACTTGTGTGAGAAGTAACTTACTAGTTAATTTTTTTTTAGCTTTGTTTATATTTCTTTGCAAAATTTGTGAAACCTGTTACAAGCTGACAAAAGAAAGCCTGAACAGTAAAATGGAACTACTACTTTACAAATACATATTATTTTATACTTGCTTGCAATTGTCCCAAAAATATTCTCAACTCCTCCTATATGGTCATGATGCCAATGTGTAACCACTATGTGTTCAATATTTACTTGTTCTGAACCTACTACTGCAGATAAATGTTTCTGATATTCTGTCATGTCTTTATCACCAGTGTCCAAAAGTATACGACTGCAAAAATACATGTCAACAATATCTTGTTGATAATATGTACATATTTATATTATTTGTTCTTTCTTTTATACTTCAATACTTACTTTTTTCCAGTTCCAATTAAGTATGTATTTGTACCTTGAAGCGTCATTGGTCCTGGGTTACAACCCAGAATTCTTATGATTCTTTTTGATAATTTAGTAACTGTTGGAATAACAGCTGCCATTATATTAATTCGATAAAACACAATTTATATACCAAAGAACTTATTTTTCATATATTTTTATTACTCTGTACTTATCACTTATAAAATGATTAAAGATAATAAAAAAATGATAATATAAAAATCTATTGATAATTTTGTTTTCATTTAAAAAGTGACGGTTTTAGGGAGGTGTACCAACTGGCAACTACTAGTGAATACTGAAATCTGAATAGTGATGCTCCAATCCGAACTTTGATCAACTTTCTACGATCTGAATTCTTAACGTAATCTGTCGAATTGGCCCACAGATTAGAAAGTTTGCAGATATGCAGGCAATCTGTATTACTATCGCTATCAATTGACATATAACGATGAAAATAAACTGTCCCTTCACTCTGCACTTACGAAATCTCAATCTGTCATTACTCATTAGCAGTTTATGAACCAAGAAACCTGAAAAATGGCTGGAGCATTGGCGAGGATTGTTCAGGGAACAAAATCGCACTTAGGTGATTTGATTAGGATGAAATTATATGAACAGCGTCTACAGAAAAAAGCTGTTCTTATTTTAAGCATATTAACAAAACTATTTGTGTTTTGTTGTGCGCAGTTGTGACTTACATAATTTTGACGTGTTCAGGTATTGCAGGGCCTCTGGTAAGTATTACCAGTGGTTCAGTCCGTTTCCAGCAGACCGAGAGTCAGGGGAAAACGAAATATGGACCCTTGGCTGATGCAGACAGAGTTTTCACGAACCTTTATGGAAGACATGACTGGAGATTGAAAGGAGCTATGGCTCGAGGAGATTGGTACATGACAAAGAATATTTTGGAAAAAGGAACAGACTGGATCGTTAGTAAGTATTGCTTGTTCGATAATTAGTCAGATTATTACTATTTTTGCACTGGACATGCAGTTAATTATTATTAATGGTTTTCCTGTATAAATATTTAAACAGTAATTAGATGTTATGTTTGTTATGTTTTTTAACACATTTTACTTTCTTATATTTGTAAATATAGTATATACTGGTATATAAAAAAACACTTATGAAATCTATGCTAAATTTAAATAAAATTTAATGAAAAATATAATAATAAGTATAGGTTAATTGTAATTATACAATTGCATTGTATTATGCAACATTTGAAAAACTTCTTAAAGAAAACCACTTGTTATGTGAATATTATATGAAACATATAAAGGTATATATACCAACAATAATGTATTAGTCATTAGAAATACTGATTTCATTTAATGTCTATATTGTATTTAAAAATTGTATAAAAACTTTCAGATGAACTAAAAACATCTGGCCTCCGTGGACGTGGAGGGGCTGGATTTCCAACTGGGATGAAATGGTCATTCATGAATAAGCCTTCTGATGGCCGTCCCAAATACTTAGTTGTGAATGCAGATGAAGGAGAACCTGGTACATGCAAGGATAGAGAGATCATGCGTCACGACCCACATAAGTTAATAGAAGGGTGTTTGATTGCCGGTCGTGCAATGGGTGCTCAGGCTGCCTATATTTACATTAGAGGAGAGTTTTATAATGAGGCCAGTAATTTACAAGTAGCCATTGCTGAGGTATGTCTTAATATCAATCTTGTTTACATTGTATTTTATTGATCATATTTTTTTTATTGTTAAAGTGTCATAATACTGTGCCTGTTTTAAAACCTATTTTCTATTAGTTTCTGCTTTATTATTAGTGCATACTCATTAAGTTTTAAAATAATATATGTAAAATTTTTAGACAAATTTTGACAAAACAATATTGTTATTTTTTTTGTAAAAATAATGGGTTCGGTAGATATCCTATCCCCGTTATTTGGGAATATTCACAATTTACAGTCAAATGTAATTTGTGTTAGCGAGATGTAGAAAAATTTAGATGATAAGTTCTGAACCAGCAGGCTCTAGTTTTTGTTTAGCTGTTGACGGAAAATATAATTTCTGTCTGAAACTTTAAACTTAAATTGTAATTCCTATTTTTCTTATTCCAGGCTTACCAGGCTGGCTTAATTGGAAAGAATTCTTGTGGCTCGGGCTATGATTTCGATGTGTTTGTTCACCGAGGTGCAGGTGCCTACATCTGTGGTGAAGAAACAGCTCTCATTGAATCTATTGAAGGAAAGCAAGGCAAGCCAAGGTTGAAGCCCCCATTCCCAGCTGATGTTGGACTGTTTGGTTGTCCGACGACAGTTAACAATGTGGAGACAATTGCTGTCTCTCCAGTGAGTATCTGTATTTAAAACAATAATTTCAAATAACTTATCATCCGTCCTTGTATTCATTGTGCGAGACATACTTTGGTTAAGATTGATTTCATTTTATTTGAAGTCTAAGGTTTCTCTTAAAAAGCTAATATCACAATTCTTTATTAAATAATTTAAAAAAACTCACTCGTAACTCTCACATTCATATTATGCATATGGAACATATATTATAGTAGCAAAATAGTAAAATTAAATTAGGGAATTGTCAATTAATTATATCTTTATAATGTAGAAAAAATATAAGTCTTTGACATACCTATTTGTAAAACAAAATTTACTAAACTACCGGAGCAATTTCGAAAATTCTTTGCCACAACTCCACAAGCGTTCAGGTATTAAAAAGTACACGAGAGACTACTTAGAACCGAAGGTTCTATGCTTTACAAAATAAGTTGTGTCTTATTGCTCTGGGATCTTGGACTAGAAGTTCTACAAATAAATCTCTTCTCTAACATTAAAGAAGAAAGTTTTGTTTTTATTTTTAACAATTTATGATAATCAAGCTAAAAATTCCTGGACGGATTACTCTTACTTTTACTGATCTTTTATTACCTATTTGAAATCAAGAATTTTTCAGTATCTGTAGAGTATTTTTAAATTTACTAATGTCGGACATTCTACGTAAATGTTACGAATTTAAAAATGTTTTACATATATATTCGTTATAAAGAAAAACCTGTATATTGATTAGATTATGAATGTATGTGTGTATGTAATAATCTAAAAGGAAGTAATTAAAAACTAAGAAAATTAAGTAAAATTAAACATTTGTCATAACAAAACTATATCTATAGTCCAAGTTCGTAGACTTTCCACTACCACGAGTACGATATCTACGCGAGTGTAATCGCGGGGTATTGCTAGTAATATATAAGTAGAAAAGATTAGAGAGAAAAATATTTGAGAAATTTATACTTTATGGATATTCCCTATTACAGACAATTTGCCGTCGTGGTGGCAAGTGGTTTGCCTCCTTCGGCCGGACCCGAAACTCTGGAACCAAACTATTTAACATCTCTGGTCATGTCAACACTCCCTGCACTGTTGAAGAAGAGATGAGTATCCCATTGAAGGAGCTGATTGAGCGTCACGCTGGTGGTGTCTGTGGTGGATGGGATAATCTTCTGGCTATCATTCCAGGAGGTTCTTCTACTCCGCTTATACCTAAACAGTAAGTTCAAATAAATTAACTTATTAGCTTCTCAAAATTAATTTAAATGAATTATATGTTACTAGCCGTTTCCCGCCTGCTTTGCTAGGCGAATTAAAATAGGAAATAAATAAATTGTATGTTTCATTATAATTTTTTTTCATATTTTTATTATTCTTTTTTTTAACTTCCCGCGCTAAGAAAATTGAAAATTTTCGTTAATCGAGTTTTTAACAGATGTTGACGTTTTGAGGTTCTAGGAAGCCTCTCCGAATGTTTCCGCGGTGAAGTCCGTATGTATAAATTTTCATAAAAGTAAAACAGCACTAAAAAAATGAAAGAACGTTGGAATTTAAAAAAATAAATAGCCATAAACCATCTAGGAAAAATTTCGCATCGAACGGCAGTAGTTTCATGTCGATACGATCAGTGGTTTAGGCGTGAAGGAGCCTCAAACGAAGACCATTTTTCTTATATATATATAGATATAATAATATTGCTTGGGTTACTGACGCTACATTATTAATGATCAGAAGTGTTTTTTTTATGTTGAGAATGGTTTGTGTAACACTCCCACTGTTAAGAATCCAAAGAATATGCCATGCAAGATATGCATGATGTTTACTGTTGTGGTTATAAATCGAATTAGGCACAAAATAAATAAAATTACTAATATGAAAGTATTTTTGCATGTTATTAAGAATTATCTGCCTTCATTCTCAAAACGTAAATAAATACATTTAAGAATAATAAATAAATATCGTCGCCATAGTAAAAGCTAATAAATGCTATTCGGCACTATTCTTATCAAACATTTAGTTTGTCTCAATTGTAATTAATTTAAAAATTTGTCAATGAAGTCTAATAAATAAAATATATATAAAACCTAACTAAATTTATTAAAATTCCAGTGTCTGTGAAACGGTGTTAATGGACTTTGATGGTTTGGTGGCTGCTCAAACCTCGCTTGGTACGGCAGCTATCATTGTAATGGACAAATCTACAGACATAGTGAAGGCCATCGCTCGTCTGATTATGTTTTACAAACATGAGTCTTGTGGTCAATGTACACCTTGTCGTGAGGGTGTCTCTTGGATGAACAAAATGATATACAGGTGAGACCTTGTTCTTTCATTTGACTATGATTATTTTGTCTTTATTACAACATCATAATACTATAATAAAATTTGAAATTTCAAAAATGTTAGTCGACATCACAGGAGACCGAAGATCTGGCAGCTACCTCGGACAAAGAATTAGTCTAGCAATTCAAAGGGGGAACGCTGCCAGTATCTTCGGAACCTTGCCTAAAGGGAGTTTTAGTTTATGTTAAGTTTAGTTATTTATTTCAATGTATATTATTTTATTATTAGTTTTAGTGATAATTATATGTTATAAGTTTAAAAAAAAAAAAAAAAAAAACTATAATAAATATCAAATTCTTTCCTGACTTATAATATAAAATCACAATATTCAATCTTAATAATGCAAAATCTCTGACTCAAATATTAACAAGAAGCCAAATATTTTAGCTGCGTTTTTATTACATACAAATAAAATGTCTAAAGCCGAGATGGTATGGTTCCTGCAAGATAATTAAATTATTTGTTAATTTTTTCATCTTTATAAAATTCGTAAGTAAAAAATAATGTCTAAAATAGTATATAACAATTCTTAAAAGCAAAATGTAATCTATATGTTACAGATTCGTCGAAGGTAATGCTTCACCTAAAGAGATTGATATGTTGTGGGAGATCTCCAAACAAATTGAAGGTACATCTTAAAATATTAAAGTTATGTTTTTGATAATCTCAATGTGCAAGATATTTTATTTAATTTGACGATTTTGATAGATCTCGAGAACATTGTCACTTAAGATACAATTAGATTACGAGCCTAGACTGTATTGCAATATGCAATTCAAAGTCAAAGCATTTATTTCAATTAGACCATCTAAAATGGCACTTTTGAACGTCAAAAAAAAAAATATATATATATAGAAGATTGTAGTTGCCCCTTCCAAAAGGTAGTTTCGTGTGGAGAAGAATGGGCAAGAAACTCCACACTTACTCTTTTAAAATAGGTTTACAATATTTTGATACATTTGTTAAATAATAATATGTGAAGACAATGTACGTACTCTTAGCATAAACTACTATACTAAAAAAAGTTAGTATACATGTTCCTCACATATTTACAACTGCATCAGCTAGTAAAAAGTTTTTTTTTTCAGGCCACACAATTTGTGCTCTCGGAGACGGTGCAGCGTGGCCCGTACAAGGCCTGATTAGGCATTTTAGGCCGGAATTGGAAAGACGTATGCAAACATACGCCATGACCCACGGACCAAGCAAAGCCGAACGTCTTTACTAGATGGCGCTATCTAGAGCTTCGACATTCGACGATTCAAGTTATAGGAATACCAATAGATGGCGCTGAAACAAATATGCGTTCAGAGGTCAAGCTTTACACCTCCATGTAGTTAAATAATTGAAACATCTCGAAACCTTTTTATTTATTTACTGTTGCATCAATAATTATGGAAGAATGTAAATATAAATCTTGACTTTATTTCCCAAGTATTGTGATATTAAAAGTCGTTTAGTACAAGTGATTTTTATTTTTTCTTACGAATTTTAAGTATGTCGCCTGCGAATGAATAAAGAAAGCCATTTTAATCTAACATTGAGTCATTTGAGTTCATATATTAGAAATATTTTTTTCCCTATTACAATATGCTGAGAAAAAGTTAATTACTTAATGTGTATGAACCAGATCTTCTTAGTACATCCGCATCCAAATGATTACTAAGAATATTTAAACTACAACTACGATTTATTATGAACACAATGGGGATAACTCGGATTATTAGTAGAAGTCAAGAAATTTTTTAGGCTTTTATTTCCTGGTAATATGATGAGTCCACTTCTCACATTTGTTTTTGCTAAACTAAGTATATAGTATGCGCAATGCATTTCCTGAAGGATAGAGGGCAAAAATCTTATTCCTAACCTTCTACACAAAATTATTGGGATGAGTTTTATATACCTATACTTGAAACGAAAGACCTAATATATTAAAGTCAACAATCTACGGATCAATCCAGCACTTGTTTTATTATATTATTTTAACAGGTTGTTGTTTCCTGTTCCCGATAAACATTAGCGGTGTATTGAGAGGAAAATATTTTTCCTCCAAGCCTAAAAAGAAAACAAACAGGCAATACCTATGTCTGTACTGTGTCTCATTGGAGGTTTAGCGGAGTTTTATCCTATACCTATACGCAATTATTTCTTTACCGCCTGTAAGTATAGCAGACATGGTATTCACGTAACTCACAACATCCATCTATATGTCGTGGCCGGATCACAGAATTGATGATTTCATGAAATGGTTTACCATACATATATAAAATATATGGTATATTACAGATATTTCCGTCAAAGCTTACTCACTTAATGATGGCTCGCCCCAGGGACAATAGCGCCGACGCTTGGTCGGCCCTAGAGGCTGTCTAATGTAACCTAGGGTCTTTTTTCTCAAGACTGCGTTGCCCTTTTGGAAGTTACCAATTCTGATAACTAGCTAATAAAAAGCTCGGCAGAAAAAATAAAAATGTGTCGCATCATAATTTAGCTATAAGCACGCTTCATGAAGACCCTAATTTTTTAGTTGTTTTTTTATTTAGTCTTCATAATTTGTTTGATTCTTCTACTGTAAAATTACGGTATTATGTTGTCTTCGTTAGTATGACGTTCTAATTTTTCATTCCTCTGATATCAATTATCAGCAAATGATAATAAAATTTAAGCTTTTATTTCCTTAAGATAAATTTAGTAGTTACTTTTCTACATTATATAAACCTATCAATATTTAATATATTCTGTCTTTTGTTTCAACTGGTAATTGGTCCAGACAAAAATTTGACCACATTTAAAATGTTTCCAAGTGTTCAATTGGTTTTATAAATAAAAATTCTTCCATATATTTTAAATGATTTATTCCCTCTATCATTCTTCCTTTTTTTAATAATCTTATAATATCTTAGCTCTATTTACAGTTTGTATAAATTAATGTTAAAATAGTTTAATTTACAGTAGACTATTATTGTACAACACGCTTTCACAAATGAAAGACTTGACTACTTCAAAGCTACACTTTCAACAATATGAAAGTTCACAGGAATCCCAAAGGCCAAAAATTTTAACAAAAAATTGAAACTATTGATTTTAACAAACAAAAATTGATTTCATATAACAAAAATATGATGAAAATCAATAAACCCAACACCAAGTACCAAACGAATAATTTAATAGGAAGAAGTGCCGTCGTCACTACAACAACAATAAATTAGATTTAAATTAAGTAAATGGCACAAACCAAATCCAACGAACATATCCGGTACATGGTGCGCAAATTTATAACATACTTCGATCGACAAAAAAAAACCAATTCACGTTGATCTGCCGAATACATAAACCGAAAATTTAATATATATCTCTATGATGGAAGCAACTGATCGTTATGCAAAATAATCAATTCTGCGTAACATAATGGCAATCAAGTAATCGCTAATTAACATCGGTGGAGATCACAATTACACGATAATATAACATTTCATATAAATACAAAATATACAACTACTTCTAAATACGCCGCTTCGATGCAATATATCCATCTATATTCATGTGAAATTCATATGATTATAGGCTTAACAGGAATTAACGTGACAACACTTCGTCAACCGAACATTCGAAGCTGGGCGACATTGCAATGCGTATTAGGCGCGGATTCAACTTTTAAAAGGGTAGGAAAACCCGAAAATAAATACCTGCTTTTGATAAAATGTATTATAGGCTTCGAAAGCTATGGGTCGATTCTTTTAAACGTTGGATTCGCGCAGCGTGAACTTAAACCGGGAGCTTGCTATTCACAAGCCATAAGATGAATCTATGGTCCCCGACACGAGGTCGCCGGACTATCAGTCTCACTTATTCTGTCATTACGAACATTAAGACTATATACCACAGCGTGAAAGCCAACCGCCAACAAAAGCCGCATAAATTCACGTTTGAATGCGATTATTGCAGGTCGAGCCTTCATAGATAAATAATGGACGGCCACGCGGACCAGCCGCCTCCGCCGTCCGATATAATCACTAAATTAAATCTCGACAGAGATTATTTGGCTTCGGATACAACTTACTGAAAACACGTAGCGTGAAATAAGGACCGACATTTCAGTGAGCGCAACCGCAAGCTCGCGAACTCGGTTTCTTTAGAGCTATTGCGTTACGACGGTAGTGGAACTTGTCCCGATGCCAGCACCGGAGCTAGGGTAAAGGACTGGTTAGACGCAGTCTACGTCCATTTCGACGTCGGGCACGAGACGGTCCTGCGAAGCAGCGGCGCGTGGCGGGAGCTCGTTGCGAGGGTCTCTCGCCAACCACGGGTGCCTCAACACGTCCCTTGCACTCAGGCGTTCGCACGCCTCTCGCCGTAGCAGAGAACGTATCAGACATTTACCTCGCGACGACAAACATTCCGGAACCACGAAGTAACCCCGGGAGATCTTTGCGAATAGAGACGCATGCTCGGAGTCGTTAAACGGATACCTGCAACAAAAGAAAAGCTCTATTAATTTCGTGTGACGTTTTCGAGACAATTAAAATGTCAATCTCGCAATCAGATAAGGTTCTGTCTGAAGAGACCCCGCGGTTTCTTATCGTTTTAAGATAACACTAATTGACGTCGACGTTAGGATGGATCGCCTGAAGTTAAACTTTTTTATGTACCAGCCGAGATAATGACGCCGAAGTGATTGTCATTTGGGCAGATGCGCGAAACAAAAACTCAGGTAAACGATGGAACCCTTCCGGCGACAGGTGAAACCGGCGATTGCGGCGAAATCCTGAGTTTCGAATTTAAATTACGGGTGCGGGGCCTTAAAAGTAGAAAACAAAGGATCGCAAACGGCAGGTGCCGGCGAGGGAGGCTCGTTTTGGGGCGGAGCAACGTCTTCGCCACATGACCGCGGCGCGGCAGGTGCGGCGAAGATTTCACGAGACGTATAAACTTATATGTGGGTGATATAATTGCTAGCCGTTGGTGCGTAACGGCCGACAGGTGATCATCCCTATGTCGCCAACGGTCGCCTCGACCCTTGCGATCTTTAAAAACGGTAAGTCCCACGCTAGTAGGTGAGTAGTAGCAGGTGAAGACGCCCACCCCACTGCCCTTCTAAATTATGCACGTTTTATTGCACTGACCCAAATATTTCCTAATGAATGCGAAGGATAATTAAGCTATTTGAAATTTAAATAATAAAGTCTAGTGATCTAGTTTGTATATGCGGGAGCGGGGAGATACATACCTTCCTACGAGCATTGTGTAGAGAATAACGCCGAGCGACCACATATCTGCCGCCTTCCCCGAGTACGTCCTATGAGCTCTCAGGATCTCGGGTGAGACGTAAGCGGGACAACCTCTTTTGTCTTGAAGGAGATCTTCTTGAGGATCGTCGAGTACTACCGCGTCTTCTAATGATTCCAATTTTAGTGTCGTTCTGCAACAATAAGAGAATTTTGTAAATTACTAACATCCAAAATGATTTAAGCATGCATTGAACTTATCGATTTTATTTGATACCGTGGCCGATGACCCATATTATATTCTGCACATCGCGGCATTCGGCCGCGCAGTAATGGGCCCTTTGTGCTCAAAGGACTGGCCGCTATTATCCATTCGTTTATTACTAATTAGTAAAGCATCACATTAATGAATGTCGGAGCGTTGCAAAATGTTTTCACATATTGTATGTAACAATAATGTCATGTAAATAATTACATGACGAACTATAAAGCCGTTCAGTGACGCAATGGGTTTTGTTTCGTCACATCACGGGCTTTAGGCGCACTGCGACCTCGTATTTCATGTTGCCGCATCATTTCGAAATGCATTTAATGCACAATTCGAAACAGTATACGCTTTTGTATGAATCAATGTTTCCAATAAGGAACGATGACACGGGCCAAAAAGTAAACTTCCTGCCAAGGGAGTGCTATTGAACTCCAAATGTTGACTCAGATGAACTAATTGCAAACAGCCTTATTCATTGATGTTTGACTCGATGTGGAATGTTACATTACGGGTAGGTATTAAAAGTAATTAGAGTCTGTACGTATAGTAACTATATCCGAAGATATACATAAGGGCAGGTGCTGGCAGGCGTTTCGATGCATTTAAATCGACGTGCATTAATGTGAAGTATATTTTTAGCCTGTGATAATACTTTGAGGGGAACGCTAAAAGAATGTTAAGAAGGGTCCCGTTCTATTTCTGAATTAAATCTAAAATTCAATTTCGGCTCGACGCGATTGCGAAGTCTAACTTACGTTTACAAGCTTGCGTACTCCGAAAGCTGGTGGCAATAAATATCGGGTTTGCTTAAAACATTACAAAATCGAAGTTGCGATCACAATTTGACAAATAGCATATAAGAGTTCAAACGACTGATTACAACCTAAGCGAGAATTATTAAAACAACGTAATAACTTCAACGTAGATAAAGAGATACTGATTTATTAACATATTCATAAATTGATCGTGACAATATGAATCGCCGTTCTACTAAAGGTTAGCCTCGTTAAGCTGTCGCAATATTGCTATCGTGAAATATACTAGCTCTAACGAAAATCAGACGAGCAAATTTTCTATTAGAATTTTTTAATGTTAATTAATCATGATTTTTAATGTAGCAATAGGCATCAGGTGTGGTAACAGTCGAACTCTGACGTCACCGTGTAGCCCTTTTAAATACAGCAGTGAACGGAGCAGGAGTCCTCGTATCAGTTTTAGGCGTCGACTGCGCAATTGATCCTAATTAAATCCCTTACAGCGGCAAGGCTAAAGTGCGATGTCTGCAGTTGCAATCGATTCGTATTTCGCAACGTGTAAATAAGTATGTCGTAACGCAGTCGGAAGGTTGGCCGGATTTCCGAGCGTGTTCCGAGCAGTGCTGTGGCCTCGAAGGATTCTCGGTGGTCGCGGCCGGCGAGACCACGAAAGGACAGACCGTTCTTTGCATGCTCCAATAGTCACGCGCGTGTTACCGACCTGCTTGCGGCTTTCCATACTTCACATGTTGACATTTAATCAATGTAAGAAAAAACGCATTATTAGTATGTACTAGGATCGTTGTTTCAAATACTTAATCATTTTATACCGCCTCATGAAGTTTGGTAAAAATTAGCTAAATGAAGATAAAAAGGTGTTTTGAACAAATACTTCTATTACAATTTACAACTTGATTACTTATTGAGTTAATGTGTGTAAATAGAGGAGATCGCCCACAATTAGCGGGATGCGCCGGCGTTTCGCAATGCCGCCATTGCTCAACTCAACCCTGACAGTTTCGTAACAAACAATGGCAGCTCACAGATGCAGCACACATGCATGCACTTCCTGCTCGAGTTATATCGCTGCCGAACTTACGCAATTCACTCTGATATTATACTGTTTTCAATTGCTCATAAAGCTAAAAGCAATATTTGTAACAGCCCGAAGCAACACAGCCCAGCGTCTGTTAGTCATAGGTTGTCGTAACCCGCATTGTAGGGACAGGTCATGTCGTAACGCGTTACCACACGCCCGCGAGATGCCGGGATACATTGGGAAACCATCCCGACTGTACCCAATTATACAGTCGTCCGTGGCGCAATCACTATACTGCGGGTGTTCCATGTATTGATAACGCCATATTTTGTGGACTTTGCGCTATCTTAAGTACTATATACACGCGTGCCTAAGCTAAGTGACTAAATATTGTGAAACGGTACCTCCGATTTCGTTACCTATGCTTATATACTATCAAAACTAAATTTAGGTCTCAAAACCGCATAAACACTAGTGGAGCTTGCTTTATCGGAGTAGCGATAACGCAAGGCGAACGTTTTGAAACCGAGCGCTGGGCCTGCTTGCGAAAACGCTAATGTGAACATCGGTTGCAAAATTGTTTTAGTTTTAAAATCGAATGCAGCCACTATGGGCGGAAACGCTTTGATGACATTTGTCGAGGAGATCGGATAGCGCGACTACCACCCTTCTATGTGGGCCTTGTTTGGCAGGTCGCGTGTCACAACTCACAATGGATTATGAGCCGTTGCGATATGGCATGTTGCAAGTCTGGGCGAGAGTCCAAGGCGCCTCCGAAATATCCCGTGTTGCAATTGACGGACTGCGGAACGGGCGCCGATACAACCCGTTGCGCAAATCTCCTTTGTAATGAGCCAATTGCTCAAGTTACCTTTACCCTTACGCACGCGGTTATGTTAGCGTTCAACGACCCCGACCAAATTTACAGCCAAGCTTGCGCAAGAAGAAAGCGTTTACGCAAAAAGTATCCAAATCCCCATCGATCTCACATCTCGAATCGCAACAATTACACCGTTACGTGGCCCGGGCCTGTTAAATCCGGTGAACGTTCGACTTTCTAACGCGGGGTCGGTGTACGAGGCGGCGGTGTCGCAACAATTTCTCCGACGTCGCGAACGAAGAAAGCGCAACCTCCGCGTTTTGCAATCAAGCATCGTAACGGAGAAAGAGTGCCGCCGTAGAAAGCAGCTAAGGTAACCGCTACTTGCCGCTTGCGACAGAGAACTAACAAGACAATTGTGGATTCCTGTCCACAGTGACACAAATCGTTTAGCATAACTGAATGTACATAGATTGGGCAAGTTGGTTCACTTACGCAAGTCTGATAAACGATCAGCGGTATGTCACTGCACGTGAAAATACTTCCGTTCATTGACTCCTTCCCAATATACAGCTGTCTATTTCTACGTCTTTATCTACACTATTTCGAAACCCATTCTACAAAACTAAAAACATATGCTACAAGGGTTGCATAAAACGTGTATTCTTATGGTCTATTAAACGCGTACGCTTCGTGTAAGACATAAATGAGGTCGCCAAAGAAGATCTCATTATATGAAATTTGCAGAACGTAATCATTCGCGTAACCCTCGTAAGTATTCTTTGCGGTGTGTTACACTTAGACTAACCTGCTCAGTAATAAGTTTACGTATGCACTTTCATAACAGTATTACGTTGGTGACGAGTTTTCCGTACGCTGAGAAAATAGTGCGATGGTCTCATTTAAAAGCCAATTATAGACACGAGTGAAAACATTTAGAGGAATATCGTGTGAAATATTATAGCATTAACTTTCAGGCACGCAATATTGCAATGCGCATTAATGCAGTTATACACTGAGAGTAATTACAATGAGTTAGCATCTGGCGACAGGTGGGTTGTTCTCCATATACGGAGGTCTAACCGAGAATACCATAAAGGGCAGCTGCATGTTTGTCCTCCGACAGATGCGATCTAGATCGTCCGATAAATAAAAGAGTAAATCCACATCCGCAAGCTCCTACCCAGTTTCCGCCGCTGCGCATACGCAGCCGGAATCAACTATTGTCTCGCTCTGCAATCGTTTCCTTCTCATTATTGTAAATCGGAAATGTGAAACATGGCCGCTGTGGCCATTCTCAGCAACACAAAAAGCAAATGTGGAATTTGCAGAAATTATGATTAAAAAAGGTCTTGCAGTGGTCGATGCAAGAGCTTGCAATATGTTTCGAGCGTGGCGGCCACAGATCGCAATAATCGGGATTACAAACGGTGTGTTAATATCGAGTTGCGAGAACGATGTTAAATGCTAAAATAATACACAATACGAGGGTTCGGTAGGTGATTTATATGCGTGTACGGTGGGCCAAGGTGCTGTCCTGGCAAACTTTGAGTAATCCTTGCTTTTGTAACAGTCGACAAATTTGCAACGCGAGTTGTTATTTACGCACCTTACGCTTATTTCATAATCTTGCACAATTCTAGTTAGAACAATGAGTTTATCACTTGCGTTAGAACAGCTTATCAGTATCAGTCCTTAATACTTATTATATCCATAACCTATAACTATTCGTGTCACACATTATAATATCAAATTCGACAATTAGTTAACCGTCTACCCATAATTTATTAATTTAAATATTATGCCTACTAACACTAATAATACGCATATTTATGTCACAATACATTTTTAATATGTAAGCACAAAAGCCGTAGGCACGGGCTACGGATGACGAAGTAGTTTCGACAACGCGAAATAAGCGATGTTGCGATTTTGCCTTACGAAATAACATTTACCGCGTGGTTGCAGAAATGCGTGGGACGACAAATAGGCTTAATCTTTCGGATTGTATATCGTAATGTCAAAGTTAATTGTCTCTTTAAACACAACTGTAAAAACTAGTTCAAAATATAATTCAATACAAGCGCAAACATTTCGATCTTATTCGAACGTTCCTTATCTTATCAAGCCATTTCCAAATTTCCCAAATTTGTATATTTATCTTTTAGTGTTATCCTTGTAGATAAAAAGGTAGGCATATTGAGTATGTAGAGTGACTAAAATGTAATCTGCCCATGTTTGAGCCTGAGGTCACTTATCATAGGTTGTTATTGCGAAAATGTAACTGATACGTGTTTAAATGCAACATGAACGTATTACAAATGGTTGCGAAGATGTATAAATTTAATTAAGCGTACCTATCTTTGAGAACATTAATTTATTTTTACGTAATTACAATGATTATTTTTCGATTCGCATAAGGCGTTACATTACAACTGTCATAAGAACTTGAATGGTATAAAATAATGCACGGTTTGCATCGTAAACGCGTTTGCAGTAAGTTAAACATTACTATAAAAACTACATAATTTGCTCATTAAAGGATCAATATTTATCGATAATTAATACCATATATTTTATCACATTGAAGCTAAAAATTTAATGAAATATGTTCAGTAAATATAATTTAAGATAAAATCGATAAATTTAAAACAATATAGCACTTTATATTTACCAACAAATAACCCCAATAATATAAATTCCAATATGGTTCTATACACATGATCGTTATCTCAAATCGCGTCGAATCGGTACAATGGTTTTACTAACATAGGGTACGCATAACTTGACGTAGTACGTAAAACAGTCAGGTCAACGCGATAAGACACGCAGAAACCTATATTGTGATTTATCAGATTAAATTATGAGTATGCAGTAGAATTAAAAGGCCTTTAATGCACGCATTGCAGCACTTATACGACGAACCCGTGTACATTTCTATACCAGTGCAGAATTGAAAGCAGCAAAATCATTACAAGTATCGTTACGTAGTGGTGTTCAGACAACCTAATCTTTACGACATTTACAACTCAGAAACGGGTACTAGAAACAATGCTATAGGAAACTAATACCTAAGGGATTTCTGTCAACAAGCCAAACGAGGCACAGTTTGTAAATAAATAAACCCACACAGGATCGCGAATAATCAGCAAAATAAAAACGACGCTCGTAAAACTCGTTTCTACCGTTATGTACTGAAAAATATGCGTAAGCACTACTGGTAAAACAAGTTCCTATATCAATGATTTCACCAAAATATAACCACAAACCCACAACAACTAACGCAATCTTTCCCTAACTGATATCGTATCAGTATTATTATTGATGTGTTTATAATCGACGCAAATGAAAAGAAATTTATGGATCAAAACATGAAAGTTCATAGGCCTCGCGATGTGGAATTTTAAACACCGTACGATTGTGTGAATCGTAAACGTGTATCGAATATCATTTGGCCGCGCCTCGTAAACAAATATGCCTGTTGCAACACTGGGATCGTGAGGAATCAGGAAGTAAGCAACAATCGATTGCAAAATACCAAATGTAGCACATCAGCGGTACTTTCTCGATACCGTTCGAACGAGAGAAATTATACTAGGCCGATGAAAGTTTCGATTATAACAACATCACAAGGATGAAACATGTTATTGTCAATCTTCATAACTACGCATATCAGTTTTTGTCGCTCTCATTCGGCCACGATGAGATCATACAAGATCAATGATCCTTGCAAATACCTATAGTATAATGGTTAGGTGGTTAACGAACCCGGTCAATGAACCTGCGATTACTTTTTCTAAATGACATGATGTAATTTGGAAAGTGCGGAAATAGTAATTTCTAAGTGAAATAAAATGGCATCGTGAATCATTGCGTAACAATGCCGGGCATCTCGCGGATGCAAGACGAAGGAAAGGTCAGTGAACTTGCAAAACTCCACTTTTCATAGGGGAGTGGGAGGTGATGTAATAAGGAAAGTAGAAGAATAATGCAGTTCTTACTGTCATTTGTAATTTCATTTGGCGTTAACTTTTAAGAGCATTATGGTAGAATGGTAGTTTCGACTCTTGGCTTGCACAAGCGGAAGAGAGCACGGTCAAAACGGCATGTTGGTGTGATGCAATAAAGAAAGCGCGGAACTGAAGTAGATTTTCTAACGCGGTGAATGTACTCAACTATTTGCCGTATATCATCGCGTTCGCGAAGCCTCTTTGCCAGCGGACGACGACCTCGCGTCGGTCGGGAGTACATTTCGCACTCCATGATATAATAGATTCGCACGGAAAATTACGTGATGGAATCGTCATCTAAGGGAGGTGTGTTATCCACAGAATTACATCAAGCCTCCGCATCGCAATATCGGTTAGGTAACTTGTGTTGTCACATTCGCTGCAACTGTTGTTGATGTAAGCGTTGAATACAATAAAACAGCCAAGATAAAACAAAAAGACATGTTTTATGATATGTCAAGTTCATCGCGAGGCCACGTTGCAGCACGGGCACAGATCGGCGTTCACAATGAATGGCGAAGCACCGTTGTACTTGACCTAGTATTTGGCCATTCGTCACGTTGCAAGAGTCGAACACATGCAACTAATATTTCGTTGACAGGCATTTCAGAACAGGATAATCATCAAGATTATTTTCCTCGTTAAATAAAGGATGTCAGCGTTGATTACAATTAGTGTTCAATAAAATCTACCACGGTAAAAACAACATTAACACAAGCTCGCAGCTATGTTTAGATACGTTATTTAAGAAATAATTGAATAAGTTCTGGTTGTCATAAAGATTGGTGTAATTAGGGAAAGAATTTCAGTCATTAAATCATTGAAGATTTCTTAATACGCATTAATTGAAATTGACACGTGTCATTTTTGAATTTTCATAATTTGGAAATAACTCCGTAAGTAAAGGGTTTTTCAACAAGAACTTTGTTTTCTAAAACAAAATAAAACAAAGAATTTAGAGGAAAATGAATAAAATTTTTATTGTATTACAAAGAGAAAAGTTTGGCAATTATGAATGAAAAATGATATCTGGCAAATGTCCACCACGACCACGCTGACAGATGTTGATTCTTTCATCAAAATTTTTAATCACTTTTTGGCAAAATGGAGGGTCTATTTCGTTAATGACATCACGGATTTTGAGTTTTAAGGCTGCAATCGATTCGATTGGCTCCGTATAGACTCTGTCTTTAACATAGCCCCACAAAAAATAATCCAGTGGTGTTAAATCACACGATCTGGCTGGCCACTTAACAGCTGAATTTCGCGAAATTATGCGCTCGGGAAATTTGGTTTGCAATAAATTGATCGTTTCATTGGCTGTGTGACATGTGGCACCGTCCTGTTGAAACCACATTTCAGTGATATCCATGTCATCAATAATAGGCCAAAATTTAGTGGTTAACATCTCGCGATACCGTGATCCATTGACTGTTACCGCATTTCCAGCCTCATCTTCGAAAAAAAACGGCCCAATCACGCCTCCAGACCACATAGTGCACCACACAGTAACACGTTGAGTATGCAAAGCCTTCTCAATAATTGCTTTAGGATTTTCAGAAGCCCAAATGCGACAATTTTGCTTGTTGACGTACCCTGACAAATGAAAATGGGCTTCGTCTGAAAAAATGATTTTTTCAGAAAAACCAGCAGGTTGTTCCTGAATGAACTGAGCGAATCTGCGGCGATTTGAATGGTCGATCAGCTTTAATTCCTGCACCAGTTGAATCTTGTAAGGCTTCAAAGCCAAATCCTTTCGCAAAATTCGCCATGTTGTGCTTTTGGATAACCCCAATTGTTGAGAACGTCGTGAAATTGACAAATTTTGATCTTCTTCAACACTGTGGCTCACGGCGGCGATGTTTTCTGTTGAACGACCCGGTCGAACACGTGTTGGTGTTGGCACAATTTGTACCGAGCCTGTCGACTCAAATTTCGCGACCAAATTCTTAACAGCGGTCTCAGAAGGACGATTATGCTGGCCGAAAATATCACGAATTTTACGAAATGTAACTTTAACAGAACCACCATTTTTATAGTGGATTTGAATTATTTTAATGCGATTTTCGAGCGAAATTGAATTCATTGTAATAATTGCCAAAGCATCTGCTACGAATACCGCCAAAAACTAAATGTCAAAACTATCACGTTCTCGGTGTTGCCACAATTGAAAAACAAACTTCTTGTTGAAATACCCTTTATAAGTGACAAAACCAAAAACGAAGTGGTTGCAGCGCTCCGTCCGGTGTCGGCGTGTAATAATCCAAGTAGGTTAAGGTTTCATCAAGGATTTGTTGCGGCAAAACATAGCTCCGACACCGAATACTCGTTACTGTGAGCTAACTGCACACCGCGACCGCACCATTTGTTCATTACCTTTTGTATCTTTTTGTAACGAAGACGAAGGCGACGTCATGTCTGCCAATGTCATTGATGAATGAGCCCTAATTTCTCTTTGGGAGCACATTTATAACTGTTAAGAAATGCCGTATTTCATTCACCTGCCGATGACAATTTCGAAAAGTTGTTACAAAGAATGAAGCAAGCGTCTTTGTTTAATTAATGCCTGACAAACAAAAGTAACTCGATCGTTAGTGTGTCCCTTTGTCTAAGTACTTGTAAATTGTAACGAAGCACAAAAGAGAGGCGAGTGGTCCTTTAAAAGACTTTGAAACTCGTAAGTACCAAAAATAGAGCGTAAAACAAACAGGTTAATAAGTTTCAAAACGATCCAGATGTATTACAAAAGCGGTAGCACACAACTGTTTGGCAACTACGCGGTCGATTGTTTCGCAACTCGCATCGCAGCGTCCGGACCACACGATTAATTGTTCCTATCGCTCAATATTGAACAATTCGATTGTTTTGCTTTAAATACAACTGTTCTACTCAAGAATAGTTGATATGAATTAATACTGAGAGTGCTTAAATAAACTTTCCTTTGTTGTTTCTATTGTCTTAAATATTAACCTACCCTAGTCGATAATTGAACATTTATGAGAGCTATTAAAATACAATACCTAGGTAATGGCTGGACAAGTTTTGTATATTAGCAACGCAATCCGCGACCTCGAACGACTTATGTAATAAATAGACCGCATTTTAAATGGATAACTCGGGTTTCGGTTGCTTCATTACAACGATTGGTAATGTTATATTACCACATTAGTATTTTCGAATAAGTAAATGCCAAATGACATAGATAATAAAGGGCAAGAATTCTATTCAAAATTGGAAATATTTTAATTGTAAATGGAACAGATGATTGATGACGCGATAGAGGTAAAAATAATCAGCATGAGGTATTCAGAAGCACATAACCGCGAGTGGAGGCGGCGGCAGATGTTTGCGAAGCATTGTTAGAGGAACAAAGGCAGGTAGGCTTCGAGTCCTCGACCCGACATGTGCTGCGTGTCATTTTTTCATATCGATAACATGTTTTAGGTAAGAATTCAAAAAACTATTCTAATCTGACCCAACAGATGGCCGAGCACATGTCCATACAAAAAAATAGACGAGATTAAAGCACACGTCCGATTGGTATCAATTGGAAATTTAATTTCCACGCCAACTAAAACTCTTTGTGTCCGACTGCGAAACTACGGTAAATTAAATACAATGGTTTCCCTTTGTTACAAAAGAGAGAAACGAATCGAATCCCAGTTATCAAAATTAATAACAGCAAAAGCAATTTACTTTGATCGCGTAATATCCTGCTGGCGTATTTATCGAGCTGAGTTTTCAATTGTTTTCTGAACAAATGAGGGAAATACCTGTCTGCCACTTAGCGTTTAAAAGACATGTAATTACGAATTAATAAAAACAATGAAGGGGACATATATTGTGGAGTCATGAAAAAACGATCACACAAAGAGCAAATATTGACCTCGGAGCATATGTCGAAAGCCAAACTTAAAGACTGGTTATAAATGCATTTGAATAAACATTCGCTGTGATAGTAACGAAGCTTTGTTGACCTAAAGTTGTATCGAATGTCGAACTGTATGCACTGAGATAGAGTTGTCATCAGGTGTGCAAACAATACCATCTGCATTGTCTTTAATTTTTTAAGAGACCTTTCCAAAATTTCAGAAACACTGTCGCTCACTATAGACCAGGGTTTATCATTTTAATGCATTTCAACGATCTTTATAAACCTGAGCAAAGTTTAAAAAGCTTTGAGGTATTAAATTTATGGACTGATGAACTTGTTGCATCGTCAAAGCAAAAAGCACTCTGTTAGTATAAGATACTTTCTAGTACAGGTTACTAAAGTCTATGAATAATGTCAAGTTTAGATTGTGAATATAAACACGTGCGTTTCGCAGGTAGAAATTGCATGTGCATATTGTCTTTTATAAAAAGCACGTATTCGTATTTATGAATAGAATCTTCTTGCACAATAGCCGCATCTCAGCCCATCATCACAGCAAAGAAAACGAATGATAAATCATGCGTAGGAGATCGCAAAGCTGTTTGTTTATTCGACCATCTGCTCGGAATTTTCAACAGAATTGGCAAGTTCGTTACAAAAACTCGCGTATTGTCACCTCGCTCAGGTAATTGTTGAAAGATTAACCCGATACGGGTTCCAACAATACAATTAGAACACCTTGACTTTTTTTGTCGCAGCCTCAGTATGAATGGCTCGATTTAAGGTTTCATAATGTGAGCGATGTCATATACGCTGTATGTTGCGGCATAACACACGACCTTACGAACGTTATCTTGTAGATAAGAAAGATTGTGTGACCTTTAAATGTTGACTAGGTGTCTTCACAATACACTGATAACTAAGACCAATGACCGTGTACAGACATTTAAATTAAGTCGATATTGTTTATAGCCTTAATGAGATTACTTAAGCCTTCGAACAATTGGATTATAAATATTTTGTTTCATTTGTTCCGTTCCCAGGGCTCTCGAATTTTAGCTTTGGGGGAATAAACATCAAGTACTCTTGAACGCCGGAAGTAACGGGACCAACTACCAGATTTAATGAATTCAAATAATTGTATGGCAGATGTTGTACATACTGAAATAGACAAAGCAATTTAGTGCTACGTAAATTAAATTTTATAAGGGCAGAGGAAAACGCTCCTCTATGTGTAAAGTATATTTAAGGTTTTAAAGCTTCCATAACATCCAATTATCACTCAATTAGTAAAGGAGTTACGAGGTGGCATCTAAGGAAGTCGCTGTGAAGTTTAAACAAAATACAACTTAACATTGTTTTCTTACGCATTAGCGTAATAGCCTTTCCGTTCTAAATTCCTCCACTTAAGCATTTAAACGAATTATCTAATAATTACACAAAGTAAGCAATACCAATGGAAAATTTATAAAACGAGATAAATGTTTAATTCTTCATACATGATTCAGAAACTTTAATTGCTATTTTAAAGTATTATAAATAATTAATAATATCGACGGAAATGTTTTTGTCAATACGTCAACTTAAATTAAGGATGCAAAGTGTGACTCAGTGCTAGTAAATCACGTGTTTCAGTAAATATACAAAATTTGATTTTCACGAATGGTGTACGTTATTTTAAAAAATTATGAAGTATTGACGCAATTCCATACTTATATCCGTTTTACAGTCGAACAAGAACGTTAAATTAAAATATAAATCAATAGATGGTTCCTGTTCGAAACACGACGAAGGCGGAAGAGGTGCGCTTGCGCAACTGACATTGAACCAGTGGTCTTCAAGCGGAGGCCACCAGCCGGATTCTTAATACATAACCATTTAATATGTATTAAAGTAATCGTTTCAACCGGTTAGTTTCCCTCTGCCGAATTGTAACAGGGAAAATAAAACAATGAGGTTCCTCCATATTTCAGACATGAATAAGCTCAGCTACTCGTCTTTGCTGTCTTAAAATATTAAAACTTAATAAATGACTTCCTACTCTAAGGTTACGTAAATGTACTTATATATAAATAGTTTGGAAGGAAAACCGACAATCCCTGGTAATTTTTATTTTACGTTCGGTAATAAAAAACAAGGTTGGAAAACAACGAAATTTCTGCTCACTGATATTGTTTAACAATTTGCATATTTAAGAGAATTAAATTGTAAAAACTTAAATCAAGTTTTTATCAAAAATTTATTCTGAATACTCATATCTTGTACAGTAACATATCAATGTAGTATAAAATAACAGGAAAATCGATTTAAAATAGCTACCCACACTTAGAAAATCTATACCATTCCATCATTCTAACAATATCAAAGTCTGATGTAAGATTCCAAATATATTTCGAGTATTACGGAAACATAAAATTGCTTACATCATGTACGTATACCTACTCAAAAACCTTGACGTCGACAATTTATCAGTATATCATAACCCATAGATATAGCGTCAACATAGGTCGTAATGAGAATCCTTTTTCACATCCTATTACATACACACATATAAAAAAAATGTTCCTTTAATGATACATGAGAAATTATATAAACCCCTCGTACATAAAAGATTTATTGCGTAGTATATTATATAAATGTTTATGTAAATGTAAATAGAATCCAATTTACCTTCTACATAACGAGATCGCATTATTAATTTCTAACTTAGCAACATTATGGTAACACTGTTCATATTTGCGTAATTTATATCTTGTGCACGAATGGTTGTTTACTTAGGGTTTAAGTCTGCTTGTAATAAAAACATAACACGAGCTGTGAACTGGGATGTAATTTTTATTGTATTTATGAAAAGATAGTATTATCAGTTAGTGAAATCATAAAGTTGTTGCAACTTGGAGTCTGCCCTTGGCAAAGACTTTCACGGTCGTACTGACGAACACACTTACGTCAATATCTATTATTACTTACAATCATATTTATTTTTTAGTTTGTTGCAACCATTTAACAATTTGCAGCTATTTTACTCTATCGTTTATAATACGTTGCGCTTAGATAATTTGTTCAATTTTCGTCACCTTTATAAGGTTTTAATAATACAGCTTCAATCATATTTCTACGTACAAACAATCTTTACGCAATTTGTTCTAATTATTCTTGGCAAAGAAAATCTGAAAATAGAGTCCCTTTAATTGAAATAGCGGGGGATTTATATAAAGGTACGAGGCGGGCTCTTGACGTCATCGGGATATCGTAACGTCAAGACGATTCGAGTAGGAGGTTGCGTAAAATCGTGTTCAGTAGGCGTCCTCGCAATCCTTTTATAATTTCAACAGTTACGGGAATGTTTCCCCTAAGGGACTGACGTCATTTCCTGAATATAAATAAAACGTGACATTTGAGGACTGTGCGTAGGCGGAGGCTACGTCAAAATTACAATAACATGAAACTTTTTATAGGTAATTATCGTTTTGTGACGTGATAAAATCTTTAGTGATATGGGAATGTTCAATACATGATAGAAATAAGAATGGCATATGGAATGATATCATATGAAACCCTTCGATCTTAATATTATCTATACTTATTAAATGATCCAAATTTATAAAACTGATATTCATTTTTATTTTACGTTAAATGACATCATCAGAACAACTGCGCAAATTGTAAAAATATGTATAAACAATACCGATTGTTACAAGAAAAACAAGGGAGGAATGTTCGAATAGTTGTGATGATCTTGTATTGTTCCGTGCGCAAGCGACGGTGACTTCATCAAGAGATCATCAACATCGGCAATGACACGACCGCATCACGGACACACAAGCTACTTTACACCTTAATAGAACAATTTAAGGTTAAAAGTGTATTAACACGATATATAAATTGCCTTTATCACAGAATTGAACTTTCGTTTTTGCCGAAACATCGCAATTCGTTACAGGTTTTGCATTTTTTATTTTTTATCGAAGCTGTGTTGTCAATTAAAACGCTAATAGCATTTTTTTAATATTGAATTAGACCAAATTAATTTGATATAATTAAAATGTTGAGATCATGTAGACATTGTATTGTTTGTCGCGGTCGATTACACAACGCGTGACCGCCAAGAAAGGTCGCTTGCGTTCTCATATTTATTATACGTATTCTTCAATCTCGAACGCGAGGCCAAAACCACGAAAAGAATATTTCGCAACCGAACGAATTTCAATGTCATTGCGACTGATTGATTCGCGTTTTTTGTTAGTCGACTGTCGCCCTTCCATTCCATCTTTTGTATTTTCAAACTGCCTTAAATTAATATTTAAAATTTGTATTATTATTTATTACAACTCTTTGAGCTAGTAATTCAAAAGAACCTTCGCTTGCTAATTGGTGCTGCGTTCATTGCTGAACTGAACTAGTATAGAAATTTAAACTTGGTCTTAGTAACTTTAAGGTTCAAAATCGTATACGAAATTTTTATTCGACAGATGAAAATATTACTGGGCCGTAAAACTAGTCTGGATGCAAACCGGTTTCTAGGATATAGAGGTACAATTTTGTTAGCAAAACTGCAATTATGGATGCATATCGGCTTTATTTTAATCTGAAGTAATCAAACTAGTAATAACGAAGTGGATAATTTAGTGCAGTAACTCAAGATCGCCCTTTGAATGTAAATGAAGATAATCGATGTTTTACTTTTGCTGTGATTTTATTCTATGCCGAGATGACACTGAACGCGTATACGTCACTTCCTGCAGTTGACCGTGAACCATGTTACGTCAGAGATTAGGATGTGCCTACGCAATTACATATAGAGGGCAATAATTTTCATTAATATGCCAATAATATATTGAATTTAGTTATGTAATAAAATTCATATAAGTCTTGAAATAGTCCAACTCTGTTATGTCATTTTAATCGGCTTTGTTTTAAACTAAAAAAAGGTAAAAAGTAAAAACATTTAAAAGCTTTAAAATAAAATAATACTTTATTAATATATATCCTGATACGTATAAATAACTATGAGGTTAAACATATTTTTGCCAGCAATTAGAGCTAATTTTTCTGATACAGCTAATATTATAGATCATTAGTCCAGTTATCTCTGGTAATTTCCATTGTACGTCTCTGATATTTACAAATCCCCAGCTATGATTACTGGGAATTCAATGGAAATTCTACAGGAAATACGTCATACAAGGAAACGATAATATTGATACGATTTAAGCGCGAGAAAGATAAACATCGTCTGTATGAATAATGATGTAATTCATTTAAATATGTTAATCATATCTTGTCACTCATTAGCTTGAACTGTTTTGATGGAAATTCATAGAACTGATGTAGGTTGATGGAAAAACGCTCACGACTCACAATTCAAATATATTCGAACGTATTTCGAACAAAGGAAATAACAATATGTAAATAGTTGTGGGCAGTTGGAAATGGTGGCAGTAAGTTCATTATCGAGGTGAGCTGATTTTAAAAGTCAATTGTGCTTAGACAAACAGGAAACTCTTTATAGGACACACAGCCGTGACTCGAATGTATTGATTAAAATATATTGTTAGTTGTAATTACTCATCGAGAATTCTATGTCACTTTAATCAACGGAAGTCTGGAGGAAACTATAATTTTTATTTGACAGAAAATAAAAATATAAATTCAAACATGACAACCTTAAAGAAAGCATTACTTTAGGAGTTAGAGGGTCAATTTCCAGGAATGTATATTGTATAAGCAATACTTCTGCTTACATCGAGAACAATGCGAGCATTGAAACAGGGTTCACGACTTGCACTTCTATCTGCTAGCTATCTTTTGATCGCAATCAATACGTTAAACATTACGCAGTTAAATGCTAGAGATTTCGTTATTTAATCACCAAAATTTACAGGACTAATACTTGATGCATTGAGATTGATTGCGACTAAGGTAAAGTAACAAAGATGAAATATTAATAGGGCAAGGACACTGTTTTATCTATTTGAGTCACGTCGTCATAACCAGCCCTTTAGCAATAAAAGATATGCAAATAAGAAAGAGACAATGCACGGCGGCAGACGGTATTTTAGTGACATACGCGTCTCAACTGCAGATTGGAGGCTAATCGTAATTCTGGCCTTTCGCAGACCGGTTTGTTGGCTTTTTGCTCGGACGCCAAGTGTGCACTTGATTGAAATTCATGCAAGCGACTTTAAACGCGTTTATAAACAAAAAGTACTGTTTAATGTACAATTATAATCTGCGTAATATCATAGATATAAATTTGATAAATGATTCAATAGCATAATATATATTGTCTTCTGACAGTACGGTTTCTTAGTTGCGTGGGACGTTCAATTTCGAAGAACAATTTACAAAAGAGTCCCGAAATTGTAACCCCACCTCCGCAAAAATACAGCGCACTAAACATAATATCCTGTAGGTGGCGGGCGAACGCAATGATAAATTCAGTAAATAAGGACAAAACGTAATCCGCCTCCGCAAGTATTTAATCCAATATACAAAATTGAGCTGAAACTGCCAAATATGACGTAGGGAACAAAAATAAAACAGAAGCTACTCTTCATAAGCCCGTCTTCGAATTTTTTGTTAGTTTCAAATTAAAACAAAAAACCTCTAAACAGGTAGCCAGGTCATTCGCCCGTAATACGTGTGCATACGGACATAAATCCTTTAACCGCACAGTAAGATCATTTTCGCTTCCATGAAATCTCTGCGAGCGTTCCGTTGAAGTCTGTTGCATATTTTTGTTGTTTTTGTGTGTACATAAATACTATGTTCATAAGGGCAACGTTTTATATTATATATTTTAATGTTTTACTTGGGTTATACGAAGCTGGACAAATAATTTATTGTGGCTTGTGACTTTAGTTAGTTGTATGTTTTTATATATCCAATAATAACTTGGAATGAAAAATCTGCAAAAATAAAATAAGATTCAATTCAGTTTTAGAGCAATCATGAAATATTATTTTAAGCTTATTTCATAGTTGTTAGTTTACGTAAGATTCTATATATAATAATCTATTTAAGAAGTGAGGGACCGGCTTTGAAAAAAAGGTATAAACACTTAAGTGTTACATAAATAGAACGAGGGTTGTATCGATAGAATGTTCTATGATTCATTCCGTACCCTCTTTTGTTGTCCCTTCGGCTCCAAACTTCCCTCTTGGTGACGTCATCAAGGCAGACTCATTCCCCGTGCATGCATCATTACAATGTCATAGTCTGATTCATGGCTACATTGTTCCTGTAAGCCTTGGGTGTTATTTTTACGATCGGACCACAGAAATAAATAACATTCGTTTCAAAGGAAAAAGCGGTGCGTAACTCTGGAGCAGTTTGGTAATTTAGGGCTTAGCAACAGGGTTCAATACACCCACTGTCGTGGCGATAACAAGGGTATATGGTTGATTGTTTATTTCTGTAAGAATTTGGATAGACAGTTTATTAACTTATGAAATATCATTCAGTATGATAACAATACTGATGAAGGAAATTTATTTTAATGTGCTCGAATATTTTTTTAAGTGAAATGATCTTTGAGCTGGGAAAGGAATCAACTCGTTATGGGAATGGTTTTCGATACGCTGGGTAACCGGTCACTGACCCAGCGACGGATAAGCCTGTGATGTACATCTTCGAGCTACGAACGCCACCAATTGAACAAACATCCAAGGTTTGTTATTCGGGAGCTTTAATTATAGCATCACTGAGCTTCGTGCCTTATAAATACTAGTCATATGGAACGAGACGGAACGGCGTAAAATGGAAATAAGGCTCACGGAATGGAATACGCGTGTCTAAGCGGTCACTGGTTCCATCTTCGCCTCTGTCTCGTTCCTTGCGAGCGCTCTTGCGAGACATTATCAAGGGGAACAATTATAAGTGAGCTTGCCCTAAGAATAATAGCTGCCACGTGCAAGTTTTTTTGCTAAGGGCTAAATAAATTCACCCATCGTTTAGGGATGTGGTCGCGTGTGCCCACTCGCTGTAAAACTTTTTGCTAATTCTCTATGTAGAGCCTTATGGTGCTATGTCTAAAGGTTAACTCAGTTCATACCCACTGCCTCTTCGTAAGTCACGAACTCTGAGTCACATTGTGAGTATCATGACACGACTGTGGTTTTCCATGGCTTAGAATTCGCTTTAATTCTCTAACAAAGCTTGACACATAACTTATTAGCAACTCTTGACAAACAGTTAGGCAATTGCTTTAGTTTTGGGTGGGTATGAAGTATTGCAGCGGTATCGGTGTAGGCAAGCGGAGCGTGTCACAACACACAGCCTGTGTATCGGCGGATAAGTGCGCGGTTACGCAAATCTGCAGATATGTCGGAGCGGGCGCGCCGAGAGCTGCTTGCACAAGGTTTCGCAGACCTTTGTTTTACGCAACCAGATCGATTTAATAGTTAGTCGTGCGTTTTCTCAGCTGCGAGCCTGACACCTAAATATACGAATTGTGAAATCGTTTTTATTTAACAAGAGGTCTGACCCTTGTTTTACTGTTATATAGGAATCGACCGGAACTCTCCAGAAACACTGGCAAAAACTTGCCTCCAACATGTCCGTTAGAACATTCTAGTTTTTTTTTTAATCCGATTTATTTTCTGTCAGTGTTATGACTATTTCCGGCGAATCGTTTCTTTGAATGACGTCCACATTGTGTCCTGAGTAATAAGTGAGTGTAATGTTTGTCCGAGAGCAATGCACTATGTCCATATCCGGTAGCGCGTCCGGTGATTTCGTACCACCAAAAAAGGTGCGAACATTATTTATAGTCATGACGAATAGTTACACGTCGTCCTGAGGAATCATACAGACTCAGAAAGGCGTAGGTGTCCTATATTTTTAAACAAAAATGTCGTTTCGATGAAGTGAATACATCATTTTTAAATGAGTTCACTCGGTCGGTTCCGCACGAGCGAGGCGGCGCGGGCGCAGCGTCGGCGTCAGCGACATTGGCACAGTTGCGCGACCTCTGCAGCCACAACTCGACCGAGGCCACAAACGCCCCAAAAAGAACTTAATAGACACCGAATTCCGGTCTGACTGTATCAAGTCATTTGAACCGACCCTAAATACCATTGAATAATAAGGTAAGTTAGTAAAACATATAAAAAAACATCCCAACTACATACGAACTACGAGTGCCAAAAGCAACTGCGTAAATTACGAATAATCGATATATCTAATCTTATTATAGTTTCAACGCAAACTTCGATATGCAAGCCACTTGGTTTCCAAACAGTTTTAAAATTTTGGTAATAGGCGCAAGCTACCGGCTTATCGGAATTTTGAGTTGCATGTTCAAAATTACAGGATGGCTGGCGTGATCTAAAATTAAATGGATTCAAACAAGGCCCTTGTTCAGATGTAAATGTAGTGTCAGGCGGTGGCCGGGCCGGAATGCGACGCGGCGGCGTCTGCCGGGTCTATCGAAGACTAATTTGGCACATCCGCTAGCGATTGCCAGCGCAGTGAACACATAAATACTCCGTCCCGTTAGTGTCGAACTTATCAACTGTATGTACATTAGAATAAATTCCTTAGTTTTTACATTGTTAGACTGCGCGTCAGCAATGTGCGAAATATGATATCGTAGTTAGCGTAGCGCCTCATCGGCCTGTGTTATTCAAAGCCGTTGTAATATTGTCATTGCTTGTAATAGCTTAGATCAGCCGATGCGGCTTCTGTATTACATGTTACGCAAAAAAATACCTTTTACCTGCGATATTCATTTCAGAATTATTATTTTGACGTAGGTGGGTTGGATGTGAACAATGCTTTGCAGACGATTTTATACCTGTACCTATTTACAAAGGCACTGTATCTATAAAACTACAAATTCGGGCTCCTCACGGTCTGGCGTAGAGCAAAATTTATTTTGTAAAAACTAGCATAGATAATTAAAAATGCAATATCAACAATGGATGTTTGTGTCACGTGAATGTATTTCCGTTTTCCGGTCATTGTTGACAAAATTAAGGATTACATATTCAATAAATGTAGTTTAGAAAGAAACATCCGGCTTTCGTTAAGAATTCGCAATTGTATTATAAGGATGTAGTTACTTTTGGACAAAACTATAGGATGTGTTCGGTAATTTATTACAGGTCATGAATGTACCTGTTTATTAGAGGTTTAAAAGGAAGTAGAATCTGCAGTTTACTTCGACCTACAAGGCCCACGCGAGGATACAGACAAAGATTTCTCTAAATTATGATAACGGTAATTGTTTGAATATGCTTTGCCTAAGTAGTATAATAAAACCTATTGGAAATAAGTTCCTTTTAAAACTAATGCCTATATCAAAAGCACTGGAAATGAGATATTTTCTTCATTAACGAAAAACAACGTTATGTCTCAAAGGGTAAAGAAATCTACGAGTAGAGGACAGAAATTCCACTTCAAAGCGCCTTGAAGCGCTCGGTATCAATATTAATATTCTTATTTACCTTTGAGAGAAGATCGCGAGAAAACTCGGCGCCACCGGATGACAAGAATTTGTAATCAGGGGTGACTTTATACAAAACGTGAGAAAGGGCGGGCACTTGATCGTCTTGCACCTCCTTAAGTCCATTCTCACGATGGCAGAGAACATTTAAATAATCTTGACCACTACGCGTGCATAATCATTAGAATTTATTAGGGCCAAACAAGGTCAGTTGTCAGTATGCTAATATCAGACCGGCTGAATAACTGGACATTCTCTGGGAAAGTCTGACATTTGCGAGTTCGGGTCAAACGTATCGTTTCAGCTGGCTACCTGCTATTAATCTCTTAAAACAAAAAATCACATCCGCATCCTTTGATCATGGCGAAATTAAGTAGCATCTGCCTAACGGTCAAAAATATACTATTACTTTGTATAGGAGGAAAGTACAAACATTCGGGCTTTGAATTGAAACTTTATAAAGGCTTCCTTAAGTCGAGATGCGGTACTCCGCGGACTGCGGCTCTGTTATTACGTCAAAGTTTTTGAATTCGAATAATGTTTCTGTTCCCAAAGCTAAGCTTTGGATAGCTAAGTTTGTTCTAGCGTGAAAACATATTAAATTGATCATTTTACCAGCTTTCGTAGTCTGAGACAAATTCATTCATGGCTCGTATGATCTATTCGAACCCTCTAGTCGCAAGGGACAATGAACGAAAACTGTTTAAGATAAATGAAAACTTTTCGGTCACCCTCAATTTTGTGTAGGCGTAATGAAATATCTCAGTTAGAGTTCAGATAACCTCATGCGTAATAAGGCGTTTGTTGCTCCCAACAAGACGACGCCAGTTTATTGTTTTTTTATACTTTTTCCAATACGTTTGATAATTAATCAACGTTTAAAACGTTTTCAATATAATAACGTCTTCTATTTGAAAGAAATCTTATTACATTAACAAAGCAAGGGTTGAATTAAGGTATGTGGGACAGATGAATGGTGGAATTTTAAAACCTATAGGAATGTGGTCTTGTGATACATGATTACACCGTGAAAGGGTGCATAAAATATCGGGGTTACGATCAGGTGATCGCATAAGGGAAGGCAGGTACCCGCATAGTGTTTGCTTGCACATAGGGGCCGGTATAAGAGTGGCTGCGCCGGCGCATAGCGCTCACCCTTGACCCGAATGCGCCGTATTGTACGCAGCAATGACACCGTTCGCCTTGAGCCTAGCATTGCCGGAGATATTCGCAACAATGGAGGCCAGATAACGTTTCAAAAGTTCGAAAATCCGCCGGTTGCTGCCGGCTACTCGTAATTAATATTGTTGCCTAATGTTTTGTAACGTCCATACTGTATTTGCCCTCTTTTAAATTGTTTAAGATATTCACTTCGAATGTAAAAATACATTGGCAGCGAACCGACATCTTAATGTAAATTTTTATCAGTTTAATTGTTTTACCGTTTTGATAAAAGTTTATCGCCATTCGTACAAGGTGCTATCGAGTAAAAAAGGAAATGACGTGCTACTTAAAAAAACCACACGTTTCCGTTCTCCGTTGATAGTTTTTTGTTCTTTTAAATGTTGTTTCTCACGAGTCATCTCTAGTGGGCGGAAAGGAAGTTATCGATTGATTTGATGACAGGGTCATGTATCATCTTAACCTTTGTATAGATATTTTATCGAGGGGACTCTGTTTAAATAATAGTAATTCCCCAACAGATATTAAAGATTTCGAATATCAGACGTTGGCAAAGTTTTACTTAGACGTCACGATCAACTGTGCAAAGTTGAATGCATTTCAAACGATTGCGACTAAACTTAAACAAGATTTCTGTACATTAAATCAAACTTGCGAAAACATTACATACAGTTGGGAAATCATCTAGCCTATCGATAAATAGGATATTGAAGTACATTATATTACAATTTCCTTTACTAATTGTATTTATCATAAATGTATTTGCACAAAAATCGACAAGTTCAGCTTACAATTCGCAACCTCAAATTAATTGTTATTGTGAAATATTTCTTAATAGGCTGATTGTTTGTGCAATTACCTGCGTTATTACATTATAAATATTAAATTAACCTTACCTCTGAGGGTCGGAGAAGACGAATTTTCTCAGCTTAAGATCTCTTAAAACGATGCCTTGTTCGTGACACGCTGCTACGGTTTCCGCCATTTGTCTGAAGAGCCGCCTTGCTTCGTGCTCCCTCAATCTTTTCCTTGCCCTTACATAAGAGTGTAGGTCAGAGTGCGACCGGGGGAAAATTAGGTAGACTCTCTTGTCACCCACCAGCACTTCGTGGATAGGATTGACGTGCGGATGTCCATCGAGACGATCGTGAGCTTGCAATAAGCCACTACAATCCCTATACACAACCTGCAACGAAAGAAATTTTATCTCAACACAAGATGGAATATTTAATTAAAAATAAACTAATAGGAAACTGTTCATTTGTTCTTTAATCATCAGTTTGACCGTTGCAAATCCTGACAGAATAAAATTTCAAGGCTATTTTAGAAAAGAGTTAGTTTCTGTTCCTAAGCTCACAATAGAAGGACTATACCGGTTCCTTATGTAGTAAAAAGGGCTTCTATTTCAATGAATGCTTATCAAAAGAACTTAGTCTGAAGAAATAACGAAGCGTGACATTAAATGAATAGGCCTTACTGACCCTTCCCATACGACAGATAGTTTCAAACAGAATTTAAGATGCGGGTTGTAATATGCATAGCCTTGTAGGGTTTAGAATTTGCTTAGAACATTTTTGTTTCACGGACCTAAGCAAAAAGTGCTAAATCATAGGATTATTTATATAAGGCCCTTTTTTATTGCATGGTTATTTATAACGCTCCGTTTTAATTTTATACTATTTCGACTAAACCCCATTGGTCATATAATATTTATGGAAAAACGCAAAATGTCAACGACATCGTGATTGCTAATTCTACATTTCCCGACGGCGGTGATTCACGTCGCTTGTTTAGTTTTAGCCTTCGTATCGTTTAATTTTTGTGCGAAAAATATATTGGGCGTAGGCAGACGTGACGTCTACCATGCTTAACATGTAACTAAAATAAAATGACCTATTTCTCAGTTGTTGCGAAAAAATATTTTGATAAGAATTCGCAAGGTTTGCTATTGATAATATTTGGCTCAGAAAACGGTTACGGCAGCTAGCCTACTTAAGACTTATCAATGTTTATTTAATCACGAGGAGTTTCAAAATATACCTACTCAAGTAAAATTTACCCACGATGTCTTAAACTATAGTAATTTCAGTTGAAAATTTCATCAGGTACTAAATATTTCTTTATTTATATTATATATTAAGAATGTATTTTAATTGCACAAATTCGAGGTCAAAACGTATCATTACATTAAAAGTAAAATAGTAACTTCTGTACTATATTTAAATTTTATGTTTTCTAATACGGGCGTGAGTCTCAACATAAGAGGCAACAGCAATGAACTTTGATGACGCATTGAGTGAGGGGGGGTTCTGTGGTAGGGGCCAATATAGACTCGCTGACATTCAACGTTATCATCTATTTCACAATGTCAATGAGAAGGTCAAACATTTTCGGCGTAACCACGTGTCATAATGAACATAATACAGATTTCATACAAGATACAATTACGAAAAACAGTTTATAAGTTTCGTATAGCAAATGCGGTGTCAGTAACAGGCTGTGTTGTAAAGAGCGTTTAGCAACGATAACGTTGCCTCACTTAACCTTGCTAGATTCTCACGAGGGAAGTGCCTATTCTGTGCCTTGACAATACCTGTATGGGCCTTTGTTACTATGTATCTAACCTATAGCTAATTTTATAGCTAGCTAGACGGGAAACTAGTTTTCAAAACTCGTTTTAAGCTGTTATTTAAAAACTGTACTGATTTACTTAAAGGAAAGTTCTATGATATTTATGTATGATGACGTCGTCGAATCAGATATTAAACTGACGTCATCGTCTAATGACGCATCAACAGGTAAGGAATTAACGGTTATGATGAGTATTGCAAAAGTAGATACATGACATTGTAAAAACATTGTGGCCTACAAGAGCGATCAAGCAGCACGGGGCCCTGACATATAAAGTATGACACCGATGTTTCAACTCTGAACAGTTTTGCGCGAACGCATGAAAGAATTTGCAATTCAATGATCGATTTTGAATTTAATCTTTGTTTTTAGCTTATGTCTTCATAGCAATCGTTGGATTGGAAATATTTGATAAACCATAGTTTGATTCCCCAAGTTTGTCTATTGGCAGGTATTGAATTAACACAAAGACTGGTAAGCGGGTTCACAATTGGGGAGTGAAATAGAAAGTAAAATTAACAACTTTAAGTAAAATAATTATAAAATCGCAATAAAGGGACACTGCATGTGGGCATAAACCCTTATCTTCACGGGGTTTCGAACCCGTGGGACAAATTTGAACCCTTTTAGATCTACCGGATATGACTTCAGTGTCGATTCACATAATTATCTATGTATTATTATTGACCGCCTAAAATTGACCAATTTGTAAATAGTAAGACAAGAAATTACACAGAGTATCCATCGCTACGCAACAACTTTTGTAAGTCGACATAATTTCGACATAAAACGTTATGTAGGTAGGTCGAAAGTCATGCTCATGACTGTTTTTAGTTTTGACATTTATTAATTATCACAGGGAACACGAATTTGGGTAGGTTTGACTTCTATTATGTGGAAATCCTTAGCTATATTTGTAATATAGCATTACTATATACAAATTAAATAGTAAAATATTATTTACAAGTAGTTTTTTTTAATTATAAAACTTCTAGACGCCCCCTTATATGTCTATTATTCAAACAATAATTTTAAATAAAATTGTGTTTATAGTCACGAGAGCAGGTAGTTGTTTGCACTACCAATTTTATATTGTGCACCCGACGCAGTCTAACAGGTTTTTGATTTTCATATATTTATAACAAGTAGGTATATAACTTACTTTGCAAACATATTCCTCTTGTGTGCGCACGTCCACACATCTACACAGTGATGAGCCTTCCACTTGTTCTAGAAGTAGGTACTTCTCAGCGACCAGCGCTGCTTGAAACTGGTGTTGGGGTGGTGCTGGACTGGGGGGCGAAGGGCTAGAGGGCGACGCCGACAACCGGTCCGTAAGAGCCGGGGACTGCGCCCTATCCTCTGCCTTGCTATTCTCCCCATTTTCAGGAACAGGCACGGTTATGGCAGGCTTGCTTAGTCGCAGTGGCCACAACGTTGAAGGCGATCCAGGATCCATCACTTACACTTTAAAACACTGTCACTGTCACAACACTTAATACACAAAAACACTTAAAACGAAGAGGAACTATGATGAGATGAACATGATCTGCAAAGAGAGAAACGTCGATTAGATCACGGTCACGCGATTGAGACAAGAGGCTAAATAATATTACGATTTACGAATATGGTACGAATGTACGAACCTTGAAATGATTAGCCCTGAGTGGATATCGTACCAAAATTTGACTGTCCGTAGTCGTAATTTTCCTTTTATCTTCGCGAAATCACATGAAATATTTTCAGGTAATTCGAGCACGTATAGACAGGCCAATATTTTGGGCCGGTGTCCGCTCGGGTTTGTGTCAAACTAAATGAACACACAACCTTCTCCCACTAACGCCATTGCGAGACTGACTGCGAGATTTCGACGAAGGCAATGCTGACCCGAACGAGTGTTCGGTCGGCGCCTCGGGCCGACAGCCGATCCAACGTCCAATGTCGACACACCGTCAACTTGCGTAGTACGCGATCATACGCCATGCGGTTTGTAGCAACAATAATAAAATCTATCTGTCTCTTTTCAACGCGGAAAAGCAATTTATGTTTAGAGAGAGATAGAATGACACCATTCATTTAGGTTTGGCAATACAAATGATGTCGTGGGCTTACGTTGTTTCAATAAAATTTTCACAATATCAAGTTAAAATAAGAGAATCCTTAAAGATACAAAGGGTCTTAATATAGTTGAAGGTAAAAATACATTGTGCAATAATATACCATACGAATCTCAAAATATGTACTAAAATATTAATATAATTAATATTACTCTTTTACAAGTCATAGGTATACAATATATTTTATTAGTTTTCGGGGTACAGATTTGGGATTATGATATGTAGTAGGTATCATGAATCAAATTCTGCAAAGGAAAACTAGATTGTATTGTTCATGAAAAAATAATTGTCCACAGTCATTTTAATTTATTTTATCTATCGCCTGACTAGGGAAATTAAGTAATATAACCAAATGTAAGTTCATATGAAAAAATAACCAAGTAGGTAAGTTTCAATTTACTCTTATTAGCTGACTTATTAATTAAAAAAACTTACCATCAGTTCGTCAGGACACAGTATAGAGGAATTTTGTAAATGAGTAAACATTGATCTTACCATAAACATATATTTTCTTAGTTAGGACTACACGTTATTTTAGCGAATGATAAACTGTAAACAAAAGATAGTTCGCGCCAATAAAATAATTGCCATAGACTTCTTATTTCAAACATAATGCAAATTGAAAAGAGTGTAAACCAGCCAGCATCTATCAAAGTCCAAAGCCACAATTATTTTCCTCTTTGGTCATTAATGGTATCTATGACATATACCATGTATGGAAGGGATATCAAACCTTCTTCGGAACAATAATTAATGTTTACCCTTTTACACCATAATACATACCAACCAGTACGACAAAAAAATGAACAACGGGGAATAAATAGTTAGGTATTTTGCTAGTAGAAAAACGCAATATTTTATTAATATATTTTGACAAAAAACATGCTAAATAAATAAGTTTTTAGTAATATCACTGCTGATATTTTTTTTTCCAAAAATCCAAAAATATAATTTTTGTAACTAAGTGATAAAACCAACCTTTGTTTGAATTTAGCGATTTATTAGTTAGGCGTTTCATAAGATCTTACGCAATAATAATTTATTTCAATCAGCTTTATTGAAATATATAAAAAAAAATCCATTTTATGTTTGTAAGTCTATTAACTCATTTAACGGATTTAACCAGTCTATATATTAAATAACTTACCAAAAACACTCTGAAATCGGCGAAATTGATAAACCGCCCCTGTATACAGTAAGAACGAAACTAATACATATTGTACAGACTACGAGTATTACATAATAACATTCATTGCGCAATAATTTTTCAAAATTGTGCAAGAAGACCAGCAGCAAGGATCCTGAAGCCAGTCACCAAGTGACGTGGTAGTCACGAGTTCTAGGGTTCATAGAAGTAACCTTGGCGCCTTCAACGTACTTGTAACAGAAAAAAACTCCTTAATAACATTATGCAATTAAAGCAATAATATATTATGTACCAAATTTTATTTACGCATTTAAGTTTTATTGTTAGAATAAACGAATTTTGATACTTGCCATAAAGAACAAAGACGTCCTTGTTTTCGTCAATTTAACATTTTGTTTTCTTTATCGTTATCTAATACTATAAAGTCGAGCGTCAGACTAATATTTACATTTATTTCTGATATAAAGCCTATTATATAAAGTACTAGCTGTGCTCTGTGGTTCTACTTGAATTAATTCGGTTATTTAATGTTATTTAGCCAAAAACCTTTCTGTAAGCCTATGACTTAATTTTACTTTAAATATGGTATGATGGACTATTTAGTACATATGTACATGTCTTCTATAAAACTATTACAGGTACGTCACATTGCTCTATTGTCAATAGTTTCACCAGCGTAGCTGAAATAGGCATTTGTATTTGTACATTTTCACAGGTTGGGTTACATTATCGAAGTTTTCATATGAATCCAGTAGTTTCTAGTAGGTGAAATATTTTTTTTAAATCGATCGAGATTTGCAGCCTGTTCAATGGAGACAGAGAAACAAACGAATCTTTCCTCTTTTATAATATTAGTGAAGAAAATGATGTATAAGTACTAAGTACTAAATCAAGTAGCTTGAATTGTAACGATTCTGTTTGAGGAATGAAAGAAGGAAAATATATTTTAATATATGAGATTTTATGAGTATTGTAAAAGTTCGGAATTTTTAATGCCCCGTGTTTCCCTACTTCCTTCTCGGTTATATCGTTCCCAGCCAATGTAAATGAAAGCAGACAAAATGAATTTCTCATTCCTAATATAATCAGCGAAGCAGCCTCATTTCCATAACCCCATGCCTCATTCAAGGGTTTCCCCCATTCCCCGTGGTAATAGCAGTGTTTAAAAATTACTATATTGGAACATAGAAGTACCCTACAGTGTTCAAAGACAGAAATATTTTACGGCAAGTGTGAATCGTCACCAACAATATTCTTATGTTATTTGCCTATTATGTCATGATATTTCTATCCTCTGAGGTACTTCCCTAACTCCTAAACCGTATTAGCTAAATACTTTATGCCATCGATTTTCACATCTGATTCTGTTTATCAAAATGTCTGACTCACCTTATCTTTGAGTCATTTAAAACTAAAGATAGCTAATTTTGTATTTCGTTTATGATAGGTGACGAGGTGTCAGGTTTTTTAAATTTTCTCGAAAATCAAGTCATATAAGCTTTAGCTTTTACATTTTTATATAATAGCAATTCAAAGGGAAAATGAAACATAAACGTAGGCTCGAAAACACATAGATTTCGGCGTCTGTTATAGTTGCCGCAGCCTCGAAAATGTGCAAACTAATGAATAAATTTGTTGATTCCAGTTTTAAATGTCATGAATACTACAAAATACGTTAGGCCTTTTTTAAATGTGTAAACACTTTCATACAACGTATCTATGACTCATGGCGCCACTTTTTAGTCAAACCACGAGTTTTACAGGAAACAGGAAGTTAGTATGTGAGTCAGTGTCAAGGCTTTGATTATGAATTGATGACTACTTTCTTAAAGAAGACTAGACATTAAGGCCGATTAATTTAAGGTAATTCGAATAAATTTTTTTACTCCGCGTGGCGTGAACTCTCTACACCATCGAACTTATATTCATAAAAAAAAAAACTCCGGGCCTACCTATGGTATCTATCGATCAAATCTAACAACGATAAATAAATTAAATAAACGAAAAGTTAAATCAAATATTATTAATTTCTTTCTAATAGAAATAAATTAGAAAATTATTTTAATTAAGATAAATAAAAGTTTATTTCTGCATTTAGAGTAATTTTGATTTAGCAACAAGTTAACAATATTAGGTCCTTTTATTTACACGCTGGCCAAAATTCCTTATACAACGAAGTAGATATTGTATAATATAAAACGTAGCATATTTAAATTTTATACTATCGATAACTGCCCTTTTACATACTTTATCTTCATTTATTAAATCTTATTTTTCTCCTGTATAATTTATTGTGATGTAAATAAAGTGTTATTATTATTATATAAGATAACTAGCAGACCGGCCAAGCGTTGCTGTGGCTAAGATTTTTATTATATTACATAGTAGCAAACTATTCAAGGGAAACGGTAGGAGAACACCAGTCATGGGGACCACCATGCTGTTTTGGTGGTTATGCCATTAAATTGTAGCTTATGTGAAACGTTGGTACCTTCAACCCAGCGCCATCGGTTAGAATTGTGATTATCAAATAATAAACAAATATTTTGCAATAAAATAATATTGCGGGTATAAATTGAGATGTAAGCTATCCTATCTTTTAAGTTGGATCAAACTACACACGGTGTGCAAATTTGATTGATATCGGTTCGGTAGTTTAGGAGTCCATAGCGGACAAACAACGTGACACGTAGTTTATATACATATATTAAGATTTTAGTTTGCATATTTTTGGCATTACAAGACAAAAAAAATTTAGAACAAAAGTAATACATATATATAAGGTTTATAGATTAGAATATTTCCGAATTTAAAAATAATGTAATACAGTTTTATATTAATTATAACAATGTTTTCTCAATGGATGGGATATAGCGTACATTCGTAGTGACCATAATTTTAAATTTGTGTGCGTGAACAACATAATATTTATCCATGGTAAATGATTGCAAATTTATTCGACTATATATATTATAACCCCTACTATACAGTCCCTTTTATAAACTATGTAATAAAAATAAAATTAGTAATAGGGCGACTGAACAATTTTCCATTTAACTTTACTTTTAAAATAAAATAATCCCTTAAAAAGTAAAAGCTTTAAATAATAAGAATATTAAATTGGTATCAAATAAATTTTGCCGTTTAATTAATTTATTACTTCTGATAATTACAATATTGTGAAAGACATAAATTTTCGTGACTAAATCCATGGATATTCCTTCCGCATTTTCATAGATAACTGTAAACTTCCTTGCACTGCTGACTCATCATTAGTGAGGTGATGCATCGAATTCTTTGTTTCGTCCTGCATTCTTATGATGTGAAACAGTTGAGATTGATGAGTTTTCCAATTTCCATAACATGCAATTATCACTTTTATTCTTTTGATGTTCGAACATGGGTGGATTACATAGCCTATTATTTATTTATATGACCCCGGTGATTATAGTAGAACATTCTATTACATATATGAAAGCATATATAATAATAGCATCATTATTAATTATTGACGTTGCCTTTTCACGAAACGAAAACCATTTCATGAAATTATAAATTAGAATTTATAATTATTGATTGTATGATTTGACCACGACAGATATGTACATAGAAAAGAAGTAGGTATAAAACAATGGAAGTATAATATATCACGACTTTTACTATATTTTTATTACTAATAATTTTGTTGGCCTAGTGGCTTCAGCGTGCGACTCTCATTCCTGAGGTCGTAGGTTCGATCCCCGGCTGTGCATCAATTGACTTTCTTTCTATGTGCGCATTTAGCTCGAACGGTGAAGGAAAACATCGGTGAAGGAAACCGACATGTCTTAGACCCAAAAAGTCGACGGCGTGTGTCAGGCACTGGAGGCTGATCACCTACTTGCCTATTATATTTAAAAATGAGAATGAAACAGATTCAGAAATCAGAGGCCAAGACCTAAAAGAGTTGTAGCGCCACTGATTTTTTTTTAATTTTATTGCTCCCGCCTATCAACTATATATCCTTACTGTCTTTACCTGAAAGAGATCGCTTATTGGCGGTAAGAACCCCCGTTGCTATTTAATCTTATTTATCTGATCGATTCCAACCTAACGAAGTGTTAAATTTAAACAAAATGACACTTTTTGTTATTTTTTTTCTACAATCCATAAATCAACTGGATCAAGGCGAACAAGGTGCGTTTTCAATTAGAGAGAGAGGAATCTGTTAAATTTATTTGGAAGCCGTGTTAGCACCAATGTTAACTTGTTTAAATTGCCGTAAATTTAATCGTTCACTATTTACTTTGCTAAAATGTTCTAAAAGCTCAATGACAGAATAAATTTAAAGTCACTCTACAATGTTTTATACTAGCAGTTTATTTTTGCGCAACATTTCAACAGTTTATTGTTTATGTGTTTAGAATTATTGTCTGATCTAAAAGCTGATGTAACCACGGTTAATTATTCATTTTATTTATATTTACAAGCTAAAAGTTTAAAACTGCGATGTTGAAGTACAAAATTCGTAGACGTTCGTTGTTTTTATCAAAGTTTTTCACTGCTATCAGAATACCCAAACACACTTTTATACCAACAGTCACTCGTAATACAGGCTAATAAACATAGGAATCGTAATCATAATCTGAAAAAGGCTACCTCGTTTTTTTAAGGGTTTATTTTTTAAAGTTAATTATGATAAAAATATATTTCTCAAGTATGCTTCATATTATACGTAAAGTAGTAAAATTTAAGTCATTAGTATCACACAATTTAGACTTTTATTGCGTTGTTTCACAATAATTACAAATAATAATTATTTGTGATGACCAATATATTCGCTTATAACCAATATTTTGAAATAATTGTAGCAGATGACTCGGTCATAATATTTCAAGTTATTGTAATAATAGTGTAAAACCACAAGTTAAGCAATATTTGCAAATTATTTATGCATTTAATTATTACCTAATTAGAGCACATACCTTAAACGTTGAATTAAAACGGGGTCAGTAGGTCAATAATCAAACGTTTTATAAACTAACATGATTTACGATTAACTGACTCGCGGGTTTAAATTCGCTTGATTAAAGTAAAATCAAACGGTTATTTAAAACAAGGCGATCCAAAACCTATCTATACTTAAACAACTTCTGATTTCATTTAATAGATTTATTTTATTGAATGCAAAAAGGTTGTTCAGGCCCACGGTACAAGGAAATAATTTAAAAAAATAAAGTTTAGAACAGAAGATGAACTTATCTTTAGCTCTTCATCAATGTATTAACTAAACAAAGGCTTCTATTTTCACATAAACACAATTAAAAGAGAATAATGAAAGGAAAATGTACTTTTTTGATATTGAATAATTTACAGTAGTTGCTATTAAGACTTGTATTTTGATATAGAACCAAGTAGGTACGGGTTCTTCTTCCTGCCTTCACCTTCTTATCATCTTCAAGGTTATTTTTATTAATTAATTACAGTTTTAAACCGTTCTAAGCTCATTGATAATATTATCGAAGTACATACACTATTGCGAAACACTGTTTTTTTCATAATATTTTTAGACAAAATTTATTATAGGAGACTAAATCTATAACAAAGTTAGTAATTAGTCTTTTTTATTAGTAATACCATACCTACTGACTATTGCGAAACACCGTACTTTTGTTCTCATAATAATGTGTGCACTGCGTCTTCCGCATTTCAGGTACCGCGTACGTGATATCTTCATAAACATTGGAAATGACTAATGTGTTAATCTAAAGTCTACACTCTCGAGTCAGTTTCAAAGTAATCGTGTAATTGGTTTATACGTCAAGAAATTCCATAAAAATGACTTGTCAATTGTATAGTAAAAATTCTAGTAATACAATTAGTGTATGAAAAACAGATTTTTTCAATCCTTTACCTTTCATATTAGTTACTTAAACTTCACAAATGATGTAAATAAAGCATGAAGAATAGTAAAACAATAAACAGATTGTATAATATAATATGTAATGATGGAGGAAGGATGTTTATATATAGATTTAAATTTATACTTTTGCTTGATTTTTCTTGATTTCTGCCCTCTTGTAATCTTAAAACACAACTTTATAATATTTGTGTGCACATTGAAGTATGTGATGTAAGACTTCACATTTTACAAACATTTTAATAGGTGACGCTTTTGCAAATTCATAAAATAAAATAAAAAATAGTGGATGCGGTCCTATGTACAATTTGCAAACTTATTTGTGAATAAATGATAGTGATACCTCCCGCAACTACACTCAAACACAAAAAGTGTTATAGTGCATTATATAAATATGTAGCTTAAAATACCGTGGGGATAATTTAAATAAATAAGTAAAACATTTGTTTTACATGTGAAATTACATGCAATAAAAATAAGTGAAAATTAGTGCTCGAAAACAAGACTTGACTTCATCAAACATTTTCTCTATGATCCAAGTTTTTAATTTTTAGTACAATTAGTTTAAGCGCCATCTGGTCGAAAATTATAGCGGCAATCATATAAGATGTTGCAGCGTCATATTAAAGATGAGTTGTGTAATTAATTATGTTTCTTGCAAAGTAATACATTACCATACAATTTAATTTAACATTTAAATTCCAATAATAAATTTATTATAAATAAAGAATTTACATAAATTTCTACTGGTATAATTTTTTTCTGCCAACATTAAACTAACACTTTTAAAACTGACATACCAGCAAAGTTTTTCTGATATTATTTATTTAATTTAACGTCATTCACTGGACAATGTGTATTAATATATTATATTGTTAGTTGCTTGACTAGTCTGTGTATTCCAAACAATAACATTATCTATGACTATTCATTTATTTTTATCACTGGCAATTGTCCCAAGTCAAGAGAGAGAAATAATGAATTATCTTTGGTAACAGCTTGAGTCTTGACAATCATGGCGAGCACGTCGAGGTCTGTTTCTCTGTTTTCTTTATTTATTTTGTAATATATTATTTAAATTGTATAATAACACTGGTAATTGATTATGTACAATGTAATTTTGTGTAAGTTTGACATAATATTTAAGGATTGTGAAATTGTGTGTTGCGAAAGCGGGACGTGGTCTTTCGATGTTGAAACTAAGTAAGGAGTTAGGACTTACTGGCTTTCCTTTGTGGTTTTAGAATCGAGGCGAATAAGGTGGTGTGTTATGCTCACCCAGATGCTCCGCTTATTGAGGATTATCGAGCGGGTGACATGATATGCTCTGAATGCGGTCTCGTCGTTGGTGACAGGTAAATAACATGAAAAATGCCTTGAACAAATCATTAATTTATAATCAAACTGCCTTTAGGTCATTTTACCACTAACGAATTTTATACCACCAAGGTTCTACTCTGTAATGACTGTGACGGAGTGCTCTACTATTAATTTACATCGTATCATATCGTTTTTAGAGTTATAGATGTGGGTTCAGAATGGCGTACATTCAGCAACGAAAAATCAGGTGTTGATCCATCTCGTGTTGGTGGGCCTGAAAATCCACTTCTTTCTGGGGGTGATTTATCTACGATAATTGGTCCTGGCCGGGGTGATGCTTCATTTGACAGTTTTGGAGTGTCAAAGTATCAAAACAGAAGGAACATTAGCAGTACTGACAGAGCATTGATAAATGCCTTTAGAGAAATAAATACGATGGCGGATCGGATAAACTTGCCAAAGACTATTGTTGACAGAGCAAACAATTTGTTTAAACAGGTAAATAACTCAAAAATCTCTCTAGATAATAAACATTTGTTTCTATTGACTTTTTGGTTAAGGTATTTTGCCCATCTTACATATTTTTAAGAAAAAATTTAACAAGTTTAAAATATTGATAGTCACATGCATTTTTTAACAAAAACATTACTTTTAAACGAATAGTGGATAACAATTTTCTTATTTAATTTTTTCTCTTCCATTTGAGTGGCCTTTATGTGTATGACTTTTAATCTCTAGCTACAGTAATGTACATGATGAAGGAAATGACAATCATCATAATAATAAATTACTTCTTGTCTAAGTTGAGGAAAGAACAAATTTTTATGCTGATAATATATCTGAAATGACAAAATATATACACAAAATATATTTTATACATTTTCATGCTTTTTGTTTTGTGTAACTCAAATGATTTGTTGTTTATGCTGGCACAGAACTAAACAACAAATCATTTTGTGACAGAACAGAACTATTTAAAGATGCATATTATTTATGTGCATGCTGATAAGTACGCAAATATATAGTATATCTGTGGTATAAGTTAAGATTATTTAATACATTATTTGTATTAAATGGTAAGTTATGGTATGTTGATTATAGAATTTAGCAAAATGAGCAAGGTTTCATTTACAATATTATTAATCAATACAAACCTTTATTACCAAGCTCCTTCAGCCAAGTTATTATTTATATTCAGTAAAATTTAAATAATTGTGTTTAGCATTGCATAATGAATAAATATAAATATAAATTCCAGGTACATGACGGTAAAAACTTGAAAGGCAGAGCAAATGATGCAATAGCATCTGCTTGCCTCTATATAGCATGTCGGCAAGAGGGAGTGCCTCGTACATTCAAGGAAATATGTGCAGTCAGCAAAATCAGCAAAAAAGAAATTGGGCGATGCTTCAAATTGATATTGAAGGCGCTAGAGACATCTGTTGATCTTATTACAACAGCCGATTTCATGTCTCGTTTCTGTTCCAACCTTGGACTACCAAACTCTGTTCAACGAGCAGCCACACATATTGCGAGGAAAGCTGGGGAACTGGATATTGTGTCTGGAAGAAGTCCTATATCCGTGGCTGCTGCTGCTATTTATATGGCGTCACAGGTAAGGAACTCCATAATTGTGAATATAATGCAAATATGTATATACAAATATATTTTTTCAGTGTGTAACTTATAATGGTCTAGAAGATTTAAGCACGAAAAGACATATATATTCCCAATGACCAATATTCTAGTTTATTATTAAACTGCTTACGTTCATAGACGAAATTAAAGAATACATGAATACAAACAACATGGGTTTATGTACGATATTCTATTTGAAATATTACCAATAGGAATTATAAAAAAAAACAACGCAAATTAACACATATATGTCGCCAAAATATGGTCAGATTTCTGTTTCATTTTGTTATGTATTTTTGAGGGTTTTATTTGGCAAGTACCTGGTCAGCTGACACACATTAATTTTCTCACTAATCTATGAAATGTGTCCTTTTCATTATTAGCTAATAAAGTAAAATCTATTAGTTTGTTGTACAATATACTTTTTTCAGGCATCTGAAGACAAGCGCAGCCAAAAAGAAATCGGCGACATAGCTGGTGTGGCAGACGTAACTATAAGACAGTCTTACAAACTTATGTATCCTTACGCAAGTAAATTATTCCCAGATGACTTCAAATTCGCAACACCAATTGAATTCCTTCCGCAAATGTAATTTTGAAAAAGGTTTGTCGATGTCTGAAATTTATTCTGCATCTATATTTAGAATGCAATTTATAGAAATAAATGTACCTTATTGTCTTTGGAGAATTCAAGTGCGCACAGTAAACAGCATGAAAATACCATAAATAATATCGAGAATCTGACTTATTGTATTGGCGTTGCATTAAGGTTTACATAACATGTAGATAAAAGTAATCTTAAAAGTAATAATTACCCTCTTTTTTTATATATGGAAAATGTGACCCAACTTATTCTGGTGTATTGCAACTAATATTATTTATTTTAAGGAAAATGTAAAATGCTTTAAAAAATTGAAACAAATAACATAATAATTTACGCAAATATACCTAATATAAAACACTGGATTAAAACTGAAATAAAAATAATAAGTTTTAATCCCGATGTATTAATTAAATACAAAATATAAAATAAACAGGAATAATATTACTTTAACATGTTTTAGTTTTTCTATCTCATTAATTCTTTACTTGACGTGAATAAGTAAAGACAACTCTCAATGAACAAAATATGGAAAATTCCACCATAGCTATGGCTAGTTCCTAATCATGGCTCACTAGAGTATTTACACTAAAGTTGTAAAATTCCATTAATTATTTATTTATTTTAAAGTCGACTTATCGACTTATTTACGCCGGCCATGAAATTCCCATAACAAAGTAAATTGAGTAATAATTATTTAAAATGCCATTTTATTAAATTCAACTTAGTATTCCCAAATACTACGTTAAATTTCGGTGTAAAATATACTATGTATTTGTTAAACTATAAATGGTGTTTCAACTATTTTAAATATTTAATTAAGTCTCAAATTATGATGACTAGTAAAGTCGTAAAATATGTAAGTATTACTCTTGTTGTACTAAGAATATTGTGAATTTATGAGTTTATGCACAAGACATACATAATAAATTCTAATTTTATGTTAGTTCCCCCTGAAATTAGACAAAATACCTAAATATTTCTTCGGATGTTTTCTTATCGCCCATTAAAATGTATTTTACCACACCAAAATTTTTGACAAATGCGTAAAATAAAACAATGTCTTGTGTATGAATTAATTATTGTTATTTTAGTTATTATTTGTATATTAATTAAGAAATATAAAAAATAAACGTTTATTGAATGTATTGTTTATTTTATTTTAAATACACTTACTAAGAGTAGATACGTTAAATTTATTATTAATAATTTTATTTGAAATAATAGTCGACTTCGTAAATTAGTCGTTTTGATAGTATAATTATTATTAAATCCACAAATACTCAGCTATGTATCAGTATAAACTCGCTTATTATAAAACGAAGACTAATTTTACCGTGGTTACCAGTTCTTACAGAAAAATCGTAATAGTTACTAACGCGGATCCAGTCCACCCATAAGGCCAAGAAAGCAGCAAGGGATCAATCAATTATTATGCATCAACCGTTCTTGATTGTCTTTAAATTTAGAATCTTAATGTTTTGCGGCATTTTTGATAACATTACCTTTCGATACGTGATTGTTGTATTAAGAACCTTTACATCGTAGTAATAAAAACCGTAATTCGTGACATCGATTGTGGACGATAATCGGCTTTTATAAAGCGACGTTTTCAAATTAAATAGACTAAAAAGAAGCCGTATTTATAAAATAGAGATAATTGTAATTTTAGTCTTGTCTTATGTTTGTTACTTGGTTGATGCGATAATTTGTGTCATTAAACGAAAGAACAGTCTTTCGGAGTCTTTAATGTTTATTCGTTTTTAATATTGTTATTTAAAGTAGTAACTAGTAGTCTTTAAGTTACGACATTACTACAAATATAAAATGACTGCCATCGATTTCTTTATTCTGTGTATAGATGAAATCTTTATTGGAATCAGTACTTTGTTAGTTGTGTGTGACAAATCTGATATCGGTCCTAGTTTTACTGAGAAGCCCTGCTATGAGCAACTCAAAAAGTTACCTATATGATAATATATCGAGAAATAGATTAAAAAAAATACATATATCCCTCCAAATGCGAATAAATGTGACTACATAGATTACTAAAAATTTTCTTTAGATTAGATAAGAACTTATTTTATTATCGAAAAGTTATGATTAATAAAAATATAGAATGAACCCGAAGCCATCCAAATATCTATAAATTATTTGTAATTTAGTTCCACGCAATACTTAAGTCGTTATAAAGGTAACGTAATACGTGAGGTCGTTATTAATTGCGATTACGACAATACTGTTAATTGGATGATCCCTATAGGGAAGGATATTTGACGCAAATTTGGGCATCGAATTTGCGGTCAAGCGTTTTGATTACAACATCAATGTAACGGTGAAACCTATAAAATTTCTCAACTTAATGTTAAATGATCACTGCATTTAGAAGTGCTATAGCCCTTAATGGGCCTTGACTCTCGACCTCACATTTCTTCATCTGTGCGGTGCAGAGGAGCATCGAACACACGACCTTCCGTTGAGAATCTCACGCTCGGCTTCAATACAATACAGTCACAGCTGATGATTAATTCATCCGATATCTAAGATTAATAATATGTAGATGAATTTAAACTTATTAATTTAATTCTAATAAAGGTGTGTTGTCTACAAATATTGAAATGCATATCTCTTTAAAAAAAATATTGGATGTTTGTAAAGTAGGTTTACGATCGAGATGTTTACGTGATAACGTCTTATTGGTGATATAAGTTTTTGGGAAGTAAGGAATTAATGAAGATAACAATTTTTTCAAATTTTAAATTACATCTATCGTTTTATTCACACTTTTGATGATAAATTTCGGGTGTAAAATGACAAGTTTACTTATTCGACTATGATATACATTTTTCTTACAAAACTTAACCGCACGAGAAAATCTCCATTCGTTTGTATGCCGCTAGAGTGAGATGAGACGGGAGATCGGTCCGTCTCTCTCTCGTTATACCTGCGATCGCGCTCGTGAGGTTTTGGTGTGACACAAGTTTCTGAACATGTCACCCGACTAAAACGATTTTAAAGACGTTATCACGTCAAAAAATATCAACTAAGAACATACAATTACTTGCACATATATGTAGCAGGTATCGTTGCTCGTACGAGGAATGTACACTTGTCAATGTGCTACGGATTTTCCAAATGCTACACGCTACGAATTTCGCTACGAAAATATTTTTCATATTCGCGTTTAAAATGTTTAGTCCCGCGCGAACTCTTGAAAGAGAAGGGTGTGTTATCAACGCTGTTTCCGCGCTCGTTCGCGTTACGTAAATTGGATTTAGATGTCGATGAGTTAATTCGATATTGCTAAGCCGCTTATATTTTTCAGACTTGTGTGTCCTTGTGTTGAAAATGTCCGCGAAGGATGATATTTTGGAAAAATGTTGAAGACGTTTTATACGCGATGTTTGTTTTGTTTGTTGTGTATCGCTTTTTATTTTTGCGGGACTGATGGGTTAATAGGTAAGAAATCATTAAATCCGTTATTTATTTAAAATAATATATAGGTTTTAGGCTACACGAGTGGCCAGCCAGGTTATCCATCTCAAATATTAAGACTTCTAAAATGTAAATTAATTTGTATACTTACCTAATATTTTGCGGTTTCAAGTACCACTAACTCTATTTTCTTGCAATACATTCTACGGTCTGAAAATCTTTTTTCAGGCTTTATACTAGATAATGTTTACCTTTTTGGTACTTTGATATTGTTATATATAAATATTCCTAGAATTTTTTTAACATTCATTCATTGTTAATATTCACGTTAAGGAAATGAGTATACCTAAAAATAAAAATAGCTCATCATCAATCACTTTGTATTTGTTGGTGTAATCATCCCTTCTCATCAAATCTAATACGTTACGGACATAAATTAGTGGATATCAAACATATACTCTGCAACTACATCATAAATTTAAGATAAAATACAGTTTTAATCGATTAAATTGTCTTCACAACGCTTTTGCGTAACGCAATGCTACATTTCGTTTTATTATTTTAACAAGAGTAAACGCGTTTTTATCTCTTAAAAGTGTTTATCAAAGGTAAATTATATTTTTGCTACTTTGCATTAGACGTAAAACAATACTAGTTGTCAAACAATAATTTTATGCGTTTTGTGGTGGGATTGTTATTTCATATTTCTGTCCTCGGTGTATTTTGATCTCTCATTACACAATTATTTGTATTCAACGATTGTACTTAAATGCTTGATGGCCGCACCTCTATGAAGTGTGGGCTAATTTATGAATAAATTTTAGATGGTGGGGAAAGATTCATGTACTTTTAGTAGGAAGAACTTAAAAACGACCGCGCTAATTTAATGACCACCAACGAGAAATAATTATTTCACCAGGGAACGAACTCTGACATACGGGTTATACCCTGTGTAGCCAGGACCTAAATTTTAATTAACTTACATCTATGTCTTTTTGTTTATTATGTAATTGTTTTTAAAATGTAATTATAAATTAGCTCTCAGGTCTCAAATTTTCCAAATTTTTATATTTTTACGTTATTTTCTACATTCTATTTACTATCTCTATCGTTAAAGAACTCTTGTTTAAATGGGTGCTACTCGTACAGTAACGGCTTATAAGATTCACCCGTTTCTTGGATACATATTAGAAAACTAGTGTCGGACAGATGTTCTCTTAAACTTGAAGTAGTACGAGAAACTTTTTGTATTAAGTTGAAAACGAGAAAACTTATAACATTTTACTTACAAGTTTTATAATTAAAGATTCTGAATAGGTTTAAAATTGTTTGCTTAATCAATCAATGCGTGCTCCTATTTCACCATGCCTCCAGCTGATAGAGGACAAGTCTTTGTTTATTTTTTTAATTTATGTTATTATTATTAATTACTTGATATGTCATGTGGAACATGGTGTAATGGCTGCAGCTTCTTACAAACGTTGTGTAAAAAAAATGGCGATTAAAAAGAGTGGCGGAGAGTTTATTGCCAGTTCTTCACTCCAGTTCTACGCCCTTGATTTGGCTACGCCTTTGAACTGGCAGTAAATGTAAGATTAAAAGCATTAGTATGTATTTGTTTACTGACGAGTCATAAGTGTACATTATGTTACCTATATGATTAAATGATTTTTTTACTTTTTACTTTTACTTTAATCGTAATCGTATCTGTTGTAGTGGCAACTTTGAAAAACCAGTTGCCAACACACGAAAGGCTGCACTTAAGGATATTGTCATTGGAGAATCGTAGAAAATTAATTGATATATCGGTTGCGTTAAAGATATTTAAGAATTATGTTAATTGCCCCAACCTTTTAACTAAATTTAAATTTCGTGTACCCTCTAGATACCCTAGGCATCCCATCTTCCTCCTTCCAGATGAACGCGTTTTGGCCAAAACTCACCGAAATCCAGATTAAGCATACTGATAAACGAGCTAGGTCTGGATATCCATAGTTGGAGCAACTCGCACTTTGAAATCAAATTTCCTTGATTTTTTTATTTATGAACTTTTATTACGATGTATTGTTTCCCCTCTTTGTGTTTGTTAAGTTTGCCTATTAAGTCTTGTATTTTGTTTTTCTTACGAAACAATGTATCAGTGTGCCGAGCGTTGGCAAGCTTTTGTAAATAAATAAATTATGGAATTGGACATTAATATGTCATGGTATGAGCAGTGTTGGCCTCATGGTTTCAGTGTGCGACTCTCATGCCTCAAGTCATAGGTTCGATCCCCGGCTGTGTACACCAATGAACTTTCTGTCTATGTTAAACACTCGCTCGTACGGTGAAGGAAAACATTGGGAGGAAACCGGTATGCCTGAGACACAAAGTCGACGGCGTGTGTCAGGCACAAAAGGCTACTTGTCTATAAATAAATTATCACGATACAGAAATCTAAGGCCCAGATCTAAAAGGTAGTAACTACCACCGACCACAAACCCGTGAAAGCTTTGTAAGTAATTAATGATAATGACCTTGATGCATGAAATAGACCAAGCCTCCTAATTTGATGGACCCAAATGAAATTGCCTTCTATTAATTGTCACCGCTGATCTAGGTGTGTAATATCGTTAATAACTCAGACAATCTATACTTTTATTTTTTGTTATAGTGAAGTTTTACTATTCAATATATATTCTTTAAGTACTAAAAAAAGAGTGTGACCACTTTCGAAATTAAATCTGGGACATATTAATTAAGTACAGTGTACTATAACGTAAAATTGAGTTAATTTGTTTAATTTAACACAAAACTCATACATGACTTCACTCTTTATAACGTAACGGCCGTACTCTATAACGAAGAAATATTTTCACATTTAGACATCAACAACATACCTACTTCAGTGTAATTGTTTTTATAGTCAGCGTATAAAACTAACCTATGGAGGGGCTGAAATTTTTAAGAAAGACACCTGAGGTCATAAACAGCCTTCTCGCCTTTGTTGTTAACTTCTAACTTCTCTCTAACGTTTACATTGCTTGTAGGGAATTTTTGTCTCAGTTACTAAACGAATCATCGTCACCTATCTATTGTAATTGGTTAAATTTGTTTTTTTCTCATCCTTCCCTATAACGAAACCTCTCTATAACGAAACATGCTTAGTCCCTTGAAATTCGTTATAAAGAATTTACACTGTATATAGTTTATAAACGAATTGTTCGCTTGTTATCGGACCAGTAGGGTTGATAGGTAAAGTAGGCTTAAATTAAACACAGAAGACACACGTATACAGCGTGTGACGTAAGTGAACATACCAAATTTTGGAATAGTCTACAGTTCCCTGATGTATCGGACACATTTCTACGTTTAATTAATAATTTTCGTTTATTGGCAAATCATGCATTAGCCGTCTGTGTACACAATTAAGTTATTTGTTGTATTATCATATACGCTAAGTGATATTTACGCTGAGTTATTAAGTAACTTCTGTCTAAGCCTCTAAGCTACGACACGTACAGTCTACTTTGTAGGTAATATAATAACAATTACGTTTGAATTTGTGCCTAAATTGAGTTTATTGCTCTAATAAAGGAGTTCGTGATAAGAAACTTTTGTAATAGCGTTCAAAAGTGTATTAAACAATGTGCGTTTATTTATTGCATTCTATTAATATTCATATTCGATTTTGTCAATTAAATTGATGATACTGTATTTCTAGATTAAAAGAAAGATAGATAGGGCACAAGTAATGGCATCTATTAAAAGTTAAGTATAAAATAGACAGATAACTGCGCTTATGTATTGTCATAGATTTATACGCTAAATTCATGATATGGTTAATTGGCTCGAGAATCGAACCTATGACCTTCTAACGCAGAGTACCTAGTTAACGCCATAATATGTGTTAAGACAACGTACAATTTGCACTTACCAAAAAATTAAACAAAATGCAAATACATATCTATTTTTCCTTATATTATGTAAATATAAGGAAACTACTGTTTCTCTTCGTCGCTTAGGATACATGAATTACTCTAACTTTTTATTTTATTAATATTAAAGTGATAAATCTGTTTGGTTCTTGATAAATAAATACAAATTTTCAGCCGCAGAGTTGCAGTAATGCCAAGCACTGGTACAACAATAATCTAATATATAAAATTCTCGTGTCACAGTTTTCGTTGCCATACTCCTCCGAAACGGCTTGACCGATTTTGATGAAATTTTTTTGTGCTTATCCGGTATCTATGAAAATCGGACAACATCTATTTTTCATCCCCCTAAATGTTAGCCCTAAATTTTATTTTTTATTTTTTTGACTAAATTTTTAATTTCTATTTTTTTATGATACAACATTAAAAAATACGTACAACCCCTAATTTTCACCCCTCTACGCCCCTACCCCTATTTTTTATTATAAATGATATACATGGCAAAACGACGTTTGCCCGGTCAGCTAGTAAAATATATAAGTGTCGTTATAATATATTTAACAATACATAATTTCTCTGTTATTACTCACGTACTGCTGACAAATGGTAACTATAATTTGTACCCTTTATAATTTCAAACAAAATTAACTTAGGCTGCGAGTAAAGGACTCTTTTATCTTGGGGTTTGTCAATAAACTAGGGTGAAATCTATTGTGTTTTTTTATCTGTATCGATTTACTGCAATTCGACTATCCGTTGGCAATTTGGTTGACTTCAAAATTGCGTGTTTATAAGCATTGAATTCAGGAATGCAGATTCTGATTTTTATTAGATCGTAGGCGTTATTTTGTCAATTAAAACTTTTAAACACTTAAGTAATATAAAAAATGAATTAGGCACCTTCAGTACTAAGATTTTACATCAAAACAAGAACAAAATTAATGTTCTTCTTTAGATAATTGTTTTAAATATTAGTGAGCGCATTGTAAGAAGTGAAATCACTTCGTAAAAAAGCCTATAGATGATGGTCCTTAAATTTATTCAATCATTACTTGATCTTCTCGTAGTTTAATTCAAATGCATAGTTACAGGAGAGCAAAAATCCCAATAACAATTTTTGTGCAAATGTAGGTAGTTTTAAAAAGTGCGAATGGAATCGCGCCAAGATTGTTCTTACGAAGTTATTGACCGAGACAATGTTTATTTTCATATAATAGGTAAACAAATTGGATATTCGTTTTCAAAGAAATCTTTCATTTACGAGCGATTGCGCATTGAATGAATTTATATTATAGAAGTGTCCCAATTAGATCTGTGGTAGTAAATATGAATTTTGACATGTACATATTTTTACGTTGTACAAAATTTAGATAAAAAACGTTTTATTACTAAACAACTAGTCTTAAACAAATTTATTAATTTTTTGTAAGGGTTACTTTTCCATTATAATTTAAGCTCCATAGCTTAGTGATAAAAGTATGGCGCAAAATCCGGAGCTTCATTTCTCGGCATAACTTTCGTATAGACGGTAGCTTAACCTTTAAAAGCTATATTTATTTATTGTCAAGGAAAGGACAAGGAAGTATATTTTAACGAAGTTATCTGTTAACATACAATATCATACATCACCTGAAACCGCCCATTGTCACAACATTGGTACAAATTGAACACTATTCTTGACCTAGCCATTAATCTTGGCTGCAACCGGAAGATACGGATGACATGTATTGTAAAATGCAATAACATTACAGAATAGGTATTACTTCGTAACTTGGGTATTTAATAATTGCTAATTTAGTCTATATTAATCTACTCATGTTATACTCATAGTCTAAACATTCAGGTAAAACAACTATTTGGTTACCTGAATGTTCACGTTCATGTTCATATTTATCTAGGTATTAGAAATATTTTTTGAATGTAAATTGTTTTTTTAAGGATAAAAGCTCGTTCCCACTATGTCGTCTGTCGGGACGATTTTTTATCGTGTGTCGGCGCCCTTGTTCGCACTAGTAGGCTGTCGGCCACGACTGCAGCTAGTTGGTGCCATTCCAGCTACTTTCTATTACTTAAATAAAATACTTAGACACTTACCATACTTCTGTCTTTCTTTTTCATCTTTCTTGTTGAAATCTGGCAACAAACTACTCGCCAAGCAGCTAGCTTTAAAGGCTAAATAAAAAAAAATCTCTATACTCATCTACAGTATTGTCCCAAAGAACAGGTTTTTCCTCAACAAGTGATATTAAACCTTTAGAATTATATTTAGTACAGCCATTAATACGAAAAATGAGTATGCGCGCGATGCGAGCGGCAGCGACGCGCGGCCGGCACAGAGGCTGCGCGGCGGCGCGGGCGGGGTCAGCCCGACATACGACTAATTATTAACAGCGCCTTTTGCGATCATATGCGAGCAATGATACGACACGATTATTTTCCGAACGGGAGGGCTGACAAAACACACGATATTTTTTGTCGGATCCGACACAAAATAGTTGTCAGACAAGTGTGAATAGCTTCGTATAAAATGTTCTGCCGCTACGACACACGATAAAAAATCATCCCGACAGACGACATAGTGGAAACGAGCTCTAAAACTCTCTTTCTTAATCTCAATGGTTTAGTAAAGACATTCGTAAAAGCAATGTAAAAAGACAAATTGAATTTTTATAAGGGGGATAGTAATGAATGTTTCGTCTAAGGTTAAAAAAGCATCAATTTATATATTTATAAAACTATATATGAACTTCGTAGCTACCATGATACAATTCAAATGTTGTTTCATGTGAACAGTCATAAACAGAAATGTCTTTTAGCTTTCCGTCATTTTCTACAAAAAGGTTTTCCTCCACATTATGTAGACGATATTGTACAGCCATTCCTATTCTATGGTTATTACATGGGTAATTTAGATTCTAGTATGTATGTAAGGGTGTAACTCGTCTGTTTAGGCTCCGCATGAAACTAAAACTGTCTTTATGTTTGGAATGCATACAGAATAAGTTTACACGTTTTCTTTATTACAGACTGAATGGCCCCTATCCTTTATTGGGTACACCAACATTATTTGTCTTAGGCATTGTTGGGCCAACCAACATCGTTAGTTTTCTTGAAAATTTTATTGTTTTTTGTCTAGTTACAAATCAATTACATAAATAATCTATACTAAAACAGCTTGCTTTGTACAACCATAATTTTGTTTATACCAATTTCTCTTTTGTTTATATTATCTATAGCTTTTTCTTCCATTATTTATACGTACTAATTGTGCGTCTGTAGTTTTTAAAAATAGATTAAAATAACATTTAAATCTGTCAGTTTATTTGGAACGTGTGAAGGGTCTTTCTCGTTGTTAACAGACAAATACAATTAATCATGTTACGTTAAGCCATTCTGTGAAACTCGGTCAATACACGTGTCACGTTGTACGGTTACGGTTGAATTATGGTTTTGTTCTAACATTTAAATTGTGATTCATTTGTGTTGCGTAATATTAAAATTTAAATCAGAAATAAATTAAATAATACTGAGGATTTCTTTGAGGTTTTCGTTTTTGTTTAATTCAAATCAATGAAATACCCAAAGAAAGATCTTCAACACAGTTTTTTTAACTAATTACATAGGTAACTTTTATAAAATCTGATAAAAGCCATCAGGCTGATTGCAGATGAAAAGGAAAAAAAAAACAAAAAAAACTAGGTAACGATAGCTTTAAACCGTTATTTTTTTTTCTAATCACGATAAAATTTATTATATTATTGATTATTATGTGTAAAGGGACACGTTGTTCCTTGTTCTATCTAACTTTGTAAGTTAATTGTTCGGACTCATTAGTCCGAAGCTGAGTTTCATCATCGGACTTCAAGGCAAAATATAAAATACCATCCGTATCACCTCGACGTCCGTCTTTCCACAATTGAGCGTTTCTTAAGGCAGTTGTGCCGCGCACCACCACTATGTGGAACCAGCTACCCACTTAAGTATCTCCGAACCAATTCGACTTAGGGTCCTTCAAGAAAAGAGCGTACCAATTCTTTAAAGGCCGGCAACGCACTTTCGAGCCTTCTGGCAATGTGAGTGTCCATGGGCGGTATCACTTAACATCAGATGAGCCTCCAGCCTCCTCCTCTTACATTATATCTCTCTATAAACTGTTTTATGACAATATTGAAAATGTTTGAAACTAATACTTGAAGTTTACAGAGCTTAAGTATAAGTTTATAAACTTAAGTAGAAACTTTGTAAAACTTATTGAGGGAGTATTACTTTGTAAAGTTGGATTAAGCTGAGATTGAATATCAGATAATATCTGTTACTACGAGTATTATACTATGGCCTTACGTTGGCCAGATTTTTAAATGATTATTTAAAAAATAATTTAAAATTTTATGGTTGAAAATAGCATATTAGATCCAGATTATAAAATATTATTGCAAAAAGTAAATACATAATCGTGTTTCAAGTCATTTCTGAAAAATCTTAACTAATAACTTTTACTGAAAACCAAGATTTATTTTAAGAAGTGATAATGGGCTATTTGACCAGATTTTAAACCCCATTTCGGATTACTGACTATAGAACCTAAACAAATTATTTTGATTCTGTTAAGAATTATTGGCTGTTAAAATTAAACCCGCCAAAACGCTTCTCTAGACAAGATGGCGTCGCAATAGTCCCTATGACATACCCTGCCTGTTAAGCGAAGATGTTTACGTGTTAATTGTCATCTTTAAATAACACAAATACCTATTACACATTCAAATCTGTCCGACGAAATTTTACACTCAGACAGTATACAGATAGGGAAACACATTTTCAAGTAAGCTACGTCATGGTCGATTCGACTAATCTCTGTCCGTTTTGTGTCATGTGACTTACGTATGAAATTGATTATTAATTATTATATTTTAATTAAAATTATGATTATTTACATATAATTTTATCTTTAAAGCTTAAATGTTTTGTAAGGTTTACTCTTGGTAACAGTATATTTTTCATACTTACAAATAGCCTATTGAAATTTCTTAAAATCTGCCAAAATAAGTAAAAGTTTCATACAAAGTTGACGAATAAAGCCTAAACTGACATCATGTGTAAACGTGGCAATATATGTATAAAATTATCACAATTTATATTAATGCTACAAATAAATGTTTTCTTACTTCAAGAACAGTTATTTTTTGTAATGTACGAATACAATGTTCATTCCCCCGTAAAGCACCTTATTATTTATTAACCTTAACGGTGGCTGTGAATCTAGTACCATTTTAATAATTGATTAAAGCGAGCCGATTGCATAGGTTTCGGAGGGCGTGTTGTGTTTCTATATTTTGCGAGCCCTTAATAAAGTAAGGACTGCTCATTTAATTTAATAATTTTAACAGTATTTAGTGAAAGCAATGATAATTAAGATTACACTGAATAATGAAACAACTAAACAATTTCTTTATTGCTACAACGGTTTTAAATTTAAAACCTTTTGTATTTTGTTTCAGATCGTTAATACGTTGAAAAATATTATTTTTAGCTTTCCACAATATTCTTATAATTCATTCGCAATAAATGTAACCTTAGCTTGTGTGTCACAATGACAATAAATCAAAATATGATTTTTTCATTAACGTATCAAAATTCATACTTATGAAGGTAAAGTGAATCAAACTTTCTGGCACTCTGGAGTGAACCTTAGTTCTTGACATCCCCAGTTGCTGAACTGCACAATTTGGTTCGTCGTTTCTTATAAAAACAGCAAAGGAGTGGAAGTCCTTGCCCTCTTCCAGCTTACGGTATAAGTTAAATAAGCAGTTCCTGAACAGGCCTCCCTCCAATAGGCCATTTCTCATTTAAGATCAGGTGGGATTGGGGCGACATTTGTTCAAGTCTGTATTAAAAAAAAACTAAAAAATTACTGTCTAGTTTAATCAATTCAATCCGACGGAAAAAAGCAGGCAAGATTAAATATAATTTTAGATATTTAAATTCATAATATTAACTCAAGTCTATTCAAGCAAGGTAAGCTAAGAAACCTCAGCAAAATTGTAAAAACCTTGATAAAGCTTCAGCCTCTAACGTCCGTGCTTATCAGAGCTTTAGGATGAACTTCAACTTGTTTCCATTATATAACACGGTACGGTGTGAATTTAAAGTGATTTTCTGTATTCATTTTACGGGAGTAACTTGTGATTTTTTAAATAAATTAATACATTTATACAGACAGTGTTTACTGTGTACGTGATTTGTATCTTCAACAAAATATGTTTTGTTCTTTGAAATCTATTCAAGGATCAAGTGAGCTAAAGCGGCAAGCATAAAGTGTGGTTAAATTATCACACTTCATATATTATGTTTATGTGTGACATGTTAAGGTAGTCAAAGGGCACTGCATGGCTTTTCCCTTGAGCTAAACTTGGTTTGGTGAGTGTTAAGTGAAATAATAATATCACGAATCTAATTATTTTATGAACCTATAGATTATGTGTCGGAATATTTTATTTATTTAAGAAGCTCGGCACACACTGGAATATAAAGGAGAAAATACAAGATTTAGTGTGACAAGCACTTATAGGTAGACGTTACAATTACGAAGAGAAAAAAAACGTCAATTAAAATTATAAAAACTAATGGAATATTGATTTCAAAGTGTGAGGAGCAACTATGAACTTTCAGAACATGCTCTATAATCAGAATGCCCAATCTGGATATCTATAGAAAGGAAAACGCGTTCTTCTGAATGATGATGATGATTACCTCAATGTAATATTATTTTTCCGTTTTCCTTTTAGTAAAGTTTTTTAGTTCCACCAAGTAGTTTTTTATCTATTCCATGATGGAAACAAATATGTTGTATCTATACCCTCGTCCCTAGGGTAGCACCCTCAACTACTTACGTACTGTACGACGAATTGATTTCTACAGCTCCCTTCACTAAATTTTGACAATACGAAGTCTGTACAACAAGTGCTTTTGTTAGATGTAAAACGTCTTTAAGTCGCGATTATGAATTTTGAGGGAGTTTGCGGTGCATGTGTGTACATCTGCTCAGTAGGTATACATTCGTGTGTAAATGGTGAGATTTACTCGCGTATTCGGCAGTGTTTGTTGTAAAAAATCTTTTAAGAAATTTCGATATGCGTTTGCGAGTTTTTGTTCTATCACAAATGGAATGACAACATTCGATTTTCAAAAGTGCAATTGTGTATGTGTGTACACTATACAGACATTTATAATATTTCCTGAGTCATCAGCCTCAATAAAGCTTAACCGAAGTCGAGTCGACTCCATTTCTAGTGTTAATATATCAATTTAAAGTTAAAGAAATGTCATACTCTAACTATTAAAGGCATTGTGTCATAGTTTGTTTTACGATCGTCATTGATTCGGGGCGCCAACATTTAGATAAGTACCTACTACAAAACCGTAGTATGTAGGGCTTTAGAAGGGTTAACTGTCTGGCTAGGCTATGCCTAGGTAAATGTTTTGACTCGCTGGTTGAGAATGGAAACTTACGTCATAATACTCGTGACAAGTTCTTTATAGTAACATGAATTGAAGGATTTTAATTCATTTAATGTTCTGATATAAGTATAAAGTATTCTACATAAACCTTTAAAACAACCCCGGTAGTTTAAATTAAATGAGTAATTAACGAGCGATAATGATTTCAGCATCAGTGAAGCCTTTTTTTTTTTTTTTTAAACGGATTCTAATACATTTAATTACATTCCATAGCTAGCATTGTTTTGCAGATGAAAGACATAGTGTGCTATGAAAATACGATTTAAATTTTCTGTGTTAAAAGATTAAAAGACCTTGTAAGTTAAAATATGCTACGACACGTTTTAGGAATACGTCCAAAACTAACTTGGCAGCAAAGTACAGCCTTGCCGCAAATTAGGGATGTTAATTTACTGGCAACATTGGCGAAAATTGTACTAAAGTACAAATAACTCTATATTCAGTTTTTATTAATGCTATTTCAATAAGACATACAAAAAGAATAAAATTGTATGCCATGCATATCAATAAAAAAATATATTTTATAACTTGTGAATGAACTTTAAATTTAAATTTTTTCATTATTTTAATTCAAATTTCGATTGAGCCACTTGAAATCTCAAAGCATTTTCAAAATCAAAATGCGTGAGATCGTTTGCTTAAATTATAATTGAGAGATTAAAATACGAAATGTCCCTTTATGCAATACTCTTTTAACAAATTAAAGCAAATCATTCTCTAACTCCTTCATTTAACGTATATTTTCTAGTCTCATTAATCTCATGTCGAAGAGTAATCTAGCCAATTTTGATAGACCTCTCAAAAAGGGTTAATTCAACAACTTTTCAAGCAATGAGGGGTCATTATTAACTGGTAATGTCAACAAATGGCGTTGTTTGAGATGGTTACCATGGAAACGTTTGATCCAAATTAGGAGTGCTTGAGGGTAAAGCTAAGGGAAAGAGATAACTATAGAGTACAGGTGAAGATTGAAAGAGATAGACAATGAGGGTTATTTTGCAATGCACACTGCTACTGCTAAATTACATTAGTCTGACTGCTCCCAATCTGTGCATGTCTAATAACTGGCCTTTGCTCTAGTATTAAAGGATAATTGTCTAATATCTGTAGCGCTGTTAAATATTCATTAGGTCTATATTAAATGCCATAGATTATTAAAAAAATCATTACACAGAATACAACCTAAATTAAATGTACATTAACATAATATAATAATTAAGCATTCAAGTATAAAAACAATGGCTAGCTACTTATTGAATCTATGAATACTTTTGTGACAAATATTACTAAAAATATCAGATATCCAATTTCATGGATTGTCACAAAAACTGACAGTCAGTATTTGTTATTTACCTATATATAAATTGTTATTATATCAAATTTTGATATAGGGATTTTGATAACTATTGTCCTTAGTTAAAATATCAATTAATTGAAGCAATGATTCTATAGAAATTCGATATATTAAATTATTTATGTTTAGTTGAATAGTGTGTTCTTATCACGTGTTAATTGATATTAATTAGCATTTTATATTTAAAAATAAATAGAGACATTATGTCTTCTAACAAATAAGGTATCTATTAATACTAAAAACTCATGGTAAAATCTTGAACTGCTTATGAATATTTCAAGATGTTCCTTTCTAATCTAAATATTAACTATGCTCTGTTATTTGACTAAATATCTTTTATGCTGGAGATTTTTAATTAATTCTCAAATCCAGGATTAAGCCGAGTTCATAATACTTTGTTAACTAAGCCAAAAAGGTTCTAAAGGTTGTATACTAAGGTCGTGTAGATTAAAAAATGTTTATGAATATTAATAATGAGACTATCGAGTACTACGTAGAATGCGGTTTTAAAGCATTATATATTATTCTAAAAACCTCTTTACAAATATTTAACAGAATTGGTATTTATTTTTAACATTCTTAAAAAGGAGGTTACAATTTGAACTTAGATTGATATTGTTTAAATTTTTATGGTATGGCATAAAGTTGAAGCTGTTGCCAAAAAGTTAAAAAAAAAATATATGGTATCAGGAATATTTCAACTTTTGTTTATTTACAAAAGGCCGGACACTCACGTTTTGTTACTAACATGGGTTCATCTGCGGTAATTACCTTTGAATGGATGCTCTAGGCTCTTTTTCCCATTAATAAAAAAAAACTTATGAAACAGTCAAGTCTCATCCAAATCGGTTTTGTAGTTTTTAAAATATTGTTATCCACACATTTCTGTTGAGAACATTTTGTCGGCTATTTATGAAGTGTTTTTTTATTATGTAAACGGCAACGTCGCAATAAGTAATATAGAGACGTAAGTAAAATTATGTTACGTAACTAATTCTGTTTTAATTTTATTTTTTAAGGAATATATAAGTATTACGAAGCTATCGTAATAAGGGAAACGAAATATCATTCATTCTATTAGAATTCAATATACATAGACAAAAATTTTACAGGTCAATTGTCAATGTCAAATGTGTAAATTTATTATATCGATCGTTGAATTTGAAATGCTCTCTGATCGGCGACTGCACCGGAAGTGGGTACTGACTTATTTTAAAATAAACATGACGGACAACAGTGACAATAACAATTATTTTTATCATCATAAAAATCGAGAAATCATGATCTTCTTCAGTAAGGGAACTTGATCAAATTCCGAAATATGTTTCTTACCGTCTGAGGAGAAATCGAGAGTACCAGACTAGTGAACCAGAATTAGGTCAACTATCTTATCCAATTATCATAAAACAAGAAACGTATTTCGCTATAAAGAAAGGTATAAAAATTTCCATTAGCATTCACCGTTACACGTTTAAAAATGTATAAAACCGTAGCGCTCTTTAAAATAGCTGCGAGTTCTAGATTCGTACGAATTCAGTCGATAAACTCGTATTAAGAGAAAAGATGTATTTTTTTTGTCTCTTTGCACGAAAGCTAACATTTATATTTCACATGGTGAAAGCTTTTTTTTAAATACAACACCAACATAGATTTATGTAAATTTAGTTGTTTTGGTAAATTGTCAGTGAATAAAGGCTTATCGGTATATAGAAGGCTTGTTATGGTTTTCGTATTTTTGTACGGTTCAAGTCTCGCAACAACCAACACATAGCATTATCTTCTCTTTGAAATACAAAATTCATTAATAAAAAAATTTTATGAGAGTGAAATTTTACGATGCGCGCGCACCGTGACACAAAATTATCAGTATGGGCGCCGAGCGTGCGCGAGTGAGACGGGAATAAGACAATCTACAAGTAAAAAGTACAGCTATGCCAAGAATAAATGACCATAATGACATTTGTAGTACCTTTTAAACAAATAAAGAAGTTTTAATTATTTTTTCAAAGAAATTCAGCAATGCTTTTTCACAAAGACCTATTGTTATTTAGTTAAAAGGTTATGAAACATAACTAGTTATTAAATTGAGTTAATAATATAATAAAGTACTAAATAATAATAATGATTAATATTCATTCATAATTGAATAATATACTAAATATTGTTAAATTATTAACGCTAAATATTTATTATTAGTTATTTAATATTTTAAAAAATAAAGAAAGCCAAAGAAGTATAACTTCTTACGCGCATACATAAGTACACGCACCATTTTTTAGTATGTAAGTTGTTAATGTATAAAAACAGTTTTGGGACAATTACCATCGTTAAAGGTACAGGGACCAAACTTTTTAAATTGGTTTTAATTTTCTATCTATTAATTTTTAATTATTTTTATTATTACTATGTAGGTTAAGAAAATTGTAACTACTGTATATTTGATTGTTATTAGGTTTTTGGGACAGTTGTGTGTTAAAAATATATCCTGAATCATTAATATTCGTTCAACGTAATGTAGGTTATAGGATTTGAACAGGAAGAACGCATTAGTTACGAAATCAATCAAATCATTCTAACGGCATTTCCATACAGTTATTATTTTTTTAAGTAGGAGAGTTTATATTTAATCCCTTTTGTTAAGAGATACATGAATAATATGATTAATTTGATTATGATCACGATAAACACTGCAATATTTTGTATTATTTAACTTTTTTTATTAATTAGAATGAGACCTGGCCGTAGACGCACGTCTTGGTTCAAAAACTTAAGACATTGGTTTGGTCAAAGTACCAAGGCATTGATTAGAAGCGCGGCATCCAAAATAGCCATGATGAAGGTTGATTGAATTGAAAGGTTGGACAACCTTTGCAAGAAGATGGCACTATAGGAAGAAGAAGATTAATTAGAATCAATATATTTTTCAAAAACTTCTTAGCCCAACTAAATGATTCAGCTTGACAGGAGTAAGGTTGGCAATATACTTTTGTATAAAGCATATTTTTTTTTTTTTGTCAGAGTTAATGTTGTTCATCTAATTGAGCACAGAAACCTAATTATCACTTTCCCTATAAAACCTGCCTTGCTCTTTGAGAGTAAATTTTGTATTATTTTAGATCTACATTTTATTCATCTTAAATATTTTTTACAGAGATCGTTGAAGAACAACGTTGCCATGACGACGAGTTTCGATTAACGTGTCGTGAGTTGGACACGCATATTGCAATCCTAGAAGCCTGGTACACATCCCTTGAAAATTACTATCGAAACGATACCCTAACTCACGCCAATCTGATCAAAACTCAAAATGACTCGGAACTCGATAAAGTGTATACCTATTCTAGTCCTAAACATAACGGAGTGTTCGAGTTGACAAATCATACATTCGAGAACTACACAAATGTGAATAATTCTTTCGAGTTTGATTCGAGAATTGAGAGTGTTAATGAGACAATAGAGAGTGTTGATATGTCGGTGGATTTTGTAAATGTGACGTGTAGTGCAGTATCATTTGCGAGAAGTTATGCCAGCTGGCGAGAAGGGGACAAGCGCCGACGAATGCGTTCCAGAGATCTTTCGTACAACTTGCGAGCGCCATTAAGTTATAGGTATGTGAACAATTACTTAATAAGTGTTATTAGGTTTAAAAAGTTCAGCTCATTAAAAACATACATCAGAATTTTTATTAAAAACATAAAAAGTAAAATATGTAACTGCATTAGAGTCCATCTACCAAAAAACTTCGTAGGCGCAATCGAAACGGGTCAACTGCTATATAAATTGCCGTTAACTTCTTAAAGGATCAGCGGCTGAATGCTGATATTACAGCATAGAAAATATTTTTTTATACAATGGCCAAACCGCCAGAAGGCTCACTAGTTAAGTGATACTTTTTGTCTATTTGTTATTTTATTGATTTCTCTTGGACACACGAACATAGTGTCAAAACATTATAGAACACTAAGACTGTTAATTTACATTACCTTAGTTTAAGCCATTCACTAGTATTGTATAAAAATATATGTTTATTAAGGAACATAAGATACAGGTATCGCTTATTCCACGTCATTAAATTTGAATCGGTAGACATCCCTACTCAACGGCAAAGAAGACAGAGGGTGTAGGCCGAGAGAAAAAGCCGGTGTAAAAAACTCTCGGTACTATTTTAAAATAGCAAAGTATTATTTTAAAACAAATATCGCAAATTAATTAGAAGTAGCCTGTCTAGCACTAGTCCCAGGCCCTTTTCTCAACTAGATAATCGTTTACTTTATAGTAAGCCTTTTTACACAGCTTTTCTTTAATACATTTCTTAAATCAAATAACAAAACAATCACAAACATTTAACATGTACAAACTTCGATCAACATAATATTAAATAATATTTATTATAGATTGTAATTCATGTAAAGTCGCAATGTCTTTTGTGAACTTTATTCTAGGAAAGAAATTTTTTTTTTATTTATATGTGACAGATTTCAATTGAAAATCTTGGCATGAACTTTGAATATATATTTGAATCAAACCCTCTATACATTTGGGAAGTTAGTAAACTGAACCTGATACCTACGTCCGACAATAGCTATACTTGATACCAAATAATTTTTTGCATTCAAAAAGTTTTGTCATAAAATACCTTAGACATAATGATCTTTGGCTCATGACGCTCCATCGTTATAACTAATATCCGCCCGGATCGGCAAATTCTAGTAATTGCGTTCCTTTTGTTTTCTTCGCATGATTGACATTATAAGCGATTGTTCATAAATGACTAGTTAATGCTGCTGATTTCGCTTGCGTATAGCAAACTTGATATCGTAATTTTATCTTGTCGAAATACATTATTAAAATGGAAAATGGTGGTCATTCCAAAAATCCAAATTCAATAATGGTACAATCGTTCGGCAAAAAAAAAATAGCTGATTTTCGGTGGTATAGCGGCCATTTGGAACCATCCGAAAAGTATGGCAAAAAATGGCTGCATGACGATGATTAACTGTGCAAAAATTAGCCTGGTACAAATGGTATGGCATGACACTACAGCCTCTTATTTTTTATGTACTATCGGAAAATACTGGAATTTTTGTGAAACAAATCGTCTGACTTTCGTAATTAATCGACGAGTTCGACTAACGCCCACGCGATTGGGCCACCGGTACCAGCGCTATGACCATCATTTTTATTTTTTTCATTGCGAAAAAGGACCCCTGAAGAGCCACCATACTGGTACAAATGACCCAATATTTTGTGTCACTATCTCCCGGTCTAAAAGTAAACGCTACCATAATAATAAAGTAAATTATTATAAATACAAAAATTTAATTTATATATTTATCATCGCATAGTCTTTACGTGTTTCGGAACGTTTAAGGTCTGAACTCTGGCGTGATGTCTTTCAGTGACGTTTTTCATTTTTATCTGGAAAAATAAATATTTGATTAATATTCCTTACACAAAAAAGGAAAACACAAAAATTTACACAACTCAGGTTCAAGTTGCTATATACCTGACACTGATTTTCAGTGGTCTAAACCTGTCACGTGACTAATGTCTTACAGCGATCACGCCAGTCATAAATATCTGCACATTCCTGTCTCTTTCCATCATAGCGTAAACACAATTAAAATACTAAGCATTTAGTTAAAATAGTGCAAATAGACTGATTTAGTTTTTATGACTAAAGGCGATCTATCCTCTTTTTTGATGTTTGAGGGGGAAGTGCATTTGCGGATCCCATGCCACACACCAGAACCTCTGCTATTCAGACTGAGCATTACCCATTAAAACTATCTCGGGTAAGTTAACAAGGCCGCGTTAGAGAGACTTCTGGGTCGGTCGATAGAGCCCCGGTTCATTGTCTAGCTGGAATCTAGTAAAGTATGCAATTTTTTATGTTGCAATAATTGACTCAAAATTATACAAGAGTTGACCCTAACAAAATTAAAATAAACAATTCCAATAATTATTATGACGTAATCGAGCGACGGAAATTTAATAAAACTAGGATATCGCAAACATTTATCAGAAACTCAGTATTTTATTGAGTAATTACAGATTTCTATGATTTTACTATTGTATTTTATTTTATTCAGTGTTTATTTGAAAGTAAAATTATTCAGATGATTATGCAATTAATTATTATTCACATTGCGTTGAGGGCCGGAGTAGACCATTTCCAATTGAAGACAAATTCCCTTGGGTAAGAAAATAAATTCAATATACACTGGGTGTCTAAAACAATTTAAACTCGTCGTGGTGTTATAACAGCTATGTTCTACACAGCTGCCACGTTTATATGAGTAAAAATTATATATAATAAAAGTCAGTAGGTATTAAAGTAAGTAAAAAATTCTTACTTGAAAAACAGACAGGTTAAAGTTCAGGTTAACGGCATAAACTCGTTAGGGTCTGAAATTACAATGGGCGTTCCTCAAGGTTCAATATTGGGTCCATTCCTCTTTTTAGTATACATAAATGATTTACCCCAATTAGTACAGAATAAACCGAAGATGGTGTTATTTGCAGATGACACATCATTGATTTTTAAAGTAGATCGACGGTCACAAAATCGTGACGACGTGAATAACTCTATTCTTCGGGTCCAAAATTGGTTTACGGTAAACAATTTGGCACTGAATGATAAAAAAACTAAATGTATTAGATTTACGTTGCCAAATGTTAAAAGTAAGGAATGTGACATAATGTTGAATGAAGGAAAACTGGAATTTATTAATCAAACGGTTTTCCTAGGCATCACGCTAGACGAGAAGTTACAATGGGGACCTCATATCGCATCTCTAGCAGGGCGGCTGAGCTCAGCCGTTTATGCGGTTAGAAAGATAAGATATTTAACCAATGTAGAAACTGCGCGTTTGGTCTATTTTAGCTACTTTCACAGCATAATGTCTTACGGCATTTTACTGTGGGGTCGGGCTGCTGACATAGAATCCATTTTTATTTTGCAAAAGAGAGCGGTCAGAGCCATTTATAATCTACGTCGTTGCGAATCTCTCAGGGAACTATTTAAAAAGATTAATATTATGACAGTACCTTGCCAATTTATTTATGAAAATATTATGTATGTAAGAAAGAATCTACATCTTTTTAGTAAAATAAATGAAAGACATAATTTTAGTACTAGAAATAAAGATAAAATAGCTCAACCATCTTTCAGATTAGCCAAAGTTCAAAATTCATTTATGGGGTACTGTGTGAAATGTTACAATAAAATACCTTGTGACATTTTAAAACTAAATGAACGAAAATTTAAATGTTTTATTAAAAGTACACTTTGTAAACAAGCATATTACAAATTAGATGATTATATTCAAGATAAGAATGCTTGGAAACATGCTGGTCCTGCTCCATAGGACAATCCTATGATTGGCTCTATAGCCTGGACAAAATCAAATTGGTTGCTGATTTTTTGCTTATTATTATTATTATTTTTTAATCTATATAATGCTACAAATGTAATTATTATTATTATTATTTTTGTATCTCACACACTGTTTTGTTGTGTTTTTTTTAATATTTTTATTACTCTTTAATGTTAATATTCTACGGTTTCGATATTTGTAAATATGTGAGGAACATGTATACTAACTTTTTTAGTATAGTAGTTTATTCTAAGAGTACATTGTCTTCACATATAATTATTTAACAAATGTAACAAAATATTGTAAACCTAGTTTAAAAGAGTAAGTGTGGAGTTTCTTGCCCATTCTTCTCCACACGAAACTACCTTTTGGAAGGGGCAACTAGAATCATCTTTATATATATATTTTTTTTTTTGACGTTCAAAAGTGCCATTTTAGATGGTCTAATTGAAATAAACGATTTGACTTTGACTTTGACTTTGAAAGAAATTTTAAATATAATTGTGTCCATCATATATTTGGTTTAACGTTTTTATATTGAATCTAAATGCATTTGTTTATATCATTAAATCATGAGTCTGGTCAAGGGTTATCAAAGGTCATAAAATTATGCCGCATTCCCATTTCTATGCAACCATAATGCCGAAACTGTTTGGACTTTAGAGCATTTCAACCACATATTTATAAACACATTCATAGCTATTGAAATTACCTAATGTATTTGTTTTATATTTTACGTCAAATTATGTCCATTAGTGAGTTTAGAAATGAATTTAGGTTAGTTATAATGAATGCTTAACGATTTTAAAGGGACTAAGTGACTGGGAATGACTTTTAGTAGCTAAAGCAACCATTAAAGTTCATGATTGACTCTGAGGGTAAGGTAAACACGTATGTCATACACCAATGTAATAAGCATGGCTCGGGTATGTCAAAAAAGCATTGGATGTAAGTGTTGCCGTTATAGATTGAAAATGTGATAAATCGCCTTAGTTCAAATTGAGTTTACTCAATGGGATCTTGTGAATAATAGACTCTAAACAGATCAAATTAATTCACAAGAAACCCTATAATCAAAATTAAAGGTGTTCTTAAAGACGTAAACGCGTCCTGCCTCTCTCGTATAAAGATGATATCATTTTGACGTGTTCGCTCAATAAACTGTCTATTAATAACTCATTCCTTCCAAAGCTTATAAGTAAACAGAAAATCAATGCCGGGCAACTCGAGTAAATATTTGTAGCAATCAATGTACTAATCCCTCAGCTATCTTGTGCGTGTGTGATCTCGATTTCTGTGTCTTATATTAGACTAGCGATTTGCTCTGATTGCACTGATAAGAAGGATTTTTGAAATTATACTTCTTTTAGAATTTAGCGCGTTAGGGAAAAATGATGAGAGTATTTTTTTACGATACGCGCACACCGTCACAAAAAACCAACACCCTGAAGTTTTTTCTACATACGTAGAATAAAGATTTTTATCTTGTTACGCCAAAGAAGTATAACTTCTAACGTGTGTACATAAGTACACACACGTTTTGTTCCTGTATATTAAAATGAAAATTTTAATTTAATTTCACAAAATACCTACTGTTAGAAAACCGGCGTGAAGTGATGCAATAGGTTCGCCTTATTGTACTCGCGTTTCTTGCGGTGAGAGAGATTCCCGGAGCGTCAAAAATATGAAGGTGCAGAAAAAACTAAAACAAAAAAAATACAAAAATTTATTTTCATTAATAATAAATTAAATTGTTAAAAACTATAATATAATATCATGTTTGATTGTTGAAATGTTTCAATAAAAGACATTAAAAAGGTACACATTATCTTAATTGAGGTCCCATTAAGAATTAGTCCATGAATTTGTCGGGATTTCTTTGTTGGGGATTTTATTAATTGCTTTAACAAGATTTATAGCGCTCTTGTTGAGCTTGAGGTCAACTGTTATTGATTGAGTATTTAAAAAAGCGTAATTAAAGCTAGCATTCGCGTGTTTTTTATATTTGGTTTAAGTATCAATTTAATATATTCAGCTAAATTTGTATTTAAGTAGTATAAAATTACGAGAAACTTATCGATATCAGACCTCTATATCTACTATCTACTATCTACTATATATATAGTACCTATTATCGGTTTTATATACATAATTTAACAAAACTCTAATTAGTAATGTTTTCGATATGCCTCTTTAGTTTTGTTATGATTTTATTATGTTATCGAAACCGTGAATTTAATCTAAGTAAGTTCAGAGGAGTGGGGACGTGAAAAATAATAAGAAACGACGTGGCGTATGATTGTTATTGGTCAGCAGGATTTATAGCCTAACACGTGATGACAGTTGACACGCCATGAACTTGCACCTGTCTTTAGTCTGTAATTTTATCTGTGTTGTCATGTAATATTCAGGCAACGTATAAATAAACACGTCAAACTTTTAAAAAAATTATCCCATGAAAAAAAAATTGTCTAACCTTAAAAACAACAAAGATTGAATAATCTAGAGACAAAATAATTTTAAGTAATTAATGGTCATCAGTTTCAATTTAAAAAAAATCAGTGGCGCTACAACCTCTTTTGGTCTGGGCCTCAGATTGCTGAATCTGTTTCATGATCATTTTTAAATCTAATAGGCAAGTAGGTGATCAGCCTCCAGTGCCTGACACACGCCATCGACTTTTTGGGTCTAAGACATGTCGGTTTCCTCACGATGTTTTCCTTCACTGTTCGAGCTACTGTTAAATGCGCTCATAGAAATAAATTCCATTGGTGCACAGCCGGGGATCGAACCTACGACCTCAGGGATGAGAGTCGCACGCTGAGGCCACTAGGCCAACACTGCCCTGCACTGCTTCACTTAAAACATTCACTAAAATAGTTCAAATGTTACGCAATACATTATTAGATTAATCAAAGCGATCATTAATCATGAGTTAAGTGGACTGGTATAGTGTTATTGTATTTTAACAAGCGTAAAATACTGTTCATTTACTTTAAAACGATTTCATGTTCTAGTTCAGTGATTAAATAATTCGCAAAGTCGAGATAGAGTAATGTTTAAAATCGTTCCAGATACTCAGGTAGATTTGTTTTATTTTGAGAGCCGACAAAAATGGGATCGTATTGAATGTACTCGCAGATGTTAGTAATGTTTGGATCTCGAAGTTTTCTAGGGCATTCGAAGCATACATCTTTACATATCGCGTGTGCCTGCCTATACGAGGTGATCGCAGTTCACTTGTTTAACGTAATTTTTACAGTTTCACTGGTTTTCATTTTCATACTATCTGGTTTCTACGTATAGACCAGTACCTAATACATTTTGTGCTATCAATTAAATTATTTCGTGCGTTTTATAATTATTGAAAGGCCTTAGTAAAGTTATATTATATTTAAAATAATTAATTAGTAAGACAGCAGTGTTAGCTTAGTGGCTTCGGCATGCGACTCTCAACCCTGAAGTCGTAGGTTCGATCCCCGGCTGTGCACCAATGGAATTTCTTTTAATATGCGCATTCAACATTCGCTTGAATGGTAAATAAAAACATCGTGAGAAAAGCGCCATGCCAAAGACCAAAAAGTCGACGGTGTGTATCAGGCACAGGAGGCTGATCACCAACTTGAATTATTAGACTGACAAATGATCATTAAACAGATTATACAGAAATCTGAGGACCAGACCTAAATATATGTAAAGGTTATAGCCACTGATTTGTTTATTTTTTTTATTAGTAAGATTTATTTACTTAATGGAATTGAAATAACACATGCCTTTATATATTATGCATTGGTATTGAGAGGATATAGAAGTCACCAGAAACAGATGTAAAACGGTGTCTGCCTAAATTAGTACGCCATTATACAATCGTAATAGATATTTAATCTTAAAAACAGTTTCATAATGGCAAACAATTCTCTTTAATAATTAAGAAAGCCGCGTTATTGAACATGATTCGGTTACGTATGTTTACAAGATGAGTTAAAAAGATAACAGATACACATTCTTTAAATATAAACTTCATAGACGAGGCAATTAAATTAGTTATTTTGTTTTATTATGCGTCTAAATGAGTACAGTTATCAATTAATTTATGTAATTTAACTTTTCATCTATATGGCCGTATTAATATTATCAACGCGAAGACTGAACGAACTCTGTTGAATTTTGATATTATACAGAAGGTCGAGGAAAATGTGTAGTTTTAGAAATTGCATGGAGTAAAATCACATTGTAATTATTAAAGTGATTCATGTGGAGTAGAATAATGACGTTACCAGCAGTAAGAATACCATAGACAGTATTTAAAGAACGCCATACTGAAATTGATTTAGGCTATCTAAATAGAATGTAATGAAGGGTTCTACTGGCTGGCGAGGATTAAATCTTCTCGTTGTATGAAAGACATCGCATAGTAGCAATAAGGCCATCCGTTACACAATGAATTTTTTTTAAGGAAAATAGGTATTTAACGGGCGGTTTCGTTATAATTTAAGTGGCTCGTATATAAAGACACCTGAGACTAATTTATAACCTTGAGGCTTAGGTCAGGTAAAATGTGAGAGAGCCTATTGGGAGAGCGTTTTAGACGAAAGAATATTAAATTCTTTTGCACCAGGTATTTTTATACTTTAATTAAATAAAAAAAAGTATTAAGTAACTTTTTAAATATACGTTTTTATCGATGTCCGTAGCCCTACATCAATAATTAAAGATGTTATCTAAACTATACATTAATTACAATAAGGGGAGTGCTTCCGTAACTTAATTTAGGAGAAAATGGCTTGTAATTTGTGTTAGGTCAATCAATCGTATTTGACCCTTAATTATTTTGAAATGATTAGTGATTTATCGATTTTACGTTTTAAAAATACCTATTGAGAATTATTCGACATTTTACAGTAAGGATAAATATAATAATAATAATAATAATCTTTATTGACATTGACATATTTGTAATTACAGAAATCCTATGAAGACTCTGACACCTAAACTAGGCTTTAGTGCCTGTATCTCAGGAGTCAGTGGCTTCTCCCAATATAATTCGTAACAAGTGTCAAGAGAGCTTATTCAAAATTTTACAAGACAATACTTTTTATAGACATTTGTAAATTCCAGATATTACATCTAATTATCTTCTTACACATAATATACTTAAACAAAAATAACATATATTGAAAAAAATGTTTCAGTATAAATTACGATGAATATAATAGGTAGTAAAATAGGTACATACACATAAAATACTAAAATACATAAATATACATAATACATGAATATACATAATTATACATTTTACATATGGGTATATGTAACACTAGTATAAATATATAAATTATACACATAATTAATGAATCAAAATAACTAAAATATTATTGTAGCATGTTAGTTAAATAGATCTTCTGTTTCCTCATAATTTAAGGACAAAAGCCAAGTCTTAACAATTGATTTGCAGTCATGTAGTGAAAGAGGGTAGAAATTTAATTTTTTGTTTATTTTATTATATAGAAAGACTGAGAGATATGCTCGTTGTCGCCTTGCGAAGGTAGTACGGAATTTTGCTGTGGGGAGTACATTTGGTATACAGCGTTTGTTACTGCAAACCTCTGGGTTATAAGGGGTATGGACATGTTGTTTGGCTATTATATTAAAGACGAATAACTGTCTGACACTGAGGAGCTCACACTGTTTATATAAAAGTGTGGTTGAAAATCTGTAGGGTTTGAAAGTCATTACTTTTAGTAAAGATCTGTGGGCTCTTTCAAGCTGAATTAGATGTGACTTGCACGCTCCACCCCACACGCTCACGCAGTATCCAATAACCGATTTTACTAAGGCAAAGTAAACAGTGCGGAGTAGTTCAAATTCCGCGGCATAACGTAATTTTTTGAATGTCCAGATTAGTTTTCGCGTGCGTGCCGTTATAATCTCAATGTGAGGAAGCCAACTCAATTTATTATCTAATTCGATACCCAGGTATTTAATGGTATTGGATTTTGTTATATTAATGCAAGTACAATTGCGCTCAGAGACACATATGTGTATTTTAAGATTAATATCAGTCATATGGGAATTAATAGTTTGGAACTGAATATACGAAGTTTTAGAAATATTTAAAGTAAGTAAATTTTCCCTGAGCCATCTAGCCACCTTCTGCAGTCCGCTTTCGGCAATATTTTGTATCTCGGTCCAGGTGTCCCCATAAAAAACTATAGCCGTATCATCGGCATAGGTAAACAACCTGCAACTAGTTAGGGACATATTACATAGGTCGTTTATGTAAATAAGAAAAAGACTTGGACCAAGAATACTGCCTTGCGGAACTCCAAAAGTTACATTTGCGTCGGAACTAATATAATTATTAATCTTAACCCTTTGCACCCGACCACTAAGGAAATCTTTAAAAATAAGCAGGGCTGAGTCTCTTATTCCAATTCGCTCCAATTTGTCCACAAGTATAGGTATTGAGACGGTATCAAATGCCTTGGCAAGATCGAGGAAGACACCAAGGCACTTTTGTTTCCTGTCAAGTTTTTCTGTGACAAACTCAATCAAGCTACCCACAGCGTCTTCTGTTGACATACCCATTCTGAAACCAAATTGTGAGCTGGACAGAATATTGTACCGATTTAAAAACTGTATTAACCTCACGTTAAGCATCTTTTCTAGGATTTTTGATAGTGCTGTAAGCACAGAAATCGGTCTGTAGTTTGCAACACAATCCCGTGCCCCACCCTTGTGAACAGGAGTAATGAGAGACCTTTTAAAGACTTTTGGAAAGCAGCCTTCCCTAAAACATGTCTGAAACAAGATAGTAAGCGGCGATACAATGACATGTCTTACCATTTTTAGAAATCGAGCTGGTATAGAGTCCCAACCAGTGGCACAATCATTTTTTAAGCTTAAGATGAGAGATTCCACCTCAACCTCATCTGGTGGCATTAGTACGAAGGAGTTAGTCAAGCAATTAGATCTTGTACATATGTAGTTATACTTACACCCTGTAAGTTTTTCAGCTAGCTCTCTACCAACATTAGAAAAATAACTATTTATGTCCTCAACCGCATCCAATGCGTTACAATTCCTAATTAACTCATCGGCAGAAGATTTTTTACTTGAACTATCGGTGACATATTTTATTGCAGCCCAGGTTTCTTTATTTGATTTTGCACTTTTTAATAAGAATTTATCGTGTTCGCGCTTCAATTTTCTAAGTAATGAGCAACAAAAATTCCTGTACCTTTTATAGGTTATTTTAAGAATTTCATTTTGGGGGTCCCTTTTTAAATTAAGATGCAGTTTATCCCGGTGACGGATACAGCGAAGTAGGCCCGGAGTCATCCAGGGCTTAAGAGATTTTTTGCGCCTGGGTACACGGACTTTTTCAGTGTTCGCTTTAATAGCAGATGACAGAATTTCAACAAATCGAGTCGCAGCAGACTCGGCGTCTTGCTTGTTAGTCATAAAAGTAAAATCAGCCAATTCAACATATTTTATAGCTTCACTAAAATTTACTCTTTCAACAATGGAAGGGCACTGAGTATTAGTCCGTTTACTGTTAAGGGATAGATTTATTAGAATAGAGTCGTGATCAGTTACGGTGGAATTTATAACTATAACACTAGTTTGTAAAACAGTTTTAACCATTACATGATCGAGACAATTGCTTAATCGTGTTGGATATGTGTGGCCTGGCAGAAAACCCAATTCGCTGGTTAAATTTAAGTAAGAGTTACTGTTCCTGTCACCGTTTCCAGGTTTTATATCGATATTTATATCACCTATTAAAAATATATTCTTAGATTTTATAGATTTAACAATATCATTCAAAGCATTCAAAAAGCGCTCAGTGTAGTAAAAGGATGGTGATCTATAAATAGCTAAAAGTACAATATCTGGTACTATTTTAGCTAGCAGAAAGTTAGCATCTTTAGGATTAGGTTCTTCAATTTCGCAATTTATATTTTGTTTAGCATAAATTATAATACCGTCATTTTGATTTAAGCACTTTTTTGTGAAATAAGAATTATAATCCTTGAGACTGGGTATGGGTTTATTATCGTTTAACCAGCATTCAGTTAAAATTATTATATCTGGATCAAAGTACAGACGAGCTATATGGGCCAAGAATGCATCAATATTTTTGTAAACGCTACGGATATTTTGTGTTATAATTTTTAGGGAGTTTCCTGATTTTTTTACTAAATCATTACAATTATTTATATCACAACTGTAGGCAGTTGCCACTGTTATATTATCAATATCATTATTTATATTATCAATAAATCTAGCCATTTGTAAAATATTAAGCTTTTTGTCGCAGCTACTCGTGTCTGAGAAATGCTGACATTTTTACAAAGATAAGATCTCGATTTCAACATGATCACTAGACTAAGAATGTATAATTTTTTAGCTATGTAAAATACAATACAATGAACAGAGTATAAGTATGTATATAAAGTAAAACAATAATATAATATATAAAAAAATAAAATAATATCTTTAAAAACAATAATTAAGTGCCGGATTTTCACAAACAGGAAAGTTATCGTAGGCCGGCGGAGTTTCCTGGGGGCCTCAAAAAGTCATTGTTTTAGACGAAGTTTATTTAAATCACCCTCACTATCAATTCTAATATGCCGTTTACCTTCATCTTGTCTCAGGTAGGTTCTTCCAAATGAGGTCCAGCAGAATTTATATCCATTTTCCTGAGCAAATGCACGAGCCAGATAATTTAATCGTTTTCCGCAGGGTGATAGACATTCTGAAATAAAAAATGGCTTTGCTGGTCCTTCCAAACTTAAGTGTGCCGTGTTCAATTTGTTAGCAGAATTCATTTTGTTAAATTTGCGTGCCTTTTCAATAATACCATCTTTCAATATAACGCTGCCCAATTCCACAATAATTGCTCCATGTCCAGTTTTACTTTTTGTACGATAAATATCCTTAATATCCTGTTTCTGTATGGGAAAATCAATAACATCTGCAGCTTTTGAAGCAATTTTACATAAACTATCCTTATTTTCACCGGTAATCTTAGGAATATTTCTTAGTTCAAGTTTAGTTGAGGCAGACGTTCGTTCCAGCGACTCGATTTTCTTTTCAAGCTGATCAATATACAGACGATCTTCATTCCTCTGTTTTTCCAACTTCTCGTATTTAGCTTTCATATCTTCGTACTGCTTAGAGACAAAAGCAATGGAGTCTTTTATTTCTGTATTTTGTGTCAAGATTTCTCTCATGGAGGATTGCAAGGAGGTGAATTTACTTTCATTTTGAGAGTTTGCTTTAGCAAGCATATCCTTAATTTCGGTTATGAATTTTTTAATATAGGACTCATCCTGCTTGCGCCTCATAGTTACATTGCTTCGCTCCTCATTAGATAAATCTGGCGCGGAGCCCGAAAAAGAAGCTTTCGGCGCGTTCAACCTAGCTTCCTTTAAGTCTTCGGGAGTGGGGGTGCTGGGAGGTGTGCGCTTAAGAGGCATATTTCTGACAAAAGATGACACCAGAGTACACGAAAAAATAAACTTGGACCAGCCCCCTATAAATTTCCGCTACCCGCTATCGCTTATGAATTACGGCAACTTACAAAGCTTGCGTATCGATGATGCGCGCAGACGGAGCGTACAACTTAAGCTGTCTCACAAGTGTTGTCCCGTTCGCACAGATGCACTTACTGCAACGCAACTCATGCGCTCCTGGTACACACCTTAATTTATTCGCACGGAATTTATTTTTAATTTGATTTTTAAGTTATAAAACAAATAGAATGCACACGTCTAAACGCTTCCGCGGTCCAGGGGGGAGAGGATCTATTTTCAAAGGCTTGGAACCTACAATCTTATAAGGTTTTGTATTAAATATAGCCTGTGAAACTTTAAAAAAAGGGTGCGTGTACTTATGTATGCGCCTAAGAAGTTATACTTCTTTGGCATTATTAAAAATAGTTTTTGATTGCATGCAAATAATTAATTACAATTTAATAATCAAAGACTGGAAAAGGAGTCATTATAGTCAATAAATTCAGTTTACATTTGAAAAATTAAATAAATAAATATTTATTTTTATTCTCTTACATTAAATGTAACATAAATTCTATTATATTTCGAATGTGGTTTTTAAATTATGTCCAATGCCGTATAATCTTCCGTGGGCGACTTCATCCTGTTAATTTTGTGTCACGGTGCGCGCGCATCGTAAAATTTCACTCTCATAAATTTTTCATAACGCGCCTAAAGAAGTATAACTTCAAAAAAAAACACAAATGTTTCCAACTATTAAAACAATTAAAATACTAGAAATCATGTATAATATAATATCTTCATTTGTCTGCGTTTGTTTTCATTTAAAGAATCGCTTTGACAGTTGAAAAATCAAAGCGAAACGTCAAAATTTTACAGATTATACTACTCTTAAACAGGTATCCCTATTTGTTTAAGTATATTTTAAAATAAGTTCTACTAGGCATACTCAGTAGTCTAGCCTCTTTCTATAAATCTTCAATGCATGTCGAATATAACCCGATTGAATGGCTCCAATTTCAATCTCTATTCTTTCATTGAACAATCCTTGGAACGTTCAAAGTTGAAATACGTACTTTTGTGGACCAATTGCTTTCAATGCAAGGCATTTTAAATCTTATGTCTACACAATAGAGTCCACTTTTTCTTATAAAAATTCTTTCCACAATACATATTTATAGAACAATGATTTACGGTAACCGTGAGCTTCTATTTTCTAAGATATTTCTTTTGTTCGAATATGTACTGCAAATAAAATACTAAAATAAAAACAATAATTTCACCTCTGTATTTATCTAGCATAAACAGAAACAGGAGTTTTACATTATCCATTACATCAATCACACCAAAAGGCAGGTAATTACCGTTACCAACTGTGGGTTAATTTTTTTTAGTAGTATTACAGTTCATCTTAGCAGTGGCGTAACAATATGGTGGTAGGGCTGGCAAAATGCCACGTGCCCCCGACCCAAAAGGTAGACCCTGCCCAAGAGATATTATGTTCTATGGATGAATGTGAAGTCTCCAATATGCATTGGCCTAGCGTGGGGACTACAGACCATTCCTTCTCGCCTAAGACAGGAGATCTATGTACCAGAGTACGCTGAAAATCTCGAGATTTATTAAAATTAAACTGAGTACAACGTGACGATTTTCACTGTTACGGCCCCATCAAAAGAATTTTCCACGGGCGCCAGATAGTATAGTTACGCCATTGCCTCTTAGTTTAACTATAGGAAATATCAAAACTCATCTAAACATTTAAAATGTAGAACTGAATGAATTCTAATTATTGCCTCAATGATAGGATAGGACAGCATTTTCAGTGGCGGGTTCTTTGTTCGAAATATCATAATTGCGAATAGTAGATATTACTATAAGAAAACCTCTTTAATTTTTGTCCAATGCAAATTTGTGATTGTATTTAAATAAAAATACAATCACAAATTTTAATGTATCATTCGGCCGATACGATGGACTGAAATTTCATAGCGACTAAATCGTGTTTGCACTCTTCAACGATTTTTGTATAATATTAGAATTAGCGCATAAAAAAACGTTTGATCAGACATTACGCAATCGCAGTCTAAACAAACCGTTGGATTTGATTGAAACAAGATCTTACTAAAAAGTATTGATTGTTTTCGTACGGCTTCAACAACTGTAGGTAATAGGTTTTGCAATTGTTTGGAATTGGCACAGTCGCACAGATTAGTTTGCAGGACAATTTAATTAGAAAACTAGATTACTGTGCCGGTTGTAGTGTTTTTATAAATTTAATAAGCGTTCGTTACTTTGTAAAGGATTCAATGTTGTTTACTGCACAACAAAATAAAGTTCTAGATAATAAAATATATTTAAACAAATACTTGTGGCACTTTAACATTTTAAGATCTGGGCCGTGATTATTTATTATTTTCTAATTGGCAAGTAGGTGATCAGCTTTCTGAGCAGCTGTCGACTTTTTAGGTCTGAGAAATACCGGTTTCATCACGAACCTTCACCGTACGAGCGATTACGAGTGTAAAATGCACACGTAGAGTCCTTCCGCAGTCCATTAAAGCAAATCCGGGGTTTGAACCTGGGTTGGCATCTCATCACTCATAAGAGTCCCACACTGATGCCACTAGGCCAATACTGTTAATGATACAAAACTTTCATTTATGATGAGCAGAATGGAATCCCGTATAGGAAACCTAACCGATTTTTTTAATGGATTATTACTTATTGAGCTACTTATTTGAAATAATTCAAATTCACTTTTGAGTGTGTGTTCTTCAAAGGAATAAAATCATAATCAAAGCAAAGAAAAGCTAATAATACATAGTATTTTTATACTGGATATATTATTTATATGGATACAAACAGCATATTTTTACTGCACATTCTGAGTTATCAAGGCGAGTAACGGAAACACAGGGTTACTTTAAATAAACCGGGAAATAGTTACCTAGATATAAACATATTGTATAATAAGTATTACTAAAACTATAATATTACGCGTTAAACTATATTGCATATTCTGAGAATTTTTATGTGGATAATATTTTCTCAATCTGTTGGAATCCAAACAGTTCAGCTATAAAATACATGACACATACACCCATAAAAAAGTAATTGAGAACTAAGGTTACGTATGTGTTTATTTTTGGCAATAGATGCCAAAATAAAGGACAAAGAAGTACTTAGAAGTTTTATGGAAAAGTCAGTTCTGAAATCCTAGCTGCTAAATATGAGCTCCGTGTTAATTTCCTTAACAAATTTAGCGTACAAAATTTAACTATGTATTCTCTCTTAAAATTTTTATTTATTTCACGTAATGTAATGCGTAGGTACATTAATGTACATATATGTATATATATATATATAGTTGTTTGAGTGGTTTATGATATTGCTTTATATTGACTTCTTTGTTGTCGAATGATTTGGTGTTTTTTTGCGTTTTCACATCTTTGGCACAATGCCAGTGTTAGTTTGTGGTTATTCAAGCGCTTAAATTTTACTTCTTTTTGTTCTTTTATTTTTGATTCTCTACTCTTATGTATATTACTGTTCTTAAAATCTTATTTCTGATATAATTTCCGCGCATTTGACTGGCTGGCACCCGTGGCAATAATCACTTTTACGAAAGCGATAAAGGAATCTGTGTGCATACAACCTACAAGGTGTTACAAGATTTTACTACTTTGTGTCCATACACACAGATGAGGTTTAATTATAATGAATATTTTATTAATTTTTTTATTTATTTATTTATTATATAATGATCGTAAATAGAAAGAAGTTGGTGTGGTGGAAACACAAACTGAACACAGTTTTTCTGTCCACCAGGTCGTCGAACTTATTTAAATAATTAACTTATTACATACTTAGGCCAGTGACATACTATACAATATAACATTTTTACCATTAAACCATCAAAATTGCACGAACAACGTAATAAACAAATTGAAACATTGTCGCTCCTCAGTTAGCCGATGCAAGAAACCTGTTCTTGACGAGATTTCTCATTCGAATACAGGATGTGTTCCAATATTCGAATATGAATTAAATGACGATGTCTTATTTTTATTATGCATAATTTGCTATTGTTTGATTTATAAAGTAATTTTTTAATTTAAATTTAATATTGTTTCTTGTAATATTAGTAAATAGTGTAGCTGGTAACGAGTTTAATAGATTTGGAATAATATAGTCTAATGTTTTTTTCCCATATAAATTATTGTATTCTGGTAATAGAAATTCGTTTTTTAATTTTCTACGTGTTGTATAGTGATAGTGAGTTTTAGTTGTTTTAAGGTGATTTTCTGTAAGGTAGTTTTCATTTAATAATCCTAGCTGTATTTTCTCTTGTATAGGTATAATTTTGAAAAATGCAAATAGCTTTCTGTAGTCTTCTTTATATTGTGATTTTATTTTTAAAGGAGCAATTGCTTTTAAAATACGTATTTGTAATGAAAATATTTGATTAAGATAAGTTTTGCATGTTCTCCCGTAGCTGGAAAGTCCATATGTTATAATAGATTATGCTAATGTTTTGTATAGCAGTAGCAGAGTGTTGAGAGGTATTTTATTTTTTATTATAGTGAATTTGGCAAGTATCGCTCTTAGCCTTTCACAGACAGAATTAATGTGCATTTTCCAGGACATTCGGTCATCTATTGTAAGCCCCAGGTATTTGTGGTTATGAACTAATTCTAAGGCGTTGCAGTTACAGTTGATGGGGTACGAGTTATAGGAATGTGCACAAATGTGGTTGTGTAAGATTAAGTGGGGTGTACGTGCGCTTAGATTGTGACTGGATCGGATATGCATGAACTTTGTTTTATTCGGATTTAGTACAAGTCCCACGTCGTGGGACCATTTAGCCAATGTATCGAAATCAGATTGTAGCTTTGTTTCTGTTTCTTGGATGTTAGCCCCAGCGGTGCCCCAGCAATGTTTACTACAAAGGCTTAAAATTAAGGACTGTGTATTATTGTGTATGTGTATAGGGAAAAAGGCGACTTGGTCAGTCCACCCTGTAGATAATTAAAAGGATTTTACAATATAAGCTATTTTTATTATGAGTATGTTTTCGATTTTTTAAAGATTTTTTATTAAATTTGCTATGGCTCTCTTGTTTACATATCTCCAAAATAATTTTGATAGGTGTCTCTATAATAACTTGAAAAATATTTTGTTTAAACAGTAGGTCTCTCACGATAGTTGTAACTTTATATTATGTAATCCTAATTGGGTATACATATCTTTTTTTCCTAACTTAATTAAATGATTTTACTCTAATTATTCAATAATTATATCAGTTTTGTAAATGTGTTTTCCTTCTTAGACTATATTTTTAAGTGTTTAAAATATAATTTTAGTTAGCTATATTACCTAACCTAAAAAAGAGCGATAAAACAATGTTTTGTAGTACATACTAGGAATGAAAATAATATTAACCACAAACCGCAGATATCGTTATCATTAATTTTACCTAACATCTTAGGCTATTACACTGATAGTTATGGCATCGTTATTCTCTTTTATCTAAGTTGAATTTGTATAAAAATGTCCTAATAAATAAATATTAAAGGGCGACCCTTGACTTTGATGGAAATTGGTTCAAAGTGTTTCAAATATGAATATATTTTTTGCGAGTTTTGTTGGATCGGAAAATTATTGCTACCGAAGGATATATTTTTATTTCAACGTAGAAATTGTAGTTTATATATTTGTATTTTCTTAATTGTTTAATAAACTAGCACAATGAATTGCAAATTTAACGTTTTAATTATAAAGTTACTCCAGGAAAGTTAGGATAGCTTAATGTGAAATGGTAGCATTGTTCATCACAAGTCGTAGATTTCATTAAAAGAGATTAGTTATAAATTCCATGGAATCTACAAGATACAATCGAATTATTCAAATGAAATAATACAACGATAATTTTCGATTTTCGTTTCATTTAATCAAAAGATTTCATTCATTTAAATATCTGACATTTTGACTTTGGAGATAAGGTAGTATCACGTTTTTTTAAAAATAAAAAGTCCGGCTTATATGCGATACAATATCCCTAATGGCTGCAAACCTGATTTGCACGCGTAATCTTCTGCTGTCCACTAAGTAATTGGCTTTAGGAAATAATCTCCATGTCTTAGAGAATGTTTTAAACAATTGTCTATGTCGGGTAATCCTTACCTATAATAAAATGTAGTCTGTATCAATGCGAAAAAACAAAACAACAGATTTTTGTACAGTTTTCTATTAGTAAGGTGTAAAGGTGAATTCATTATGTAAATAGATTGAAACGACTACACGTTGACTACATGTTGAAAAATACACGAATTCCACGTAGCAAAGCTGCCGGCGGAAGCTGGTCAGTACAATTATATACAGGTTTTTGCATGTGAACATTTAATATAAAGTAGATATAGTATATATAAAGTATTTCTCTTTTTTAAATGAGTTTTAAATGCCAATAAACCAATTGCAGTCTTGCGATTCTGTAACTCACTTTTCGACAGACTTTTACAGAATCGCAAGGCAGTAGACTTCTCATTTTCACGTATAATTTTATAGTTTTGCGAATAATTTTATTCAAATATGCGGAACTAAGCAGGAAGTGCGTAAACAAAGTTTTTTATTATCTATTTTCTATACTATGCAATAATTGTATCTTAAAATCTCGAAATCCTTTGACACGATTTATATTTTCATAAAAAAAATCTTTGATAGATGAAAAAAAATATGGTAAGAGAATAATGAATACAAAATGTAGTGCTGCAGTTTTTAATTTATATTGAATTTCATTCTTTTCAGCTGACGCTTGAAAATTAAGCGAACGCTGATGAATTAATTAATCTTTTACTTTAATTTTATATGCTTCTTTTACAAATTATGTGATTTATTGTATATATGTATTACAAGAACAAAATATACACATCTTAGTTACTGACTAAACAGAATTACTCATTAATTTCTTTGCATTAATTGTTTAATTAATGAGTTCTAAGTTCATAAATGATATTTCGTGAAACAGTTTCCATTCACGCTGATATTGGAATATGATAGACGTGTACAGTGTACTGCTCTTATCTCTGGGCGGGAGCTCCCCAGTACAAGCTCCTTCCACTTGATCGTATTGAACGAAGAGCGATTCGAATCGTCGACGACTTGATTCCGTGGCGTTGCGTAGAAATCTCTCTGCATCTCCGCATTTATCATGGAGACTGTTCGGTCAACAGGAAACATCGGTGGTCGAGGCAGAATACAAAATTCCACCCGTATCACCTCGACGACACAACTGAGCGCTTTTAAGGCACTTTTTACCACCACTATGTGGAACCAGCTGCCCATTGAAGCTTATCCGTACCAATTCGACTTAGATAACTTCAAAATAAAAGCATACCAACTCCTAAAAGGTCGGCAACGCACTTGAACCTGGGAACGGGTAACATCAGGTGAGCCTCCTGACCGTTGGTTCCCAGTACTATATTAATATATATATATATATATATAAAATTTCTTAAGCTAACATGAACATAACATTTATTGCAACTCACAGTTCTCTAGCAAAAGTTTTAATTAAAGTCCCACTGCACTCCTTATCTTTTCACATGACTGCAATTTTGTACGAGCATAAAAATAGCAAGATAGCTTTCTAGTCTCCACTTAGTTAAGTTTTTAATGGAGTTTCTAGCCTTTTGTGAGTTATCCATATTATACGTGTAATAGAGAATTTTATACTTATACGCTGCACTCTAATACGTAAATATTAGTAAATAAAACAAATAGTTAAATAAAAACACATAGTTTAATTTCCAATCATGACAAAAACATAATAATATGAAGCTAAGATTTTTTACATTTTATACATTATTTTTATCTTGTTATATCCTATATCCTAGCTACCTTCACTACCGTCAATCGGCACCCCTTCACGAGCAAAAGTCTCCTCCAGCTTTTTCCAAGTGACTGGCTTTCTTTCTCCAGTCGTTTCCTGCTATTATTTCTATTTATTCTATCCATCTTTTTTTTACGTAAATATTACGGAACTGATCTTTTGGTTAACGACTTATATACTAACTAAAAGTCTTTTATATGTAATTATAAAAAAAAACAGAATCGATACAATTTATTGTTCAAAACCGAACCATCTTGAGGAAACCTCCTTAGTTAAAATCTTTCTTATAAAGATCAAAGACGATGTGAAAATCCAAGAAATTTGTGGATAAAAATACATAACTACGAAATTTAGCACACCTGCTTGGAAGTCCAAATTATATCCGTGAACTGAAGGTATACTTAAGCCCCTCTTACCCTCCGGGGTATACACCATTTTATGAATACTACAGTTATCTATCTATCTATAATATTTTAATGCGAAGAACTTAAACAATTATACTTAAAATATCTAGATAAAATACATTTTAGAATTTATTTTATTTACGTCACTTTATACAATTATTTTCTCCTGAAACAATACACGAAACTACAGCTGAGCTTTAACAAGAACAAAAGCGCGATAACGAATTGTAGCGTCGAGCTTTCATATCATTGTTTTAAATTGTTGAATGTAGCGTAATGTGTGGAAATATATCTATATAGAGTAGTAGTAGAAAAACTGATCCTTGGAAACCCTTTAGCTATGCGTGTCCCTAATCCGAGCTGAGAATCCTCCAATGTGCGTAAGCATTCTTTCATACGCACTGAAAGTATGGATCCAATAACTGGTATCTGCGTGCAATAAATATAAATAATTATGTGGGAAGTCTGGGACGTTATATAGGGCAAGGGGACCTTTGTTCTACCACGTGGCTTTCTACGCAGTTTGGGCTTTTACGCCGTAGCTGTACACCGTAGGGTCATATTTCATCAGTATTCGAAAGTTGTCTGTAGTGAGATAGAATCTGTATACAAAGAAAACACTGAACATATATGAAAATGTCGCGCAAGATTACCATAGAAATCAAATCGGCTGGGCCGTGTTAAAATATATCTTCATCTATCATTAGAAATAATGTATCGCCTATTCTGAACATACATTTTAATTAACGTATCAAATAATATATATAATAACTAGCGGACCCGACAGGCGTTGTCCTGCATGATATTTAAAGCGATTAGGATATTTGTGAAACTAAAACAAAAAAAACAAATCGGTGCAGTCGTTTAAGAGGAGTTCAGTGACATACACACGTACAGTAGAATTATTTATATGGAATCTATCCTATGTTTTAAATTAGATCAAACTGCACACGGTGTGTAAATTTGATTGAAATCGGTTTAGTTGTTTAGGAGTCCATAGCGGACAAACAACGTGATTTATAATTATTAATTAATATATATTAAGATTAATATCAAACCACCGCCTGTCTACATTAGAATATGAAATTCGAAGGTCGTCGTTTTGAGAACTGGTCAAACAATTCGTTCGATTGAGGCTATGTTCACATGTAACGCGCGTCAACGCGCGATCAAATTTGAAGAGCGTTCAGTTGATGAGCGCTAACGCGCGTTGCTAGAGTACTCGTCAGTCTAGTTCGGTAGAACGTAGAAAATGGACGTGGAAGAGGCTATTATTTTGTGGTTATATTATAAAGAAAAATATAGAAAAAGAAAACGTACACATTGGGTTCATCCAATTTTGAAAAAAAATACAAATTATATTATATTTTTTATACAGATTTGCTATATTCCAACTTGCTGACCTTTTTTCTACTTCATCGATTAGTAAGTCGAAGTCAATATCTTTAATTTCACTCATTTTAAAAGCGAGAACAAAATATAATTACGAAAATTAACAAAATTACATGCGATCGCGATGAAAGCGCGCGCTCATCTGAACAGCAAACGGACATTACATTAATATCAAAGCGCGCGTTAACGCGCGATCACCTGCGTCTAGAGACTTTTTCTCTGAGCGCCGCGTTGACGCGCGTTAACGCGCGCTCATGTGTACAGTTGTATGAAAATACCATAATCTCTAGTCGCGCGATTTGAAAACGCGCGTCAAGTTTTTGCCATCTGAACATAGCCTTATCGAATATATAATATAGAATCCACCCACCCTACAATAATCAAAAAATTCTTGACACTCACGTCAAATCATTTTTAGTTCTTTCACTTCAAAAGTACCATTTCTCATTTCTCTGAATGTTTGACAGCTCATAATTAGGGTCATCGGTTTTGGCTTTTCGCCCAGTTTGTCACTTTTGTCGGACAAAATCACTTCCTAAAGCTATAAGTGCTTATGATTCATTCATTCGGAAATTTTTAATAATTACCTATGAAGAGGAAAATTATTCGGGACCTTATAAGGCTTATTAATAATAATGAGAATCAACTAGATAGTTTAAAGAAAAACTTTTTAACCGGATTAAAGTTATGTATTATTATAAATTTACAATTATTTAACATAATTTTGACCGTGACCACGCACGCTGTAAAGCTCGCGAAACGTCGGATAACAGTTTTTTCTTTAAATGTCAATCAAAGACAACATTATGTGCAACAGTACGGACTGGAAAATGCAAACAAAATTAGACGACTGGAATTCAAGAAAACAAAGGCATCTCGTCTCCTAGCATCCATACATTTTCTTAAAAGATGCAGAGACCACAACATCATCCTCAACTGTGTACGATTGGCTCCAAGAAAGGACATAGTCGGACCTGCAAAATCCTTGACGCGTAAGCGAAGTCACGTAGGTTTTCTGTTACCTTAATATTACAACACCTATACCGGGTATCAGATTTTATTCAAAACGTTCGTTTTACTCCCTATTACGAATAAGCGGTCTATTCCAAGCGAATAATAATTTAATCGTAGGTATACACACAATAAAGCCGATGTACTAGTACGTAAGTAATAAGTTTAGTATAATTTCTATAAGATGTCTGTCAAAGTTTTCAGTCCTTGTATTAAACTTTTGACATACCTACCTAGTTGAAAATTCACAATATTCTGTTCGTAAAATTTCAGACGTCGTCAGTCTTAAACTTCCTCTTTGGTTGTACACTTTATTTCTAGACAAAATATATTTACCAAAATCAGCTCTTTAAACAATACAGTAACTTAAATAGCGTAATGATCACTTTATGTTATATTCGCGTTGATAAAAAAAATAATTAAAGTGTCATCACTTTAATTTGAATTATATTACTTTTAACACTTGTACATAAACCCATTTTACTCGCAAAAATACACTTTAAATTACAATACAATAAATCTATCCAAGTACACCAATTATTTTTATTGTTTTATATTCACCACAATAATCAAACCCTATTAAAAACATCCCGTCATAAAGTTGCCAGAACATAAAATTATTAAAGTTATGAATATCCAGCCATGCAGGATTCCCGCTCATTAATCATTTGAACTAATTAACACGTGGCACAGATAAAATAAAAGTCCATAGAGAAATTGCTTGTTTAAATGAGGTTGATCACGATTGAGTATTCACTTAATTCTATTGCCATAATAAAAAGTATTGTCCTGGGAAATGTTTTATTTTAGACTAGAATAATAAATGAAACCGAAATAATCCATGGTGTTGCCATTGTAACTCAATGTGTCATTATTTAATTTTATAATACTAGTTGTACAATATACCATATTCGAATATTGAAATGTGTTTATAGTCTATGATACATTATTTTTAAATAAGCCAAAACATAACAGATTTTAAAATTGCCTAAATATAATTTCAAACAAAACAACTTTGCATTATAAAGCTCTATAAATTATACATAAAATATGGTTTGAGTGCCTTAATCTATATTTACGTCGATACTCAGTGGTTATTACGGCAATTTGCGCAAAAATATTTTTCTAACTTCGTAGTGACGCATGTAGTTTCTCTTGGTAATAAATAATAAGAAAACCGAGTGTATAAAATACTGCTCTTTATTGTTTCATGATAATATAAAGGCGTTTGAGGAATTATACGTGGTGCTGAGTTATACGCGTTCACGTAATAATGAAACATTCATTAATTAATAGCCCGACTGTTTCTCATTAACTATTAACAATCTCATTTGCAATTTCTATTATTAACCGACTTCAAAAAAGGAACTGTAGGTATATATATTTTTATATGTATTCGCGTAAATTCGTTATATGTAAACCATTTGCGTTGATCATTTTTTTTTGTTGGTTTGAGTTATCCCAAGGATTCCTTCCTTCCAAGCATATCTCTATCTATCAAGGATCTAATGATCAGAGAAGGAGAATCAGAGAAATCGAGGGGAACCTCCGGAAATCTATTCAAAATCAAAAAAATTGTGGATGATTATTTATAAATATTGAGTAGTAGAATAGTATTGATAAATTAGTAGACTTAAATAGTTTAATTTACAAAACGAGTCAACGCGTAATATTTTCATTTGTTATCCTGAGTATTAAAATTAAGAAAATATACATTTAATTAAAACTTCCTTTCCTTACAAACGCGTAATTACATTATTTAGATAACTCGTATCCAGTTGTGAAGGACTGCCTTTACAAGTCAAATGTATTAATAATACCTTTTATGTTTTCTTAACATAAGGAATGCTTTAAAGCCCCCAAGGCATATAAATTTTGTCACGGCCTTATAAAACAAAGAAAATAATTGAGCTAACTTAATGAGGAATTCGCGTGATACTCATGAGTACCTAAGTTTTAGCTATCAGGCCAAGGCTAGACATTATTTAGGACATCAAGTAAATACCTTGTTCAAAGCTTAGTGCAATTGTAAAGCTTAAGGTGCTTAAATTGTGGCCGCTTCAAATTTGTATTTCCTTTTTCTACACTATTATTAGAGAGAGGAAAGACTGTTTGTTTGCATTGAATATTCTCCAAAATTTTAGAATTGATTTGTAAAATTATTTCACCATTAGAAGCCTAGGTTATCCCAGATAAACGGGTCCCATCCCAGATGGGCTATAGATTTTTTTTTAAGTTAGGGTTTTGTATGAAATTACGATTGTCAAGGTGTAGGTAGACGTTTATTCGTAATCGTTTATTTAAAGCTCAACTTTATAACTTTAACGTATTTTTTGCGGTTAACAAGAAGAACTCGGCTGCATGGTATTACAATAAAGTGCAGAAACATTAGAGATAAGTGACTATTTTGTATTGCTATAAAATTCTAATGGAAGGCGTCAATCAATCAATTTAAGATATCAACTAGTGCTTAAAATAACTTACAAACGGCTTCACCGTAGTTTCTTCATAGTAGCCACTGTCTCATCATATTTTATTTTTGTTAGACCGTTTGTATTGTTAGTTACTGAATACGAAGCAAAGATGCATGTACCTACGTTTGCATTTGTATCCATCATCTCAGACTTTGTCATTTAACTATTATTAAATTTGATTCTAATCTTTGTTAATAATAGGGAATAAATTTTTAGTATAATAGTTTTAGCTTAAATAGACTAACACTTAAGCAATAAAATATAAAACATACACAGACACACACCCACACACATACACATAATTTACACCTACACACATACCCTATGTGGTTTCCTCTATATATTGTAATGTAATGTATTGTATTGTATTGTATCTTCTGTCGATCCGAAGTGGTGGAGGCCTGATGACCTGTAACACAGGTACTATTACCTTTAGCAGGCATCAGTCTCACACAGACTTGCTTTTTTCATAAACAGAAGTATAATATAACTGTCACTTCCTTATGTCCTAAGTTTAAGTTTTTGTGAGAAAAATAAATAAATAAATAAATAAAAAATAAATAAATTTAACATTAGAGTGCGAATCCAATAGCAAAAAGCTTGTACTGTGTAATGTTTTACAGGAGTGATATTTTCAAAAACATTCGTGTAGCCCCAGTTTTCCGTATCTGGTTCACAGGTTCTCGACATACATTGGATGAATAGACTTTAATGAAACTTGATGGTTGCACGTTGCCTTTACAAATTTGCTGGGACTCATCCTTTGAGCGGTGATATAAATTCTCTGTACTATGAAAGTTAACCTGAATTGTATAGAGACATTACTAGAAATAATTTTACATTTAAAAAAAAATAACGATTTGTTTATTTATAATGAAATCATGAAATTAATTTAATTATAATGAATAATGTTCGTCGATTTATTACATTAAAAAAAAACATCTTTCACGTAACTCACACACTGTTAATAATTTATTTTTTATAAAGAATAATGTAAAATCTATAGTTTCAATATTTGTGAATATATGAGCACCATGTATCTACATAATAATAATTTAGTTATCTACTACATTGTTTTTTATAACACCATGCGCTTATTTTATTTTAGTATAGTTTTCTTATTCTACATGGTGTTCACATATTATTATCAAATCAATGTATACAAAGTATTGAAAAACTATTTTAAAAGAGTAAGTATGGAGTTTCTTGCCTATTCTTCTCCATATGAAACCTTTGGATAGGGGCAACTAGTCATTTTTTTTTAAATATGTAAATAAAAACCTTGTAATTTTGACTTTAAAAGTGCATTTTTAATAGGCCTAATTGAAATAAATGATTTGACTTGATTTGACTTATCAATATTGATGAATGTTTTAGGTGACACAATTTTATAAATGTCATAATAATTGTACCTTATAGGCCGGCAATGCACTTGCGAGCTTTCTGGCAATGTGAGTGTCCATGGGCACTAACACTTAACATCAGATGAGCCTCCTATAACTTAAAAAAACAGTACAGTATAATAGGATTAGGACATATGTGCCTGGACAGTTCTTTGTAAGTAAGATGTGATAAATAGGGTACCTTTCGGGCTGATGACAGATTTATGTGACTAAAGCTCGTGTTTAAAAAGTATGACTATCAAAAGCTTCCTACATATTCTGCCGTTAAAATACCCTGTCATGTTGATAAGTACTGACAATAAAACAAATTGCATGCCACTTTGCACGTCACCCCAGGTGAGGGGCCAGACCGGAATAAAGGCCGGAAGTTTTCGCGGCCAGACTAATATTTTAAATGCAAAAGTGCGTTTGGCTTTCACGCATACTAATTTATACAGTAGAATTTATTTGATTATTTATTTATCTATCTTTGGTAGTATGTAACCCTAGGAGGATGTCTGGAGTGAGTACCACAACACCTCTCATTGTCCATTGCTGACAGATAAATATTATAGTATCACTAGCTGACCCGGCAAACGTTCTAGGAAACATTTTTATACATTTTGCTCAATAAAATTAACTATTTACTTTACTAATAAATAGAGGTTGATCGTACAGGTGTGAAAATGAAGACTTGTTTGTATTTTTTAATGCCACATAATAAAAAACTTATCACTTAGGGATTTGAAAGATAGATATAACAATGAATATGAATATAACATTTCATAAGAATCGGTCGAGCCGTTTCGGACGAGTATGGGAACGAACATTGTGACACGAGAATTTTATATATTAGATTAACCACTAGATCGAACATAAGTAACTTCAAACTGTTTTGTTGGATTAACGATAGATATTATAATACTCTTAACGACCGACTAGACTAAATAAATATTGTCTTTTTAAATAGTATCTTTTAGTGGGTATAATGCCCCCAAATCATTTGGCACTATCAAGTGTACACGCGCGTGACGACCGGAACACAACTTGGTGCATCGTGCTTGCTTCCGGCATTTAAAAGCGTTGTAAGAGGCTTTTTAGAGCTTTAGAATTTCGAATACACGAATTTATTCCTCATGTTCGCTTGAAAAAGTGTTTATTTTTAAAACAGTTTTTTTTAAATATTATTATTCTTAAATCTAATTTTCAACTTAATAAGTTAGCTATATTAAAATAAAAATAAAATAAAATATGTTTATTATGGAACATAAGATACTTGTATCACTTATTCCACGTCATTAAATTTTAAGGCATCGCTACTCATCGGCAAAGAAGACAGAGGGTGTAGGCCGAGAGAAAAAGCCGGCGTAAAAAACTCTCGGTACTCTTTTTCTTTTTTACTCTTTTAAAACAGCAAATCATCAAACAACAAAATTATATTAAATTGCTTATTTATGTTCCTCCTTGATGAATAGGCGTAACCACACAACAAAAGAGTAGTAAACACTAAACTACTTCGTGATTAAACGCCCTCGGAAACTGAAACTATTAATTTCCCTTCAATTTCCCGAAAGGTAAAAGGAAATTGGAAAATGTAATCTTTAACGAACGTGCTCTGTATGTGACTTGCCAAAACTCTTTTTATAATCAAACTGTTTACATTTTATATCAAGTCAAATATTTTGTAATACATTATGAATAACCGTCTATACTGAAAAATTTTGTTTGTTAAAAATTGATATATGTAGGTATATCTATATATATAAAAATGAAACCCGTTTTCCGTTGTCACGACATAACATGAAAACGGCTTGACCGATTTGGCCAATTCTTTTTTTATAATATTCTTTGAAGTACGAGGATGGTTCTTACGGAGAGAAAAATTATAAAAATTGAGTGAAAAACTCTAAAAACAACACTTTTCTATATTACCATACAAAATATTCGTAATAATACTTAAAAGTCAAATACCATATCATTAAGTTCAAGTGTTAGTGGAGGCGTTCCGGGAAAGTAAATTTTTATTTTTTGACATAATGTATTTGTTGTCTTATCAACTTTCTTTTTTTTATCTTAGCTAGACCGGTGTCCCGAATAGCAGAATAAGTCTTTTTTAAAAATAAAGAATTCACTGTTAGGCGGTACGATGTTCGCCAGGCCAGCTAATATATATATAATGAAAATTTTAATTACTATTGCCGAATCCGCCGGGCTTGATTTAAGCCCTACATCACCTTCATGATATTTCTTCATATATAATGTAAAAAAACTCACTATGTCGACACGTAGCGTAATTTTTTTTGTTTACATTAACAGTATCAAGCAAATTTCGATACAGAAAAACCCAGTCCAGCCCCAAGGGGTCTCCTATGGATCCTATCTTAATTGAGTTCCTTAAATATCTAAATCTTAATCTGCTAATCAAGTACCACACGAGGAACAGTTGACCTCTGTTTTCGTCGTTCTTATCTTTTAATATTAGTTAAGATACCGTAATGTATAAAAAAAGGTTTTATGGTCTGAATTCGGCTGAAGTCATTAGATATTTGATGCGTTTTTATTGCTTCAAGAAAATGAAAGACTAATTGCGAGTCGTTGAAAAACTTGTAGCCTAATTAAAATCTTTTGAAACATAATCTGAAAATGTTACGGCATTTTATAGACATAAAAAATATACTTACTAAAAATACTGCAACAATAATATGGCAGAAGAGAACAAGTATTATGGTTTGACATTTGAAAGTTATTTAGTCACGTCAGTTCCTATTTACGGATTTTAAAAACAAAAGAATATACACTAATTTCCAGACATTTAAAGCGTCCGTAAATGAGATTAAGGGTCTGTGTCACAATGTATGGATAAAGTACCAAATAGCTATGCAACACATAACATATTTTGCAGATAAATTGTGCTATTTATCTGGCAAATTTTTTTTACATGACATTCATCGGACTCATAACTTATGATGGACTTTATGTGACGAATAGCGCTATCTGACAGTCGTGAAACGCAACTATAGTGTTTATCCTACTAATAAGTAATAAATAGCTAATTTGGAACTTATGTAGAACTTATCCGTACATTGTGAATAGAGTATCAAATAAGTACTTGAAACAAAGTAAAAAGTTTCCAAATAAGTAAATGAAAAGCAAAAGAACCCAGTCTATTGACTTTCGGAATTGAATAATTCAATTGATTTGATTTCTGATTTTATTAGATTTTAACATTTACGAATTTGCCTTTATTGACAGTATTAATTATCATATTTTCAGATGTACAGGAGTGAATCACTGCAACTTTAGACTGGCCGAAGACTACCCTCCTTCAGAGAGCTGGGCACCAGGCGTGGTGTTCATAAAATACGCATGTTTTGATGGTAAGTAATAACTTAATCAGGTACCCTTAAGGGATGTACTAAGGGTCACATTTCTATGACTTGTCATCTCTGTCCTATGGTATCTCATCTTAGATTGTCCATCAAGTAGAGATTACGGAATATTGCGATTTTCTATGTCTGCATGATATGCGAGAATGTCTGTCCTGTACCTGTCGTACTGCAAGTTCCTAGATTGAAGCTAGACACAATATCGTTCCCTTGTAAAGAAATATAATCAGTATTTAATGCTCAATGAGACGCAGGGTTCACATAAGACATTTTATTCCCTTAAGGTTAAATCTTAACAAATTATTTATTAATCTTAATGTTAAGGTAATTAACAAATCAACATCACATGTTTGTCATACAAATTACGTTCTCATGACCACAAGATAGTGAAAACTAACAAAACTTTCTAGATTAGAAGTCGGTTCCCTATTTATGTAATTTCCTTTAAAAAACTTGGAAATCATGTTCCACAATTGTTTGCTTACATTTATACGTTCACCAAATTATTTTTTAATGTGGAGTTGTGTTCCTAAACAGACTAAACGCCAATAATTACGGCATCTAGAAATTTCTACTCGTAAAAACGGCCCTTCTTTTTACAATAACGGTAGAAAGGTAGGGAGGCTTAGTGATTTCGCCGGCCTTTATGGCCGCAATTACAGAATAGGGAAGCCCTACAAACTCATCTTATAAAAATAATATAATTACTACAGATGTATAAAAACAGTGTTGGCCCAGTGGTTTCAGCGTGCTACTCTTATTGGTGATGTCAAAGGTTAGATCCCCGGATGTACACCAATGACTTTCAGTCTATGGTGGAGGAAAACATCGCGAGGAAACTGGCATATATCAAATCCAAATATCGATGACATGTGACAGACGGAGGACAGGAGGCTGATGACCTAATTGTTTGTGAAATAGAAATAATCAATGAAACGGATTTATTCTGAGAACAACACCCATATTGGGTTGTAGTGTCACTGGATTACTATTATAGCTTTATAAAAGTCAAAAGTCAAATCGTTTATTTCAATTAGACCATCTAAAATGGCACTTTTGAACGTCAAAAAAAAAAATATATATAAAGATGATTCTAGTTGCCCCTTCCAAAAGGTAGTTTCGTGTGGAGAAGAATGGGCAAGAAACTCCACACTTACTCTTTTAAAATAGGTTTACAATATTTTGTTACATTTGTTAAATAATTATATGTGAAGACAATGTACTCACTATAATGTAAATATATGTACTTACTATAAAAGCCAATACATAAGCGTACATTAAATAAACGGTCAATATGTTAATAGAAGTTGTAAATTGCCTATCAAAATACACGGAAATTGTGTGTAATAAAATTATCTACAATTTGTATTTAATTTAAACTATAGCAGCGCTATACCACAAAGACTGCTGTCAACCGTGAAATCGATTCGTCCATTTTGGACAGATGCGTGATATTTGTGACGTCACGCCTATCAAAACCGCTTGTCAATTGTTTGATAGAAAAATATTAGACCCCAATCTATAATGCGTGTAATGGTGTTATTGAGTTTATTTATATACCGAAACGAATAACATAGAACAGTAAAATTAATTTATAATATCGCTTATGTATTAATGCTTAATTTACTTAGTACGGCTATGTTGAGAATCTGAGATACCTTAATAATATTGACAATACAAATTAACAAAAAAAAACGTGTGTGTACACGCGTAAGAAGTTATATTCTTTGGCGTAACAAGATAAAAATATTTTCAAAAATTTTATCTTTCGCCTTATTCTACGTTTGAAGAAAAAATATAACAATAGAAAACAATTACGCTCATCATTTTTCCCTAATGCGCCAAAAGAAGTATAACTTCAAAAAAATACATTTATTTATTTATTTACACCATCTATGCCAAACAATAATTATAATATATGTACTAACTTACATACTATCATAAAATACTGATAAATGTTATTTCTTCATAAAAAAATTAAAACATATGCATCTCTCATTCATCCCAAACCTGTCACAATAATATCCAGTTCTGGTGCAGATCTAAGGAAACGGTTTAGTATCGAGATCGTAATTGGTGATTGAATAAAAACTGGTCTTAAATTTTATTTATAGAATAAGACCGTATAATAATAATTATAGACATTAAATTGACACAAACGTGATAAAGAGGAAACATACATGTCAATGTTTATTAATTAGTGTTAACTTCTTCCGACATATTATATATCTTAAATCAAAATCATTTATTCATATAGGTAACACAATGTACACTTATGAACGTCACAAAGAAATTTACTTTAAATGCTTCTAATTTTACATTTACTGCCAGTTCTCAAATCAAGGGCGGCGAACGGAAGAGAAGAACTGGCAAAAAACTCTCCGCTACTCTTTTTAATCACCAAGTTTTTTGTTTTACACAATGTTTGCCAAACACATCTATTTAAACAATTCTTTATGTTAAACTCTACATAGTTATATAACAAGAAAGTTCTTATGAAAATGATGAGCCCATATCCTTGTTATAAAAACGTCATGTCCCTCGAGATTTCCTGAGGAGATTTATTGAATGGGCTGCAAATGGGCACGTGTCTGATAATACTTCGTTAGGGGCCAATTTGAAGCAGGCTAGTGGTTAAGCGTGTAATACTCAACTCTGAGGTCGTGTGTTCGAATCCTATACAAATATGTATGAATATTTCTGCGCGCAACTTGTTCGTACCGTCAAAGAAACAACGATAGGAAACCGGCATGTCTTAGACGCAAAAAATTATGACGTGCAACAAAATCATGTTTTGTGAATATCCAAAAAGGATTGAAGCGTATGTATGTAGGGTTTTTAATTCATGTACCTATTGGGTAGCAGATAAGAAAATTAATTTAATATAGGGAGTCATTAATCATTTACAAAACAAATTTTGAGGCACATCTATCTAAGGATGTACGGTGTGTACCCTTTTTACCCCCTCATGTATCCGACCTTATTAATCTTGGTTCTGTGGGCTACAACGAGTTTAGAGTATGCCAAGAATTCGCGCTTGTGATGTAATTAATAAAATTGTTACATGGCAAGGAGAGTAGTTTAATATTCGGCAGTATTACAGTGCCTTAGTTTCAATGTGCCTGATGGGTACGTCAGAAGGTGTTCGTCTGCCGTTCCTTCATGTGCCCACAGTTATGACAACCTTCTGAAAAGGGCACATATGATTCGGTGTATAATTTTAGTTAACGAATTACATAGGTTAACGGATCTTTTTATTGTCCGTTGAGTGAACTGACAAAAGTTATATTATTTGCCTATAGTATTTTTTTTAAATCAGGCTTTATAAAAAAAATTTAAAGCAAGCAACTAGCAGATATTTTTTCCGACCTTTAGAAAGTCCTAACTCTAAACTGATGTCTTCTAGCATATTCCTAACACTATCAACTTCATTTGTACTATTTTTGTGAAAACACCTAAATGTAACCCATTATACAGGACTATTTGAAATAATTTAACAATTATTCCTCTAGGTTTGGGTACATTTATTTACACGAACGTTAACGCGACAATGTGATAATACATCCAGTCAGCTTATCAAAAGCCATAATAGTAAAAATAAACTGCTTTGGGAAGCACGTCCGCCAGTTTAAGTTGAACTTTAAAATTCAATGGTTTGAATAATTTAACGGCGAGCTCCAGTACCGTTATTGGGTAAGGTAGGTCACGTAAAATGGCTGATACCAAAATGTTAAAATTTTAGGGTGTTGAAGTAAACTATTGTTATTGACACGTGCGTATTTTATGGGGAATCATAGTGATGAATTGCAGTTTCGAATAAGCGAACTTGAGTTATTTATGCTTATTGCACATTAAAATATTAAGGTGACCAATAAAACTTTATTTTCTTTTAAAAACATATTTTTCTTTGGAGTGGATTTTTTTTGCTAAATGAGGATGTTCGTCTAATAATGTAGCCACATCCAAACAACTTTCATTTTGCATATTAAATTTGACTGTTAAGACGGCAGATAATGTTTTTACAGAAAGTTGCGACTTCTCACTGCTCCAATAATCATTCCCTAGTGAAAATACCCTTTCAACAGCAGGAAATTTCTATTAAAACTAAATTATATTAATGAGTACTTTCAGAGTACAGGATTTGAGAAGAGCACGTTATAAAAAAGAGTACAAACATTTAAACGTCGTTTTAATAAAATTATCCCCATTTTGCTAAACGGTTTGCAATGCAGGTGTCATGTCTTTATAGTGACGGTCGAACTTGGTGTTTCCAGCGCCACCTATTGTAAAATTGTGAGAAATAAATATTTATTTTTTGAACTGTGACTGTTTTTATTTTTTCTTTGAACTCTTCTACTACTTTCTAGTATTATGCATTGTTAATATCTGATGTAATTTTTCCATCGTGTATTTATTTATGTATCATGTTAGAGATAGTTCAAATTATTAAAAAAATTACAGCAATTTTATGTAATCGCTAGGGACTGACCAAATTGTGTACAACTTAAAATGTGTACAATCGTTTTTGGTTAATAATGAAAGTAAAATAAAATATTCATACTTATATTTATTTTACCAAAAAACAAAACAGACTTAATAATAGAATTAATTGAAATAGTCGTTAAATATTAAATAAAAGCCTTTATATTTCTCCCTCATTTGGTTGTTATGTAATAAGTATATACGAAAAGAGACTAAAATATATGAAAAAGAACATGCTAAAAGTTATTATGTACCACCACACGCCCCTAGTGTCATTTGATCTTAATGGTCAAATACGCATAATAAATCCATTATATGTGAGAAAATAATGATATCATTTTAGTTTTGATATTCCTACTATAATAATTTATTATTATAGTAGTTAGTTATATGTATGTGTTAGTGGTTGATCGCGTGAGGCCGTTCGAACCCGGTGAAAATATGCAGATTTTACAATACATTCTACTTGAAAAATAAAATACTGTCAAGTATATCCCAGACATTAGATAGAACCCTTTCATAATAATAATTATAACGCGATTTTTTAAGGAATCATGAAGATTAATCTTTAAATAAGGGCAAATAAACCTATAAGATCGAAAAGTAAAATAACATTAACAAAAGGTAATTGAAAAAAAAATTGTGTCGCTTTTTATTCAACATACAAGGTATATAGACTAACTTACCAAAACTACTTTCAAATTTGATTACTGCTTGAATATAAAAAAAAACATCTGACAGTCATTCCTCAGCCTTTGCAAAAAAATTCAGAGCTATTATTGAACTAAAGAAACAGTTAAGTAGCGAAACCACACGCGGTATTAGTGACAGCTGGAAGATGACTGATGACAGTTCCTGAACTCAAATCATGGCGTGCTTTAAGGATTAATGGGAGAATTAGGAAAATGCCCCTTTAAAAGTATCAATATTGACAACCATTTACTCTGAATAAACAACTCTGACTACGGCAGTAATATTTTTGTCAGTTTAACACGATATTGTGGCTATCTATAATAAAATCTTTTTCACACATTAAGATAAATTTATCGATTGTAATCCCCTAGAATGCTGTACAATGCCCAATATACAATTAATCCGATTTAACGCCTGCGTCGAATTCTGTTTACATAGACAATTGTCATTTTGGTGGGTTTATGTTTCTGTTTGGGTAAATGTTCTGTAATCTATATAATCTCAATCTATACGTATATGTTACACTACGCCAAAGGAATACAAACTGCTGTCAATAACTGGTACTAAATTACAATAGTAATAATGAATTAGTTTTTTATTTTAAAGTAAATAAATTATCAAGAGCAACGTTGGCCTGTGGCTTCAGCGTGCTACCCAGAGGTCGTAGGTTCGTTCCCCGGCTGTGCACCAATGAACTCTCTTTCTATGTACGCATTTAACAGTCGCTCGAACGGTGAAGGAAAACATCGTGAGGAAACCGGCTTGCCTTAGACCCAAAAAATCGACGGTGTGTGTCAGGCATACGAGGCCTACTTGCCTATAACATTGATTAATGATCATGAAATAGATTCTAAAAACTGAGGCCTAAAAAGGTTGTAGCGCCACTGATCTATTTATTTTTAAAGAAATTGTCTATATTATTGATTTTAAATTGTTATTGATGTGAGTGGAATTTGTCGAATTTATGATACAATCTTGTAGACGAAGCAACGGTCATAAGTAAGTTATTTACTCGCTTCTGCTATGACTTAAAATCATATTTAATAGTGAATTGTTCTCTATCCATAACATCTCTTTTCAGTATATTTACTTGTCAACAATATGAGCGGTAATTTGATGAAAATTTGCGGTAATTTAACGCTTTTAATGGAGGTGCTTGTAATTTTCCATTCAGCAAAGTTCGAGAGGCTCTTAGGTATAATAGGATTTTCATAAGTCACCTGAAGGTGAAAAGTCTGTGATTAAACATACAGGTCAATGTTCTTGATTACTTCACTATACGAGTATTTATTGATGTTTCATTTTAGTTCTGTTTTCATTTATAGACCGTGTCGACTTTACCAGGGTACTAAAAAGTGAGTACATTTTTGTACCTGGAGTCTTTTTCTTGTATTATCTATTTCAAGTATTTCAAAAAGGGTTTCGTTCGGAAAATAGTATTGTAAATTATTCGTAAATTGTTAGGTTCTTAATCGTGCAAAAAGGTAAGGGAAGAAGTAGGTAAAGGAAGAAAGTCTCATATCTTGGAAACTCTCTGCTGCAGAGTGCAACCAACAGTACAGATCTACGCACTATGATCATAGGCAGAATTGCAGGCTAACGAAAACCCGATAGGCGCCAAATGTCATGGCTAAGAAATATCTGTCAGTGGCCGATGGTAATTGTTAAGATTGTCAATGGACAAGGAGAAATTTCAAAGGATGACCGGCCATAATTGGGGAGGCACTACAAGAAGATTTTTATATTTCTTTTTCTATTTCTATCGGCGATGAACTCGACAACTCAAACCGAGGCACGGTTGAGGTGTCGAGTTAAAAGTAAGGCAAATAACTAGTAACTAAACACATTTCTTTGTTATACCGATAAGGCGGTAAATAAAATACATATAACACAATTCCCATTCATTACTAGGTACTCATTCGCTTATCACACCACACACGTACTCATTTGAATATTCCTTTCAATACAAATTAATCTATTTAATTTAACGCGGTCCTTGACATTGACTGTTTATACGTTATATAAACCGAAGAAAGATGTTCGAATTAATTTTGAACTACAAGTTATCAGACCCCACTGGGCACTGCGTGTGTCCACGTAGTTCCATTTGCTACAATAGTGCACCAGTTAAAAACATATTAACTATGGTAGGTTAAAAATGTCATCATTTCCAATTACTATAAAATGTCACCGAAATTTTTTAAATTCTCAAAAACGGCTTTTGTTTGCATATTGGGTATGTCTGAGAATCGGACAACATCTATTTTCATCACCCCCTTAAATATACCCTTATTTAGTCCACCCCTAAATTATTTTTTTTTAATTTTTAATTTTTAGATAATTTTTTTTATGAGCCAGCATTAAAAAATACATACAACCCCTAATTTCCTACCCTCCCTTACTCTACGATCAACCCCTATTTTTTATTATAAATGATATACATGGCAAAACGACGTTTGCCGGATCAGCTAGTCTTCTATATATACATAGTAATATCTTCGAAAATATTCATTTAAAATATAAATCAAATGCGGTATAGATTTATATTAAATAAACAATATATTTAAGGTATTGAATTGGATAAGGATTAATGCTGTATTGGTAAAAATCGCTTCGAAAAAAGCCATTATTTGTCGTAAAAAGTAAATGACAAGAAAATGTTATTGTGGGATATCCATAAGAGACCATCACCACCATCGCGGAGTTTTCTGTAGACCTTTTCAATGTGTACAATACTTAGTACATTATTTTGATAAATCTCGTAGGGTTCAGCCTGCGTTTGTAATGTAAGCGGAAAAGTATTTTAGTTAGTAAGTAGTAAGAGGCAAATACAATAAATCAAAAACCATGAAAATCGGTACAGCCGTGATCGTGTTATAAGTGTTCGAACAAACCAGACTTTGTTTTATATATTAAGATTAAGTAAATTGTTAGCGTAGTGATAGACATATAATACATAAAAATATTATGTATCCCTAAAAAAAGGACACACATTTTATATACCTTCTTTTAAATATGCAATATTCGCTCAAATACAAAAGAATTCACAATACTTCGTCTCTTTACTCTGTGTTTCAGTGGCAAAGTATCAATTACATGAAGGTTATTGGTTGCGTGAGAAATGATAAGGCTTTTACGTGTAACCTTGAACCCTTAAAGAGAAATGTTGTAATAAAGGGAACTTACATAGCTGACATTTTAATAAAGCAGATTCAGAATTTGCTAACACTTCTGCGAAGAATTAAAAATTCTTTCTTTATTCTTTCACATTCTTTTTTTAAACTGAACATTATTAAACAATTTTCTACCCTCAAATAAAAGAAGATATATTGTTTCTAGATTCCCTATCAGTCCACTATTGCAACCGCGAAGTGCAGGTGGCAGATAGGGGTCCAGAGAGCGAGGGCTACATCCGGACTCCCGGATATCCGCACTTCTACATCGGAGACGAGTGCCGGTGGAAACTCCGGGCACATCCGGAACAACGAATACGAGTTACCTTGCTTGATGTTAGTTTAAGAAGTAAGTTCAATTTTATAGACTGGTTTTAAGTCTCTCGAGAACATTTAAATTAAAGATAATATACGAGATGTATCAAGAAATTACATTTAAACAGATGTAAAACCTTTTTACACGCTTTATACCTATACGCGTACAAAATACTTTTTTATAAATAAAAAAATAACATTTAATTTAAACACTTCGAAGTCTAGAATAATGTTTACTGTATGTTTGCAGGTATAGGCCCATTTGAAAGTAACTGCACTGATTATGTGGCAGTGTATGATTCAAACGGCGATTCTCTTCTAAGCAGCTGTGATCAAGTTGAAATGCCATTACGCTTGCTCTCTGTAACAAACACCGTTGAAGTATTAGTTGAAGCTAGATCTAAGGGCGCCTTCCCAAAAAGAGGCGTGTTGTTACATTATAAAAGTAAGTAAATTATTTTCTTTTTTGTAAACATTATTATTTTGAATCTCCTGTGTGATGACTGTGTAAGCTCTCTGTCCATTACAGCGCCATCTCTCCAAGGAATGGATAACTACGGATGTTTACGTTTGCTTGTGTGACGTTTTGGTTTAAGCGCCATCTGTGCCATGCGGTCATAACCACATAAAATTATTTTTGTCATCTTGTACATTTTGACTTTACTTAATCAGTGTATAATTAAGCGCTATCTGTGTCAGAACCAAATAGATTTTTTTTATTTTATTTTATTTAGTTTAACGACCTCGGTATTGTGGTGGTAATTAGTACTGTAAAACTTTTATTTCATCAACAGGTTTAGGGTGTGTTACTGTATCAGCGCCATCTAACGGCTACATTGTGTATAGAAATGAAGATGTAGCCCACTACGTGTGTGATGTGAATTTTGTTTTCATCGACACACGACAAAGGGCGCGGATTTTATGGTGCTATGATGATAATAGATGGAATGATACTGTTCCAGAATGTATCGGTAAGTTTTTTTTATCTATAATTTTACTAAACAGTTTTATAAATAACACTAATTAATTTTTAAAACATAAATAAAATGGTTGCTATTTTAATCTTTATTTAAAATAGGTATACTAAAATAAAATATATCCGTAATTCACATACCTACCTAATATCTATCACTATTTCTACGTTTTTATTCTATTATCTAGTTTTATAAAAATAACTATTTATCCTCACATTGGATAAAAAAATATTATTAGTTTCCAAAAAGTTCCCCTCGTGACAGTTTTGTCACCCTATATTAATGCACATGCGCGTAAAACTATCGCCTTCCTCTTTCCAACACTCCATAAATCATGTGGATGAATGCAATAGCAACATGTTTTCGGTTTCAATGTGATTATTTACAAGTAACATGTCATTCGGTGTTTGCGGCTTTATAATCTAAGTCATAAGGGTTATTTTCGATTGAAGCATAATATCGTTATTTTCATGAAGTAGAGTTCCTCGATTCTTCAGACGGCATTCGTGATTGTGAGTTTAGACTTTGCGGTGGCTGTTTCCCGACATTACATTGTCAGTCGTGTCAATTAGCACGTGGTTTTATAAGTGAGTTTGAATTTTATATTTACTGTGATATTTATATTTAATATTACTATTAATTTCTTTCCTTTCATTCTGTGTTGTGAAGTTTTATGAAAGTAAGCTCCTTTTTTACAATTATGCTTTTTAGTTAAAACTACGATTCATGAAAGTTGAATAAAGCTTTTGCCTTATGCATTATGCTTTGGCATTATTTTAGTTTATTTGTTTTATAGGCAATTATTTGTTTGATAATACATTTAGTTTAGTCTAAACTTTATTACCCAATTATTACAGTAGAAAACTCCAAAGTTTTGAAACGTTTACACAGCTTTACCTAAAGAACAGTTTAGAAACATGCACGAATAAATACATTCATATTTTGATGCTAAGTTTTCATATTTTCCTTCTATTATTATTATAGTTAAATTAGTTCATTCAATTTGTTATCAACATTGATAAGAATAATAGTCCTTTGTACTTATTATCGAATATTATTAATACAATTGCTTATAATATATTTTGTGAGTAGTTTAATATTTGTATTAACTGAATCCTACAAAAAATTTAAAGAATGTCCGTTACTGATGTTTGTAAGAATGAACGTGTCTTGGTGAAATGTGTCACAGAAATAGAATGGCCTCGGATAGACTACTTTTTATCCTGAAAATAAATATTCCCGTAGGATAAGATTAACTACGAACGAAGTAACAGGCACTGTAACTGTAGTAACTGTAGTAGTAGAAGTAACTGTTGCACGCAACTTTTGCGTTTAAAGTAGCGATTTCAAATGTCATTTTCAAAGTTATTTCTATACAAATATCCTCTATAATTTTGTTCCTGAATAAATAAAAGGAGTTACATATTTATTAAGTTCGCAATAGGTAATTTGTATCTGTAAGTTTATTCCGTATGTACGGAAACAAATACATAGGTATATTTTCCTAGAAAAGTAAACAAGTGAACGTTTATTTTGCAGAGCTTGCTTCCGAGGTGAAACATTTATTATTACTGGATATTACGATACTAATGAATAATGAATTTGTTTTGTATGATTAACTAGGTTAAAACTATGTATCTTTATAATAAATATGTATTTATGTATATATTTTTTTTAATTTTTGAGACAGTCTACAAATTCTAAATGTCGACGTTTCATCTCAGTGACTCTACCATGGGTTTGACAACTATTAAATACTAAAGTAATTTGTATTAAAAATGTTACAGAACCGGACTCTTACTTCGAAACTAAACAGCGATACAGAGTTTTTGTACACGCGTTTATTAAAAGAGTTATATCAAAATTGCATACAATACGTTGGTATCGCTTTTGGAAGTTACAGAGCACGGGCCCCGATAGTTTTGCGTACTAATATTTTTCATATAAACCCTTACCTGAAATTAACAACTATTAAACTGTTCTTACAGTAGTTATGCCACATTTCTTTAAAACAAAGAGTCATCAGTCTAATTAAACCGATAATACAAATATAAAATTATTACAACGACAATCATTTAACAAGTATTAACACCACAAATTAGTCTTGTTTTTAAAGCTTCAGATCCTCTGATAGATTAATTGTTTATTTAAATTGTTTAAACAATGTTCCATTATTTAAGCTTGTTCATGTTAAATTGAACTATTCGCAAATTTCTCCAATTATTTTATCGTTGTTTTAGTTTGGCAAGGTTAGTTTATTGAAAGGCTTTGATTTTAGTTGAAAGCAATTTGGAAACTTTTGTTAGTCTGAGAATATAATTAAATATATTTTATATTAAATTTGAAACAGTACAATACAATACAATGCATACATATGTGTGCAATGTTTATTGTTATAATTTCTACCTGAAAGTAGATACTTTCAGGTAGAAATTATAGATTTTTTTACTATTAATTTACGGTTAAAAGTCTTGCTAATGACTTTTGACTGAATGCATTGAGAGGTAGGGAAAATTTTATTACCAGCGGACCCGACATACGTAGTCCTGTACACAGGTCTCAAATAAATACATCTAAACTTGACAGCCGCTTAGGACTTAAATTTACAAATTAAAGATCAGTGAATAAAAACCTCAACATTTACAAATCAATATTTTATTTATATATATATTGGACATAAACATTATATTAATATACCATTTTTTTTAAATTATCATACATATATGTATTATTAATTATTATTATTTACATGTTCTAGTCTTAAGCTAGTTGAGAGTAGATGTAATTTTGATACATCTAACTTTTTAACTTTCGGTAATAAAGAGTTTTTATTAGATGATGCTAACTCAATACAAATTAATTCAATCATTATCTATGATTATAATTCGCCTTGGAAATCAAGACAGGCCAAGGAAAATCTTTCAAAGATGCGGCCTTGTTTCATCACAATCACTTAATTACTTCAAAGAATGTCTTACTTGTAAACTAAAAAGTTGGTATCCCTTTTTTTTTTATTTTTTATATGTAATAGGAGTCCAACGGGCAGGCTCACCTGATGTTAAGTAATACCGCCGCCCATGGACACTCACAATGCCAGAAGGCTCGCAAGTGCGTTGCCGGCCTTTCTTCTCGTCTGTTCTACGCCGTTGATGTGAGAACTGGCAGTAAATGTAAATCAAGAATTAATTTTTACGTCAATTGTGTTACCTATATTAATAAATGATATTTTGATTCTAAAATGTCGTACATAAAGAGGAAACCGCGAATGGTATTCCTAACAATTTATTTTAGTTTTATCTGGGCAATTTAAAGATTTTCAAAACTCGTAAAATTGATTTTGCTCTTTTAGTCGGTCCATGAATTCTATATAAGAATGAAATTCCTGCACGTTACCTCCGTCTTTGACTTTACAGTGTATAATATACCGTCAAGGTGGAAATACATTTGCCCTCAAAAGTTGCAGGAGTATGTGGGACTCGACTCACACCAAAAAATCTGCTATTCAGGGTAGACTGGGTGAGCAATACCCACTAAAACCACATTCGCATTCTACCGGCACCTCAACGGCATGTTACACTCAAAGGAGGTAGGAGATGGACATAATATTATCTTGTCCTATTTACTCCCCGTCTTCTACCCGTAGGATTCGTCCTAAAGCGCTCCCTTTCTCGTTCTGCTGTCTCCTTCTGTAGCATAACATGCCCACAGAAGGATGCCACTACATTCCATACCTCGTCACTGCCAACACAAGGCAAAGCAAGGTTATTACCCACCACAGAGCAAAGATTATGACGTAGCTGAGACCACTGCGGAAAATCCTCCAACGTATGCAGCCACACAACTTTATTCAAAGGATAAAAAAAAGTAATTTTGTCTATTTCAAATTTAGAACATAAATGTCGCGGAAACTTTATTGCTACAGACGCGAGCTTTCGAATTATAAAGTCATAATTCATGGCGTGGCTTCAACTTGGATTAATTAAAAGACGTTTTACTGTCGGCATACGTGTAAAAGCCTTTTGATGTTACAGTTGAGTTTAAATGCTTCGTTCGTACCTTATGATTATTGCTTGAATTTGTTAGGATTAATTTTGAAACCATAGACTTCAATGAGTAGGTTATATTTTTACCAAAAAAAGAAACGTCACAAGAAAAGTTTTAACATCGTAGATTCGATTCCCGGCTGTGTACCAATTTATTTATTTAACACCCGCTCGTACAGTGAAGGCAAACTTGGATAGTCTACGAATTGGATAGATTAGGTTATCGAGTCTATAAAATTTTATCATCAAAAACTGTTATAGAATTGTGACGCACACACAGCCACACATATAGTGTAATAGATAGTTTGAATCATTGTAATGGAATATTGCAACTCTTCTTTATACATTAACCATATTTACGAGTTCTCAAAATTATCGCCCCAAGAGTGTTTCTATAGATTTCGATTTCGTTTGCAAATTATTTTTTTTATTTTTTTACACTTCGTTGCATTACAATATAAAAAATATACATTATTTAATGTAAAGGAAGGCTACTGGCGGCCTTATCGCTTTCGAGCGATCTCTTCCAGGCAACCACTATGAGTAAAGAAAAAAATGTATTAAATTAGATAAGGTAGGCAAGAAGTGCACAAATACGTATTACGGATAGTTATTAAGAAGAAAAAAAAATATAAAAAGTTATTAAAATGTAATGATTGCGTGGAGTTTGTCGAGAAATGATTTCTGGAGCTAAGTGTTACTTTTTTCAATACTGGGTTTTATAACGCTTGTGTGTAATAATATGTATAGTCTTGTTTAAAAAGGCGTATTTTCGATAGGACTATAATTCTATGAATTCTAAAATTTTAAATTGAAAACAAGCTTGAACTTTCAAGACAATATAATAAACGCCTACCAAACAGTAATTTGTATTAATTAAAGAATTCTCTCAGTAATCAGCTGCGGGTGAATTACGGCTTTTATCCTCGTCAGAGCTTTTTGCGTCAATTTTTCGAATTGCTACGTTCATAATGAGCTTTTGTGTCAAGGATTAAAATGCAGTGTAATTTTTTGTATAATGTCGTTACACTGTGTTCCGCGTTCATCTTGTGAACTAGTTGTTTTGAAGAATTAGAAAAGACAGAACGATATATTCAAATTAAATAGTTTCGATGTGAAATTTTTATAGCTGCGGGTACATAGACAGTCTTTATGTGTGTATGTGTAGTGTGATTAAAAGAATTGATATGTCGCAATTTGTAATAAGTTTTTGTTTTTAATGAAAATAAATTTTTATTTATTAATTTTCCGGAATATTTTATCTTTTCATTATGTCAATTTTAGTTCCTATCGTAATGTGTTTTTGCATATTACTGTACAAAATAATTTCAATGTTTCACATCTTCGTCCCGTGACGGCTCACTTTTTATGCCTTTTTCATTTCAATATAGTATTTTTATATAGCTTTCTCGAAAAATAGATTATTTAACGCAAACAATGTTTTAACCAGTATTAGTACTTGAGATTGATAAACAAAATATATTAGTGCAGATTAATGCTTTTTATAGTACACATGATAGCCTTACAATACACATTTAATCAGTTGCATTAGCTATTTATAAGACCTACGATAGTCTATCAATAGGTCAAAGATTAGAGATCCGGCATGTATATATAATGCTATTATGTTATTTTGTGAACTGTAATTCATAGATAGGTCATAGCAAAGATAATTAAAGTAATCGATCAGTAATATAAGTAATTTTTTGAGATCAAGAATAATGGGAGGTATCTTCTTAACGATAAAACAAAAAAGTATAAGTGAAGTTGCCTCTAAATAATTAAATTTATCAATTTATTTACCAACTAGTGTTCAGTCCCGTCCCATGTGATTAAATATGTTATAGTTAGACATATGTTCGGACTTTTATGTAGATATTGATGTCTTTTATAAAACTGTATTATAAATAGTTTCCGTAGCGTAGAGGATATGGATTTATATTAATATTTATTTCACACCTTTGGGTTACATTATCGAAGTTTTCATACGGGATCCCTAACTTTTTAAAAATATTCTTTAGCCTATGTTCACAGGGATTATATAGGTGTGATAATGAAAGCGGTCCAGTCGTTTTGGAGCTTCTTCAATGTTAATAAACTAACAATCAAATTTTTTACTTAATAGATGACTTTGTTTTTTTTTTTTAATATATTTTTATTGTCAATCAAAGATCAAAAAGTTGACTCGAAAGACAGGAGTACATTAGAACAAGGAAAAGGGAATACATATGCCTGTGTAAAATACCCTTGATCCCGCTGTAAATCTTACAAACAATACTATTTCCATTTTGTAACATTAGAACAATTTGTTGACATTTCAGTCGGAAGTTTGAAAACACTTCATCGTATTTTCAGCTCACGATATCTTTTGTGAATAGAATTAATGTGTAAGCTTAGATGGGCATGTACTAAGGATAATTAAGGGTTTTTTACCACAGTAAATTAAACATACTAAACAAATTTTTCTATAGTTACAAAGTTATTATAGATTCAAATATTGAAGTCAGAAAACTTATAAAAAAAAACACCTAAAAAGAAACTATTAATATAATTATATTTATATTCACGCCGTTTCCTCCGTTTTTATATTTTTGAAGTTTCTACTTACTTCTTTAGGCGCGTTATGAAAAATTGATGAGAGTGAAATTTTACGATGCGCGCACCGTGACACAAAATTAACAGAAGAACATAAATTAAAAACAACATTGGAATAATAATAGAATTTATGTTACACTTAATGTAAGAGAATAATAATAAATATTTATTTATTTAATTTTTCAAATGTAAACTGAACTTAACTGACTAATGACTCCTTTTGATTATTTAATTGTAATTAATTATTTGCATGCAATCAAAAACTATTTTTAATAATGCCAAAGAAGTATAACTTCTTACATGCGTACATAAGTACACGCACCCTTTTTTTTTACTAGAAACAACACATTTGTATTATTATCCATACAATAACTAAACAGGGTAGACTATATATTGAATGTTGCAGGCAATTTTCGTTTCTCCAATGTTTATGTTACATTTCATACTGGTAATAATCTGTTGTATATTAATTTTTAAGCAGTTGATCCTCTGTTAATTCTAGAGTTGATTTAGGGTTGACACCTAAAGCTTGCGTGAGAGAATGCCGATTCCAACCCTTATTTACCCTCTGACTTACAGCTCGTTATCTGTTATTACCAACATCTATCATCCTGGTGTAATAATTTCTTTATAATGTAACTGTAGGTATGTAAAAGCTGTGGTAGGCTCGGAACGCGACTGTCAACTGTGTGTTTGAATCCTGGCTGTGTACCAATGGGTTCTCTTAGCTCATACGGTGATGGAGCTTCGAGAAGAAACCCAAAACCAACGGTGTGTGCTAAGCATAGAAGCTCTAGGAAGGGTAGAACTACTCGCGTTTAAATACTATAGATCAAGGAGCCCCTCTGATTCATGTATCTGTTCCGTGCCCGATACACGCCATCGACTTGTTGGGTTTACAGCATGCCGGTTTCCTCACGATGTTTTCCTTTACCGTATGAGCGAGTGTCAGATGACCACATATAAAGTCCATTTGGTGCACAGCCGGGGATCAAACGTATAACCTCAGGATGAGAGTCGCTCTTCAGCGTAATGACCTAGTGGCTTCCCACTAGGTCATCACTGCTACTTTTTAAATAATTAATTTAGGTTTTACACAAAAATGTGTTTCTAGGTGTTGACTTCTGTTTCTTTGTAACAAGCGCGGGATGTATATTCTGGTTAGTTTCAAACTTGAACTAAGAATTAAAAAAGAAGACAGACTTTACTCAAAACATTGTGATTATACTGATTTAAATGTAATTTCAGTTCATCAGTTTAGCCTGGACCGACTTCTTTAGTCTTTGGCAACTTGAGTTCGTGAGTTTTCTGTGCGACAATGCCCATTAAGGCATATCTTATCCTTCCTACTAGAGTTCCATTGTACGGTCTTTTGAAATGACGTGCAATTAAAGCGCACTGCAGTAGAACAATGTCGAAATACGAGGTCTTAATTACACTGCAATTACTCGTACGAGGTGGGTTTGATGACAGATTTTTAAAGCTATGCAATTGCTTTAATTAATGGGCTGTCTGAGCACGTCTAACGCTTGAGAAGTTATGTATATATATATGTACATATGTGTACGGAGGCTTTTGCGTGCACTGAGCGAGAAAAATAAGGCAGAGAAACGTTAAAGTTGATACTTTTTAAAGCTTCGACTTAGAAATAGTCAAGCGATTTATGAAAGCGAGGAATTTATATTTGGAGGTGAGAAATCTCGGGTTAGAATTTATATTGCAGCAATTCTCGTGTCAAACTGTAAGATACACTTAATATTGGGTTGGGGAAAAAGTCTTTTCGCATTACAGTATGTATGAACTTGTAATAAAATCTCTTTGGCTATACTATATGGATCTGGCTGGTTTTGTTATCAAGGAATGTTGAGATATTAAAGAAGATAATTCCAAAATCAAATTAGGATAATGTTAGTTTTTTATTTATTTTTCGTACCGTCAAGATGAGTGAACCGAATGAAGAAATTCGATACATTTATAATTTTCCTCCAAAAAAGGTCGAAATACAACACAAGCCGCGAAAGAAATTTGTGATGTTAATATGGCCCTAGCACAGTGTCTGTGACAGTAGCACAAATTTGGTTTAAGCGTTTTCAATCCGGAAATTTTGATGTCAAAGATCCAAGTCGCTCTGGTCGCCCTGTAACGGATAAAATGGATGCCATGTTTGAAAAAGTGGAGCAAGATCGGCATATCAGTAGTTAAGACGTAGCTGAAGAACGGGGAATTGACCACAAAAAAGTGTTGGTGCATTTGGAAAAAACTGGGTACACAAAAAAGCTCAATATTTGGGTACCTCACGAGCTCACTGTAAGAAACCTAATGAACCGTGTACTCATTTTTGATTCTTTATTACGACTTAATGGAACCGAACCATTTTTGAAGAAGCTGACAACTGATGATGAAAAGTGGATCACGTATGACAAGAACCTGCGAAAAAGGTCGTGGTCAAAGGTCGGTCAGGCTTCTCAGACTGTGGCGAAACCCGGGATAACTCGCAACAAGGTGATGCTGTGTGTGTGGTGGGATTGGAAGGGCATTATTCATTATGAGCTGTTACCACCAGACAGGACCATCGATTTTGAAATCTACTGCGAACAACTGATGAGATTAAAGCAAGAAGTTGAGAGAAAGCGGCCGGAATTAATCACCAGAAGGGGTGTGGTTTTTCATCATGATAACGCTAGACCTCACACATCTTTAGCCTCTCAGCAAAAACTAAGAGAGCTTGGCTGGGAGGTGATACTGCATCCGACGTATAGTCCTGACCTTGCACCTTCAGATTTCCACCTGTTTCAGTCTCTTCAGAATTCTTTAGGCAGTGTCAGGTTAACATCACGAGAGGACTGCCAAAATCAATTGTCGCGGTATTTTGATCAGAAGTCCCAAAATTTCTGTAGCAATGGGATCATGTCCCTACCTAAATGATGGCAAAAAAATATCGAACAAAATGGTACCTACATACTTTAGTTAAATGTAAATAAACTATTTTAAAAAATGTTTTGAATTTTCTTAAAAAATGCGAAGAAACTTTTTCCCCAACCTATTATATTTCGTATGTATATCGTTATACTTCTTACGAGTAATTTAAGTGGCCTTATAGAGCTACTTTTAGTTAAAATCTCTGAAAGGCGTGAATAAAGATGTTTCTAGCATTGTTTACTTTACAGTTTCAAAAATCAAAATAATTTATTCATATAGGTAACACAATGTACACTCATGAACGTCAAAAAAGAATATATTAAATGCTTCTAATTTTACATTTACTACCAGTTCTCAAGAGCGTAGAACGGAAGAGAGGAACTGGCAATAAACTCTCCGTCACTCTTTTTAATCGCCAAGTTTTTGTTTTTCACAGTTTTTGTAAGGAGCTGCAACCATCACATGTTCCTCGTGACATCTTAAGTAATTAATTAAGCATATTAAAATAAATTAAAAACAAAGAGTTGTCCTTTGCTATGTTAAAAGAGTGTAGGTATTGGTTGTAAAGCGAGTCTTCATTTCATTCTGGTCAACAGAAACCATGATGAGAAAGTTTGGGCGTTAATATTGCATGATACTATTACGAGTATCCTCTATTAAGAGTTAAACCTTAAATAGGGAAAATAAACGATATCGTCGTACTGTAAGTGCCGTCGTAAGGCGCACCCGTAAGCCATCCCAACTAAGGTTGTGAACTACGTTCCGCTTGCTGCTGGCAAGTTGTAGGGGGCCACACATTGACTGAGCATGAACTGTCACAAGACAGAAGAAGATAGGTTCCTCATTAATCGTAGCGCTGCGGGCTGGCTTACTAAGCATCCAAAAAATGTATCCTTTCTGTCTATGGCTAATGGGCCAAGGTTCAAACAAAAGGCTATCAAAATCAGATAACCATTTGATAGATGAGATAGATATCTCACATCAAACTTGTCTCAACAGTCCTAGTTTCGCCATGTTCGCGAACCTCTTGCGCTCCGCGTAACGCGTATCTCCATAGCTCCACAGTCCTCTTGTCCACGAACAGACTGAGCTCCCCTTTGTGTTCGCACAATTTACCGCCACCCATTGGAGGCTGGAGCGCTGAGCGCGGAGCACGCACCGTTCACGCTTCACGTTCACAAACATATCCACTACGCGGAGCTGTTGCAAGTGCGCGGAGCCGCAAGAGGTTCGCGAACATAGTGGATACCCGGCTTGAGGTTACTTAATATCAACATCTAAAACCTACGTGCTTCTCTGTATTTAGGTCATATAAGCGATAAGAGATTTGACATCGGCGGTATTAAGTTGCCCACTCGATCACGTTTTTTAATTATTTACGAAATACTCAGATCAAAGTCATTAAAAGTGTTTTTTTTGAGATGCATTAAGTATAATACCACGTGTTTAAATAATCATACTTAATAGTTTTATATATGTAACAGTTGTCATAACAGTATTGGATCAAGTTTTGTTCTAGAATTAATCTATTACGTCAATGGAGGACGAAAACTTTCTCTACATCATCTAGTTTCTATAGAACTCATGTTTTTAAAAGAGAAAGATCTACTACTAACATTTCATATTTTTTCCCCGAGCGCTGTAAAATTGTCGAAGCTTTTTGTTTGGCCTTTTTTTGTAGACATTTTCACGCAATCTTATATATAAAATTCTCGTGTCACAATGTTAGTCTGCATACTCCTCCGAAACGGCTTGACCGATTCCTCTGAAATTTGGTAAGCATATTGGGTAAGTCTGAGAATCGGCTAACATCTATTTTTCACACCCCTAAATAATAAGGGTGGTCCACCCCTCAATTTATTTTTTTATTTTTTAGACAAAATTTTTAATTTCTATTTTTTTATGATACAGCATTAAAAAATACATACAACCCCTAACTTTCACCCCTCTACGATCAACCCCTATTTTTTTATTATAAATGATATACATGGCGAAACGACGTTTGCCGGATCAGCTAGTAATATGTATATTTATGAATTTGATTGGATATTATGGATCAATCGTAAACAATCCCCGAAATAAATTCATTAAGCGGATTTATAAATTATTCATATTCAATTTAATAACGAATGCAGATTAAAATGATTTCTAATAATATTAAAGAATTTGATTGGTTGAAATACAAAATTAAATTCCGAGCGCTCAAATCGTGATTGATATAATCGCTTTTAATTTGTTTTATTAATTTTATCTGCTTAGAAAGTTTATACCTATAGTTTTGTAGAAGACGATTTAAGGAGTATATTAAGACTAATAATACTAAAATATTAATTATTGCGACTACTTAATTAGGTTATTTTGCATAATTACTTTGCACCGATGGATTTTCTATTTGAGTGAGTTATTCTAGAGTTTTCATTGGGTAAGGAAAACATTGTGAGCCGACCAGAATACCTAATACCTAATTAGGTAAGATACCTCTTCCTAATGATTACCTCTGACCTAATGAGTTCCCGGCGTGTCCAGCACATATAGCAGATTACCTACCAACAAAAAAATAATAAGACGAAACATATAATCTGGGTAACAATGGTTGTAGACTCTTTTTAATAAAACATTACTACACTGCCCGATATCTCAAATCAAACTTACAAAAATCTGTTTAATATTCATGAAAGCTGTATGAAACTTTGAATAAGAAACTCAAACTGAACAGTATTAAAATGTATCTGCTCGTGTTCAAAAGGGATTATTGCCAATTAGTAACAATAGTGTAGTGGTTGGTTTTGCATAAACACAGTTTTTTTTTCAGAATATATGTATAATTGAAATGTTGATTGAATTGTTTTGAATCTCCAGAATGTAATAAAGTTTTTATTAGAGTATTTTTGTAAAAAGTATTGAATTGGACAGCTATATTTATTTTAAGACGTATTTGAATTCGGTGATTTTGGTCCAAATTTAATCGATTAGGCTCTTCGGAAAGTTCTGAAAGATGGGCTTTCTTAAAAAATAATATAGGAAAATCTAATTAAAATGTTGCTGGATATAGTCAGCTATCTAATCAGGGCATGGACTGTAGGACGGAATGATATTTTTTTTTATTATGAAATAACTTTCAAAGCTTCTTCTTTATTATTGATTCCGTTTTATTTTCTCGGTCTTATTCATAAAAATAAAATCATTTCATCACAGTGTAAACTGATGTTTGGTAGAATAATACTTTAGTTATTAGAGTCCAATTTGAGTGATCTTATAAAATAATAATTACTAGACAACTAGTAATTATTAGTTTGTATTCATTATTGTATACCCCAAAATGCCCAAAGTCAATTGAAACTTGCTCTTATAAATACGACTATGTAATCATATGAGAATCTTAATGTTAGGTAGTTCAGAAGTTAAATTATGCTATAGCTAACAAGTGCTAATGAAACTATGTCCTTGGGGTCGGGACTTTATATGAAACTTATGGCATATTCTGAACTTAACTTGTAGGTTGCATGATTTCATTACCGAGGGACACGGTTAATTTACAAAGGGTCGCTGCGATATGAAAATTCATTGCGACTTGAAAATAAAAAGGTTTTAACAAAACTCTATTTGTAGACTCGTGACTTAGCCACATTTAGTACTCAAATGCAATAGAATCATAATTGCCTTTGAGTAATGCATTGAGCAAATTTCTTCTCTAAAATATTTTAACTCGCCCAGATTAAACCCCGGACTTCCGGATCCATCTTTTAACGGGTAAATCTATTATGAAAACAGATATAAGGCATTTATTAACTCATCCAAGAAGCGAACGAATATAAGAACATTGTCTATTTGGCAGTCTTAGTAGTATATCAGAATCTTTGTTATTTATTTTTATTACTTAAAGAATTAATAAATTTACGAATTTTTATTAAAGATACATGACGTGTAATAAAAGTGTCATTCCGCGTCACTGATGATATATCAAATAAGCCACTTGAAACGGCTATAAAATGATAAAATTTCGCTTACTTTACGACTCATATCTATGTATCTGTAAACGGCAAATATTGAAGTCTTGATGATATTCCATCATTGAAACAAGTAGCTTTTACGTTTTGTATTATTTTACAAGGAATAAAAAAATAGCCGCTGTTTGTTTTCTTGGTAACATTCGTTACATTTATCCCAGAGGTTTGTTTAAGGCGAAATAAAGGTTGTTTTTAGTCGCAGCGAAGCATGATTACTCGGTTCAAAATAAAAGACGATGAAATGCCCCATTACCATTTCTAACTACAATTATATATATATATATAATATATTACCTTGAACGACAAACAATTTTTTCTACTTAAAAAACAACTTACACTCATCTCTCAGTATTTCCAAAACAAATATGTATAATGTATATCCAGTTCTAGTGCAGAACTGAGGAATCTTTGATAGTTTGGAAATAATTACAATAGAAATATCCAAGAATAGTGAAGGGCGATTATAAAACTTTTATTTGTGATTGAATTTCCCGTAATCCCATATACCATGGGACTCGATTGAAACAGTACCATGAGTTTCACAACGTTTAAAGCGTTAAGTAACAAAGTCAAAACTTAAAGTAAAAAACTAAGGCAAAAAAATTAATATAGGGTAGAGTTTCAGTCTGTAGCCTACAGGATTCTTTTGCTTGAACTAGTGAATCACGGAGACGGCTTATTTATTTTTGCTATAAATACAGCAACAACATTGTTAAGCAGGTCTTTAATTTTATTATTCGTTGTATGTTAACAAATAATAATCACGGTAAATTATTTCCCGTGGGCGGGATACTAAATTGTTTCGTAACCACATCAGCCCAGAACGGCGAAAATAGAAAATTATATTGTTCAAGTACTCCCCAAAGAGTCCCAAGGTCGTATTGATCGTACCTTGGCTGTGTTGTGGTCATACCAGCAGCCCTACTCTGTAAAACCGATTGTTTGACAGATTAGTTATTAATTAGCCCTAATGATTAACAACGGCACTTTCGAGAAAGTTCTTATGATATCCGAGGTCTTTCGTGGTTAGCGCTGCTGTCGCAACGTATTACGTAGTACTGAAACTTGCTATCTCTAGTTACTTGGTAGCCATTCTATACAGTAGGTTTTGTAGACAATGAAGCCTTGATACCAATTTCTAAACATAGTTTACCAATTTAATTAAAATTAAATAAACCATTGAATCAACTAAAACTGTCTCTTATATCGAAAAGTGTGACAACTTTCAAGTCGTTTTTATTCTTTGATATATATATTATGACTTCAATTTGCACATATGTGAGATCTTTGATTTAAATGGGTTTTAAGGTAAATGTAACAAGTTTTAGTTATTTCGACAACACGTTGAATGTTTTTGTAATTGTAGGTGCTGTGGATCCTTAAATTGCTCTTTTACTTTTCACTGCATATATTTTGTCTCTTTCCATTTCAGTGTAAAAACAATTTGACAGAATAAGACACTTAAGTAGTAGAAATCTTATTTCGTTGTTTTATAAGGTTAAATGCTAATGGAAAATTGATGAAGTGTACGTAGCCAAAAATGTTACAATGTTACAGTCATGTTAATCAATACGACAATTTGCCTTTTAACCTTGGACCCTATCGATTTATATCAGAAAATTTCAATAGCAATATGTATCAAATTACTTAGATTGGCCTTTTATTATGCTATATTGGCAACTTCGTGTGCGTAATATTAGGACAAATAATTAAGTAGCCTTAAGCCTTCTCCTGGACGCGGTCCATCGTGAAACGAATAGTATCGTTAATCACATTTCTTTGTTATGTGAATATTAAAAAGTTATATTTTTAACACAGTAAATACGACAGTTATGATTTTCAACACAATGTTGGCTATCGTGTAGTAGTTGTAACCGGTGTCGTTGATAGAACATTTAAATAACTTTTTTGCTATTTGTTGTTTTAGCTATAGAATTCTTCATAAAACCAAGGTAGAGAAACAATAATAATTTTAAGATGTTGCTAGCCAAGATTTGTTTATCTTCAATGAACTTTTCAGATAATACCTATATCCCGATTGAAACATTTATCCGAAATGTGACGGTATTTTTGGTTGATGCGCAGGTGTTTCAATCGAGAATTATGGTTTAATACATTTGGTATATCCATTAAAAGGTGAACTTGTCGACAAGTCTTACCGACTTTAAAAAACCAGAAGGGAGTTCACATTTCGACATGTACCTAACTTTTTTTGATAACAATATATTTTGTTGCAGAAGAGACGACTCCTCAGGTGGTCGTCGCAAATTATTCTGTCCCGGAGGTCGATAAAGATACAAAACTGCCGCACAACGAGGGAAATATGATAGTTGGTGAGTAAACCTCAATTATACATTATTAGTTTATTAAATTAATTGATGTAGTCATGGACTAAGTAAGTAAGTAAGTCTGTTACCATCGGAATCAGACTCTCTTAAGTCAAAAAATATTGTATTTGACACCCGAGAGTCATTGACATACTCCAACGAAGGTTTGTTCGTTATAAACAGAATTCTTTTGACAAAATGGTATAGTACTAAAATGGACAATCTTTATACCAAAGTACACAAAAGCCGAAAATAAAATTGTGTGAACGAGTCAATTTTTACGAAGGGAAATTCAAAACTTTTTTAGATGAAGCTTCATGAATTTTTGATAGAAGCTTTCCGCAAAATATGTATCTAAACATTTTATCGTGGAATGGAAAATAAGTGGAACATTCTTTGATGAGCATTTTAATTTGGTGGCATAACCGATAAAGAACCTTGAGGAAGGATAAGAGTTGAAGTGCCGTTTTTTTATGGACAGGAAGATTTTTAGGTTAATAATTTTTCTTTATAGACAATATTTCACGTGTGAACTAATTGTTACTCCGGGAATCGAAGGCGTTAAACGCCTTGACTAAGATTTAATAAATTAAATCATTCTTCTCTTTCGAAACCAATTTGATAGAGAAAATTGATTTAATTAATGCAGCAATAGAATTGTTTTATAAAGGTTTATTAGGTTTACCTATATTTATATTTGTCTGTGCTTTGAGTTAGGTGAGTCTAAATAGAAAAAAATACGGCATAGTTAACAGAAAGCTTAAAGCTGCGTATACATTAAGCGCGGCAAACCATCGAACATTGGCACGCGCGGCGGCCGCGCTCTATGTAGACGGGGTCGCCGCGCGCGGCGACTCGAACATTGCCGCGCTCGAACGTGCCGCGGGTCGATCCGCTCGATGTCGGTTTTTGAGACCGCATCAAAGGAACTTCAGTCGTTGGCTCGCGCGCAGTTGGGACGGTTATAGTTTTGGTGATTTGGCTCGCGCGGCGAATACGTAAAAAAGGGTGCGTGTACGCGCGTAAGAAGTTATACTTCTCTGGCATTATTAAAAATAGTTTTTGATTGCATGCATATAATTAATAACAATTAAATAATCAAAGACTGGAAAAGGAGTCATTATAGTCAATAAAGTTCAGTTTACATTTGAAAAATTAAATAAATAATTATATTTATATTTATTTTTCTTTTATTTTTTTACAAATAAGATGGTGAATCACAATGAAAGCGGCAGCCGCCCGACCACGCGCGTCCATACTCGCAGGTTTACAAGAGTGAACTGGTCTGACTATCTGCCGCGGTCTGTTTGTGATCGATCGCCTGCCGCGTGCGGCAGTCATGTCCAACTAAATTTATATCTTCATATTGGCTCCCGCGGCAAATGAAGGTCAACTCTGGTCGAACATTGGCTCGCGCGGCTGCCGCGCTTAATTTATACGCAGCTTTAGCTTTTGAAAGAGATCGCTTAGGTAAAACGAACTCAAGAACTTAATAATCAGATTTGGATGATTTAGGTAATATTTTTTGTTAGAAAAGGTTTTATTTGGAGTAAGTAGTTGTAATTCGGTTTGTAATTAGATAATTGCTACTTGCTACACACAAGATATTTGCTAATAATCTAGTAGCATGAGCGAGTTTGCGTATCTTGCCGAAGCCGCGCATACATTATTTAAAGAAGTCTATTGGGTATGAGGGTGTGCAATTGTTTAATCAATTACCCTCTAAAATAACAGCGTGTTTAATCAATTCCAAAGGGCATTAAAGATTCATATTAGAATGAGCCTAATAGACTAAAATTGGCATAGCTGATGGCGACGCGTATCTCATTCGTATATTATATAAAGTTTCTCATGTAAATAAAAATATTTTTTTTGTAATGAGAAGTTAAGTTCTTTATACATTAAATATTAGCGTGACATTGGAATACTTTTCCTGGATATTTTTATTTAAAAGACTTCGCAGAATTTTGTGTTTGCACTATTTAATAATTAAAGCGTACCTCTACAATATAATTATACTATATAATGAAAAAAAATACTAATTAACCTTACACTACGTATAAGTATATACAGGTTTAACAGGGGTAGCGAATGACAAAAGCTATTTAACAAACTTTCACGTTCTTTATACGTTTACCTTTACCGATATGCAAATCTTATTGCCTTGGTTTATACAGAGTGAATACAATTAGTAGGACATAAAAAATTACTGAGCGAGGCTCGTGATGTAATGACGGTAATTTGGGTACTTAATTCGTGTCTTAAATGTGTGCTTCATATATTAATGTATTATATAAACGGTTGGAAATAGATAATCAATTATACACTATTAGACATAGACATAACATTTATTACATACGAAAACACACACACATAAACACACAAAATAACAATACTCGAAGAAAAAATAAAATAAGACATATCAATAACAATAAAAATTAAAAATTCCCTTTTGCCATTCGGTTCGCTTCAAGTGTGCAATGTGTGTGTGCTGTGGTTGTAATTGGCCCTGGCTCAGCATTATGCTGAGGAGCAGAAAGTTCCACAGCGCTGGTCATTCTGCCAGAGACCACAACAGCTAGTTTGCGCCTCAGTAGCAAAGAAAAATATAAAAAAAAATATGATACTAAGTAGAAAATAATAATTGACTATTAACTAAACTTGTACAATGTATGTTGTTCCTATTATACATATATTTTATAAAAGTCTGCGATATATGCCTAGTACTTTTATGGGTATGGATAAGTTACTATAGCTGATTAAATTCTAAATTTATTTTTATCTGAAATGCTTTCGTAGCAATTAATGCAAATTACAATAGAATTTACATGAATTAAAGTTATTAGAAGTTCTCGCAAAGTACCTATTTATATGCCATTAAAAACGGGACTCGCTCGATGAACACGTTTTATCCCGAATCTATATATTTTCATTCCACATGAAAATTATATTAATACTGCATTTGATAGTCATTATATGTAAATTTGAAATTAGAATCTTATAATAAATCCATAACGAAACTTAGTTCTGTAAGAACTGTTTCTATCACTGTGTTAGCGGTCAGTGACGGTTGCACAACTTGCGAGCAATTAAGACTTCAGAACTTCGACAGGCCTTTTAGAACTTAAATAGAGAATAGTTCGTTCTCTGCTTTGTTTGATGAATATTTAAATATCTTACCGTCTACTATTAAATGCTTTGAAACAAAATATTGCAAATATTTTGAACTAGACGTAAAGTGATTGGGATCAATATTTCCTTTACCGGTTAAATAAATAAATAAATCCTTTATTTGCCTTGAAAGTGCTATTTTAAAACCAGCACAATCAGCCATATCAAAGTCGCATGCAAATATGTAATTATGATTTTAAAATAAAAAATTGTGCGTGTACACGTAAGAAGTGAAACTTCTTTATGATCTTATTTTTCGAAAAATGATCTACTTTATGCAACTTTACAGAAATTCGTTAAATTAGATAAAGTTTAAAAAAGGCTTTTATTGTCATAGACATTAAAACAAATATTTCATTTTACCTTATTACTACGAAGATTATTATAGAATTTCATTAATTGTAATAGAATTATTACTATCATTGAAAAACGTGACGATTCGCTACAAAATTTCTCCCATACGTCGATAAAGAAGTTTGACTTCAAAAAGCAACATGGCGCGTAACCGAAAAATGTGACGCGTAACGAAAAAATGTTACACTAAATTTTTTTCCAATCCCGATAAAGAAGTTTCACTTCAAAAATTATTACGTCATATTCTTTGTTAGTATGTCCAAAATTATAATCTAAGTACTCCCTAACATTATAGAAGCACCTATTATGTTACAAGTCCTGCACTTAATGCTATATCAATATTAATACTATGGTACCCCTCACACCCTGACCCTGAGGTTCTTTTTGGTGTAATTATGGTCTAATTAATGAAATCAGATAAGTATTTTTATTATTTATGTTATTGTTCCAGACATCGTCATCCCGTCGCTACTGATAGCGGCGTTGTTCATCGGAAACGCATTCATCGTACTCATTATATACAAATACAGAAAACGGTATGTATATTTTATTTAGATAACAATAACGTGTTTTTAATATTAATTCACGATAAAACAATATATGTACAGCGTAAACTGTGTAGTAGGACCCTTTTGGTGTTAAAGAAAGTTGTCGTTATAAAATGTGTTTAAGTATTGGTGGGAAATGCATTACGAATACCCGTGACTGCTTGGGGTGGAGTGTTATGTGGTACTCGCTATCTGTGCATACCCACTAAAACCCCACGGCACACCAACACTCGCTATAGACGGGATGCGGTAACATCAAGCCAAGTATCATACTTTATAGTACCAAAAAAAAAATGTGTGAGCCCTCCGTATTGCGAGGTAGTGCGAGCGTGCTAATACGCCGGGCATTGAGCTCGCACTAGGCATCGACTCAGGGTTAGAGGGTCAGTCTATTTTATAGGTAGCGTACTCACTGCTTGCCTTATAAATTCCTATGTACGGTTTAAGCACTCGCCCGGTAACACACGACCCTCCCAAAGGCAGAGAACAAATTTAAATTTCAAGAAATAAATTTGCGCTCTACCGGGAATCGAACCCGATACCCGCACCTAGCGGACACATTAAAGACCGCTAGGCTATGAGGCCCTTACCAACCGAAGTCAAGTCTTTGACGTTTTACGGTGTAAATCGAGTTATATCAGGGTTATACTTGATATCATTATCACGAATTGGTTTTTTCTATTACGTACGAACGTAACGACGTTTGTCTCCAAGTAAATCGTAATTTTTAAGTGTTTTAAACATTTTAAAGAGACATATCTACAACGCAGAGAATTTTAATCATTAAATTGTTTTAAAATGTTTTATTCAGAGACTTGTAAGCGTTAGCTTTAGTCTTATAGAATATAATCTATTTCGAATAAAGTAGCGTCTACGAACGCTGCGTTGAGCAATTGCGTTCCAATGAACAAGGCACTTATCCAATTACCAGCAATAATCCCTTTAGTTCCTTTGTGAGGGACAACGAACCGAACACTAGATACGTTGTTCGTGGTTTGGAATCTAAATCCGATTTCGTTTACCGTTGTTTTTGTTCAATTTGATGCTATCCTCTTAACGTGAATGTGAAATTTTAAAGAATAGTATACAGTTATATTATTTTTGATGTTCAGTTCCAACAGGGCAGATATTGTAACGGATAACTTAATAGGTATTATAGACTTTGTCAGCCGTTTGTGTGCCTTGCAATATCAAAATTATCCATCGCAGGAAATTGAACTACCAAAAAATTTGGTAAAGAAACATATATTTGTATTTTGCGCAAACGAAATTAGATGGAGTAGGAAAACGACAAAGTTTGACATTTGAATTAACTTTAATATTTTTTTCTGGAAAGCGATTTGTGGTACTTATTATCAAAAACCGAACCAGAAGAAGATAAGTAGCCTATGTTTTTCCGTAAATAAGTATTTCGAAATAATTATTCCATTACATAATACCGTTTGGGTTTGTTGGTTTAAATATTTTCTTATAAGGGGGCAAATGGGCAATTGGCTCATCTGATGTTAAGTGATACTCATGGACACTCTCAATGCCAGAGGGCGAGTGCGTTGCCGGCCTTTTAAGAATTGGTTTGCAAATGAATAAATTTATCCACCACATATTAGCTACCTGTTTCTAAAGTGAACCTTAAAGTTGAGTTTTAGTCCATTTCGAACGTAAACGGCATATAAACCATGTGTTTATCACTAAGCCACGGAGGATGTAAGGGGCTAATATGATATTATTTCCCGTTTAAGGTATGCAAACTTGCACAGTACTGCACAGAATTTTGCATTAAATATTCTCCTACGATAAAGCACGCATTTTGCGGACTATATCCTTGCAAAACCTTGGTAATATTATAGAATGTATTTATGCAATATGGTTTTCATATACTAAAATAGCATACGGGCTAAAAAGAAGCCAAGCAAATAATTTACCTATACAGTTAAAATTTGTTAGAACAACATCGAAGGGACTACATGAGTAGTCCCTTCGATGTTGGTTCATATTTGGTCCTAAAAATCGATAATCGTAACAGCCGATGACGTTGTTATTAAGAACCTTATACAATAGAATTCAGCCGGGACCTTTGATTTTGGTCAATATAATCGGTATTTTATTCTAAACGATGTCGTCGTAAACGGTTGTGACTGTAAGTATATATTATATATTTTTTTTATTACAACAATAAAGTGCTTTTACATGTGATGAGGAGCATGATGTAGAATTGGCAGTAAATGTAAATTAAAATGCATTAAGTTTTTACGTACATAAGGTTACTTCGTGAATAAATTATATTTTGTGTTTGATATATAGGAGAGAGATACTGGAGGAAGAGTATATACACTAGGCTTCTCCCTCTAGGCACTCTGATACACAGGGAGACGTGCATGCTAATGGTAGACCACGGATCTCCACGTACTACGGTCCTGACATACTCCCTCGCTTTATCCACTATCATGACATTGACCATGCTCGCTGGTCGGATATGAGAACTTTTAACTTGTCCCTAGATAGTACCTCCTGGATTTGGTCCAAGTATGTACGACGAGGCCTACCCATTACGACATCACCATCCACGGTCGGCTTGTGTATCCTACTTGTTAACCGCTACTCATTTTGGTAAATATTCCGTATCGCGGCACCAGCGATTTTGAGACTGACTTTTTACAGTCGCGTTATGATCTGTAAACATCATAACTAGTATTGTTATGATGGCGCATGAAAAAAAATTCAATTTATTAAAAAAAATAATTAATATACTAACCTAACCTAACCGAACAATATTAATAATAGGTTTTTTGGACAGCTCCGGCCTAAATCAGCCTCAAAATCGCTGGTGGCGCGATACGGAATATTTACCCTCATTTTAAATACACATAAAGAAGTTTTGTTATCATTCTTATAGCTCGTATTTTTTTTTTCTATCTACAGAGATCAGGCGGTTGCTGATTTTAAACATTAGCGATATGTACGTATTTCTGTTTGCTACTACATAACATATGTGAGAGCGTAGAACTGTTGACGTAGAAACTCATTCGGCCAGAAGATTTGTATAGAAATATTTGTTTTAGACTATGAATAATAAAATATTATAGAAATTAGTAGATAAAAGCTTGAGAATCTAATACTCAATTAGTTCTTGTTAGTGATAAGGCCGCCCGTTGCCTTATAACTTTTGTAACATGGTTTGTTTGTGAATAAGGTAATAAATCATAAATAAATAAATAAATACTACAAAAACACATCACACACAGGTCACACAGAACTACATATAGCGTGTGTGTGATTGGACTAAAATAATGTTGACCAATCACAATCAAACGAAACTCCATCTATCGTATTTTTATTTAAGTCTTGTGAAATGTTACGCTCGAATATTTTGGCCTTAGAAAGTACAATATGGTTAAAATTCGCTAGAAATTTATACATATTTACTCGTTGTTCGTGAACTAGAAAATATTAGAAAAAACAACTATCTATATATAAATAAAAGTGAATCGCAAAATATGTTGCTAAGCTTAAAACTCGAAGACGGTTGGAACAATTCGAATATATTTTTTATATTTGTTCCTTGAACGACTTTTTTTGTTTTGTTTTATTTAGTACTTACGTTTTTATAAAAAGCGTACAGTCTCCATGGGGTAGATAGCAACTAAAAACTAAAAAGGTAGGCTAAGTAAAAAGTAATATTATGGCGAAACTTGTAAATTTTAGATACGAACTTATGCGCACTTTACTAGTAATAATTATACCTCTTAATTAAATTTATAGTACAAAATAATGTCTTAACTATTTGCAGTACATATACTCTATAGAAATGCGAAGAGGTATTACAGGTAAGCGAGCTAAACTCTGTCTCAAGTTCCCAACTTTATCGCAATAGTACGTGGCTTAATTGGATTTTTGGGAGATTATCTCTAAATACTCATTTAATTGTGATGGATTATGAGCCGCTTACACTCACGTAATTTTGTTTATTCCTTTTGGTATTATTGAGATTTAGTTGATATACTCTAAGTGAGGATAACTCTAAGCTAGGATATGCTCCGTCGACTCCGCGATATGCACATCGAGGATCTAGAGACCCCTGGTGAAGCCTACCTCGGATACGGACAGCACAACCCCTTACTAACTAATACTAGATTAGGTCAAATAGATTATATATCAAAAAAAGACAGGAGTCGGCTGCTCAGCAAGCGAACAACCGCTCCGCGTCCCCATAAATTATAATTAGCTGTAAGTAGGATAAGACAATATATAACAACATTATAAATTTATTCTGTACCTACAATTTAACAAGCTCACAGCACACACCGCACGACACTTATATAGATCTCTCTGAGACAAACATAGGTAGACTGTAAGTAGCTGACACACCCACAGGCTGCACCATCGACTTGTGGACATAATGTAACATAAGAACTAGGGAAATAAACATCTTCAACAACATTCTATTCTATTCTAAGTGTTTGTTTGTTGGAAACGCCTATATTTGATTTCTTTATATATTTATTACTATCGGTTGTTTTGGTATATGGTGTATGGATTATGGTCTACTTGTTTTGTGGCCATATTTTACGTCCTCTTCAACAATAATCGTTACATTTTAGTCAAAAGAGTCTTCATATATGTAAAGACGTTTTCGTGCTTGTACAGGTTATTTGGAAGAGCCCGTTCATAATCGTTTTATTTTAAGCGTTAATTAATAAGGTTTTTATGGAAGTATTAAATAAGTATCTTACGATCCTGAATTAATAAGGGATAGTACTATCGCAGTACTACTTGATTGGTGCGTTGTACTTTAGCTAATGTAGAGGCTAGTATTCGCCCATTATACACGTAGTTATCTAGTTAACGTGGCTCAAGCGTAATTAATCTCTATATACATTAGATTAATGTTTGATTTGAATTTGACCTTTTAGTATTTTAAAAACGTTTTTCTTTGATTTCAACTCTGGTACGGTGAAATAAAACATCGTGAGGAAATAGCATGCCTTAGAGTTAAAATACGTCGGCGTATGTCAGGCACAGTAGCCTGATCACAAATGATGACAAAACGGATACGGAAATCTGAGGCCCAGACCTAAAAGGTTGTAGCGCCCACTGTTTTTTTTCTTTTTTGTCTGTCATATTTATAGCGTTATCTCCAATTAAAAAAAATGTGTGCGTGTACTAGGTGTACACACGTCAGAAGTGAAACTTCTTTATGACCTTATTTTTCGAAAAATGATCTACTATATGCAACTTTACAGAAATTGGTTAAATAAAGTTAAATTAGATAAAGTTTAACAAAAGGCTTTTATTATCATAGACATGAATACAAATACAATTATTTCATTTTACCTTATTACTACTAAGATTATTACAGAATTTCATTAATTGCTACAAAATTTCTCCCATACGTCGATAAAGAACTTTCATTCCAACGCCGATAAAGAAGTTTGACTTCAAAAAGCAACATGGCGCGTAACCGAAAAATGTGACGCGTAACGAAAAAATGTTACACTAAATTTTTTCCAACCCCGATAAAGAAGTTTCACTTCAAAAAACATATTTAATAGTCTAAAAATTGATTGTACTATGTATATGTTTTAAAGGTTAATATTATTTTTGTTACAGGAAAACAGATGATCTAGAAGACGAGTTCAACACAATCCCCCTGAGTGTTAACGGCAACGTCCACAGCGCCGGTAACGCGGTCTAGTCGCCTTTTAAAGGGGATTACACTCGAACGACTACGCAACATTAATCTTAACAGAACAGAACTTGTTAATCACTGTTAGCGAGATTTATTGCTTTGTATTGAATAAAAATTAACATGTTTTTTCAATCTCGATTTGGACACTATGGTCACTTTGTCGTAGGAGTTCTACAGAAGTAGTTATGAAACGTATGAAGATGACTACTCTTGTTCCAACCTATGTATGTGAATCTAATTTACTTTATGGTACGTCCACATCTGGCGAATAAGCCGCGAATGTGCAGCTCGCGAGTAGTTGTGAGCTGAGAAGACTTCATAGTAGATAATTCCTTTATCCCTTTTACAAATCTATTTTTAATTGTTATGCAAAACTTCTCATAAATCTTCCTTTGGTGTTCGCATTGAACGTGATTTAGGCAATTAATACGACATTTATTCATGAGATATATTTAAGCTCTGAAAAACAAACCGGGAATAACATTTTTGCAGGAAAATATCCAGTTTTATAGACCCTCATGAACGTTGCGTTATGAATAATTGATGTGCCTCAATGCGGATGGAGATGTAACGGCCTCGTTTACCTGAATGTGTAATTATTCGAGTGTAACCTTCTTTAATGAAAAGTCGGGTCGGATGTGGATTGACGATTTGATGGTGGTCCGTGCACATCCGGCCTTAGTTAAGCTAATTTATTTGTTAGATACCTCATGTAGATGTCTTCAGCGATAGTCACACTTTTACATTATGATACGTTTTTATATAATAATCGAAAATTCAATATCGAAGTAAAGATATTTTGTCGTATGTTCAAAGGCTCGACTCAAAATAAAATATATATTGACGGTAATTCTTATTTATGAAGGGAATGCAATTTGTCTCTATTCATCGTGAATTGATTGAAATGGACGGTTTCTCACTAGTCGGGAAGTGCGTCGTTACTTTTTGATGTCGTGAACATTATATAATAAAGATAAAAGACGCTTAATTTTCTAGACAACGCAGCTTGTATTGGTTGAAGAGCTTCCACTATTTTGGTAAGGGAAGGAATCACAGTAAATGACTAAGAAACCGTGTTTTTTTTTAAAAACACGATAGCATAAAAAATAGATTATCTATTTCATTGAAAATTACGCACAATTTGCATAAAACATACTAGGTCAAATGTAATATGAAAATGTTTGTCATTGAATGAAGGGATAAGGTAGTCACGACATAATAATCCTGTACGCCTTTAGTTAATTAACTGAATAACAAAGAAATTTATTTACTGAATAAATATTGTTTTGCAATTTGTATTACGATTATATCAGAAGCCTGTACCAACAACCTTTTAAGGGTAATAAATATGGGACTATTTGTTCAGCCGTGTATTAAGATTACATTCGAATAGCTGTAAACAACGTCGACAATGAAATAATTATATTTGCCGACATAACGATGTCCCTACGAAATAAAACCCAATTAAAGGTAACTCTTGAAGAAATCACAGGGCAGTAAGAGACATTTTAGTAAATATCTTTAATTCTTTACAAACGACTCTGAGGGTAAGATTAAATGTAACATTTAGAAACGATACTTAGACTCACATACGTCTCCGATACGCATAGTTCGAGCTAAGTGTCGGCTCTGAATTTTATATCGTATACGGGCCCGGCCCTATCAGATCCATTTTAGTAAGAAAGCCCAATGCTAGTCCTACATCAGTCACTGTTATTATTATATTCATTTAAATAATGTACAAAGTGTGATTATTAATTCCCATTAGCTTTTAAGTAAGGACTGATATAATAAATATTCAATAATCTGACAATGAAGAGGGTATGAAATGGATCTTTTCGCATCATGGCCTAATAATAATTGCCTGCTTTTGTTACCAACGGTTTGCTGTAGATTAGGACAATTTGTTCAGAATTCTACTAAACAATAATTGTTACATAAATGTCATTGATATAATTCTACAATTAGTGGCAAATGTAAAAAGCTGTCAACTTTAACAACTTTACAATTGATGTTTAGTGTTGCAAGCGCCATCAAAAAGTCTTATTAAAACAAATGTTTTGAATAAAAATCGATCTTTAACAGCACTTAACTGTAGAATGTAGATCCATGTTATATCCTTTTTAGATGCTGGTTTTGGTTAGCACCGCATTATTTTATGTCAAATACCTGTTAAGCTTCTTATATCTTCTTTAACTAAATTGTTGATGTTTTTGTATTCGGCGGAGTATAGTATCTGTAATAAAGCACTATCTTTGAAATTAAACTTGTTTTTTTTATCTGGTAAAATGGTTATTTTTAATCTGTATCGATTCTATTTATAGTGGCTGTAATATAGCAGTTCAAGAAGTTTCTGGGTGTGTGGTGAATTCCGAGCTTCCTTTTTTTATTTCAAAGGCATAAAGGACCTCAATGCTCATATCAGATATTAATATATTTTTGTTCTGTTTCGTGATAATTTATTTTTCTAAATAGACGAGTAGGTAATTAGCCTTCTGTGCCTGATACGGACCGTCGACTTTTTGGGTCGATGGCCATCGTGGCGTGTTTTCCTTCACATTGACAATGTGTGGTGTAGTCCAGTCAGTCAAGACAATTAATTCATTATAATTCCAAAAGTTTTTAAATTTTGATGTAAGGTCGGGAGTGGTATTAAAACAAACTATAAAATTTTGCAACCTGCTCTGCGGTCCGGAACATTGTTAAAAATGCAATAAATGATAATTTGCTTAGTTCTTGAGACCAAAATCCCAAAAGTTCTGCAAAGTTGGAGTGGTGTTAAATATATTATTTTACATCACGTGTCAAATTTGCAACCAATTTAAGTGTACGGAACATTATTTAATTAATGTTGTTCTTTATTAAACTGAAGGAAAATGTTCCAAAAGTTCTGCAAATTTGACAGATATATCGAAAATAAAATAAATAACAAAAAATGTTCCGTACACTTAGGTTGGTTGCAAATTTTATACGTGATATGAAATATTATATTGAAAACTTCCCCAAGTTTGCAGAACTTTTGGAATTTTTTTCACGACCATACAGACATAAAATTAATTTAATTGCAATTTTAACAATGTTCCGGACTGCGGACAAGGTTGCAAAATGAGATTTATTGTCGTCCGAATGTACCATTCACTTGACCGAAGTTTGAAAACTTTTGGAATTATTATCAAATTTTCGATTTCGAATGTCTATAATGACTGGTGTAGTGGTCCACAGCCGGAGATCGAACTTACTATTTAAGAGATGTGAGTCGCTCCATTAGGCCAACTAGTTAGAAGCATTTAACTAACCGTCGAGCTTAAAAGCTTGTAAATCAACACGGTATTTTAGTAAATGTCCTTTCATATTTCGCTATACTGTACGTAAAGTCTCGGACTGTAAAGTATTAAATATTCAATGTAGCCGCTAGGGCTGTGTAGCAATGTAGCCGCTGACAAACCTTAGTGACTAATAGTGAGTCTTAAAATAATTACCAACGTGTGTGAGATATAAAAAAAAGTATTTAATCAAACAGACTTAACTAACACAAAAGTCTGACTAAAAGAACAGAATTATTTTGCTTTTGCATTATGTCGTATAAACATATACATCGTCCAGTTTCGGAATAAAAATTGACTAGATTTTTTTTTAAATTGGCCTTTCCCTTTGGCACATTTATCCAGGGTAGGAGAACATCCTATTTTAAAACCATTAAACAATCACTGAAAGGAAGACATAAGTAAAATAGGAATAATAATAATATGATGGTCCCTTTATTAGAGGAAACTCTTTGGTAATTTGCATACATATTATATCGTCATAGTTCGTTATTTAAAGTTGGCGTTGCTATGGTCTTGTTATGTTTTATATTGTCACTTATTAATAAAGTATTAACAGACGATCGAACTTGGTACGGGCCCGACAGCGGATTCCGTACGCTCCATACCATATCCGTTCGTCTGGAGAGTTGTCTGCCGAACATTATTATTATTATTTCGTGTTCGCTCGGTCCGATGGTTTGCACATCGAATTTGGTCCGCTCCGTACCAAATCCGTGAGTCTGTACGCTCGGACCGGACAAACGCACGGCAATCACGTTTGAAACATTCGGGAGGTAGCACGTACGTCAACGCATGTTCGCACTATGGCGGAGATTTTAACAGAACGCGAAGTCCTTGTCGACGTTTTGGCATTGTATAAAGGCTTTCCGTGCTTGTGGGATACATCACATGATTTGTATTGCAACAGAGATGCTCGTAATCAAGCGATTTGATTAACTTCATGTGACTAAATTCATCACGGTTTTTTAAATATGTTTTTGCCCACTCCTTTCTTTTTTTTCGTGATATTTGTGGCGGCATTACTGTTGCCGCAACAACAATCGCAATTTTAGCGCGCTTGGATAACGTCGGAGGCATGACGTCTGAACTGTGTACACGCCACGCGGGGAATGCGAGATCCGGCTGTGTGTTGTGAGTAGCGGATTTGGTACGCCATACCAATCCGTTATCCGGCCCGTACCAAGTTCGATCGTCTGTTACTACTAATAAACTGGACTGCTGCACGCGACTACCGCTGCACACCCATAACCCAACAAAGGTTATGGGCCCAGCTATAGTCCAGTAAATTAATAAAAAAAGGGGGAACTAGAGTGCTTAACCTAGTAACGATGGCGAGTGTGCGGATAGAATTACTAAGCCGTGATAATTACGACTCATGGCGAATCCAGGCCCATGCTCTATTGATCAAGAGCGATGTGTGGGGCTATGTGGATGGTAGCATTAAGAAGCCAGCTGAGCCAGCAGAGGCGTTGCTTTGGGAAACGGCGGATGCAAAGGCGAGAGCGGAGATTATTCTCTCAATAAGTCCAGGTGAGCTACGACACATTAAGGGGACGAGCACGTCGCGAGAATGCTGGTTAAAATTAGAAAGCATCTTCGCGTCTTCGGGTCCCGCTAAGAAAGCGACGTTGTCAAAACAGCTCATTTTACACAAGATGTGTGAGGAGGACGACATGCGTGAATATCTGTTAAGCTTCTTTGAAGCCAAAGAAAAGTTACTAGACATGGACATAAATATAAATAATGATCTTGCATCTATTATTTTACTCTATAGTTTGCCCCCAAGTTATGAGAACTTTAGATGTGCGATGGAGACTAGAGATTCATTGCCAGACCCGAATTCTTTAAAAGTTAAAATTCTTGAAGAAGATGCCTCTAGGCGACAGCAAAGGAAGGAGACAGAGAGGGGGTCGTCAGCAATGTTCGCTAAGAGAAAAACCACGCTAGGAGCTAGGAGTTCTACATCTAAAAATCCGCAGAATTATAAACCGGATCAAGCGTTTAAATTTAAATGTTACAGATGTCATAAACAAGGGCATAAAGCTTCGGACTGCCCGTGTAAAGGAACAAGGCAGGACTCAAAATGTGTTAGTGAGTTAGGTGCTAGTGAGAATTTTAACTCATGTGTTCTATCTGTTTCAGAGTGTAACGGAGTGATTGGTTCGGGATGTGGAGGAAACTGGCTCATAGATAGTGGGTGTACATCGCACCTTTGTAGATCGAAAGGAAAATTTGACACCTTGACAAATTGCAGTAGTAAGTTAAGTTTGGCCACCAATGTGAGTACATTTGCAAAAGGTAAAGGAACTGTGAGTTTGAATGGGGAGGTTCCGATAAAACTATCAGACACTTTATATGTTCCCGATTTGCGATGCAACTTAATTTCCGTATCTAAAATTACAAGCAAAGGTTTTAATGTAACTTTTAAGAAAGATTCAGCTTATGTAACCGATTCTGAAGGGAATATTAAGTTCATAGCAGATCGAAAAAACAACCTTTATTATATGCGGGAGGGCCATGCTTCTGTTTCTGCTATTTCCGAAACTAAGAACGATTTACTATCCTGGCACGAACGTTTAGGTCACTTAAATGTGAAGGATTTAATAAAAGTATTAGGTCATGTGGGCATTAAAGTTGATATGTCAAATATAAATATTTTATACGACTGTAAGTATTGTGTACAGGGTAAGATGACTTCTTTCCCATTTTCCAAGTCGAGTGGACCATGTGACGAAAAACTGTCCATCATCCATTCCGATGTAGTTGGGCCAATTCGAAATGAAACTGTCGGTGGTGCAAAATATTTTGTCACGTTTATTGACGATTGTACTAGATGGTGCGAAGTTTACTTACTGAAGAGTAAGAGTGGTGTTCTGGAATGTTTCAAAGAATACAAGAGCTATGTTGAGAACCTTACCGCTAAGAGAATAAAGTATTTACAAACTGATAACGGTGGAGAATACTGTAATAATAAGTTTGATCAATTCCTGAAACAAGAGGGGATAATAAGACTGACTATACCTCAAACCCCACAGCAGAATGGCGTAGCAGAACGAATGAACAGGACATTAGTTGAAATGGCTAGGTGTATGTTACTTTCATCTAATCTCTCAGCAGGTTTTTGGGGAGATGCTGTATTGGTGGCATGTCATATTAGGAATCGTTGTCCCACGAGTAGTTTGGGTGGTACAATTCCGTACGAGAAGTGGTTTGGCTCTCCAGTGAAGATTGAGTATCTTCAGAAGTTTGGAGCTGAAGTTTATGTTCTAGACAAGAGTCCAACCAAGGACAAATTTGCTGCCAGAAGTGTCAATGGAATATTTATTGGATATCCAATGAACCAAAAGGGATATAAGGTATGGATACCAGTAGACCATAAAACCATTATAGCTAGGGATGTGAAATTCTGCAAGACGAGGCTCGATACTAATGATGACAGGAAATCGGCAATTACTCATGATCCTTTTCAGCTAGATCAATTTTCTGCTGATGTTGATACACCGAAGCCGAAATATGTAGAGGTGGACGTAATACCAAGTACATCTTATTCAGGAACTCGAGAAATGATCGTGGAGACGACTGATTCACCCCTTGGTTCACCTTCTCTATGTCATGAGGAAGATAGTGAAATAGCGCAAGCTGATACAGAGGTAACGTATAAGAGAGGTCCCGGAAGACCAAAACTTCAGAAAGGCCAAGTTGGCCGACCTAAGAAGGTCTATAAAATGATACCCAATGATAATAATGGCCGTGCAGAAGAAACTTTACCTGAGGATGTTGCGTTGACTGTGGAAACTTCCTTAGGGGATGCCCTAAGTAGCGCTGAACGTGCTCTATGGGAGGAAGCAATATTGTCTGAGGTCAAAAGTCTTGTAAAAAATGAAACATGGGAAATTGTTCAAAAGCCGAGAAATCGAAAAGCGGTAGGATGCCGATATGTATTGACAACGAAGCTTAACGTTGACAAAACCGAAAAGAAGAAAGCACGGTTGGTAGCCAAGGGCTACAGTCAACGATATGGCATCGATTACCGAAACACTTTTTCACCTGTCGTCCGACTAGACACGGTAAGACTGCTTACAGCGCTCGCGGTTGAATTAGACATGGAGATACACCAGTTGGATATCAATACTGCATATCTGAATGGATATCTTGACGAGGAAATTTATATGGAGGTTCCAGAATTGTTGACAGAGTGCTTAGGTAGAATTATTAAAGAAGAAAGAGACGAAAGCTTAAAAGAGCAGGCTCGTAAGATGTTAAATGATCTGAAGACAGGTGGAGATGTATGTCGATTGAAGAAATCACTGTATGGCTTGAAACAAGCTGGACGTCAATGGAACAAAAGACTTGACAATAAATTGAAGTCAATGCATTTTAAACAGTCTTTGAAGGAACCGTGTCTCTACTATTTGGACGGTAACTCCAATGATACGTCTATATACTTAGCGGTTTATGTTGATGATTTACTGATAGTTTCACGCAATAAAGGTCTCATACAATCTTTCAAAGATGAACTTTCCAAAGAGTTTGATTTAAAAGACTATGGACTGGCGAAATATATTTTAGGCATTGACATTGTCAAAAATGAGTATGCCACGAAACTGTCACAACAAAAATATATTAATGATTTGATGATAAAATTCGGCATGGAGAATTGTAAAGAAACAGTGACCACGCCGATGGAGGTGAATTTTAGACCCGATGGTTCACAAATTCCGCTGGAGAAGGAATGTCCATATAGAGAATTAATCGGAAGCTTGATTTATCTTTCAGCAGGAACTCGTCCGGATATCACACACGCCGTGACAAGATTAGCAGCGTTTTGTGATAATCCTGGACAGATACAGTGGAATGCGGTGAAAAGATTACTTCGTTATCTTAAGAGGACAGCCGATTATGGACTGATTTATCGAAAAACAGGTAAGAGCTTAATTGGTTATTCGGATGCTGACTGGGCAAATTGTCCTATAGATAGGAAGTCATACTCCGGGTATGCTTTTTTTTGTTAGGAGGGGCTGCGATTTCATGGAAATCCCAGAAACAGAAATGCGTAGCAACTTCAACGTGCGAAGCCGAATATATTAGTTTAAATTTGGCGATAAAAGAGGCAGTTTACCTGAATAGTCTTATGAAAGAGATAGGGTTGCGCGATTTCGGGAACATAGTGTTGTACTGCGATAATCAAGGTGCCTTATTTCTATCGGAGGATCCAGTCTTCCACGCCCGAACTAAACATTTCGATATTCAATATTATTTTATAAGAAGTGTTTTAAGGGAGAATACTGACATACAATTATCGTATGTGTCTACCGAGGAGATGGCGGCGGATGTGCTAACAAAAGCTTTACAAAGACAGAAACATTACCGCTGCATCTCAATGTTAGGTGTAGATTAAGATTGCATGTCTGTATATTTTTGTAATGACTATTTAGTACATATTTGTTGTTAAATGTGTATGCAAATCAAGGGGGTGTATTAGAGGAAACTCTTTGGTAATTTGCATACATATTATATCGTCATAGTTCGTTATTTAAAGTTGGCGTTGCTATGGTCTTGTTATGTTTTATATTGTCACTTATTAATAAACTGGACTGCTGCACGCGACTACCGCTGCACACCCATAACCCAACACCCTTAATTATGTTGTTAGCTCTTCTCACAATTCTTTTTCGTATTACTTCTAGGTATGATCCCATGCTTGACGATAGAAGCAAAATCAAGAGTTTTTTTACGTAAGGTATACCTACTCTGTATCATATTGTTACGAAGACGGGTCGACTGCAATGTTTTTAGATTTTCCACTAGTTAGAGAAGTTTTCAGCAGGCTGAAAAGTGATTTCTGACCGTTTCAGGAGAGGGTCAATCACATATTAGAAAATAGTAATTTACATTATGTTACCCTAGTTTTCAGGAGCCTGAAACATTTTTTCAGGCCGTTTCAGAACACGTGTAGTCGAATGGTACACTTTTCAGGAAACCCGTTTTCAGGCGTTTTCAGGCCTGGTTATACCCCTTTGATGAAGGAATGTTCGAGAACGAATTTTCTAGGTGTGGGACAAGGACGGAATGATGCGAGAGAGAGACGGAAGATCGGAACCTTCTCGAAGCTAGACCGAGCACTCTAGAACACCGTAAGACAAGGACGGAGCAATGTGCGAGAGAGATAGCACGCACGTTCTAGAATTGTGCGATCGCTACTCAATAGCGTTCCCGCCTAGAGAGTTCTCGAACTTGCAAGACTATTCCCAGGGATATATAAGCGAGCCGAAACGCGATCAGTTAGTTCAGTTTTGAATGCGATACCAAGCGATAAACACCGGAGTGAAAAAGTGCGAATATAGTGAAGACAAGTGGATACAAGTGAATACAAGTACTGTGTGAAGTGCGAGTAATTAACGTAATTAGTGACAGTATTTTGTGTGTGTAGTCAGTGAATTTTAGTGCGTAATTTCCAGTTTTTTTGTGTAACAAATTCCTCGTAGATTTAATTGAAAATAAACCCTTGAAGAGATCTACGGCGTTTCTATCCGATCCCCTAGCTCGTAACATTTTGGTGTCAGAAGTGGGATAGAAAAATGCCAATTACTCCAAGGGAGAATCAAGAGGAGTTTGTGGCCGAGTCTCCAGCTGCGGAGGGAGTGCAGACAAGGGCACAATCAGCACGCGACGCCGCCCGGCGACAAAGTTTCGATGCGAACCGCGGGATGGGCGAAAGCAACGATGGCAACATCCTCCTTGCTCTGCGCCAAATGATGGAAGAACAGGCTCAGACACGTCGTATGATGGATGAACAGGCACGTCGTCAAGAGGAACAGGCTCGTCGTCAAGAAGAACAGGCACGACAAATGATGGAAGAACAGGCACGCCGTCAGGAAGAACAGGCACGCCGTCAGGAGGAACAGGCCCGTCATCAGGAAGAACAGGTTCAGCGATTGATGGAGGAACAGGCTCGCCGTCAGGAGGAACAGGCTCGCCGACAAGAGGAACAGGCACGCCAAATGATGGAAGAACAGGCTCAGACACGTCGTTTGATGGAGGAACAGGCTTGCCGTATAGGAGAAAGATTAGGAGATCTGAACCTAGAAGTAGATAAAAAAATTGAAAACTTGGAATCTGATATGGACTGCAAATTTTCGAAACAGGACAAACGTATTCTCGGATTAGAACAAGAGATGCAGTGCCTGAAGACCAAAGGTGTCGTAACGACTGTAGCACCATCTGGAAATCTGAAAGTACCTCCCTTTGACGGTACATCTTCCTGGGGCGCGTACAAAATACAGTTTGAGACTGTGGCACAGTCAAACGGGTGGAATGACGATCAGGCTGTCACCGCCCTTATTATGGGACTGCGAGATGAAGCCCTCACCATATTAGAAACCAAGACAGGTAAAGTGACTTTGAAGCAACTGCTGGATGCCCTGGAATCACGGTACGGAGACGCACATTATGAGCACGTCTATAGGGCTCAATTAAAGGATAGAATTCAGCAGACAAATGAAAGTTTGCAAAAATGGGGATTTGAAATAGAGAAGCTGGTTAGGAAAGCCTACGCATCCTCACCAGACGTTGCAGACAAGATGTTGGTTCAATCCTTTGTCGACGGTATTCGAGACCGTGAAATTCGAATGGCTGTGAACCTAGGTCACCATAAGGACCTCAAGAATGCTCTTGCTCATGCGTTGGAAGTGGAAGCATTTTGCAAGGATTCTCGACCTTACCGTATTAGGGCTATCACGGAAAAAGCTAATGTTCAACGTGGGCCAACCTGTTACATCTGTGGGGAAGTAGGGCACATGAGGTTTTCGTGCCCTAAGAAAGACTTCCGAGGTGATGTGAAGGTTAAACGTGGGAATACATTAGTCATCGACGGTGAAGTCAATGGAACTAAGTGTGACCTAACACTAGATACTGGAGCTTCACGAACCGTAATTAAATACCATCTTCTGAAGTCATTTTATGGAAGCCCTTCTCGAGGAATCGTACAGCTTGTTACAGCTACAGGTCAGCGTATAACCGATCGGGGAGAAGGTATTGCAACCTTCAAGATTGGTGGAAGATTTTACAGACACAAGGTTGTTCTTGCAGACATAGTAGATGACTGCATAATCGGGTTAGACTTTATGAAGCTGTACAATTGTAAAATAGATCTGGAAAAAGGAATCTTTAAGTGTGGAGAACAGGAAGTTTGCTTAAAAGGACACTCTACAAATAGTGGTTATGACGTCTGTAGAGTTATCAATGTGGACAGACAGGCCAGTAATCAACAAGAAAGGAAAGTTACTGAGACCTATGAGGAAGCCTTGTCAAGACAACTATCAAAGGCAGAGGAACAATTAAGGAAATTTTCGGACATGTTATCTGCCCATGAAAGAGAGGTTACAAGAAGTTCAGATGTGTCTCAACGGCTATGTGAAAAGGTCAACAAAAAGGACAGAAGGGAGATTGGCCATGTGAGAACTTTTAGAACAGACACCATTCGTTCAGATTGGGGTGGAAAATTAATGCAGATAGCACAGCAAGAAGATTGTGACATTAAACCAATTTTGGATTGGATGAAATCTTCAGCTGTCAAGCCGCAATGGAGTAAAGTCGCATCTTCAAGTACCATTACTAAGAGTTACTGGGCTCAATGGGATAGTTTAGTTCTACATAATGGAGTGTTATGTCGCAAACTGAAAAATGCTCAAGGCGATCATTTGCAGTTAGTTGTGCCAAGATCAAAGGTTTGCGACATATTGGAAATGTTTCATACTGACTTGTCTAGTGGACATTTAGGAGTAAAGAGGACTCTTATGAAGATTAAAGAAATATTTTATTGGATACACTATCGTGAAGATGTTGAAGACTGGATCAAGAAATGTAAAGCTTGTGCAGCTAGTAAGGATTCGCAGACTCGGTCTCCATTGGAAAGGATAACGATGAAAGAAAGTGATGATGCTCGGGACGAGCATGTCTAAGGAGGGGGTAGTGTTACGAAGACGGGTCGACTGCAATGTTTTTAGATTTTCCACTAGTTAGAGAAGTTTTCAGCAGGCTGAAAAGTGATTTCTGACCGTTTCAGGAGAGGGTCAATCACATATTAGAAAATCGTAATTTACATAATGTTACCCTAGTTTTCAGGAGCCTGAAACATTTTTTCAGGCCGTTTCGGAACACGTGTAGTCGAACGGTACACTTTTCAGGAAACCCGTTTTCAGGCGTTTTCAGGCCTGGTTATACCCCTTTGATGAAGGAATGTTCGAGAACGAATTTTCTAGGTGTGGGACAAGGACGGAATGATGCGAGAGAGAGGGAAGATCGGAACCTTCTCGAAGCTAGACCGAGCACTCTAGAACACCGTAAGACAAGGACGGAGCAATGTGCGAGAGAGATAGCACGCACGTTCTAGAATTGTGCGATCGCTACTCAATAGCGCTCCCGCCTAGAGAGTTCTCGAACTTGCAAGACTATTCCCAGGGATATATAAGCGAGCCGAAACGCGATCAGTTAGTTCAGTTTTGAATGCGATACCAAGCGATAAACACCGGAGTGAAAAAGTGCGAATATAGTGAAGACAAGTGGATACAAGTGGATACAAGTGGATACAAGTGAATACAAGTACTGTGTGAAGTGCGAGTAATTAACGTAATTAGTGACAGTATTTTGTGTGTGTAGTCAGTGAATTTTAGTGCGTAATTTCCAGTTTTTTTGTGTAACAAATTCCTCGTAGATTTAATTGAAAATAAACCCTTGAAGAGATCTACGGCGTTTCTATCCGATCCCCTAGCTCGTAACAATATGTTTATCAACAATCACGGGAAGCTGGGCTTTTGTTACCTGTGTCAGTTGTACGTTTGATTAAAGAAATGAATAAATTATAACTTTTTTGATACACGAGTACATATTAAATCCTTCACAAATTTCTTTTAAATTGGGTTTACGCTATTATTAAAAGAGACAGGTGAGTTCTTTACTCAACACGGTGCTATGATACTGTTTTATTTATTAATAAGAACCTTAATCTATGAACAACTTAATATATTCTGTCAATGAAAAAAAAAATTAGCTTTTAATTTAAAGGTAATTTTTTACTTTTGACGACAACCCTAGACGAAGCGTAAACTATTTTCATTTTACGAACAATTATACAACGAAAAGAGATTCCTGCTAATTGGATCCGACATGAAGGCAATTATAATAATTCTATCACGAATTCTATCCACAGAATGCTTTATATGATACTTACTAGCATGTCTTGGAGTAAGAATCAGAGTTACTTAAGAGTGCATGACTTACTATCATGAAGTACAATAATTAAACGCAGTATTCTGATACCCTTGTAGCCACTTTACACTGTTAGATATTTTGACTTTATTAGATACTTAATTATTTTGATATTCAATTAATCCTTCCTTTTTCAAGCATTATAATACAGCCGACAAAGTTTGAATAAAATTGTACTGAATATGGCTTTGATTTATTAAAATATGAAATAAAAATAGCAATTAGTATCAATATTTCCTTTTTGTTTAAATCATGACCCGTTGACCTATATACGAGTCAAATATTCATTACATAACTTAAAAACAGTTAGATATCTATTTTGATTTTGAGCATTACGGCATAAAATAATTATATTTCTGTTTTTGAGTGAATGTTGGATAGGTAGGGTAGAGCGGAGCTAGTTGAGCATAGGGGCAAGTTGGGCAATCGAAATATCTCGCAAACTATTCACCATTCACGGGGGTATCAAGTAGCGAAAAGAAGGAGTCGTCTGTGGGATAATCATCGCGCGATCGCTAGTGGCAGCTCGACGAGTGAGTGAAGTGTACCGGCGTTTTGTTTATTTTGTGACCAAAAAATAAAAACATTGTTTATCGCGTTTTCGTCTCCCTTTGTGAAATGTTCTCTGTTTTCAATCAGAACAGTGTTCAATATGTAGTCGCTCTTAAAATAATTAATGAAACAGAAATTTGATAACGTAATGATATGTTTTCCCTTAGTACAAAATACTTACTACAATTTTAAGGGTGTAGTGTCACTTAATATATGCATGTAGTATTAATAGAACAATGTAGACTAAGGTACAAAAATAATAAATTTGAATTTACTTAAAATACGAATCGGGAATAATGTAACTTTCGCATTTAATCCCAAAAACAAATGAAATTCGGAAACTGTTCGACTCGAAACAAAAGCTTTTAAGTTTTAATTGAAATCAATATTAAGAAAGGTTAAGTTTCGTTCGACGTGCTCACGGAAAACTGGATTGTCGATGTTTGAATAAAAACTTGTCTCTTTGTTCAATATACGAAAATATGATACAAAAATTAAAGCAGAGAAAATTTTAATGCATAAAAAGCCAGTAGCGCTACAAATGTGTTTCATAATCATTTGTTTTTCTTGCAAGTAATCACCCTTCTGTGCCTAAAACTCAGCGCAATTGTTGGGTCTAATATTTCTTTTGGTCACGTAGGTCTAAATAACTCACTTCGGTGTCATCGCAATTACGCTCGCTAATGTATCTTCATGGAGCTGATGTACCGAGAAAGCCAAATGAATAAATAGAAAAAAGCAAGCATTCATTATTAAATACATAAAATGTAAATAAATGAACCTGGTTACTTTTCACACAACAAACATGGTCTCATCTTTTTATTTCACGAATGCTAAAAAATCTATCAATGTAAATAAATAAAAAGCTATTTAAAATCCATCCCTGTGACTGGATCAATTACGAACAGATTCCTTTTTAAACTCAAGTTAAAAACGCTACGTTTTCATTAAACTAAATTAATCTAAAAGTACAAAGAATATATTAGCCAAGACATAAAGATAATGTCGGTGCTAACTGCAGGCATAAATAAGACAAGATCTCCAACGGATGTGTTCATGTTCTCATTACGCACCATTTCGTGTAACATCGCTTATATTGGATGTCTGAATGGTTTTCTCGTATATTATTTACATTTCACTAACTTAGGATATTAACCAGGGTGATTTTATGCTAGATTCAGTTAACTAGAGCAAAAGACGTCGTAAATAATTATTATGTTTATTGTTAAATTGTCATAGACATACATATTCGCATGGTTGCAAATAAAAATATATACTCAGGGATAATTTGATATTATAATGGTGAGTAAGTATTATTAAGTTTATTATTTAAAACATAAATATAGAAAAGAAGGCGAGAAAAATTAATCTGAACTGAAATGCAAGCAGTTTACACAAAAGAAAGAAGCAAAAGAGAATGTTTTGCATGAAAACTCGAATAATATGTGAACGTACACGTTAAAAGCATTATACGTCGACTTGAAAAAAAAACTGTTTTTTTGAAGTCGGTTACAAATTAAATAGATATATATATCGTATATCAATACATGACTTTTTATAATACAGATCCAGCCAAAGGGCCTTGCTAAGCAACTAAGTTTAAAGAAAAAAGTTTTTAAATGAAAAGCTAAGAAACTAAGTTTTTTAATTTGGACCTTCTTTTAGATGTTTGCTTTTTGCTACAGGCACCAAAAAACACTGAGAACTAACCTAAAGCTTTTCATAGAGAATAATAATATTTAAGATATTGAAACCGAGTGTAATTTTTAAATGCATTTCAAAAACGGCTATGTCAAATTTGTGTGTAACAATTATGAATGTCGAATTGTAAACCTCCTTCTGCGAGTTTTTGTATTATCTAAATACTCCTTTACATTTTATAGGTTTTAGAAATTAGTTTAAAACGATAAATGCATGTTGGGTGTACAGAAGCTTATCAATTGGTACAGATCACACATGTAAAACTACTCTTCAAGAATATTTGTCTATAATTTAAGTTTTCAAATTTAACCCTACTCTATATAAGATTTAACAAAATAGTACAACCCTTTCTTATCCTTAAAACAAATGGAATCAAATAATTAAAACACAAATTTAATTAAAAAAGGTCGCTTCTAAAAATTTATAAGATCATAAGTTACACAACGAAGTGACAAAGCCCAATTTTTCATCTCCCTTTTGAAATAAATTCAATTAATAGTTGATTCATTCGGTCTCTTACCATTAATATTGAATAATTAAATTCACGAATCCATTTCGACAGAACAGCTGATACGAGTCAATGGACTTAATATTACTATGCAGCTTATTTTAGTTGTTTTTCATTATTCGAATAGGTATATTTGAACTGTAATTCCCTATTCTTTTATTATTTAACTGAACTCTGAGGTCGTACGTTTGAATTCCAACTTTTTTATGTGCGCACGTAAAAGCAAAAAGAAATAATAACATTTGAAGATCTGGGATATCTCAGACCCTATACTAACTTGTCATTGTTACTAGGTTGATCTCCTCATATAAAAACATTGAATTTTTTTTTGAGACAGGAGGCAAACGGAAACGGGCAAACGGGCCATGGGTGCTAATGGTCACCTTCAAGACCGGTGTGTAGTCGACCATGCCGAAGATGCAGCAATTTGTACAGACTAGATTGGAGCGCCACTGGATTTATGTATATTGTCGAAGTCTTAGCGCAACCATAGTGAATATATGATAATATATAAGGCAAGTTGGATATCAGGTTTCCAACCAGAAACAATAATACTTTCGCCAGGCTTTAAGCTACACAAGTGGTGAACGATTAAGTTGTACACAATCAAATTCTTTTATTTTATTCACGGCCAATAATACTTTAAGATTCCTTTTGACTTTTGATTCCTAAAGACCGTAAAGTTTTAACCCGGTTTTATTTGCATTTTTTATCCCAACCCCCTTAATTTGAGAACTGACAATTAATGTAAATTTACAATTAATTTTTAATTGGCGTGTATAAGTGTCAAATGATGCATATGTATATACGTATACATTGATTATATTTTGATTTAATTTATTGATTCCTATTGGTTATTTTAACTCGCCTTTTCGTAGCTTCCAAAGGCCTGGTGTCATTTTATTTCAAATTTGATTATTGTTAAAACCAATAATTACATAGTTTATGAATTAATAAGTAATACATTATAAACATGTGCGCGCGATATATCTTAGAAACACTCATTCTCATACAAAATCTAGTGTCTAAAAGTGTCCTCCATTTTGTATTTTTTTTGTCCATCGTTTTTTTTATATCAATTTCTATAGACGTAAGAAACAAGGCTATTTTTACTACAGCTTACCGTCTTCTATCATCAGTGTTCGCTTGTTTAACAATACAAAACAAATTCCTAACAAGCTTAATGTAATATATTATAGTATGATTTGAAACTCTAATTGGAAGACACATGTGATCATCTAATAAACTTAAATTATTAAGCGAAAGTGGCATGTTCACAGTTACACGGGTTACACTCCATTAACGGATGTATGAAGTGTACAATATATCCCTTAATAAAAATAGAATTCCTGAAGGGACCCAATCCAAACTAGTTTTCCAGCATTGTTAATTAAATAACAAACTATGCGTACAGATATTGTATAAAATATTATGTCCTATTTAAACATATTATTTCTATTTTTACAACATACAGTTTCTTTGTTCGGTTTTTATAATTTCAAATATAAAGAATTTTCATTCGTTAATGCATGCTTTATTCAAGTTGAAAATAACTTAACAGTTTTACATATTTTGATAAAAATATTTCAATGATACTATACAATATGTATTATGGACCGTTAAAAGTATCGTAACGTACGTATAGAGTTTAGATAAAATATAGCAACTAAAATACAAATTCCCTGCACATTACAGCAACGAAATATCTAGAATATCTACAGAAGTCACAAAACGCGACATGAAATGTGATCTTTTGACGTGAAAACGTCTCGACTCATATCCCGTCTCGCTGCCACAGCTTATGTTATTTTAAAAATTTACTGACGAAAAATGAATATTTATTTGCTTAAAATAACCGGAGTTTGTGACTTGTAATTAATAGTATACATCTATGGTTTTACAGGTTATTGATGAATACGAACAAGTCATCAGGTTCGAATCTTGAAACAATAACTGTTGGTCGGAAACTAAAGAACCCGCAGAAATTTCTTTGGTAATTATTAATTGAACTCATGATTTGTATCACAAGGCGCATGCTTAACATTATATAAAGTTGTTTATAGAAGATACTATTATTTAATAATGGAGGACACCGTGAGCCACAAAGACACATTTGTAATGCTATTAAACTTACTTAACAAAATCAACATGCTACCACAAAACACGCGAAAGTTGGAACAGTTTAATAATTTAAAATAAGTAAATGTCTTCAGCTAATGTGTTACGTATGACTGCTTTATTTCATTAAAGCTGCCATGGTGGGTCTGTTTTTACAACCGCAAATTCATCCTTAATCATAAAAATAGATTAATTTTGAAGTATCTAAAGAATCGGTCATATTTGTTATGACTTTTTATTTTATAACTAAGTTCGTTTGAATTTTTTTCTTGATAACATTTTGAACATGGAACACAAGCGTATCTGGATTAACTGTCAAGGTTTTATGTTACTTTTCGTCTGAGTTCTTTCCTTAAATACATACATTGAATTATTAACATGTTGTGTTTAATAGATTATGAACGAGGGTCGAATATATTTCAGAGAACTGACCTACAAAGACGTTTTAAGGAAGTAAGGGTGTCTTAAAGTAGTACTTATGTAACGTGGAATAACTGATGTGTGGAATCATATCACACCGGTCAATAACAGGAATTAAAAACCAATAGTAGAAAGATTTTAATATGCCGAATAACGTTATAATAGAGGTATTTCTCAGTACCAGAACAGACTGGTGTCTGGTCTAAACTCTACGTGGAGTCTTGGACTGAGGCGTCTAAATCTAATCCAATTTAACCCCAAGAAGACAAAATAATTGAATTAAAAATATATATATATTAAATAGTCAAAGCACCAGCTCGTAGTTTCGATGCGCGAGATCCAAAATCAAATGATCAGAGTTCAAAAGAAGATGATCAGAAGATATGTCGATAAAGATTACGTTACTTTTGCCAAGCATTTAAGGCATATTTTTTAAAAGCTGTCGACCGAGGTAATCGCTCCACTTTAAGACCAATTTAATAAAAAGTCACAAGCGCACTTGCAAATCTTCGAACATAGTAGGTATTCGGGCATCTAATCCATGAATGGTTTGACATCGTTTGGAGTTACACATCGCTCAAAATTACATCACAGTGTAAAAGGGGTCAAAACAGGATTGTATGAACTCTAAATACCGTTTCGTTAACCTGAGTGACGTAAATATTGTGTAACAGAGGGATTTCAGATGTACTCACTTGATCCTATAATGGACAGATTTTTGAACACGCGTGGGTCAATTCACTTATCCTCTTATCCTTAGGGCTGTTTGAATAAATGGAGAACGCTAAATTATACATAATATATAGCGGTGAAAGAATAATGGAGCTGGAAATTATTTAAAAAAGAAGTGTATTTATTTATTGACACTCCGCTCATAATATAAACTGAAATTACATAAACACAAAAGTTATAAGGGATACAACGGGCGGCCTTATCGCTAAAAAGCGGTCTCTTACACGTTTCCTAAGGAAGGTTCCGATTCCTAAAGTACAAGAAGTGCATAACATAATCAAGTACTATAATTCTGTGTGTTCTCATGTTGATATTTTTCACAATAGTAGTTATGAATTTAGAAAGATTATTCGCGGTGCGGACTTGCAACCAGAATAACTTAATTTTTTTTTTGGCATTGAATTTCTCTATTTTCTATTTTTTTTTGTCATTAAGTTTAATATAATATGTACATATTATATACTGTATGTAATTGTTAGTACTTGGTAAACCAGCCCTGCGATTCTGTAACTCACTTTTCGAACTCACACAACGGTTTTCGCATCGGCGGTCGCTCTCAAATCAGTCGTGAAGCAGTCATTTTATGATTTGGCATTCTGTAAATGTAAAAAATAAAATAAATAAATAAAATAAATTTAGAGAATCACCAACCTAAATCTAAAATAAATAAAAAAAAATCATAAATTTCTCGTTTCTTTTCGTTATTTATGACAATTTAAGTCTAGTATTTAATAACCTCAGATGGCAAAGCACACGTTGGTAGAATATGATGTAGTCTTGGGCAATATCTTTCGTATTGTAATCTTAATATAGAAAACATAGTCGGGTATGTTCGAACACTTATAACTCTAGATCTGTTGGAGAGTATGAGAATCGGCTCATGGGTTTCTTATGTATTTGACGAAAAAATAAAACGAAAATTCCAACGACAATAACCGTCAAACATTTAATGTTCACCCGTCTACTCTCCCTCAAATTAAGAACGTATTAAAATAAAGGTTTCGGATCGTCAAGGCATTTCCACAATATTCGGATAATGGCGTTATTTTAGGAATGTTGAATAATGTCAGAAATGAAAAAGGATTAAATATATATTGGCTGTTAAACATTTATGTGTGTATTCAGATGCTTAGTTATGTTTGTGTTCATTTCTGTAAGAAGTAGTAAACTTAATAGTTGTTTTGTCAAAGTAAAAGTCAAAATAACTTTATACAACTAAATTTACATTTCGCCACTCTTTTTAATCGCTAAGTTTTGAGTCATACAAATTATTTGAACTGGAGCAAATCAATCCCAAGTATTAGGACCATTTAAATTCGACAAATTTATAAAAAGCTTTATTGATTAATTTACGTTTAACGAGAGCTTTGAATCTATTTCTCTCTAATTTCTAATTTAAAAACGAATGCAATTTAAATATATGGAGTGCTTTATATTTTAACCTGGTATTCATTGTATTACTTTCTTTACAAGCATTACTTTATAAACATTAAATTAAAAACAGCTAATCTGTAACACGACGTTAATTAACTGTTAGGCGCTACGAAGTTTGCCAGGTCCGCTAGTATTATATGATAAACGCCGTCAATATTTGATAAGTTCCTTCAATTTCTCGCAGGATCAGGAGCAAATAGGTAAATCTAATGGCCGAGATTCGAAGGCATCACAATAGGTTATATAGGTATAACAATTTCCCTTCGTAAAACAAATAACACCAATAATTGCGCAATCAGAAAGAATTATTTTATAGTTAATGGTAATTGGTAGTTTATCTCAGTGAGATTAACTTAAAAGCAATTAAATGGCTTTCATTGTAATGTTTTATTTAACTTTCGACCGAATTTTATGTATTCGGTAATTTGGCTTTTAATGACGGATATTATTGTTATAAAACAATGTGCGGTAAATTAATTGCACAATTTATAGTTAGGTTAATTACTAGCTGTATGAAGCGTGTTTTTTAAATTTATACTTCTTTCGGCGCGTTAGGGAAAAACGATGAGGGTAAATTATTACGATGCGCGCGCACACCGTCACAAAAAACCGACACCCTGAAGTTAGCATAGTCAACAATCTAAAATAAAAAATATCAATTTCTTGTAAAGTGTGTTTATAAGTACACACACATGTTTTTTTCTTCTTCAGGGTATGAAGCCAAGACCGTCTGTGCAAGTTCAGGCAGATAGCTTTATAATTATTTTTTTTGATTATTAGATGGAACTTTAACAAGATTTTCCTTTTCGAGTTTTAAAAGCAAGACTGAATTTTCTTACATAATATTTGTTCAGTTACCTTAATTGGCTTGTAAAAAGCTCTTTCATGCGTTTGACAATCGATTAAGTGATCGTAATAGACTGCGTCGTATATGTTTTGTATAAAATTTTAGAGTTGGCCATTCAAACATACATGGTCAAAGTATATATATATATATATAATAATAATAATTTATTTATTTAAGCAGACAACCATAAGTCCATATGGTTATCGTGTTACATTATTGTATTAGTAGGTTAGCTTTAAAGTATATTCAATCATAAAATTAAAAATTAGTTATAAAATTACCATGTATATATTATGTTGTTTTGTGTTTGTGTGACACTCGCTTTGGCTCTATGTATGTACATTGTATATGCAGTCCAGCATGCTGTTAGGGCTCCCCCACACACGCCTTACTAAATTACGCCACCCAATAGTATAATACTTCAAAAATGATGTAAATATCTAGATCTTTCCTTATGGATTTTCATACTCAAATCGTCTCTCGCTTACGCAGGGACTCTAGAGACGGCTAAGCATCATAGGAAGCAAAACAATAAGATAGTGGAGAAAATAGGAAGTAAGAAAACTTGGCCTCATCTCATCTAGCTGTCTTTCTGAAGATTTTTCGACAAATTTCCAATAATTGCTCGAAGTTAAATTTACTAAGTTTGTGAAAGTTATTCATTGTCTTCTGAAAAGCGTACTTAGTTTATGGGTTAATGATTTCTTGTTAAGTTAACCGTAAGAAATACTTTACTAAGTTTGGCCCTCTTAATTACCTAAGTGTTTATATTACTTTTGTTATAATTATATGAACATATTATGTTGTATGTTTCTAACCTTATCAAATTTTTAGTAACTTAAGCTGAAATAAGGAAGAAGTAACTCTATGCACTTTCGTGGTAAGTGATTAACATTGCGTACAATGGAACGAGTATCAATTATTTAGTAGGAACAAGAAAATAATTATACAAAAAACACATTTCAACATATATTTAAATGAGTAGCCTTCTAATCTCAAAATAATTTCAGATTTTTAATTAATTCACCGGAAATCAAACACCATTGAGGCGGGACCAAAATCTGACGTAGTTATAAATATATGAAAATTTTAGCTGAAACATTAATTCTTTTCGCTTTATGAATATGAGATGTGGGTGTGAAAATTCAAAAAAGCGAAAATGTGCTTTAATATATTTTTCGCGAGATATAATTCGAGTTAGACATTTCATTACTTCTTTAATTTTGATCACATAATGAAAATGACTGTCAGAATTTTGGTATCAATGACTACTTTTGAATGTTAGATTATATTATATTATACACAGCTTAGATTTTTTACATTTTATACGTAATTTTTATCTGGTTATCATATCCTATATCCTAGCTACCATCAGTACCGTCAATCGGAACCCCTTCACGGGTACATCCCTCCTCCAGCTTTTTCCAACTGACTCTGTCTATGGCTTTCTTTCTCCATTCGCTTCTATTTCTTCTATCCACCTTTTTTTGGTGGTTAAAAAAAGGTAGGTAGAAATATATCATCGAAACCAAATCGAATATTACGTCTAGAGAGTTTCTCCATTCCAAATCCGTCATTTACCTTACCTAGCCTTTTAAGAATTGATGATCTATTTGAAGAATTATCGTGAAGGACTATATTCGAATTGGTTCGGAATTACTTCGGTGTTATCTTCCACATGCATACATACCTTAAAAACACTGTTGTGGAAGAGCGTTAGAAAATTTTGCATTCATTATTTGTTACCTAAACGACTTATGCCGTGAACTTTATTGACTGTACATAGAGAAATACAAATGTTAAACATTATAAGTCGACCAATTTATGTATGCCGTTGATTTTGTTTCATGACGCCTCTGAAACTAGATAGGACTACAAAAAATGACGTTTTGGGTATAATCGAAAAAGCTATAAATGGTTTATGCGATAAATGCTGACGCTACAAGTCAATCGCTACGAGAATTGCTTTATGCAAAACAACTCGATTTCAGTAAAATGTAATCCCCTCGTAACAAAATCAGATAAAAATTGTGTTGAAATTGATATTTTCCTCAACTTTTGTAATCTGTTTCACCAACAAAGATTAAGTTTTATGTTATTGTAAAAATCTACTTTTAGAAAGAACAAAAGTATAGAGTTAAAATAAGCTAAATTATAACCTCGTTCTTAAAAAATCTAAATCAACCAAAGGACTGTCAATCTTATAGCACTATTTGAATTTGTAGCGACACCTTAACGACCTTAACCTTACGATTTCAAACCCTGAAACGCGCTAAAAAGTCATTTCGGCCGCTAAGGACCACTCCTCAACTACAGCTACTGAGGCCCTTGGGCCGCCCAGTTAGACTGTTTGAGGATCCTCCTTTTAGGTCGGAGAAAGAGCAGCATCTTCCTTCCTCCACAACGAAAGTCGACTGTTTTAGTCAAAATGTGTTTTTGTTGTTATAGAGATTTGAGAACTGGTTTATAAATAAAGCCCCAAGTATTGTTAACCGAATGAAGTTATAAACGTATATTAAAAGAAGAATGATGAATGAAATTGACAGATAAAAATTGTTGTCAATATCAACACGGCGGGATAAATAAATCATTTTCAAAAAAGGAACGACAATTCCTAACCTGTCTGTGCAGTACAATGGCCGACTTTATTGCGAAAAATTCTTTCCTATTGTGAACGGTGAGGCTAGGTTTAGCAAAAGCGTAATAATTTATCTGTGCACTGAGGTAATGCTTTTTGTACACCTAAAGTGGTAATTTTAACGCTATGAATATTAATTTTTATACTTTTCATATTATACATTTACTAAATAACGGAGGACTCGGCTGCGTGGACTTTTTTTATATTTTATTATAAATCAGGCGGGTCACGGGTTGACAGCTGTGTCTGTGGTCATGCTTGCTAATGTCTCGATATCCTACTAATATTATAAACGCGAAAGTTTGTAAGTATGGATGGATGTCTGTTACTCTTTCACGTAAAAACTACTGAATTGATTTTAATGAAACTTTGCAATAATTTAGCTTATACATCAGAATAACACATAGGCTACAGTTTATAAAGATATTGGGTGAATTGTCCAAAATATGTAAGTAGGAAAAAATCTACCATCTGCAAACTATTCTGGTGTGCGCTACCAAAACAGCTAGAGTTACACATATGTAATGTATGATGGAAATGTTTGTCTTAAATAGTACTACAAAAAAGCACAGTATATAGCTGTTTCTTATGTGTAGTCCAATATAGCCAAAATTGTGAGCAATAAAAATTATCAAATTCAAATGCACATTTGGTAGTAATAAATTATGTAATTCCTTTATTAAAAGAGATACTTTTATCGCTTCTAGTATTTAAAGTAGATAAAATATGTCTTTCACGCTACATAATTTGGACAAATATAATTTAAATCCTGCGCAGACGAAGTCGCGGGCACCAGCTAGTAACACATAATTAAAAATTTTAAGGGTTTTCTTTTAAATATACGTAGTTTATTTTATCGAGTACAGATGAGAAAAAAACGAATATATGTAAGGAAATGTTTATTTTAGAATATAACATTTCCATTTTATATTTTTAGTACGTCTATGGTCTTGTGGCATTAAGCATAGGATTATGTAGTGTTTCACAATGCTTGGTTCGGTTTAAACAAGATTAAGAATGCCTTAATAGCTATCCTAACATCAAGTACTAAACTATACTATACTATATTTATTCATTTATAAGTTCTAAAACAACGTACATATATGCATACAATTATACAAGAAAATATGACGTCACAAATTTTACACACATACTCATTAATTTTATTAGAACATAAGCAATCTAGCAAGGGAAAAAAATTAACATGTAAACACAAAAATATAATAAAACAATAACTAAAACTAAATAGAGACTTAAACCTCATCAAACACATGCTGTTCTGGAATAAATATTATTACTCTTGTGCTTACCAACCACAACCTGTACTCTTCGGGAATATAATCCATGGTTATCCTCTATGTACGACGTACGTATACTATAAAGACGAAATACAATAATAGCTTTGCTCTGACATAATTAGGACACTAATTATAAAGCAAATATTATCTAGACAACTAAGCAAACAATGACTAAATGTAAATATTCCTACACGAAAAACTGATTAATACAATAAATAAGGAAAATTGTAGGCGTCTAACTTATAACTAGCCTATTACACTAGGGTAATTTTCTTAACAAAAATAAATAAACACTAACACATTTATATCGGGTGTTTTTTTAGAGGTATAGAACTTTAAATTGCAATAAAACAACGATGGATTATTGAACTGACATGATTTTTTTTTTATTTGAAAGATAATCTTGTGGCAATACATTTTAAATATGATTTTTGGCATATGACTGCCACGGCTGGCTCGGATATAGTCCAATCTGGACGTCCAATTTTCCCGTCCGTTGTTCCCGATTTTCATAAGCACACTTCTGGTTAAATGGCTACATCAACAAACAAAACTGCCGCATTTGGAGTGAAGCTAATCCTCAAGTGTATGTCGAAACACCGTTACATCCAGAAAAACTGACTGTTTGGTGCGCTTTATGGGCTGGTGGCAGCATTGGTCCATACTTCTTCAAAAACGATAATGGCCAGAATGTTAAAGTCAATGGTGATAGGTATAGAGACATGATTACTAACTTTTTATTCCTGAATTGAACAATCATGATGTCCAAGAGCTGTGGTTTTAACAAGACGGCGCAACATGTCACACAGCTCGTGCCACAATCGATTTACTGAAAGACACCGCCTAATTTCACGTTTTTGACCTGTGAATTGGCCTCCAAGATCTTGTGATTTAACACCGCTACATTATTTTCTGTGGGGCTATGTAAATTCATTGGTCTATGTGGATAAGCCACAAACGTTTGGCCATTTGGTAGACAACATTCGCCGTGTTATTGCCGATATACGGCCACAAATGTTGAAAATAGTCATCGAAAATTGGACGTCCAGATTGGACTATATCCGAGCCAGCCGTGGCAGTGATATGCCAGAAATCATATTTAAAATGTATTGCCATAAGATTATCTTTCAAATAAAAAAAAAATCACGTCAGTCCAATAATCAATCGTTGTTTTATTGCAATTTAAAGTTCTATACCTCTAAAAAAAACACCCGATATAAGCAGGATATACATATCACCCATCAATGTGTTTTTTCACAAAATTTAGCTAACATTTTCATTTGAGATCCATAGATCGAATTTCTATGATACAAATCAACAATTCAAAACAAAGCAAGTTTCATTGAAACCTAATTAATGATTGGATCAATCAGTGCAATTAGCACAGAGTATTGTACAAACAGAATAATTAGTCAACTATTGTCAGTAATTTGCTGACGCGACGCTAATCAAGCACTGATTAAAAATATATGCAACTTAAGTGATAGGCGATATATTTTATACAAGTGATATTCGATATTTAAATGATAGAACCTTTTTAAACATATTCTTGTATTGAATTAAATCCAATACAAGAATTTGTAGCATTCTCGTAGAATGTTCGTAGCATTATGTTAGTTAGTAGAGCGCTCGTAGCAACTATGACTTTAATTCAAGATTTTGCGACAGCTGTTGCCTTCTGTGCCCTCTAATTAGCTCCTGGAGCTCTTGGTATAAAGTCGTGAAGGTGATGCCAGCCATGGAGGCAGCAAATTATATAGTGCTACATTGACAAGTTACTCAAAATCTAAATTATATTTACTGAGAAAAATAAAGTTTATAAAGCATAAACTTCGCAACAATTTGTAAGAACTCTTCGCACAAATTTTACCTCAAGTATTGGTATACGTTAATGTCATAATTTCAGCTTTTGACAGCTCGAACCTATTGATTTTTCAAACAATTTGTGTAAACGACGCTTTTCCTAAGTTCCATACACAAACGTTTATTACGATAGCTATTTCACGTAAGGCCTCGAAACATAGTTATAGCAAAAAAAAAATTATTCAATAACAACGTCATTATTAAGAAGAGTATCCCACAATTCATTACTATGTCAGACACAATTTTGTTGGTCTAAATTGTGAACGGTTTTGTTTATTTTGAACACTGTTTTAATCGTTCTTCGTTTAAAGATTAAGTTGTAAGATTTGTAAATTTTTTTAAAAGTATAAAAATCGGTTAACTCCACTATCAGTTACAATTTCAAAGATATAATGAGCCCCATTGGCCTGATTCGTAAACAATTTAGTGTATTTTGAGAACAGTTTTTATCATTGAAACTTCGTTCAAAAATTAATGTGTAAGATTTGTAACAGCATAATAATTTTCTTGAAAAGTATTAAAATTGGTTAATCCGCTACGATGACAACCGATGAACATTATTAAATACTTGGTTTAGCTTAAAAATAAAAAGTCAATAATGTGTATTTTTGAGAACACTACGTTGTTAAAAAAGCTATTACATAAAACCAATGACACTGTGATAACAGTAATAAGCCGAGTTCATCGTAAAATTTTTGTTACTTAGATGCTGAAACGATCTCAAATTAGTGAAACCTATAAAAACCTATATGGTTTTAGCTATAACTAACAATAGTATACAATAAAACTGAGAGAAATGGATGGTTTTATTATTATTGAATCCAAACAGGGAAAACAAAACCAACGCAGAAGGCTCCAGTCTTCTATTTATAAAATACTAGCAGACTCGGCTAAGCTTTGCTGTGGCTAAAGTTTTTGTTATATTACATAGAAGTAAGCTATTCAAGGGAAACGGTAGGAGAACACCAGTCATGGGGACCCAACCATGCTTTTTTGGTGGTTATGCCATTAAATTGTAGCTTATGAGAAAGGCTGGTACTTTCAACACAGAATCTGTTAGAATTGTGACTGTCAAATAATTTGCAATAAAATAATATTGCGAGTATAAATTAAGATGTAAGCTATCCTATCTTTTAAGTTAGTTCAAACTGCACACGGTATGCAAATTTGATTGAAATCGGTTAAGAAGTTTAGGAGTCCATAGCGGACAAACAACGTGACACGTAATTTATATATATTAAGATTAAATTTTAACAAATGTTATCTTTTTTACATCTAAAATGTTTGTGATAGATTTGTACGTTAAATTATTATTTCCTTAACTCTCTTGATAAATATAAAAAATAGTTCATAAAGAACTATAGCTGTTGCTTTTCTCGCTCAACCAATAACTACCACAATATACCAAGCAAAATTCTGCCGGCGTTAAAGGTACATTGCCACAGGGACCAAACTTTTTACATTTATTTTAGTGTTTTATTTTATTATCCCTTTTAAATTATTCCTTTCGAATAATCCATAAGAATCCTTTACTTGATTAGGATTTCGTGTGTGGAGGAGGGATGGTGTACTGTTCTTCGAACCTAATGGGTGGATCGACAAATCTAACATTGCCAGCATGCGACGTACGTCCTTGGAAGGTGGCAACGATCATAACGATATTATTGAAAAATCTTAAATATAGGCTTTTCACGTACAAGAATTTTGAAAGTTAGACCCCGGTGGTTACGAAGTGTTGTATATATATATAGCGGCCGGAATATCGTCATCGAAGTGAATTGTAAACGCAGATGTCGCTACATGTATTCGATTGTTTTAATAGTATCTTACGATATCGCTAATCGCTAGCTATAGCTATCAAAGATGTTGATTTTATGGTCATAAAAAATATTATTACGAAGTAGTACCTGTACATCACTATATGTCGGGTATAATCATGATTTTACGGGTAATGAATCAACGTCAAGATTCCTTAAGAAACCTGTGACATGGGTCAAATGCACCTCTACGTATTCTGCCTTGTAATTAGATACCTTTTGATGGAACGTATGACTTTTCAAATGTGTTACCAAGGCAACCGGTCACAATGTTAAGTGGACTATAGTACTCGTATGGCTCTTTACTATTAATTTTAAATTAAACATATGTTGGAAGTCGAGTTAAATACTTTATTTATATGTACCATAATAAGTGTGATGAGTGATTATAATAAATGTTATTTCTATCCGAGTTCTTTTTAAAAATGTCAGTACTGAATGTGTAATAAAATAACCATATTTTTTTTATAAATGAGTACTCACAATAAATTCGTATTAATTATGAATACATACATGATATAATGACTCGCACGACAAATTGGCATCGCAATATAGTCTGGCAATGTTGCCAGATGTAAGCTAGAAACCATATAAATTAAATTATTACATTGAAATATATATCATTAGCACAATTTATACATAGATAATTTCAATAAAAATATCAATTTTGTATAAATAATTATACAACATATTACTAGTAATATATAATATAAGGCAACCTAAACTAAATATCATTTTAGGGAGAGGCAAAACAAAATATTTTTGATACGGATTACGAAGGATATTATCTTGAAACACTTGGAAATACTGCTGAAAGTATCAATGGCTAAGATTGAAAATGTTGGTTGTTTTTTGGTTCGGTATATGTTAAGTATGTAAATTATAATTTAAAAAAAATATTTGATATTTAAATATTCTATTTATTATGTTAACCCCAAGATCATAAAAATATTGCACTACTAGAAACTTCTTAAATTTTCCACAACTTCTTAATTCGCCATACTCCATAGATTTCTAATCATCATCATGATCATTAATGTCATGTTTTTATTATAAGAATTAAATTATTTAAAAAATCATATATCTTTTATCCAACGGGTTCCTTTCTGGCATACCTACTTATATTTACACACGTGTGGATTGAGAAAATTTTCCCAAGATCAAAGGTATCTTGTTGATGTAAAAATAAAATGGCGCGTGCCCACTGTTTTACAAGTAAATCTTCTTATATAAATAATAGACCTTTGTCTACAAAAGTACTTAGGAATCTGACGATCAAAATTGAATATTTTTTAATCGTCCTCTAATGTTAAATTAATTGAATTATTTATTGATAAGTGTTATATTACTTGATTTTTTTCAAACATTTCGAGTGCTTGGAGCACAACACATAGTGGCTCGACCTTTAATGTTAATTTTTAAAATTAAATTTTAATTTTAATTAAAAGTGATAAGGGGAGGTAAAATTTGTAAAGGTAAAATGTTTGGGTAACATGTAATACCATTTTCACCACAGAACATACGCCTTAGGTCCGAGAAGCCTTAGATATGAAATGTGATAGGTACTTGTAGGACCCCGGGTCAAAACAAAATTTAACTTTTACTTTAGTTCGTCGTAATTAAACGAAAAAAATAACGAAAATGTGTTGTTTTGTACTTAGGAGACCGAAAATATATTTTAAATTGTGTTAAATTTTTCATGAAAGATGAAACCATTAAAATGAATACGTGTTTTTTATTTTTTACACCTGATCGTTGTTTATCAATCGAGTGCCATCTAGCGTCACTTATGTGAACGTAAAAACCCCACTCTGATCGCGCGGTATTTAGAATATAATAAAATTAATTTAAAACAAAAATGTGTATTAATACTATGACAAAAGGAAACAAAAAAGGTATTTTCTTTTCGTTTTTGTGCATACAATAAATTTTAGGACAAAGTACGAAAAACTTTTTAGGAGAGTCGTTTTATTATTACCCAATATTGTGAATGCATATAGAATAGTAATTTGTATTAATTAATAAATAGTAAAGAAAAATATATTACAGAAAACAGAACATAATGTATATCGTAACGTGTATTTGGGGCAGACGCAATTTATTTTATCTTCTTTGACTTAGGATTATTGTCTTACTTATTTTTAAAGTTGTCATCCATATTCCTCGTCTTTCGATTGTTTTTGCATTTTATTTTAAAAAAGCCTTATTTTATAGAATATAGACGTTATTGTATCAAAAGACAATTATTTTTGAAGTGAAACTTCTTTATAGGGGTTGGAAAAAAATTAGTGTAACATTTTTCGGTTACGCGTCACATTTGACCGTTACGCGCGTCTTTTTCTCGTCCCTACCACGGTTGATTCGAAGAGATTCTAAACCATTAATAACAAAAATTTATAATAACTATAACAATGATAATAAAAATTATATTACAATTTATGAACTTCTGTAATAATCTTAATGGCAATAAGGTAAAATGAAATAATTGTATTATTTGTATTCAAGTCTGTGATATTAAAAGATTTTTGTTAAACTTTATCTTATTTAACTTTATTTAACCAATTTCTGTAAAGTTAGTTGCATATAGATAATTTTTCGAAAAATAAGGTCATAAAGAAGTTTCACTTCTAACGTGTGTACACGCACATTTTTTTTTATTTTTGTACTGTTTGGAGATTATCTTGTAAGGTATTTGTAATATTTTTTGTCTCAGTGGAGGAAATAATAAAAGCCTTTCATAGAAGCTTGCTTTCTACCGAAGCGTATTTCGGTTTGATTAAACGGATCTATTAAGATAAGCAGTGTTTAAGTTTATCAGATCTTTAAGTTAATTAAAATTTAGTTTATTTTTAGCTTTTCGCCGAAAGCCTCTTCTTTAATCCAGATTTTCGTTATTGAATGTATTTATTTTATTTAAAAGATTTTGTGTAACTGATTGCTTCTATAGTTATATAATAAATATTTTATAAAAATAGAAATATATGTAATACGTGCGATCTACTTTAAAATTTTGATATAGATATAGATATACCTGATAGTCATCATATAAAAAAGGATAATAGGAAATTGTGTGCAGTTTATAAACTCCGTAGCTTAATAGTTAGTCAAAACTTAGACCCTTAGTACGCGCCTTCAATTCCTAGTTATGTAAAAAGAACTATCGTCTACTACTAAAAAGGAATGTTATAAAGTCAATGAATGATTCAAGGAACGAGGTGCATGTTGCCTGGACATTGGTCGCGCTATTTCAAATTCTAATGGATTCAATTATCTAATAGATACTTACTACTATTTACAGATCCTCTATAATAATTTAAACTGGTCACTTTACAAACCTGTGGATTTACTTATTCATACAAGTTTGACAGAGCGAGTTGCTTTTGTAAATTGTCTTTAGTTCTTTGTGACGGAAACTTTCCTCCTCGTAACGGCAGCTACCTAATTGTAATACATAGTTATTTACTATAGCAGTCGCTAACATCGCTTAACGGTTTCCTTCGGATAATTGCTTGTTAATCGATTTTCCAAACAATTTACGCGATAATCGCCTAAGCATTCTGTCAATAGAATGGGGCGTTTCAAAGTCATTACCTAGTTTTAAGTAAACACTGCTCAAAACGCTGTATGTAACCCAAAAGCGGCACTGGCTAGGGTCGTGAAGCGGTATTGCTAAGCGGTCGAAATAACTTTGTTAGAGCGATTTAAGGGTGTCATCCTCGTAGTTGTAACCGAAGATTGTAGGTATCGCTTCAGCTTGTTTAAACTTGAGAACATCTCCATATTTATCCACAAAAGGTTAAGGGAATAATCCGTGACTAGATAGTCCTATATAATAGGATAGGACACACATGGAAGGAAATCAACCACATACTAAAACCGACACTTGATAGCATTCCCCAAGGGAACAAAAAACGTGGTCGCAAGAAGTCTTAGTGACGCTTATTTGTGGCTGAAGTCTAAGCTATAAGGTTGAAGTGGGCAGAGACTGCATGTCTCAGTATAGGATTGGGGTATCGTCAGCCCTACTATGGATGTAATAATAATAATAATAATAATAATAATAATAATAATAATAATAATAATAGTAATAATAATAATATAGCCGGCCTCTCGATTGTGCCTCTTGGCCCAGGCCATTTCACCAGTCTTTGTGACCACCTGTCCTTGTTTCACCAGTCTTTGTGACCACCTGTCTATGTTTCACCTGGCCAGGTGTCCAGCCCATTTCCAATCCCAAGTAGATATAGGACACAACAACATCACAGTACAGTTAAGACTGACCCACAGACAGGACATACATATAGACTCATATGGAATAGTTAAGAATGGAAATTGAATATGTGTATGCAGCTTGATATCTGTGAACGGATACGGTAGCAGTCAAAGTGACCACACGATGCCAAAATATTGGTTTTTTCAATCATTTTTATTTGATATGTGTCAATCTACCATAGTTTTTACGGAAGCATTGTCATAGCATTAGTCATTTAAGAGCAGAATAAGCTTAGCGGCTAGACGTGTGAAACCCCAAAGACATTCGTTCGACTGTGTACAAATATATTTTTCAATATGTGCTATACTTATTCATACAGTGAAAAAAAACTTTGCAAGGAAACCGGTACCCCTAAGAAAACAGCGATGACGTGCCTTGCCAATGCTTGAAATCACTTGCCTTTAAACCAAAATAAAACAGACACGCCAATAAGCAACTACCAAAGGTTGCCACGACCTTAGCCGAGCTCATGAGACGATTAATTTAACTTGACGATTCAAAAGTGTACTTGGTTACCAACTGGAATAAAGATATTTTGAGTTTGAGTTTGAGTGAGTTTGAGTTTGCGAAAACTATAATTATACTGAAAACGTTATTAAATTAAGCCGCGAAAAGTGACAAAAATAACTACGCAAAAAGCGAAAACGTCGCCGCATTTTGGTTATTAAATTTACTTCGTATTCAAATACGCTGCTTACCCTTTAGTAAATTAAATTATTTGGAGTTCTGGAAACGAGTAATTATGTTAAGTTTCGCTTAAATTATAGGACTTAATGGGGCCATAATGGCTAATCGGGAGTGTGTGTTCAATGGGTCTCTTTGTTAATCTTTATAATTACTTCTGCCAGAGTTTGTAGATAATTATAATTAATTATTTTATTTAATAAACATATAGGAATATATACTCCACATCGAATATATGGGTTAACGCGTTTTTCATAGCTTTTTATTATTATTATAATGAACACGAACTTAAGATTAAGGTCACTACTTTATTAAAATTATAATGTCTACCATCTATATTTTTAAAATCTAAAATTTGCCATTATCCGAATATTATGGATATATTTTGTCGATTCGACCCTTTATTTAAATATGTTCTTTAATTTGCGGGAAGAGGTTACCGTATCATTGGGATGAAGATTAAATGTTTGAAAGTTACGAGGCCAATTAAAATGTTGTATTGGATTTTTTCGTCAGCTTTACAAAGTTTTTAATTATTTAGATATTCTTCGGCACAGGGAGACAAATAAAAAAAATAAAAAACCATGACCCTCTATATAAGAGTACGAACAAACTCGACTGTGCTTATATATTAAGATGAATTGATACTAATTTTTAAATTTACGAACTACGCCCATGCTGGAATCAAATGGCACAACGTTCAGCCGTTGTAACAAATATACATGTGTAAATTTTTGTAATATGAAACTGATTCTGAAGCGAGATCGATGTTACAAAAATCTTCTCCAAAACCACTCTTCAAACTACCATTGAAATAAACCAATATCATTTGCAAGTGACAAAAAATATCTTTCGCCACGGGGTGCAAATTGTTTCCTGACGTATCGCTTTTACGTGACATAAATCACGAATCTGTTATTACCATACATTATATGTTTGTATCAATACTATGGAATAAAAATGAACGCTGAAAGCTGAATCATGATATGTTTAATCTGCGTCAGGCTATGAGCGATGGAAATAGGCTGAAAAATAACGTCGTTATATTCGGTTATTTAAATTAATCAACATCATAAGCTTTTATAGAATCCAGGATTGAATGTCATCTCGCTGGCCAAGTATGGGTTGGTGGATAACATGTGTGTCACAATTTTTTCTATCTCTACACTCTACACTCTCTATACAAGCAAATAGTATTAGTCTAGTTATTGAAAGGGGGAACGCTGCCAGTATCTTCGGAACCTTGCCTAAAGGGACTTTTAACAATATATTTGAAGGTTAGTTATTGTTTTTATTGTTCTTTTTTTGTATTTATAAGCTAGGTTTAATTATAAATTATTGTTCTTCATATAAATAAAGATTTTACTATAAAAAAGTTATAATATAATTTAACAGAAGTGTTTATACTGTATCCATTAATATATCGTTTCCTTTAGTAGTTAATGAACTGAAAATGAAATTCTGAGAAGGATGACTACGTACCTATACGTCGGACATTTAGACTGACGTCAACAAATCAACTAAAATGTATGATTAATTAGTAGATAATATGATAGCGTTTAGCGTTCATTATCATCTGAAGGATATAACAGTTTTGCCAGTTTTAGACTTCGTTATTTATCAAAATTAAATATTAATAAAGTTATAAAATTTTGTTACGACATATCGCGTGTATGTACATGATGAGGCATGACACCGGCTCCAGTCTTTTATTCATAAATATTAGGGATGCATCGATACGGCTTTTTGCCGATACGATACCGATGCCGATACTCTTATATAAATATCGTCGAAACCGATACCAACGCTTATTGAATTAAAATTAAATTAAGGTACAATATATCAAGTTTGGTTAAAGTTTTTAATTTTTATTAAAATATAGAGAGAGAAGAGATATCTTTGGCTATTTATTTAAAATGAAAAATAACTTTTCCAATGCTTCGCTTTCTACTCACGCTCTGATCGACATAACCAAGAAAATCGTAACGCCTACATCGTAGCCGAAAACAAGTGTTTTGTTTCAAACACGTATGATGGATTTTCCAGCACTTAGTCCCATCAAGATAGCAAATGTTCGGCCGAATGGCCACAATAGTCTGACACAAATAATTGTTATGAGAAACGAAGAGCTACGCTATTTCCCACCTTACAGCTTAGGTATTAGAAGACATTGTCAATTGACGAGCATTCTAAGATTTATTGTTTGTTGTCCTATGAAACGAATCGTTATATTTCAAAGTAGAAACCGTCAGGTAAGTCAGACACGTAGAAAACGAAATTTGTCCGATAAAACTAACGATCTCATTTATAAACGTGTAAGCTTCAAAATATCGCATGTTCTTATCACTCCCGAATCATTTTTAGTGTGAACGAACGGGACAAAACGTTCTACATTCAGCTCATTGTACGTTTATGAATAGGATAAATCTTATCCGTAACCATTGACAACCTTTGGTAATTTTACTTATATGATTTTTTGTTGAGTTGTTTAGTGTAGTTTCAAATTCGGTATTGTATTTTTTTGAATGTTTGGGTCTGTCAGAAACTTGGAAGAACTGCTTTTAGCAGTAAGTCCGGCTATTTACATAGTTTGTCTTTATTTATTAAATCTCGTTATTGTGATGTAAATAAAGTAATATTGTTATTGTTATTATGAAATTTATAAAAATATTCATGGAAGATAAACTAAGTAATTAGTTAGTCCAGTAATTTAAATTATAAATGTTGTTCAGTTTTTTTTAGTATTAATTGTAATTCATGTAATTAAGATGAAACGAACAATTATACACGTATGTTCGTCGCGGTTTCTGCCAAATTCCAATAAATGTCAGTTTCTGGGATTTTTTTTAATTTTACCCTAAAAAATAAAAAGTAAAATGTGCTAATTGTTGTGATTAATTTGAACTTAAAATAAAGCAACCGTGAACATCAAACAGTTCGACCAAGTCTTGTAACTAGTCAAGCAAATGTTTGACACAAACACTTCTGTTCTTGATGACCAATAGCTCGATGTTAGATCAAATCACGTTTTGAAATCAAACTATCTTCAATCATTCAATGGCTTTATGTAATTACATCGGCTATTTACTTTTATTTAGCTAAAATTATCTTATATTTTATTTTATGTATTTTCATGCCATTGTGTTCTTTAAATAATAATAAAAAAACACCTATTTGAATCTTTTTTTACAATTGACATTGTTTTTCAGAATAAATTTATAAATAAAAATCTTTTAAATATATTTTATTTTTCCTTACAAAATATCCTGAAAGAGATCGCTTGAAAGCGATAAGGCCGTCCGTTGCCCTGAAATCTCAAATAAGTAAACAAATCTTCACATTGATCTTTCAATACATAGGGAAACATAATTAGGAGGCATTACGTGCCGTAAAAAATATTTCTAAACTTCCATAACTGCTAATTGGGCTTGGGGTAAATATCAGCGCGTGCCTTCTAATGGGAAACAATTGTATAAACGTAGAACCTAGATATTTCAGGTTTACTAATGACACAACGAGCAAAGTAAAAAACTTAAGTTTATAAACTTGATTCATATTTTTTGTTATTTAGATATAACGCCATAAGTTTTGGTAACAATTATAAATATCTTAACTACAATTATTAATTTGCATGCGTATTTTTTTATAAGGCTGATTGTGCGGTGTATCTTGTGTATATTTTTCTTGCTCACCTTATACTTACTTACCTTGTACTTTTATTTTGTAAGTACTTATCCTACAGCCCTTTCTTAAAAACAAAATTTTATTAACAATTCAATACTTAATGCATCCACTAATAATCTTAAACAACATCTTTACCTGTCTTATGCTAAAACGGAAAATATAGTTTAATTATAAACTGTTAGTGTTATGTAGAAATTATTGTCTAGTCCCGTAACAAAAGGACAGCTGCCCACGACACAGGGAATCCTAGTGCACTTTCTTTTTACATAAATATCCTTTTTTGTTATGTATAAGAAAGAATTTTCTTATTTTCGTTCTCCTTCTTCTATTCTGATTCTATTAATTTCCGCCGCGCACCACAACTATGTGGAACCAGCTGCCCACTGAAGTATTTCCAAACCAATTCGACTTAGAGTCCTTAAAGAAAAGAGCGTACCAATTCTTAAAAGGCCGGCAGCGCGCTTGCGAGCCTTCTGGCAGTGGGAGAGTCCATGGGCTTCGGTATCACTTAACATCGGGTGAGCCTCTTGCCCGTCTGCCTCCTGTAACATAAAAAGGAAAATTAAAAAAAATATATATTTACATATCAAGTAAGGTAAGATTTATGGGTGTGTAAACTAAGGTGCAAAAACGTATTAATAAACGAAGCAGTAGTTACTAGCTAGTTTTATAATAAAGCTTCTCAGACCTTATAGCGTGTAAATTGATTGCGTCTGTCTAGTTTCAGACTAACAATGTCTATATCCAGACCATTTCGTATAAATTGAATGTAAGGGACAAGGGTACAAATGAGGTCGTGGGCGAAAATTGATCATTACAGACAGTTTGTGACTAATGTTTGCTCAGTGTTAAGCAGATTATTTATTTTCCTTTAGATTAAATTAGGAAAATAAAGCTAGAATTAGGGTTTTACGTTTTTGACATATTGAATACTTGCTTTTCAACTCTGAATCTAAAAGTATAATGTCATCGTAAAATTGTAAACACCGTTAGATTGTAATCTATCGAAGTGAAACATGTGTTTAAAAGCAAACATAAGATAAATAGCCATCAATATTATTATACTTACGTTAGATAGATAGTAATATTCTCAAGACCGTCAATGAACTGTTATATAAAGAAATGTTTATATAAAGCCCTTTGCTCGGTCGCTGTAAGTAATTCCAGTGAAAATAATTTCATAAATATATACTCACTATTATGGATGTTAATGTATAGGGTGAGCAGAGTTCGCGCTAATTATGTTAGTAATAGGACTTTTAACTGGGAATCAAACGAGCAGGGTTAAGTGATGACGCGAAGTGCCCATGGACACATACAACTGGATTGTAAGTGGGTTGCCGGTCTTTATCTGGTTAGGCCTTTTAACCTAGTTCAATCTAAAAGAATATCCACTGTTCAGAATCCGTCACAAATTGTATATATTTATTTTTAAGGGTTTTAATTTTATTTTCGGTATCGACGATAACTTACATTAAGTAACATGCCAGGCAAAAGACAGTTCACCAAACAAGATGACCGATTAAGTGTAAACCTCAAGAAGAGAGACGCTAGACAGACTGAAGACGGATAATCTAGATCCTTGCTGTTGACAACAATACTCAGATATAAGTTACCTACACAAGAGAAAGAAAGATAATGTTGTTGTATAAATCAAAAGTAATATATTTCTGAACATGTAGATATATTTAGAAGAACAACGTGACACAGTATTTAACAAAACTAAAAAGAAAATAGCCACCTTGAAAAGTAGTGTTGCCAACTTAATTTATATTACATTGTCTATTACAGACTATGGCGAACAGATAAAACGTAAGAAAGGGTAGTAAATAATATTTTTAAATTAAAAATAAAATTCTTTTACATTTTTACATATTTATATGACAATATGCGGTTTTTCCTGGCTTTACGAATTACGTATTTAACAAACTACACCCTGTTAACATATGTGGTTAAATAAAACTGAATAGCTGACTGAGGTTTGGCTTTTCACACGTTTGCCTTTTGATTTGTACTACCGTTTGAAAGGAATGTTTTCATACATGAATTTTAAATTACACGGTTACGTCCTAGAAAAGTTCCAAGGTTGAAGCTAAAAATACAAGGTATAGCTAAAAGTATGTACGCGTATTTCTATACGCGTATAAATCATATGCGTAATCAATTCTGTGTAATATATTTAAACGTGTATTTCAAAATAATTTTGTTAAACAGTTTCAGAAAACTATTCAATAATAATTATAAATACAGACTTAATATACCTATTTAATTAAAAATAAGACTGTCCGTTGAAAATTCCTTCAATTGAATATATTTATATTTTATTTCCGTGTTGACATTACCGTATTTGTACTAAGTACAACGAAAAAACTACTTTTATTATTAATACTACCGTAATGAAACAATTATTTAATAAATATATTCATCACTCTCTCAGTATATTAAATTACAACCAATTCGTGAATTATTATTGGTTAACATAGATCGGATTATTTTGCTCTGAATTATACATGAGTGTTAAACAATCTCAAATTCTGCACAATTTAACATTCACGGTTCGCCACCGCAATTTTATTATTTACAAAGCTTTATTAGCTCCTAAAGCTGTTATGTACAAAGCCTATATGACTTATATGCGTATTACTTTGATTTAAATTTATTATATAGTAGTAATATCGTCAGTCGTCTTTTTATCATCATTATTCATCCACAGTACAAAAGCATAGATTGTCATTTTCTCTTTAAATAAAAACACAGGTGCTACTCTAAAAAAATCAACGGTATAAATCACCATCAATTATGTACGAAATTAGTGTCCTCATGTTAATATACTACGGATTTAGTATTCCTAATATAATTGTAAACTATTTATAACTTTAGGGATGGTACTTCAAGCTGCGAGAATGTATATTGGTAAAATATTAGGTAATCATTCTTCGGAGACATTATATGTGGAGCGCATACATCAAACTTATGAAATATTCGTTACCCAAAGCATTTTTAAACATTGCAAAAGTATGACCTGTATTTTTTAATAAAATTACTTTAAAATAATATAAGTAATTTCCATGTTGAATAATAAAGTAGACAGAACGTTGTTTAATATTTTAATTCTTTTCGAGTGATTTTGAGTGTTTTTTGAATTTGACAAAATATCAATGGTAAAACTGTTAACAGACGATCGAACTTGGTACGGGCCCGACAGCGGATTCCGTACGCTCCGGAGAGTTGTCTGCCGAACATTATTATTATTATTTCGTGTTCGCTCGGTCCGATGGTTTGCACATCGAATTTGGTCCGGTCCGTACCAAATCCGTGAGTCTGTACGCTCGGACCGGACAAACGCACGGCAGTCACGTTTGAAACATTCGAGAGATAGCACGTACGTCAGCGCATGTTCGCACTATGGCGGAGGTTTTAACAGAACGCGAGGTCCTTGTCGATGTTTTGGCATTGTACAAAGACTTTCCGTGCTTGTGGGATACATCAAATGATTTGTTTTAACGTTGCAATAAGTCGCTCTTCAGCAGTAACAGCTTTCCTCATCACAGTATCAGTTTTCGTGATTAGAGGTTTAACCAAATTTAAGAGTTCCTCAAAGGTTTCGTGATCTAGTCGCAAGTATATACGGAAGTCTTCGCAATCGAGCGATTTGATTAATTTCATGTGACTAAATTCATCACGGTTTTTTAAATATGTTTTTGCCCACTCCTTTCTTTTTTTTTCGTGATATTTGTGGCGGCATTACTGTTGCCGCAACAACAATCGCAATTTTAGCGCGCTTGGATAACGTCGGAGGCATGGCGTCTGAACTGTGTACACGCCACGCGGTGAATGCGAGATCCGGCCGTGTGTTGTGAGTAGCGGATTTGGTACGCCATACAAATCCGTTGTCCGGACCGTACCAAGTTCGATCGTCTGTTAATACTATAAGTATTTTTATTTTGTTATATTTATTTATAGAACATATAGAACATAGGTAAATTATTCGTTTGATTTCTGTATAAAATAAATTTAACATCCGTTTTCTCATTAGTAAAAAAATACAGCATTTTAATCGGTGGGCTAGAAATTATAGATTATAGCGGTCATAACATTTTTGGTTACCATTTTTGTAGTAGGATTTGTTTTGAGCCTAAAACCAGGCTATAGTTTCGGCGGATACCACTTCATGAGTGCAAAATTTCTGTCCAGCGGGCATTCTCTTGAGGTCTGAGAACATTTAGCTATACGGGACATGAGCAGTCTGTGTAGTATAATGAAAGCAACAACCGAATTAAACTGACTAAATTGATGACGGGACTAAGATATACCTAGGCGTAACGGTAGAAGCCCTAAGACAAATGAAAAATACAATAAAATATTAATCTGTATTCATTATCAATTGGAACAACCACATTGAATAAACTATACAACTCATTTCTAAAGATTTAGTTTTGTCGAACTTCTGTAATTAATTTAAGACAGAATAGTAGTTCAAAAAAACTCTAAGCTCACCGCATTTTACATGCTACTACGTACTATCGCGTTCTGTAAAAACAGCTTACGTTATAGATTAAAAAGTGTAATTATAACAGTAACGATGCAGGGATTACGGGGCGTATGAAAATCAAATTAAAAGCCGACGTAAAAACTTTCAGATGAATAAATGCATGCTGTGAGATGAGACGTCTGCGTCTGACGGGAATGGTTTTAACCCGGAATTTGGATTAATATTTTGCAAGCGAGTTTTTTTCTATCACCAGGCAACAAGGCAGGCAATTATTAATAAAACCTGCGTTACTGGCTGATTATCTAATTGTTTAAGAAAAATGTTTAAGTAATACAAATCAACCTCTTAAATACAGTTAATGTACCGTACAAATAATACATAAAACCATTGACAGTGCAGTAAACAAACTTAGTCTGCAAGTTTCATGTAGCACAGATGCACAAAAAAGAAGAACAATAAAAACAAAAACCTTAAAATGTATTATTAAAAGGAGTCCCTTTAGGCAAGGTTCCGAAGATACTGGCAGCGTTTCCTCTTTGAATCGCTAGACTAATTCTTTGTCCGACGTAGCTGCCAGATTTTCGGTCTCCTGTAATGTCGACTAACCTTTTTGATATTTCCTTTAAAAAAATAAGGAAATATCAAAAAGGTTAGCCGACAGCACAAATGACATATTATGATGTTTCGAATCCTTTACATTAATCGTAGTCAGTGAGAGACCATATAAATATGAATTTCTATACATTTATAAAGATTTCAATTGTTCTTTTAAAGAGTGCAGTAACCTAAAAACTAATTTATTGTTAAAGTAAAACCAAATTATTATTAAAGTTTTAATAACATTTGTTCACACTCATATTATATACAATATTAATTTTAAAATTAAATTCTGTTTTGTTAGGATTTAGCAAACAATATATTCTTATTTAAGTAATGTTGTGTGAATACTCGTAGTAGCGAAACTTTCGTGTTAATAATGTATTAATTTCTGTTCCCTTGTTATGTCAAAATCACGCAACTCTGTCCATTAATATTGACGGGTGATCCTTCAATGCCAGGGCACAGATAATATCAGATCTCGATTTCAAATACAGGTTAAGAGTACTCAACTCTGAGTGGCGAATATTACTTTTTATGTTTGCTGATCTCTGGTTACATGAGGGGCTGGGAGTAAACTCCACGTCGTAGAGGTTGTCAAATATTTTCTTTTAGTCACATGTAGAATAAATACCTCATAAATTTTTTGGTAATGAGGCAGAATATATGTCGCTAAGAGCTGGCTTTAATATCCTGAGCGGGATAGAAAAAAATACAATAATATAAAATTCATTGTTAGTGTTTCTGTTTTTTCCTTCGGCCTAAAAAGTTTTTACTACCAAGTGCGCAAAGATACCACATACTTTTTAACAAATGAACTATAGGCCGTCCAATCAAATAGATCACATTTTACATATCTGTCAGTTTTGGCTTCATAAATAAACAAATATTTGTCAATACAATTTAGGTAAATAGTAAATAGGTACAGTCGCTGTATGTATTTTGATATCACAATGATTATTCTATTTAGTACTTAGTGTGCGTAAATTTAAAGTTTTATTAATAAAGCCTTATAAATAATACAACACAAATACAAGTACAATAAATAAAACGTACTCTATTTAGATTTCATATTCATTTAAAAGTATAATGTTAAAAAAAGTAATTTAATTTGTCCTTTGACTTCAAAGACCCTTAAGGACAAATAAATCAAATTAAAAATTCACAGAGTAACTATTTATAAAGAACGAAAAACACTTTATTAATTAAATAATAGCTGGATTATTCAATTCGAAACAAGGCTTTTTATTACGCCTAATTCACGTTTGATTAACTGACCCAAATTGAATAATGACCAAAAATAAAGAAGTTTTTTAAGGAAAATTCAGAAAACATCTTATTATCATTATAAAATAAAGGTGATATGACGGTTCTTTCAATTGGGATGGATGAAATGAAATAGATTAAAATGTTACTCAATTTTTGAATAATTTGTTTAGTTTAAATCTTATTTTTACTAAACTTCGATAAACTTTAGTAAAACGGTTTAGCGGTAGTTTTTACTTTATATATAACGTTATATATAACGTTAGTTATTACGTGAATAACTCATTTAATAATTTTAAAGCCTATCCAAATGCCGCTATATATAGTTAAAAACCATCGGTCTTTTTAGATCTTTAGAATATACAATTCCGTAGTACATCGTTTTGATCCAACTCCAAGCTAGCTCTTTCCAATATACAATTTTTTTTACTATATATACTTAGAATAGACTTTATTCTACTATAAATAATAATAATCCTCATTGGACGCTACATATTGTTAGGATAAAATATCAGAGCGAAGTCTTGATTTTATACTTTGTGAAATTTAGTGAACTAGAATTTAGATATTTTGTTATTCTTAGAAAATCGTAATTTAAAGTTTCTAAAGTATTAAATTCCAGGAAGAAGTTTTCTTTCTGACTTGCTCATTAAAATTTCTACCTGTAATATCAAATAACAATTTGTTATAAAATTGGAAAAGGCAGGTATATTATAATCAATATTTTTATACAAATATTTGTGTTTAATTTGATGTTACCGTTATTAAAAAAAATCCTTTTCTCAGCGTTTTTTCCTCGAATTGTCTTGGTTAAATAAAATTACCTAATCAACCGTTTCAATTATACCACAGAAGAGAAAATATTAATTTTAATTTACTAATTTTATTGAATATCAAGAGATCAGTTTTAAAGTTATCATATAATTGTATCCAATAATTATACAAGTATTTTAATGAGAATAGTTCTGAAGTTTCTTGTGAGGACAAAAGATCTAGAAATGGAAGCCTAGTAATTATGGCTTGGAGCTGGAATCTCAAGAGATTATTGGAAGCTGCGATGATATTATCATTCCATTGTGCGGCTTTTTCATTTAATTTTATAAAGCCTTGCTAAAGGACTTAATAATCTAGAACCCGCCTTTTTATCATACAGCTGGACTAACTTTGCACGATAGCATTGTCTTAATAATATTTATAAACATAAAAAATGCAAAAACATACAAAAAACTATTTTCTTAGTTTATTTAGTTGCAGGAACTACTTGTACGAACTAATAAAATGTTCATCTCTTCATGTGTTTGATGGAATAGGCAAACGACGAGTTATGTAAATAATGTTTATTTCCAGTCAAGACGTCTTTGCAGTATTTATATGACAAATAGAAATATGGCTTCCGAATGATACTGAGAACTGATAAAAAATAAAATAAACGCGTACATATGAGCCCGACATTATTGTGTTTTTCTTATGAGAAAAAGATAACAGAAAAACCATATACATCAGATATCACTTTTCACCCTTCCATTTTCTGAAAATCGTCTTGTCATTTAAGACGATAATATTTTCCTTATTCTGATGTTATATTTTTCAAGGTCGTACAACTACCAAAAATGTGTGTACAATTTTATATGTATCCTACACGTTGTTTTTTTTTTAAACGTTTCCAGGTCGTCGGAGGTGTGAAAAAGCTTACATAAATGTATTGGTAACCCGAATGTTTCCTTTATATTACTACTCCACTACTACCTATTTCTTTTGACATGACTTTTGACATTCCTGCATGACCCTCACAGCATATCCCAAAATGATGCCCCTCAACCTAACATTGAGCATTATTCCCTTCAAACTCGTCTCCGTTACCTTCATGCCCATAGCTTGCTTGCCTACACCTTGTTAGGGGCAGACAGATTATATTTGTTTCATAGATAATTTTCATCTAATTGTGAGAAACAATATTGCATTTGACCCCAAGAGCTGCACTGCAAATCTGAATGAATAAAGATATTTGAAACCACAGTTACGCTTAAAAATATAATGCTTTGAGTATTTTCTATGACAAAAAGATTTAGAACTTATAGCCAAAGTATTTAAAACTATCCTGAAATTGAGTGTAAAAGGGAACATCAGTCTTCGTTAACTAGAGGACAGAGGATTACTTGAGAGTGGTTGGATTGAAAACGCTCGGAAAATACACGTAAAAGTGCCGAGTTTTCATACAATGAAAGCTTTTAAATTAGTCGTGTTAGGGTTGCTACGAAGCAACCATGCATTAGTTAAAATTTTAAATGTACAGGCCATTACGAGACAAAATGGTTTTGATATGTGTGTATTAAATGTTATTTAGTATTTACAAATAGAACAAAACACATATTATCCAATATTATCAGTAGTTGTGATGTAGGTAAAATAGCCATATGGCCTTCAAGTATAAAAGATAAATCTACTATATAAAAATAAGTCGGGTTTTCCTTCCTGACGCTATAACTCCAGAACGCACGAACCGATTTCCACGGTTTTGCATTCGTTGGAAAGGTCTCGGGCTCCGTGAGGTTTATAGCAAAATTCAGGAAAAATTTCAACAGAAAAGCGGGATCACCAAACGAAATGTTACATAAAACAAAGCCATCTGGTGGCGAAACGGAGTTCGCCGAGTTTGCTAGTCAATTATAAAACTTACCTATACTAGTTGAAGTAGATGTTTCAGGCAAGAACTAAGCGTAATGCATTCTCAAAACTGCTTACCAAAAAGCGTTAACTTTGACTAAAGGAAATAGTAGATTTTCATTCCACAAATTGCACTAGCGCTTCAATCTTGTTGTAGCCGCATTTGCATGACAAGGGTAGCGGGTTCAATTTCACTATAGTAATGCATGTATGCATTTGAATCTGTAATATGATGGAGAAGTTATACTTTGAGTTCGAATGATTGATATATTCCGATAGTGTCGTTTTTATAGGAGTTTCTTAGTAATACCTTCGTTTATGCTAAAATGAAAGGGCAGCATAACAATATTTTGTGTACCTTCTATATTTTTTGGTATCAATATACATTTATGTTATTGATAATTTATCTTTATCATCAATCATTTGTTCTTGTCGTCTTTGTTTTTTGGTCCATGATATCTTGGTTTCCTCACTAAGTAACTGTTAATTGCGCATATACTGTAAACAAAAATACTAACACGAGTTTATAGGTTTAATAATTGATGGCTTATCCATATAATAACATTTAAAAATAATTTTTGTCGTTATTCGAATCGGTTTAATATTTATATATTTTAATTTTAACTCAACAGCCAACGACCCGGATAATGGAAAAACTTAAATTATCTTTCTACCACAGCGAAAACAATGAACAAAGATGTATTGTTAAGTTTAAAACAAATAATTAAAAAATATATATTAATAGCAATGCATATGGTTTCAACTAATAAAAATATGAATTATTGCATTATTTTTTATACTTAATTACACTATCATACTCAGATTAGAAAGAGATAGAAATTGAAATAGCACGTGGTTAGTGTGTAATGCGAAACCGCTCGCTACATTGTCAGTGGTTTAACGAAACAACGCATTGTGTCGCATACTTGTGATTGGGCTAGAGAAAGCTTGAGAAAAAGTGAAAGTTCGTTTTATCCATTTTACATTCTGAAAAGAATTCGTAAGTTTAAGAAAACGATTTGAAAATGCGCTCACGCAAGCCTGCGCTACGGGTATCGTACTTGACGTAGGGACCTCGGCCTATGCCTGTGCTAGATAGCGATAGATAGGGATAGCGAGGCTGTCTTAAATGGCGAAGGTCCATCTAGGCATTCAACGTAAGGACATTCTGACGCTCCTGTCTAAAGGCTCGTAATAGTAGTTGTGTCTACCAACCTGTATTGTCTGTGCCATTAGTAATTTTAAAGGCAAGTAGACGATCGGCTTTTACGATGTATGTACGGGTAGCACAGAAAAATAAATTAAAGCATATATTTATTTCATCTCGATCTTAAAAAAATATAAAACTGAGAAACATAATTTTCATATTCTCAGTACTTTTTCATAATCTGAAAATGTTATCTGAAACAAAGACTATTGATAACTAGAAACATGAAAAACTGCATAAAGATTTCTCATTAAGAGACGTACTGAGGTACAAAGCACTGAACGACAAAGGTGTTCACACACCGATAGGTACATTGTGAGCGACACTGATGAAAAAAGAAAATATCACGAACTTGACTAAAGGCTCATACAAGGCTTTCGTAAGTAAACACGTATCCAATGGCTTGTGACAAAATATAGAAAAATATTTTCTCGAATGTACCCAATAGTAATTAAACTTCAATAATTATATTCAAAATCTTTGATCTAAAATAATTTATAGTTATAACCTTTACGTGCCGTGTGCATCTTTCATATGAACTTTTTGATTTACTTAAATAATTAATTTCGATGTTTTTTTTACATTTTACATAGTCAATAATCCAATTTAGTTCATAAATGTTTCGTTACTTTGTGTGTCACCTGCGGATTTAATTCAAATTACACACATCGCTTTGGGATCCAAAAACTTCATAATGTGTAAATTTTATTCAAGGGGTAATTTAATAGTTATATTTTTTTTTGTTATAATAATTACATGAAAAAGGTTTCGAAGACGAAACAAATATTATAGTAAAGCTCCTCATTTAATTTGAACTAAAAATAGGAAATACTTTGAATAGAGAAAATGGAGTTGTTATCAGAGAGAGCTTCACTAGAAGCGGATTAGACGAGCAATATTACCGGGTAATTGTTAGCATTAACGCATAAGCTTTTTTATTATTAAACTCTGTTTATTGCCCTTTTGAAACAAAAATATTTTACTTAATTTTTTCCATTCTCAGACAGTTCATGCTGTTTATAGGGTAAAGTATTTTTTTTAAAGGATTTAGTTCTTAATATTATATTACATCGTATGTTCGTAATATATGATTTAAAAGTGTGATAGAGCCAAAAAAGCTCACTTTGTGACGGTGACTTACTTAAAACTTACATGATCAGATACTCAAGCTTGCCCACAAAGACCGGATATCCGGGTAAGCGCTCTCCATTGTGAAGCCTTATCGAATATTTTATTCTTTTACAATTTTATATTCCTTTTTATTAATTTTCAACGAATTCATTACGAGTGAAATATCCTACATATATTTTCTTTATAAATAAGGTAATGTATTAATAAATAAAGGTAATTATTATATAAGGCTTTGCCATTAGTTTAAAATAACAAATATCTAAATTTTTGATATAAATACGATATATTCCAAAGGTTTATAATAATTTCTTAGTAGAACGTGCATAGCGATGCTTTTCGTACCGATAGTACAGGATAGCTCTCGCGTTGCCGGCCTTTAGGGGGCCATTTTCCATCGAGGGACGTGAATAACAAAAGATAAAACTCCTTAAGGTTCCCCATGCCAATAACACTATCAGATTATCGTATAATAATTTACTAAGAAGCTATGATCGAGTAATATAAAAACATTATTCTTATCGGAAAAACTTTTTAGTATTTTGCGAAATACAGTTATAGATTTCATGCGCACGCGTTTCATGTTTGCGTGTTAACATGTAGTTATATAATTGTTATATTATAGATTTTTTCAGAAATATACTTAAGACTAGATGATTATAAGTTGAGAGATTTAACTTCTATGATTTTAAAATTGAAAATTTCGGAACCCTAAACGTTTCCATCATAAAATAATCAACTTGTAGAAATAAATTTATCTTACCCATGTGATTCATGCATTGACGGGCCATGCAAAGATACCCATCTTCCAAACAGACATAAACAGAAACAATACTTATTGAAATCTTAGTCTTATTATTTAAATAAAAGACAAAGTACGTTTCTTTAAATCATTAGGTATTTTTACAATGTGATACAGTTCAAATTCTATTTCCGTGTGTTTACAAAATATCTTCGCTAAATAATACGTCAATGTGACCACGCTGGCGGCTCATTCTTCAATGATCCCTCCATTCTTTGTTACTAATCGATTTTTTTACGGAAAATAAACGCTTTGAAATAGGTAAAGTGTTTGGTCGGGGCTGACTGAATCATTGCCATCTTTTACATTGTGTGAACAGTAAAATAGCCCGTTAAGTTATGTATTTAAACCTCGAAACATAATGAAAAATTTAACATCTCTATATAATTGGGTATAATATTCATCTAAAACCATATATTTCAACGTTATTATTATATTGAATATGAAGTATTGTGCCACATACTTTTTTTTGAGTTAGCCTGCATGACTTTAAATTATTCCCCTTTTAATGGTTAATTTTTATTTACAGGCAATACTAATATCCATAATAGCGATGCTATTACCGGCCAAGAAAAGTATGTGACACTGTATATTAGTATTTTTTTATATAACAGGGGGAACACGGGCAGGAGACTCACAAGTGATACCGCCGTAGTAAAATTAATACCTACAGAAGCTTCGAGTAGAACACCTAAGGTTATGAAAAACAGAAAAAACATTGGGCTGCGGTGAAATTTTGTGATTATGTTTCTCACTTCGAATGAAATTGTTAGTATAAAATCTTTGTTCTTCTCTCTATTGTTCCCGATCATGGTCTAAATTGCCGAACTGCCGATAAAAACAATTTAACGTGGTTTTGTTGTGCATTGGTTGGTCCAAAGTGATTTTATATATTAAACTAGCAAACTCGGCGAACTCCGTTTCGCCACCAGTGGCTTCGTTTTATTTAACATTTCGTTTGGTGATTCCGCTTTTCTGTTGAAATTTTTCCTGAATTTTCTTTGCTATAAACCTCACGGAGCCTGAGCCCTTTCCAACGAATGCAAAACTGTGGAAATCGGTTCGTGCGTTCTGGAGTTATAGCGTCAGGAAGTAAAACCCGACTTATTTTTATATAGTAGATATATACTTATGATATTGTGTAGTGTAGTAATATAGGTTGTAAACCTGCAGATAAGATCTTTCTGAAGATCATAACAATGTCACTTGTGTACGGGGAAACTTTATGCGCTATAAAACTGCTTGCCAAATACTGATGCGGTTGTGGAGGTCAACGCTATTTGTATCCTATACTAACTGTAACTGCTAAGTTAGAGTAATATTTTCATTTACAACCAATAATCCTTTTGTTTTAAATATGCACTATATACCACAGAAGAACTGTTATCTGGTACCCACAACACAGGGGCGCCCTACTGAAGGCGATACGTCATTTTTGTCTCAAACATATTTTTTATAAATGAGGTTTATTATTATTATTATAAGTACGATGTTTTATTATTGAGTTGTCGTTCCCAACTCCAGGCAACGCACTCGGGAAACTTTTTATATATTTATGAAAAATAGATTCTTCATTAAAAAGAAAATTCAATATAATACTTTTTACAATAGTATTAATTTGCTTAAAGCGATTTAAAATAATTTTGGCAATATTATTGCGAGTGAGACTACCCTCTTCTTTCATCATAGCCTGATCTCAATTTAACAGAAAGATATGAATTTGTTAATACAAATTCCCCTTTCTAATCACTTAATTGGGGTTTGTCATAAATAAAAACACTTACCTGCTCAATGCTATTTTTAAATGTCGAGTTTTTCACATAAGTGTTCAAAATAAGTGCTAAAAGAATTCCTTCAACAATTACTCGTAAAGCGAAAATAAATGTTAATTTTATTAGACGAAAGTAAAAGGTTCAACAATGTAACGATACTGTGAACAATAAAGTAGCAGAAGCGAATAAAACGAAATTGAAGAAAAGTGATAACTCCTTTCCAAAATTGAGTGTCTATAAAATTAGGAAAATCTTCTAGAAAACCTTCTACGGTAGACAATACAAATTTGGAATCACACAGGAAATAAAGTAAACTATACTATTATAACTACATACGATACTAGCAATATTTTTTGTATAGAAACAGGAAAACTATAGACACACTTATACGTAACTCGTACTGAAAGAAAGCACGAATGTTCATTGTTACAATAAATCGTGGGCTATTTTAAAAAAATGTATGAATAATCAATAAGTTTACGTTCTTGCTTCAGAAACGTATAAACAATTATTATTAGCTAATAAGATAATAAACATTTTTTCTTTACAAACATCACAGGAAATTTTTGGGAATTGAAAAGCGAATGGAGAAGAGAGGCGAGAACTTTGCCACTTGGCAAGCGGATGAGGAGCTGGTGCTAGATATAATATCATCATAATACGAGCTATGATTGTGAATAATTTTTTATTCGAATAAAAGGCTTTATTATCTAATATATAAAATTCTCGTGTCACAGTTTTCGTTGCCATACTCCTCCGAAACGGCTTGACCGATTTTGATGAAATTTTTTGTGCTTATCCAGTATCTATTCTCATAGATCGGCCAACGTCTATTTTTCATCCCCCTAAATGTTAGGGATAGTCCATCCCTAAAATTATTTTTTTATTTTTTAGACAAAATTTTTAATTTCTATTTTTTTATGATACAACATACAAAAATACATACAACCCCTAACTTTCACCCCTCTACGATCAACCCCTATTTTTTTATTATAAATGATATGGCAAAACGACGTTTGCCCGGTCAGCTAGTTATTTATATTTTTTTAATGATAATAAACTATAAGCCAGTTAGAAAGAAAAATCCTTGGTCGCACAGCCGTGATTTGAACGCATCGACTACTGGTTTTAAAATAACACGCTGAATCCACTGGACAACCATAGTAAAACCCATATGAAAGTTAAATTAACCTACTTATTCCGTTTCCAATGCTGACTTGATAATTCTGCAAACAGACTAGACGAGTTAGATTCATTTTCCCTCTGTATTTGTGATCGATAATTCGATTCTTGTGCTGTTTACACGATGCAGTTAACTCGAGTGACTGTATTGAATAATTGACGAACGTTTGAAGTTTGTATGCAATTGTATTCAATGTTTGTATGAACTGAGGTTTAAGTACTTCTAAGTTAGAAGAATAAATTGGGCAATAAAAACCTGTTAAGGTTTGATTTATTAATATGAATGAAGTTTTAGAAGAGACGTTTGCATTCATACTGGGGGTATGAATGTAAATATGATCCATTGGGCTCAATGATAGTGCGGTTAGCGCCTGAGGTAATTCCTGAGATGCAGAGGGCTTACCTTGGATTCTTAACCTCGTAATCTCAATAGAATGGTATATAACACAATGTTAATAATGGTGTACAATGTGAGTATCGAACATTTAACTTTTATATAACTTTAGTGTCCCGATACTTTAAATAGTTCTTGTAAAGCTAAATTGCTTTTTTTGTTGCGTTTTGCGTTATTAACTTTTTACAAGTTAATGATATGATAAATAATTAAGATATACATTTCACATTTCCTGTGAACTTCAATACTTAAATCAAGTTTGCTAAATCATTCAAAAGGAAGCCAAACTTGTTTTATTTGGCTAGTGTTGTAGACAAATATTATAATGTATACGTTAAGTATATATAATATTAATACATTAAAAATATATATTTTAGTTATTATATTTTAAGGTTAGTTATTGCTTTTTTTTATTAATTAATTGAATTAATATTTTTCGTTTAATATATATATATTATTTATATAATACTTAATGGCACTTTACGAGTCTTTTATAACTTTATTTCATAGACAAGTAAGTGATCATCCTTCTGTACCTGATACATCAATTTGATATAAATCATAGCCAAATCTGCATGATCAACAGTATATTTACGTTCTAGATGTTAGAGAAGATTTTTATAGAAATTTTAACCTATAATTTTAAACAAAATTTTCGCAATTTGAAATACGTATCGAGTTTTGCAAGTACATATACATTTAAAAAAGATTGGTAATAGGACGTGCGTCTGACATATTGCAGTTTCCAACTCCATGTGAGATGAGCTGTCAACGGCAGACTGGATGAAGTGGAGCGGAAATATATCTTCTATATAACTCCTTTAAAGGTGAATTCATGGTTATTAAGAAGTAACTTTCCCTTACTTATCAATAAAAAGCCATTGTTAAAAACTCTTAAAAAGACGAGAACCGAGAATTATGTAATCATATTATTTCATTAATTCCACGATTCGAATGTGGTTTTCTAGCTTTTGATTACTATAACAGTAGTTATTTCAATTGTTTTTCAACTAGCACTGAAAGAATTGAATACTCAGTAAAAATTAATTAAAATAAGTGTTAACGCTCTTTTGGAGCGTTCGGTGTTTGTTTAATGAATCAGTTCTCTTTACAGAAATATAGATTTGTTCTGTGTAGCTTGTATAAAACGTGTATATATATATTATGTAATATATATATGGATGCAAAACTTTACAGTGACCCTAGTTGTCACGGGCAAAACTAAGATCTCGGACGGATGTTACGTAGCGCTAATTATGTTCTTAAACTAATTCTAGTAAAAATTTAGTTACTTACTTCGTACAAATGATAACTTTTACCATCGGAGGTCTCAAAAAAAAGTGAACTAATTTAATAAAAATAAAACCTATAATTGATTTACCATTAGAATTAAGTTTGGTTTCTTACAAGTCTTGAGTATATCTAAATGCTATGTAGTTTATACTTCAGGGGCCCACGGACTTTATTACGCCGAGTGTTGACAATTTGACCACTGGTATAACTATTAATATATACTATACGATACTTAGTATAACGAGGTCTACACATTTTTTTTTTTAAATAAAGCTAAACATACACATTCGAAATACAAACTAGCTAACTTTATCGTGTAAATATTCATCTCGCCGCCATATTTGCTTCAATATAGTAACCCAAAGTAATTTAAGAGGCTGTGAGACATTTATCAGGTAATGTGACCCCAGGTCCTAACCATTTGTATCGGTTACGGCTTTATTGAGCTGGTCACAATATATTCGAATGTATAAAACTAGATTTTATAAAACTCTTTTACACAGTACATAGTCAATCTTGTGACAACACTTTTTCTCTTTCAGTGAAGAAAAATATCGCGAAAAAAAGGCTTAGCAACGAAAATCAAGGAATGCGATGCGCTTCTTTCGGGAAGATGGAAACCGAGCAGTCTGCCTGCGCTTAGTATTAATTATGTATTAAAATACAATTCAGGTTAAGACAGGACAAATCACTAGTTCAATAAATCGGGACAAATCAGTGTACCACGTCTAATATTACTCGTGAGAGCTATTAATCCCTTTAAACTTAGTAACACAGCTTATGCCTGTCATATAATAACAATTAGAAACATATACTATTAAACATACGATCATGGCTTTATATGACGTGTTTGTTACACCCGTCAACGATTCCCTAATCTCAAAACTTATACAAAACTATGGAATAGTAATTGTTTGTAACTGTTGGTTTTATCAAGATAAACATACAAATAATTTATAACAAGTCGAATGAGAATTGATTTATAATAATTGAAATGTTTTGTCCATTATAAAACGTTTTTATAGAACAGGGGGAAAATGGGCAGGAGGCTCATTTGATTGACACTCTCAATGCCAGAGGGCTCGAAGGTGCGTTGCCGGCCTTTTAAGAATTGGTACGCTCTTTTCTTGAAGGACCCTAAGTCGAATTGGTTCGGAAATATTTCAGTGGCCAGTTGGTTCTACATAGTGGTGGTGCGCGGCAGGAACTGCTTTAAACAACACTGTTGTGGAACGGCGGACGCCGAGGTGATACGTCGTGACGTCCGTTGATGAAACTCACCAGTCACCGTAGTTTTCCAGACTTTTTCAAAACTAAATATAATTAATATATATGTAGAAGCAATTGCGTTGTCTATAAGCTCTGTGACATAATGACAAAGTCAGCTGACAATAACGCAATTGCCCCCGACATAATAAAATACTTTTAATAATAATAATAACCATTAATCACTATTACTATCGACCTTCCCCGTCTTTAATTTATGGCTCTAGTAATCTTGACAAATCAAATTAACTAGTATTAACTGTTTTGAACTGAATTGACTTTGACGTTATTAATTTATAAGCTCATGACATAATGACAATGGCAGATGACAGCAACGTCACTGTTACACGCTCTATCAGTTAAAATAATTATAGGCTTTTATTTGTTAAAAATATTCTATGTACATTTGAAAAACAGAATATTTACTTTTAATTTAAGTATTCTAACCATTATTTAGATGCAGCTATCCAAAAAGCAAATTTCCACGTTACCCCATCAGAATATTTGGTAAATATTATTATAGATTCAAGCAAATAAATCATTATAATTGAGTCGGGAAGATCTAGGGTTATCAACGCGAAGTATCCTTAAAGTACATATTTTTGATTAAAACAGTGACTGAAAACTTCTTAAGCAGCGTTGTACACTTTTTTTGTAATGGGTAAAAAATGTTAAACTCGCGTCAGGACACGTGACCTGGTCGAAAATTCGTAAGACGGATGGAGAGTAGACAGCTGGCGGGGCGTATTTAATGTAATATAAATTGTCATGTTTGTGTACCATAGCGCAGTAAATAAATATTGTATTCCACCACATAAATGATAGTACTTTTATACTAATAATTAAAGGAATTCGTGCAAAATTTAAAACCCTAACTATTCCAAAATATCAAAAGTGCACAACGTTAATATTCAAGTTTTCACTTTTGCCGGTACTCCCGGAGTGCAACCCATCGTTTATTTAACTTTATTAACATGGCCTATTGTTTATGACAAGTTGTTGTTGAATCGAACCAACAAACTACGGGATACGTTTATATATTTATTTTCAGTCTATCGGCTTGACTGGACCTATCAGTAAATAAATAAAATAAGAAATTATTTTAGCACTGAATATAATTTTTGTCATACAGGACAAATCAGTCAGTCCCAGTGCGCTCAGTCTTAAATTTGAATTTTACCCTTAACGTAGACATAGCCCTATTCCCTGACATTATTTACAAATAGTTATTTCTTCTCCAAGCCAACGATTCAATTTGTTGAAGTCATACCTTTGAAATTGGCTGGTGCCTCCAGACTCGCGGGCACTTCACTTGATTATGTCAATTTGTTCTGTGTTACAAACGTAAAATATATTATAGTAAATTCTGACAAAGTTTTGATAACAAAATATTTTAGCTTCGAGATTTATTCAAAGTATGATAGGCCTATTAACAATATTTATTTTATTGTTTAATTTATACTGAGAAATAATACTCCCCAGATCACAATTTCCGTATACGGTACAATTAGTATGAGATGATGCAAGATGCATGATATCTAGTCGATAAATCCGGCCACATTTATAGTCGGCCTCTATTCGGCAAAGAGCGCCGACTATCCGACTTCTTGTATGTATTTCACAATAAAATTAATATCATATATTTCATTATATAATATTAATCACGTATATAATATTGATTTATGTTACATTGACTAAAAGATGGCTGTAAAAAATATGCATTTATTTCATTATAATTTATTTATTGCCAACAGGTTACATCCCAAACACGTATCCCAGTACAATAATTAAATTAAATTATGATAAGGTTTGTTAATATAAATTTAGAATATTTTATTATACTTATTCCATAGATTTTCCACATCTTCATAACTCATGTGTGCTTATGCGTCATCATTAAATGCTGAAAGCCAGTTCACGATTACATTTTTTATTCTGAAATTTTCTTTGAATATTCTTCTGCGCAGTTGAATTTTTTTCTATACTAAAGTGGTCCTCGAAAGGTGTATTTTATTGATATCCAGTAGATGTTTCACTTATCATTTACGAACAAGCAAGAAGGTGGTCAGTCTTTTGCACTCATACTAAGTTTAACACAAGCCAATTCTTGCAATACTTTTGGTGTTAGTCATATGAAGAAACCAAAAAACAATATAAGAAGCGTTTCGTTATATAATAATTATTGCCACGAAGCTTTGAAATATAATAACCGTGATGACGTGAAAAAGTAATCGCAGTAATGGTACTAACATTGAAACAAGGTATTATTTACTTCCTGTTGCCATTGGGGAATTAAACTGGAATGTTTAATAGACTTTTAGTGATTAAAAATTATATGTTTGTCAAAACTATGAAGCTCTGAAATCACAATGCGTCAAATTTAATCGTTTATTAATCCTTGAATTAACCAAGCTATATGAAATAATTACGATATTTTTAAACTTGAGCGCGGCGACCGAATCAATAAATTCCGTAACGAAAATAAACCTAACACACGATGACGGTGCGGCCAATACGCGTTAGAGAGGGACAGAACGCATAGTGCGTCTCACATCGGTCTGGCGTGATCGGTGACGTCAAGTACAGATTTAAAAATCTATACAAAAATTTACATTTAAATATTTATTTTATATATGACCGTTCAAAATCAACTATAAATAATAAAACAAATGATTGATTTAAAATCAAATAAAGTTCCTTGATAATTGCTAGATAGAGAATAAACACCCTTCCACTTACGTACATGAATTCAACTGATACCTCATTACCGCAACACAGTACCTTATTTGCTATAAGACGTATTCGAAGCGTGAGAATTGAACCCCAATTTCAATATTAAGCCAATTTTCCTTGTAATCTTTTAACGTGAGAAGGATGAGAAAATATTTTCCATAAAAATTGTTTTTTAACGAACGAAGTGAAAAAAATACTTCGCTTTCTGAGCGCTGATTAATTATTCGTTAGACTTTTTAAAAGCCAGTTTTTGATTTTTTTAACGAGATTGAAATTAAATATTCTGTTTAAAAGTTAGTTGAAATCAATTAAAATTTAAATCAGTAAACTTGAATCCTTAACGAAAATAAAGAAAAAAAATCGGTGACCTTTTTGTAGTTGGTTTCGAAAGCCTACAAAACTAAAACCTACAGCTTATCGGGTGTCGGGTACATAAATACGGTACTTTACTCGATATTATCCGTTAGTTCATTGCTGGGAACCTATAAAGGCACTATCGCAAATACACTAAAGCCTTCATTGTGGCTGTGTTTACGATAGCACGTGGCCCATATACATAGCAGAATTTCGGCTGGAACCAGCTTTGTCTAGGATTTTTTTAAATTGTACACTACAAGGTTTAATTTGAATATGGATTAAACATGCTACGGAAGCTACGAATTACGTAGCAAAATCTGCGTCGTAGATGTGTACTATGTTGAATTATCTAAGTACCGACTATATCGTAGCTTATAATATAAATAATTTATGCTGCAGAGTAGTTTATGAGTAGTTTTTCCATATATAAGTATTCAATATACATATCGCCCTGTTTACACTTTGCGTTCAAATATTGATGCTTAACAGGTTCACTCTTTTGTGACAATAATGTTATTACCAGAAATCGATGTAGCCTTTTTAAATTTGTAGGCCATAACTTAACGTCAAAGGCCCGTTAAAAGACTTAGCAATTTCAAGGGTGTTAGGTAAGAAGTGCTTAAAGAGAGTAAAGACAGCAGATTCAAAAAAAATAACACTCTAACGCGTACCTACTGGCTGCAGCGGCCGCGCTTACGCAACATCATCGATCTCGTCAGAGAGATGTGAATACGCATTATGCGTTCTGTCCCACTCCAACGCACCTGCGCTACGTCACCAATCACGCTAGACCGATGGGAGACGCAGTATGCGTTCTGTCCCGCTCTAACGCGTATTGGCCGCACCTACCACCGTCATCGTGTGTTAGGTTTATTTTCGTTACGGAATTTATTGATTCGGTTGCCGCGCTCAATTTTAAAAATATCGTAATTATTTCATATAGCTTGGTTAATTCAAGGATTAATAAACGATTAAATTTGGCGCTTTGTGATTTCAGAGCTTTAATGAGACGTCGCAAGCCCAACCTTTAAAAACATGTTGATAAAATTCTTTCAGTTTTTGAAGGCCGCAATAAATTTACATACCATATATGATAGTAACCAGTAAAATAGCCACACAATAAACCTCTCAAGCTATTCAATTTGTAACAAAATGTTAACGTTCAAGCGCTACATTATAAGTTACTCTAATGCTATTGTTGTCGTCATATTCAAGTCCATTCGGTTTGAAAGGGTATTGTTACATTATTAATCTTAGTAACCAATATAAAAGGGGTACCGCAAGTAGACGACATGTGGCTTAGTAATCTGAAAAACATATAGATCTCGTTGTTTGATTGTAATTGGCCTATATAATTTAGTAGATTTTTCACATATTCATATTTAAATGTCGTAAGCTTGTCCGCGATTATAGTTTTTATACTGAAATATAATATAGCATGTATTAGAATTTTATTGAATTGTCTTACTTGTAAATTAATGTATATAACTCTACGTATATTCTTCAACTCTCCTACTGCTCATTAAACACCCTGCTTCAAGTTATTCAAGAACTTCCTTTTGGCCATCTTATATTTGCGATGGGGAAGGCTGAAGTTCTTTACGATACCAAGATGCAGAACGAGTCTGTATTGGAGTGCTCCGTTAACAAAGACGTTGCTACTAAATGCTGTCTCCTATATATGTGTATATGTCGGCAGAGCGAGTTCACACGTTACGTTTAAATATCCTATGAAGTTATTATATAATTTTTTTTCGGAATTTTGATTGTTTGACGCTCTCGTATTGGTTTAGTATGTAAGGATACGTACTCGTTCTCGATCCTCCACTTTAAATGTATAAAACTAAATTACACTAGCAAAAATTATAAAATTGTTTTTTTCACAGCCTTTCAGTTCTTATCAAGATCAATACGTGTTTTTTAAAGCTAATTCGCCTTTGGACCTGAAATTTTAATTGGAAATGAGGATAATGAAGTTATTTAAGAGATAAAACAGATTTCTGATATGGTTTGTTATCTTTAAGAAGTATGAAATGGCTTTTTAATTTTTTTTTTTTTTTTACATGAATTCAAAAATTTCGCGGTTTCGAACTTTACTTAAACCTCGCACGTAGGAACCAGTATCACATAATATTGAAGAAGAAGAAGAGGAGAAATGTTATATATGTACGTTATTACTGCATCCCCCGAGTGAATATTATCTCAATTCAGTAGCGTGGACGGGTCCATTGTCCCAAAGGCAAACTTGTATTGTGATTTGCCGACTCCTGGCTTCCGTTCATATCTCAAACTAGAGGTTTTACCAAAATTACCACAGTCTTTAAACCTAAAACATAAACCATTAATAGAACCATAAGTTACCTGCAAAACTATAGCTAATGTTTAACTTCTACTGATAACACCCGGACTAAGAGGCTTACGAGAGGGAAAAGCTCTCGCTCCTAAATACAGGTAGGTCGCAAAAGAAATGTGATCATAAAACTCCATTTGTTGTTCAGGATTATTTATATTAAATATTTTGGATTATAACCGTATTTATGAAGTTGTGTTTAGTACTGTGATTAACTAATATAACTTGTATGACATAATTGGTATGTCTTTACGTAATAATCCAAATAAAAAATATACATCAGTAAGTTGCTTTAATTTTTAAAACCAAATGGCCAAAACCAAAAAATCTACTTAAAATGTAACAAAGTAAATCAGAATACAATATAATAAATAACTGTAATATTGTTCCAAGAATTCATAAGCTATGTAATGACAGAGAGATTATTACTTATTCTTAATAATCAATAGTGTTTTTATAACTGAATATGATGTACACTGTGGTTCGACGTTAAAGGGTTTTTGTATGGAAATATCCATGGGAATATATGAAATATTATCGAATTTGACCAAACATATTTCATCGTTTCTTTATGTCCTATACTATGGATGCATAAGAATATTTCAAGGCTTTTTTTCAAACAATACAAAGAAAAGCGTTTGAGACTTGAATAATAAATAAGCTGTTAATAACATTTTTGAAAATGTAACTAGGTATTGTAACTATCATACGCAATTAAAAGTTATTTTATTTTCGAAAAAAAATATTATTTTATTGATATTATTGACAATTAAAGTAAACTGTCTTTGGTGCAGTGTTATCGTATAGTCTATGTCCTATGGTCCTTAACCGCTCTCAAGACAGTTCTTGAGAGCGGTTAAGGACCCAGTGGATGATATTATTCATTCATACTCCGAATTGTAATCGGATAAGTCGAATAGTTTTTATATTGTAAAGGGAGGTAGGGTTCTTATGTGTTTGTAATAATTTATTAATTGTATAATTTTCTAAAAATACCCACGTTCAATATAATTTACCATCTTTATGTGATAGTTCCATGAAAGACACAAAGTTTTTAGCTTTATAGACCTGTATTCAAGGATCAGAATTAACTGTTTTAAATCCCGCATTGTCGTGAAAACATTCACGTGTGATTTATGTAATTCATTCGCAATGTGCTGAATTGATTCAATTGACTTATTGAACTGGTTAATTTCTAATTAACGTCATTCGAGTTAATTAATACATTGTTTCGGAAAAATAGGTAGAAAATTAAGCTACTCAGTGCACCACAGAATGATTGTACAGAAGGTGAACATCGCGAGGTAAAAGACATAACCTGAAAATCTAGTACTAAAGAAAACAACCATGAAAGAAACAAATCCAATCTGAGGCCGACCTAAAAGGGGTCTTTAAGAGAGGTTAACTTAAAGCCCGAAAACGCACTTGCAAACCTCCTGGTGTAGCGGGTATCCACGGGTGGCGGCAAATGTGAAGTGACTGCTGGTTTGCCAAGTCCCATAAAAACGACCATTATTGCGCTACTGGATTGTTATTATAATATACAAACATTGATGATAATGCATTTGAAATATCCTTAAATAATAAAGTTAGTTAAAGACGTTTAATTCGCATAAGATACCAAAGATTATTTATATAGTCGAGAGATAAAAAATGCCAAAAAATTATCTGGAATTGTAAAGGAAAAACACGTTTGTATGGCAATCAAGATCTTTCTACTAGAGATTTTAAAAATGTACTACTTTTGAAAAAATATGTTATTATTCTTTTAATGGTTATTGGCGTGAAACATATTAATTTCATAACGTATTCATACATTTTAATAATGTGATCATAAAATAATATAAGAATTGACATTAATGATAACACTCATTTGCATTTGCATTGCAAAACATGCCAACTTTTGATTACCATATTCTTGCAAAAAGAATTTATTATTATTATTATAAGGCTTACATTTTCTGGTTTACTAAAGTGATAGTAAAATCACGGATCTGGGGCACGGGGCATACATTCTGTACCTCCCTTATAAATTATTTTTCTTTAAAGTCAAGAATCGATTTAAGTGTAAGCCTTCTAGAACTTAGGGCCTTCTCAACTACGAGTCGATATAGACAACTCTTGGTAAAATAAGACTGACTGTTAAAGGTACTTTCAATAGGAAAATCTACAACTCGCAACAAATACTTGTTTCGATAAGGAATTCCCTTGTTCTATATCGTATCGATGTCTTGAGTATAATTACAAATAACATTAGTAGGTATATTACTAATTATTCAGTAAACAAGAACAGCTTTTCGCTAACTCGATGTATTAATTATACAATGTTATTAGAAACACGGCATAGATATATGTGAATAAGATCCTCGAGCCAAAATGTAATTAGACGCGATAATGTAACACTAACATACTTAGAAGCGTACCAAAATATTTATGGAAAATTAATGTAAATAAACATTCACTAAAGTTTAACTTTAAATAACTGATTATAACTTTAAAGTTTAAAAACTGTAAATATGAGCTTCATCATAAGTTAAATTATGTATGAAGGTTAAAAAAATATCACTCGGGTTCACTTACTATCCAAATAATATTTTTTCCCTGCAGTATTTAAGTAACTGAAACAAGAAATATTGTAGACATACACAATTCCTAATTAAACGAAAATTGTAATTTATCTTCAATAATCTTATTATTTTTGTCAAACTAAGATTCTCACAGCCTGAAAACAAACTTAAGTATAATAAACGCACATAAAGAATAATTTTAATCAATATTACTAAAACAGTAACTAATTTGTTGGAAATAAATGACGTCGTAGTTATTCGTGTTATATTTCCAATTCCTACATAATATGTTCTAATGTATAAACCAGTTTCAATTGCTACGGGTCGTTGCAAAGGAAGAATACACTTATTATTTTAGTTCTCGTTAGATAGAAATGTAAAACACGAATATTTTATAACATTATTTTATTATTACCCACACCACTTATTTATTATACAATCTAGAAGTAACCCGATTTATAATATTCAAAATCGAGCCTGATATAGACTGTTTTATCTAATATTTACAAGCGTATAAAATATTTGTTATACATGAATTAGGTTTGACAAAAGCAATTTCTCAACTTATAATGAACGCAAAATTCAGTTTTCTCGCCAAATTGCGTTATACCCTCAAATTTAAAAGCTTTATCCCACGGACGTGATGTTAAAACAAGAATTTAATTTTTTCGCTTAAAATATCTAAATCGCGTAGGTATTTAATTTCATATAAGTAAATTACTAAAGGAAATGCTACTACATACTAATAAAAGTTTTGATATCCATCACTCTCTTGTATGCTACCACATTCTAACAATATGTTTACATAAGGGGTTCAGGCTGTGGCGAAAATAGTATGTAGGGGAAGATCGTTACCCTTCGTACGCGGGGCACATTCATACAGTCAAAATAAAACTTGAACGAAACAAAGTACAGTCTTGTTTTTGTATGTGTGCATGAGTCGAGGTACCAACTATACATCACCGAAATTTCGCGAAATTCGGACCGATGAGAGTGAAGTTACAGGCATGGACGTGTTTTCGCGCTCGGTAAGTAATTTTTTGATCAATGTTTTTGTCTCTTGTTACCGTAGATAAAATAAGTTTTCGTGTAGAGTATTCTATCAGTAACTAGCAAAATATACTTAAGATACGTCTCCAATACTTAATTTATGACGTTTTCCTATTAATATTAAAATTAGTTATATTTTGTTGTTATTCAGTTAGTGGGGTACTTTCGGACAGCACTAGATGGGGCACATATGAACGAATTGTACAACTAAATTTGCATTATATTTGTCCAGTGTTGCTATCATTGCTATCGGCGATGTAAATATATATTAATACCTATTTTTATTATCTTTATTAAGGTTGATTTTGATGCTTGTGAACCAGATGCATTGAATAATTTACCAATCCATCAAATAGTAGTTCCTTCGAAGTCAGTTTTGACACCAGAAGCGTTCCGACCCTATCCGCATGTTGTAAGAAGTAATAAAACAAACAAAATGACGCCGACGGCAAGGAAAACCACGAATTTATACTGCCACACCCGAAATTAAGAAGTGCTAATCCGGACCAAAGATTCTAAATTAAGATACCTAACTAATTAAATTTTGTTTTACTTAAAAAAAGCTATGTAATTTTGGTTCACTATAACAAAAGTATTTTATTTTTGTGTTTAATTTCATTGCTAATAAATGAATTTTGATTTATATGTGTCGTTTTAATCGCACGTACGGAACTACCCCACGGCGTACGAAGGTACCCCCAACACTGTACGAAGGGGCCCCGTTGATGGGGCAGATTCGTACGTTTTCCAGATTTAGTTTAAATCATAATTATGGTTGAACCATCAGATGAAATCATTTGTCAGTTTTTAAATATGAATCTCAGATAGTTAGACTATAAATTTAAGCTATCAGGTGATTGATTCATGGAAAAAGAAAAAAATAAAAAAATAAAATGTGAAAACCGTACGAACCTTCCCCTATATATAAACGTTATTTGACAAGAGAGAAGAAAATGTGCAAGTTACAAACTTACAGGCTAAACAAAATATTTTCTTTATAGATATAGGTCTTGACTGATATATATTATATATGAAACGGTGAATCACTAAGTAATTAAAGATATGCCGATATCATCCGTATTTATTAATTGTTACCTCCTACATAGGGCTAGTTTCACTCGGTAAGCGTACGCTCGTACGTGTATACCACTTCTGCAAAGCTGAAAGATTGCTTGAGGTGCGTATTGATGATGATTGCCAGTAGAACGGATTATCTAGGATAAAATATAATCATTTAATATACAAATTATAAAATTGGCCTTCCAATTGGATTTTTTGGGTTACGAAACATCATATTATGATGATACTGAAAAATGCGTGAATTCAATCTCAATTCTGAGATAAAGGGTAAAACGAAAGGCATCCTTTACAGCTTAAACAAATTCTTTAGATGCCAATGCCACAGAAACAATGGAGGCTTTGAAGTATACGTAAAATTCTTTCTTATAATTTAAATATATTTCCAATTTTCTAGAATTGCGTACAAAGCTCCATATTCTGACTAAATGTTTATTCAGTTATTATTAGAATAATAATTTAAATTACAACATTTGGAATCAGTTATATTGATATAGAAAAGGCTAAATAAAAACCATAACACTAGTGGCTTACTTATTGTGAATAGTAATAGTCGAAAGAAAAGTGTGTTTTGGTTTAGACTAAATGATAAATAAATTCCAAAGTGTACCAATCCCAAAGTTTTCTTTTAAAATACTATTTTGTCGATAAATATAGGTAAATGAAAAACTCAAATATTGTGGGTATAATCTATACGAATTATTTCTATATTTAAATACCTTTTTTAATTAAAATTAACACTCATAACATCAAGTTTTGTTTGGTTAAAGTTAAATTAGGCTCGACGCTATTTCTGTTATTCTCATTCTTGTTTAAGAAAACTTTCAGTGGGAAGAAGGGTGAATTATTTGTTTTATTCGTTTTCATAATGTCTGAAATTTTAATGAGGTTTTTGTTATGAATCACCTAGGTATAAATTCATATTTAATGTGACAGTTTGTTTGTAATGTTGTCACTTATTTTTTAAGATTTGATGAAAATTTTAAAATTTATAAAAAAATATTTTAGCTATATAAAAGGATTTTTTTTATTTAGTCACACTTAATTGCATGATATAATAAGAAAAATAAATCATTATAATACAACTAGCAGCCTTGTCGCTATTAAGCGGTCTCATCAAGTCAACTCCAATAAAATAAAATGGATTTACAACATTATGCAGAAGTGTGAAATTTATAATACAAATAAAATGAAAATAGTTAATCAAAACTAATAAAAAAAAACAAACATGAATACGTTTCATCAATTATTAAACTGAAAAAACATTTATTATTAGGTTATTGAAAGCATTTAAATCCAAAGTGTATTTTCTTTGGTTTTAAATGCTTTTTTCCATGTTTTCTTTTTTGATTCGTAAAGAAAAACCTTTTGAAGCCTTAAAGCTTTCAGTACCAATTTGTTTGGCCAAAACTGTGAAAGGAGTCGTGATTGATGAGTTATCTTATTTTACAGCGACTCAAGACGTTCGGATTTCGTAAAGTCTTAAGAAATAATCCTGAGTAATTTTGTTTCAGTTTTGTGTTACTTATTAAACGAGTGTTACAGAAAATGTTCATTCTTTATTGGTTGGAATATTTCACTTAATTCATAAAGGCGATAAAAATCTTGGATAAACTAAAACTTTGGAAGCCATTATAATTTTTGATATTTACTTTTATTGCTCTAAAACACCAATTAAAGACGCAGAAAAGTATAAAGAACGAAACCCAAATCAGGTTCCGGTTTGTGTAAATCAAACTACTTCCGGGATTAACACGACCATCATCACCATTGTCTTTGGATTACGCCAGTACTACAGTAAAACTTATTAACTCATATTATACAGGGTGGCCAAAAAGTCGTGGATCAAACGCAAATAGGGGATAGATGAGGTCATCAGCGGCAAAAAATTGTTCTACGGAAGGTCTCTAAGGTCAACCCCTGCAGAGTTATGATTTATTTTGGTTTTTATATGAAAATTGACTTTTTTTTACTAATTCTTCTTAAAACTCGAAAATATCTTCATTCTGTATCATTCTCATAATATCCACTAGATTGGTACAGATGAGTTCTTGCGTTAGACATACTATTTATAGTTGTTTATTGAGTGTATTGAAGATAATATTAAGTTATGCGATATAATTTTTTTTCAAATCAAAACTTTTTGTTTATTTCGGACCCCACTGTGAAAAAAAAATTACTCTACCGAAAAGTGACCCTGTATAACAAGTTTTGGCGCATTTAATATGGATTCTGAAAAGGTATTACACGTGGCCATGAGTCGCTCTAATATCTTTCTAGGAAGAATTACAAACAACGATTGTGAAATAATAATTGTATTAAAACAATTATTTCTCAATGCTTGTTTGTAGGAAACCAAATATTTTACAATAAAATATGCTCAAAATTCCTGACTCTGACCATAATACTTAATCTGCACCGTCTAATCAAATTCCTACGTAACCCTCCAGCCTCTGTCCAATTTTTTGAATCTAGTCCGATTCACACAGTACTGGTCACAGGTAGGTAAATAATCTATAAATCCGAATCGTTGTTATTTTTTCGTCCTAGAAAGATATTAAAGCGATTCATGGCCATGTGTAATACCTTTTCAGAATCCATATTAAATGCGCCAAAACTTGTAATACAGGGTCACTTTTCGGTAGAGTAATTTTTTTTCACAGTGGGGTCCGAAATAAACAAAAAGTTTTGATTTGAAAAAAAATTATATCGCATAACTTAATATTATCTTCAATACACTCAATAAACAACTATAAATAGTATGTCTAACGCAAGAACTCATCAGTACCAATCTAGTGGATATTATGAAAAAGATACAGGATGTAGATTTTTTCGAATTTTAATAAGAATTAGTAAAAAAAGGCAATTTTCATATAAAAAAACAAAATAAATCATAACACTGCAGGGGTTGACCTTAGACACCTCCCGTAGAACAATTTTTTGCCGCTGATGACCTCATCTATCCCCTATTAGCGTTTGATCCACGACTTTTTGGCCACCCTGTATATATGACTAGACATATATACTTTGAGAAATCGCAGTCAGGGAGAGTCTGACTGTCACATGTCATGACAAGCAATCAAACATAATATAGTAAACCATAAAATATGTTAAATATGAATAAATGATTTTGTAAAAATCTATACTGTATCACCACGCCTAGAATATTTTTCATACTCAGATGAATGTTCGTAAAACATAAATATAAATCTCCGAAGTAAACTAAAAGATACGCTGAAACGGACGCCAAAAGATGTTCTCAAGATTTCTCATTTGCCTGAAAAGAACCCAACTTTGTATCAAAGCCCTTTTTATTACTTATATTAATTGCAATAGATAAATATTCTTTTTCAGTTTATTTTAATTTGTTTTGTCAATTTCACTGTAAGTGAAAGTGTACAAGATTTCAGATACGTATTTTCTAGAAATATACGTCAAAGTATGTTTATCATGAAAAAACTATAATAGAATATAATTTTTTAAGTACTGTCTTGTGTATTGATCAGATATTAATGTATTTAATATAAAATACTGTCATACTGTAATACTAATAATACTGTAAAATCTTTATATAACGATACATCATTCGAACGATATATTAATTACTTCATTTCAGGAAATAAAAGAGAAATTACTTTTCTCCATCCGTTCTAAATGATATGTTGTTTCTTAATAGAAATATTGATCCCGATAAAGTTAAACTTTTTGTTAAAAGATAACTATCAGTTCGTATCACTCGGTGCTACGGAAAATCTTGGTTAAACCGCTCACGCGATATATTTTACGATCAAATGAAGATATATCGGCTTTCGACATTTGAATACTTTGGCCACGGATTTAGTTGTTTCCTATGTACACATGTAATAACACACCTATCTACGTCTTAATACCTACAATTATCTATCAAACTACCAGAAAAAGTTCCTCGAATTTAGACGGTAAGTTACCAGGAAAATTTATACTACCGAATATAAACTAAACTTTGCTTTTTTCGTCCACACATGCACTAAGATATTTTAATTTAAAGATGTAAATAATATTTCATAGTGCAAAGATAAAAATAAATGCCTTTTTAAATCTGGCTTGAACGATCAGAATTATATGAGCTATTCGCCGATTTTAAATAATGTATTTAATAACATTTCTGTTGTAATTATTTATAAAAAAAATATAGATAAATATTCTTACAGACATTAAGACAAAAAACTTACAAGGAGATGGCGGTTGACGTTTACTTAAATGAAATACTCGTATTATCAATTACTAGACATCTGTTGATATTTTTTTATTAATTAACTAGCGGACCCGACAGACGTTGTCCTGTCTTAACTATGAATATTGATTTCAAATTGGGATAATGAATTCAAAAATATTTCAGAAACAACGTGTTTATTATTCTAATACTTTATGTTATACAACATTCTTTGTTCGTTTTTCTGGCTCGCATATTATTATATTATCAATATAATAACTCCGATCGAAGCATTTATTTTAAACGATATTCATTTTTCTTACATCCCCTTTGACGATATTTGCAGCACGCATTCAGTCAATGTTATGTCAAACGCCATAAGGTTACATCAAAAAGTTCGAATTGTATGGTGGTAAAGTATTCTTATATTTTCTAATTTTCCGGGCAATTTTTTTCTTTTTTTCTTCTATAAGAACCTTCTCCTGAAAATTACAAACACAACAAAAAAAAATCAGACAAATCGGTCGAGCCGTTTTCATGTGATGTCGTGACAACGGAAAACGGGTTTCATTTATATATATATATAGATATTGTTTCCTATAAATATAGTAAAATATTATATTTTCTAATATTAGATACATATCTGTGGTGTAAAAGGATAGAGCCGAAAGGTCAAATCGATCCAAAGATCATTTAAATGGACCCGGGAACGATTTATTATTCACAAGTCGTACCTTCATGACAAAGCGATAATTATGGTGACATTTGGAACGAAGATGCTTTTAAGCTAAATGTTTTGGTTGGTTAGCTATAACTTACAGATTATTTGAATAAGAAAAACGATATGATATATATGTTTCAACTTTTCGGTGCGATCGTTCATGCTGTAAAATACTGAGAAACCTGTGTGTAAATCTGGTAGGAACTGGATAATAAAAATATACAACATATAAATATTTTAAGAATTAACTTAAACTGTAAAAAAAGGGTGCGTGTAGGACTTATCCACGCGTGTAAGAAATTATACTTCTTTGGCATTATTAAAAATAGTTTTTGATTGCATGCAAATATTTAATTACAATTAAATAATCAAAGACTGGAAAAGGAGTCATTATAGTTAATAAAGTTCAGTTTACTTTTGAAATATTTATTATTATTCTCTTGTTATTCGAATGTTGTTTTTAAATTATGTCCAATGCCGTAGCATCTTCATTCAGTGATCAAGCACGCTGTAAAGCACGCGAAACGTCGGATAAATTTAAAATTATGTTAAATAATTGTAAATTTATAATAATACATAACTTTAGTCCGGTAAAAAAAAGTTTTTATCTTCATTCTGTTAATTTTGTGTCACGGTGCGCGCGCATCGTAAAATTTCACTCTCATCAATTTTTCATAACGCGCCTAAAGAAGTATAACTTCAAAAACAACTACGCAGCTTAAATAAAATCTATTAGAATATTTCATATCGTTTATACGTAGCGTTAGTATAAGTTTATATAAAAATCTTTAGAAGGAGAATTTTAAACTTCCTCAAGCAGTCGAAACTTTTGCCAACTTTTGTTACTATTAAAAGTTAGAAGTAAGAAACTAAGGATGGTATTCCTTTCCGTACTGAAACTTTGACGTGACCTCGGAAAGGATATCCGGCGTTATGCTTAGATTTTGTTAGCAACCTTCTATAGTATCCGACTGCGCGGGATAAAATAAAGATAAATTATTATTAAGTAGTTTGTTTATAGAAACAACTTCTCATCACTGTATACAGTGAGTAGGACGATACTGTTAAGTCACCCAGCGCGATGAGGATTAATTTTATAATATACTAGCTGACCTGGCTAACTTCGTTCCGCCCTACAACCTTATAATATCGTTGTTACTTTAATTTAACTTATTTTAAGATTTCATTTATGTTAAGTATTGCATTAATACAACTTTTTTGCAAATACAGAAATGTTTTATTGCTTGCTATTGCGAAAGAAGAATGACAGTTTTACACATTAGGCATCTTCTCTCTAGCGTCAATATGGCGATACTGCATGTTAAGCACTTTCTGATATCCAACATCTTTTGATCAGGATCAAAGCATGGTAATGCATCTCCTCATTCACCTCAAGTTGGGAATTTCTTGAACTGACACGAATTCGACGTAAAATGATGCGTAGTTTTGTCAACAGATGGCACCGCATGGTTTTTGCATTCGTAAAATAAATTAATTAATTTATTGTTATTCGATAACTTATTCGATATTTTATTGCTTATTCCTCTATTCGGGACGGAAACAAATCCAACAAATCAAAAACCATGGCAATCGGTCCAGCCGTTCTCGAGTTATAAGTGTTGTAACAAACACGACTTTCTTTTATATATATAGATTAAGAACTAGTAACAATCTATGTACAGTTTTGCCACCGTACGCTATTTGACATAAATTGATTATACTGATTGACATAAATTGGAATTGACGGCCACCAACTGCCATGGTGGCTCATTACTAAGAAAATTAGAAACCGACCACTACGTATGTGCGCAGGAACAGGTCCTAGGAATCCTACTGGATATGTTTCCGACACAACTAGGGTGTCATGAAATGTTAATGTATGGAAATCACACACCAAACAAAACTAAGATTTGAAACGAGATTGATTACGTTCTTGTATAATCAAGACGAAGGTAATGAAACACTCTCTTCGGCATTATCTTGTATCCTGGCAAACTTCCACATATATGTCTGCCGACTTGTTGCGCTATAACGATCACCATAAATTCTGTTAAGAGGCCTTTAAATGTCACAAGACATTTTTGTACGCCTTCCCCCTTTATTCATGAACGTATAACCCTTCTATTGGCTTTTGGTTATGTTTTGAAAATAAATATACGTTCTGAAATAATAATATACCGTTATCACTTATCTGTAATCTATACTCAATGGAGGATCTGATAGAACATTACGTGGTAGGCATTAAGAGACGACACATGCTCACTATTTATAAATATATATAAAATTCTCGTGTTTGTGGTTGATATCCTCCGAAACGGCTCGACAAATTGTCATGAAATTTTGTGTGCATATTGGGTATGTCTGAGAATCGGACAACATCTATTTTTCATCCCCCTAAATGTTAAGGGTAGACCACCCCTAAATATATTTTTTTATTTTTAGATATTTTTTTCTGTATTTTTTATGATACAGCATTAAAAAATACATACAACTCCTAACTTCCACCCCTCGATTAACCCCTATTTTTTATTATAAATGATATACATGGCAAAACGACGTTTGCCCGGTCAGCTAGTAAATATATATATATATATATGTTACAACTACATACCTCAAATATGAAATAATTATGTATATTTTTGTTAGTGTTATCCCTTAAAACACGGTATCTACCTTTTTTAAGCCAGGAAAGTCTACACGGAATTCTATATCGGAATAAGAATCGGTTGAAAAGCGTCTACCAAATCGTGTGGAAATTTCAACAGCGATTTTCTCTAATAAATCCAAGTGTATCCCTGATAAGTTATCAATGGGTTTGGGATACCCTTTGCCCGTATTAATTAGCTGATTAGTGATAGGAATCTCAGGGATACACATAATATATAAAGTAGACTTGCGGCGATTATTCTGTTATATTTGGACGAATACCGAATCGGCTTACTTTTGAGTCTCCGATAGTATAAGATCCCGATATACAACGACCTTCACCGAGATGCTTATTTAATGAAACGTATTTTATATTTAATTTAATATGTCAATAAATATAACCCATATGGGTTGCCTAGCAAATTTCAGTCCAGAGTAAAAACCCCAGAGTATGTTTAATTAATATTTTAAAAAAAATATTTTTTATAATTTGGCATGTAGTAAATTTTTTAAATTTTTTTCAATCAATATTTTTAATCAGGGTAGTATTATATATGTATCACTATAACTTTCTTTTTTACTAAAGATGTAAAAAATATATACATAAATAATTAATTGATTAAAATCAACCTTTGCATATTCTATGGGCTTCATACTTTCGATTGGTATAGAATTTATCTAATAATCATACCGGTGAAAAGTTTAAAAAAATTTTTTTTTTTAATATTAATTAAAATACTCTGGACTGAAATTTGCTAGACAAAAAGTCGGCGTGTGTCAGGCACTGGATTATTCTGTTATATTTGGACGAATACCGAATCGGCTTACTTTTGAGTCTCCGATAGTATAAGATCCCGATATACAACGACCTTCACCGAGATGCTTATTTAATGAAACGTATTTTATATTTAATTTAATATGTCAATAAATATAATCCATATGGGTTGCCTAGCAAATTTCAGTCCAGAGTATGTTTAATTAATATTTAAAAAAAAAATATTTTTTTGTATGTAGCATGTAGTAAATTTTTAAATTTTTTTTCAATCAATATTTTTAATCAGGGTAGTATTATATATGTATCACTATAACTTTCTTTTTTACTAAACATGTATATATACTTTAGTGTCACATAAAAATATACAACCGAACGTTTGCATATTCTATGGGCTTCGTACTTTCGATTGGTATAGAATTTATCTAATAATCATACCGGTGAAATGGTTAAAAAATTTTTTTTTTTTAATATTAATTAAAATACTCTGGACTGAAATTTGCTAGACAAAAAGTCGGCGTGTGTCAGGCACTGGAGGCTGATCTCCTACTTGCCTATTAATCTGAGGCCAAGACCTAAAGAGGTTGTAGCGCCACTGATATATTTTTTACATAACATTTTTCAGTGGCGCTACAACCTCCTATTTATCCTACGCATTTATCTGACGGACTCAATATTATCAGCGTCGTAATTAGGTTTTAAAGTGTGGACCACAAACTCAATAGTCAAAGAGCTAGGAACTAAAACAACACGGCTCGCGTTACGAGTTAGTTAATTGGAGTACAAACTTGTGATGTGGATGACCCTCGTGTCGCGACAGTTCGTTAGAACATATGAATGAATCCACTCAGTGAATTTGGGTCTGACACTAGAACACGGCTTGCTGTAGGTACTTTGATTAAGTAAAAGCTTTAAAAGCTTAGAACTTAATGGTAAAAACAGAAATCTAACTATTGTTAATTAGTAGGCATATTGACATCGATATGTCATGCTTACTCGTAGATTTAATCACTTCATCGTGCCATTTCAATGAAATGGATCTACATTAGTTATTATTATTATTTTGTGGTTGCTTGTTTAATTTTGTCCCTTGCTAGCTTGCTTATGTTCTAATATAATTGATGTGTATGTGTGTTAAATTTGTGATGACATATGCATACACGTTGTTTTAGAATTTATAAATAAATAAATCATAAAAAGCTACTAGTGTATCGATAAAGATGTATGAATTTTATGTTATATTTTTTAATAGTACTCATTAATAGCTTAAACATTATAATTAACTATAGGTACAAAAAACATCATGAAATTACTAAGAGGTTCCATTCCTTAAAACTAAAAAGTTAAAAAAAACTACAATCAATACAAAAACACAGATTAAAAAAACAGAGAGAGAAAAATATTTTACATAGTTAACATATGTATATAAAAAGTTGGTTAATATACATATAACTATACAAAGGCAAAGCAAATTAGAAATTAGGAAGGTTTTTTTTCCGAAAATTGAATTGTTCTTGACTATAATAAACAAATGCCATAACAAAAACACATCAATATCGGACGTGTGTCATCGCCAACACGTCCCCATACGTGGTACGAGTGTTGAGAAATTCCATCTGTTCCCATACAATATTCAGTAAAGTAATGTTATTTATGGGACAAGGAAACATCGTAGCTGTAGAGTAGACATGTATGACATGGAAAAAATTATAAATACCGTTAAATTACAATGTATCTCACAATATGGAATTTTCCATCTGCTTCCCTGGATACGGCAATGGTCAAGTTAAACCATAAAAAAATAATAGGTAAATATATAATATAAATAAGGTATCGTATGGAGCCATTAATCGGCAAATTTGACAAAGTATTGACTTACGACACTGCCACGTGAGCTGCAAATCGCGTACCTTTTACCTCAAAATACGGTTTACCTGATCGTGCAAACACTTTTTTGGAATGTTTGCTATCTTATTGGCATAAGTATTTTAATTGGTGATTTAAAAATTACTTTGGCCAATAAAATTGTGGCCAATACCACAATTTTGACTTAGCTTCCGGCGCTGTCATTATATCGCTGTTATTTTATCAATTTTCATAGGTCTTCGATCAGCAGCCAAAAAGTCTTGTTTTCCAGATATAGATAAAAAAATAATGCGGTAAATTTTTTCACAATATTAAAAGATACCAATGTTAAAGAACAACAAAATATCTAACGGAATTTAAGAAGGTTGTTTGGGATCTAATTATTAGTAATAAACAGCAGTACATACTAAAATAGTTTACATAGAAAACGGTTCAATGTTCCGATAAACAATTTCTGTTTAGTTTGAAATTAGTTTGAAACACTAAAGCCGAGCCTTTATTAAGCAAAATTGATTTCATTATAACATCTAATGAAAACGCGAAGCCTAAACCAATATTATATCATGTGCCTTGTTTTCCAAATTGTTCTTTACTTAATTTTTATTTTATCCGTAGATTATATAAATAGCAATATGTAAATGTTTTAAGGGATAGAAGAGAAAGCATGGGCCTGAAAAGTATTTATTCCCGGATGCTGTCTAAGTGGACTCTCCTCAGCCATCAGTCATCAATTCCACGTATGATTTCGCTGAACAGTATCCATAGTTCTGCACCAGAACTGGATATATTTGTAACAGATTTGGGAATGTAAGTTGCTTTTATTGTTTAAGTAGTAATTCAATTTGTTAGTAGTTTAAGGTAGTAAGTAAATAGACTAAACATAATAATTAGTGTTCGGCATATAAGCTGTAATTTCTAGGAATTCAAAATTATTTTAAAGGAATGAGTATTAGTGTCGTGTACGATTTAAATTATAAATTAAAGAACGAATTATCAAAAATATATTAAGGTTTAAAAGTATATACAATTATATCTAAATTGATATAAACTTATATATTTAAGGTTAAAAAAACAATGTCATAATTTTGCGTAATCAAATACATTTTACAATTAAGAATAGCCCGTTAAAGACATAAAACAATGTAAGTAATTTGTAATGAAAAGTAAAAACAGTAGGTCCCACCGAGATTTGAACTCGGATCGCTGGATTCAGAGTCCAGAGTGCTAACCATTACACCATGGAACCTTGCAATCAGGAGATGAATCTAGAAACGCATGCAACACATTTAAAGCTTTTCTTTGAAGAATTTTATTGAAAATATTCGTAGTCCAGTGTCTAACCTGTCATGTACACAAAATAACGGAACAGTTTTACAACTTAAAATCTGAAACAAATAATAGTAGAATTAAGATATATTTAACGCGAGTATTTTCTCCTAATTACGATATTCGATTGTAATAAATGTAACGTTTTTGCGCGCCCTGTGTTACGTCAATATTAGAAAAAATAGTATCAATCAATCAAAATACGTTTATTCAATTTAGATGCTTTTTTTAATTTCTTAACGTTTACAAAATTCACGAAAGAGCAAGACTACGCCATCCGTTCGCAAAACTACCAGGAGGCCTTGTTCTGAGAAGAACGGGCAGTAGGTACACATCTCTCACAGTCCTCCCTTATGTATTTATTAATGTAGGTACACCACATAATATATATAACATTTTCGACGACTCTACTGAATAAGAAGCGGTTATTCTTCTTACAAGAATAAAATTCGAACGACAGGTGTCTGAACGTTACGTTAAATTTTACAGAATTTGGAAGAATCTTTTAATTGAAGGGATTGGAAACATTGTAAATTAATAAGGGATGACAATGAAAAGATTCTGAAACAGGTAGGTACTCTTCTTTTAAACAACAGTTTCGGAACAGTTTAAAAACCAGTGGCGCTACAACCTCTTTAGGTCTGGGCCTCAGATTTCATTTTTCAATCTAACAGGCAAGTAGGTGATCAGTGTCCAGTGCCTGACACACGGCGTCGTCTTTTTGGATCTTAGACATGTCGGTTTCCTCACGATGTTTTCCTACACCGTTTGAGCGAACTTTAATGCGCACATAGAAAGAAAGTCCATTGTTGCACAGCCGGGGATCGAATCTACTACCTCAGGGATGAGAGTCGCACGCTGGAGCCACTAGGCCAACACTGCTCTCTCGGAACAGTTTATTCATGCTAAAAATAAATGGAAGTGGTAGAAACAGTCAATTTTATTCACATTAATATGTATTGACAAAGAGAGGATCAGCTGCTCATCTAACGATGTAACAAATTCAATATTCAGATATGTCAAAGGAATGCGTGAGCCACATTCGATTACAATATTCATTTTTACCTCAATATTATTCGAATCCAATAAGATAATTCAATAATGGATCGAATTTATATAAAAGCATTTTGTGTTACTATGTGTATATAATAGAGCTTTGCCTAATGATTAAGTGTGTGACTGAACTAACGGATTTTTCTATGACTTGCTTGTACATTAAGTATTGTGAAGAAAAATAAAAGGGTGTATAAATGTGAAGCTTGTCAGCCAGTGAACTGTGAAATGTGTTTTTAAATTTATATGTAACTAGCAAACTCGGCGAACTCCGTTTCGCCACCAGATGGCTTCGTTTTATGTAACATTTCGTTTGGTGATCCCGCTTTTCTGTTGAATTTTTTCCTGAATTTTCTTTACTATAAACCTCACGGAGCCCGAGACCTTTCCAACGAATGCAAAATCGTGGAAATCGGTTCGTGCGTTCTGGAGTTATAGCGTCAGGAAGGAAAACCCGACTTACTTTTATATAGTAGACTAGCTACCTGCGAACTTCGTTTCTCCTTAATGTGATTTTACTCAGCCTACCTTTTTAGTACATACCAACATGGAACATATTGCTATGCTACCCCAGAGACTGTTCGGTTTTCTGGAATGAAAACTTTTTAGCTTTTTCTGTGAATTTTTCTCTATATAAACCTCAGAGTTCAAGTCATAAGATTTTAATCAACAAATAAAAAATAGGGGTTGATCGTAGAGAGGTGAAAATTAAGGGTTGTATGTATCTATGTATGCTGTATCATAAAAAAATAAAAACAAAAAAAATATCTAAAAAGGTGGACCACCGTTAATATTTAGGGGTTTGAAGGATAGATAGAAGCCGATTTTCAGACTTATTGAATATGCCTAAAAAATCATAAGAATCGGTGGAGCCGTTTCGGAGGAGTATGGGGACGAACATTGTGACACGAGAATTTTATATATAAGATACCGTATATATACCGTATAAATAACGTTTATTTATATCTAAAAATAAAAAGTAATGGACTTTACGGCGTTCAGTCCCAGCTGCACATAGTTGGATATTTATTTTATTAAATATGTAATAGTTAGACATATGTTATCCTGGACTCTTTTGTAGCTATTGATGTTTCCTATAAAACTGTAGAACATAACTTTACTCTATTGTCAATAGTTTCCACGACGTACACCATTTAGGGATTTTGTTGGTATTTCTCTCACACCTTGGGTTATTATTGAAGTTTTTGAAAATATTTAATATCCCTTGCCTATGTTCATTAGGGTTAATGTGGGATTCTAATGGTGAAAGAATTTCTCAAATCAGTCCAGTGGTTATGAAGCCAAACAAACAACTCACCACATCTTTCCTCTTTATGTCTAACAACCAATAGTAATAAGATATCCTCTATTAAACAATATTTCGATATATTGATGCCATCCTTGGTTGGGTTGGTAGAATTAAAACACTTTCCTATGTTTAATTGGTTTAATTCTGGCTGACGCGTACAATACTTGCTACTTATGAAAAACTTTGCACTCGAAGCCACAGATGAATTGCATTTCACAAGTTGAACATTCAGCTCTCAAGTTGCAATGCAATTGGATGGATGCCTTCTCATTGTATAGTTTGTAACTTCTCTTTGAGAATCCGTATATGTTCTTATCAATTACACCATTTATTTCGTCGAATTTTACTGTATTCATGTTATTATATAGGGTGTCTCAGTAAGAGTGCACTTTTTAATTTTTAAATAAAGACAAGTATTTTATGACATACTTCTGATATTTTTATTGTATTGTAAAGAAGACATGTTCCGATTAAGTATGGAATAAAATATCCGGCAAATGACCTCCACGGCTCGGATGTCAGGCCATTACACTTTTCATGAAATTTTCCATGATTTTTGCACAGAGATGTGGCTGTACACCACCGATGACGCGTTGGATTTCCAATTGGAGCTCAGGAATGGTTTCAGGTTTATTCGCAAATAACTCGAGATTTCACAAAACCCCAAAGAAAAAATCGCACGGCGTTAAATTGCACGATCTTGGTGGCTAGTTGACATCAAAATTTCTGTTCATCGGAAAAAAAGACTTTTTTCGAAAAATTGGCATCGACTTCCCTTTGCTCCATTACTCATTGAGCAAATTACTGGTGCTTTCCTTGGTCTGCTGATTTGAGTTCTTGAGTTAACTGAATCTTGTACGCATGAAGGTGGAGGTCTTTAGTCAAAATTTGCTGCGTCGAATTGATGTTCTTGGGTATTCGGCGACACTCTCGTCTACAGCAGCAATGTCGGTCAAGGGACCGACCGGTACGTTGACGCAATAGATGCTTATAATCCATAATTGACCCAGTTTCTTCAAAATTTTTTGACCACTCTTCGATTGGTTGACACATTAGGTGAACTTTCTCGGCTGAAAATTTGGTGAAGTTTGCAAGCGTTTTCAGCGTTACTTTTGTGATGAGTTTTCACAATTATAACGAGTTGTTCTTTCAAAAAATGCTCCATTTTTAATAATCGGAATAAACTGAGGTGACACCTGTCAAATTTCAGACTTGCCACTTGCAGGAAAACAAAAATATTACAATTTTAAAAAGTGCACTCTTACTGAGACACCCTATATATGTGATAATTAAGGACACAAAAAGTATCTCTAGTTTTATAATAGAAATCTCCACAAACATTAATGTAATAAAAAAAGCTTTAAGGGAGCGTTTAAGTATTACGTAACGCAATTTTTGGATATTATTGACACCCCCCACCCCCCATGTAACTCGCCGTAACGTTTTTCAGTAGGTACCCAAGTACAGTACTGTACCCAAGTATAGTAAAACGTTTCGTGACTACCTAGTGACTCTTTAGTTACTATTACGCGTAATTTAATCCAAGTTAAGCCCCGCATCGTAACGTTTTACAAAAGGACCCCCCCTCCCAAAATTTATTACGTAATACTTGTATACGAAAACTAGATGAAGTATGCTTGATACAATATGCAAGCTGTGTTCGTAAGGAAAATTGTTTATATTAGTCACAATTATAACAGAGTCGTCACTTCCCTTACCTGTAAATATATACATTATATGATAATATAGTCGGCGAAGGGTGAGTTCTAGCGGATGACAAGCAAAATTATAGTAAACATATTATACCTACTGTTAAACACAGATTAGATTTGACCCTGACTGTACTTGAAGCTTGAAAAGGTTAATAATAATAATCTTAGACTTTTATAAATTAATGTTACTTATTTTATTTCAACACATATCCTGTTAACTACATAAAATAAATAAATAACACTTATGTCTCGGTATAGAAACAGCTTGTTTTCTAATAACAAAGCATGTTGAAATCCGACATCACGATGATTAATTTACGAGTTATGCCGTTACTCGTGTCAAATTAATTAGTTCGTAAACTCAAAACTAACGTAAATACGATTACATAATACTTGATTAAATTGAATCCATACTATATAACCAGCGTTATATTAGAATTGGTTGTAGGCGATTAACGCTCGATTTCTGTTGAAGTCTGCTACGAACCGTAGATTCAAGGATGTTTCTGTAGAAAAAACAGCAAAACCTACATTTCGTTTCTTTATTTCAGGCTGTAAATAAAGAAATGGAATGTAGTTACTTTTTTCTAGACTCTGAACAATGATACAATGTTTTTACTGCTAAAGATTTCTGTTGGGGTCTTCTGCGTCTCTGACACGAAAAGTTGGTGTTCTTGTTATTTATTTCTTGTTATTTGACGACAACGTGAAATCAAGGACCGTATAATTGTCTTTGCGCATGCAGCACGTTTAGAAATCAGAAAATAATTCCATTTCTATGAATAAGATCAACGAAAAAAGTAGGAAATTTGATAATAAAAGGAAGGCCTCGGAAATGGCTCATGCTATAAGGTTAACACGTTCGTTATTATTTTATGTGTATACTACAAGTAGAAGCCGACTCTTGGAATAATAAATAAATGAAACAATGACGCATCGTAAGTGTATCACGGATATGCACCGTGTCTTAATATAACCATATTTCATAGGTTTTGCATTATGTGTTATAAATAGTGGGAGTCAGTCACAGTTCTTGTACATAAATTGACAAACGCCCTTCCAAATTTCGTAAAACCAATTTCCAGCCATATGATAACTCTTTTTAGGACGAAAAAAGCGCACACTGGTAGCAGCTAATTTTGAGTCGACCAATTTTTCTGAATACAGTATAATTAAAAGATCTAGGAAGACATACTAAATGTACCTACGGTAAATGCTATTTAATATGCAAATGTTTTAAGAATAGCTTCCTAAGTCAAAACAGTGGGGATCCTTGTGATGCAAATGAAGAAGCAAGTGCAACTGCTTTGGGAATTACACTTGCAGATTTGTTGTTCATTATTTATTAGCTATATTTACTACTGAATACCTAAACCAATATTTAAACGTACTATAAACACAAGTAACGCAGCTATTCAATGTAAAGTCTTTGCGTACTTTCGACTTTCGTGCCACTTTTCAAATAAAATTTACGTAACATTATTTTAATGTGTGATCGTAAGGTAACATTAGTAAGGCAAGACTTACAAGTCAAATCCAATACAATGATCTAATTCCTACACTAAGATATTTTAATTTCTAGTCTAGCTTTTCGCGCATATAACGTTAATAGTAAATACACAGTTATATGTAAACATCACCTAACTTAAATGTTATAGTATTACGTTCCATAACTCTCAAGGCATAGGCAGAATCGACTTATAGATCTAATTCATCAATAATTTCTCTTTATTAATTATTCTTGACGTGTCGATTTTTTGAATCGGTTTCATTGGCAAGATGGCTCTAATGACTTTTTCACTACCGTACGAGCAAATGTTGTGCACTTAGAAAAGAAAACATTGTAACACCCGATCTATGGGTCAAGAATCTCACGCTTAACCACTAGGCTAAAACGCTGCAACTGAATTTTATAATTAATATAAATTCAGTTGGAAATGTAGAAATTGGAAAATAATATGATGAAAAGTTTTGCGAAAATACAACGCTTGATTTACGTGAGTTCGGTATTGTTGAAGTTATGTTATTAATCTCTTATTCGAATAACTTTGTGACAGCTAACAGTTGGTTTGGTTTCTGGCGTAAAAATACATTTTTAATAAGCCTCCAAGAGAATATACTTTTACTAGAGAAAACGTAGGTACCTACCTAATATTGTTTGGCCGAAGCCTCACTATTTACACATGAAACAAATTCACTACAACAAATGGTAAGTTAGCATAAACTTGCTTGAATTGTTTCCTTGTTCTAAGTTAGTTTCTTAATGTTGGTAACTTTGCACTGGATTTAAACTCTAAACAACTCACCAATAAAAGATCGTATAATGAAATACAATAACTGTAAATACATAATAAATGTAATTTTTGTATAGGTAAATAACAGATACTCTTCTTTTAAATGTTGTATTGTCTTAGCAGTATTTGCTACGATGCGTAAAACTTACTCATGGCAATTTTTAAACTTTTAAGAAGTTCCAAAAAGTTAGTCTAAACTGATAATTAGAGCTTTGTTACAAGAATAAAATGTTATTGAAATTTATTACTTGAAAAATTATTAGATACTAGTTCATTAATCTTGTAATAATTACTTAGGTACAGAGTTAATTTGAAACTTTCCTCATTAAAACTTATTGTGTTCGAGGTGTTCACGCTCTGCCTTATTTTGCTATAACGGCTTTGAAGTTAAAGGGTCAATTTATTTGTCGTTAAAATTATTAATTAACGAATCATTAAAATGAATTGTTCATTAACTTTAAAGCTGAAATTCCAATATATTCTATATTATACATAAACAATCATACCGTTTTTTCATCGAATACTATACGATCAGTCTATAGAATAATTTAAAAACAATTATATTTAAATTTTTTACTGAAAGTAGAAAAAAAAATGCAAGATTGCAAAGGCAACTTCATTAAAATCATAATAGCTGTCTATTGTTGATATAATATGAATATTGACCCTTAAGGTGTCTGCCCACTATCCCGTAGCATACCATGACCGTGCTAGGAACGTATCAGGCACGGAAAGCAATCCGGTACGCTCTATTTCGCCCACTGAAGCGGGCCGACAGCGTTCTAAACCCGTTTACAACCCGTATGTAACCCGTATTTAATCCGTATGATGCCCGTATGTGACACGGCAGAAATCTTTTCAATACACTCGTAAGGCATCGGTTCATTCTCGTACAAATATCAGTGTTAATATTGGACATTATTCAGGCACTTAGTTGATGACGGAGAAAAGTTTTTTCAGTACTTCCGAATGTGTACATTCAAATTTAACGCATTTAAAACGGGTTTGTAACGGTCATACTCCCCGTTCAGTCACCGGTCTGGCAACGTCGCGTGTCCGCACCGGCAAAATATTCCCTCCGACGAATAGTTGACGGCCCGTGCATGGCACGCTACGGTGTCGGCCGGAGACGGAACGGTCTAGTGGGCATGGTCTCATACTTCTCCATACAAAGAATAGTTTTTTGTCTGAAACGGTCCTAGTAGGTCATGGTATGCTACGGGATAGTGGGCAAAGAGCTTTATAAGCTTTCAGAGTTTCTTAGTTTTTTTTAACACTTTGAAGATAGCGCCATCTATACGTAATATACGACATCATGACGTCGACTTTTACTATGTTATGGAACTTCACAGGTTAATTGGACCCAAGATTAACTAATTGACAAACAGTTTTTTCTAATTAAGAACTGATAATTCGATATTGTATTAAGATTTTTGGGATTTCCTGATAAAAAAAGCCATACGCTAACAGTTTTTATTTTATTTATTTGTTAACATATACACTAAAAGTATTTTTCAAGTGGTTCTCCCAAAATCTGTTCTAATGTCCGTACTGCATTCTTTGTTGCAGTTTCGATCCTCTGACCGCCGTCTTCTAGAAGTTCAGCGAAGAAGGGAACACTCTCCGCCAATAGAGGGAGCCAGTTACTGCCTAGTTGTGTTGCTATTGCAACAAGACATTCCAGGGCTATTAATCTGTAACCAAGAAATTGATTACAAAATATTAACGTGATAACATGTGTCAATTGCGTAGAATTTCGTTTATTTATTCTATTCCCTTGTGTACTAGCGTACCATCCGTCTTTGTAGCTTAGTAGTTCGGCAAAGCGTACAACATGGAAATTCTGAATTCAATTTTCGGCGATAATTGTTTAGAGTTAAGTTCAGCGGGTAGTCTTACAACAATTATCAATTAACATGAAATAGGCTCAGATATACCTCAAGCCCCATGACTTAGGGTTGCATGAAACAAAAATCTTACCTTATTTCTGCATCATTATGTCTCGTCTTCAAAAGTACTTGATAATTCAGGAGCTTCCAAAGAGAATCATCGCCAGTTGCCACAGCGAACTGGGATATACAAGGGATAATAGTCTCTTCTGCCCTTTTCTTAAGGTTCGGAATCCCACCCAACGTATTCTCCAACTGATCAACCACGGGCTGCATTAACGTCTCAAATCGACTCTTATTTAAGAAACTCTGGCTATCGTATAGAAACACAATATGCAATGTTTTCAAAATGTTCTTTACTAAAATAATGCATTTTTCCTCAGAATCGAAGTATAATTGTTCAGTTTTGCTGTTGTTACAAGCGTCCAACAATTCTGCAGCGTTTTTGATGAAGTGTCCAGCAAATAATACGAATAAACCTTTTAGTTTATCTGCTATTGCGCTGCTTAATCTGAAAAGAGCATTTGAGGTTGCAGGGAAAAAATATGAATTTGGTACAGTATAAAATAGTGATTAAATCTTACCTATAGAACGTAATAGCTCTTTCCTTATGTCCTTCAATGTTAGTTCTTATTGCCCAATCGTATATTTTAAAGTAAAACGGTCTAAAGCTCGTTTCAGACAACTTCAGAACTAGAGATACCAAAGCTTTTACGACTTCACCTTCCGCTCCGTCAATCAAATCAGCATCTATATCACCTGCATCGCATCGTAATTGTAGAGCAGAAATGAAGAAAGTTGTCAAGTCTTGCTGTAAAGCTGTGAAGTCCGCTGTAGTTATGTTCGCAAAACTATCTGCCAACAATGACATAACAGGAGCAACGGCGTCGTATTTCTGTTTGTTCAATATTAATTTGTGCGTCTCATTCGCAACGGGTATTAGAACTCTTGGAGGAATTGAACTTGCAAGCTTTTTCTGAATAGTTAACAATTTAGAAATAATTGCAGACACTTTATTGCACTCCTGGTCGTTGTTCAACCATTTAGCACTCAATATTGAATACTCGTAAATTATCTTCTGCAAATATGGGCTTAAGAACAACGGCATACTCTCAACTATTTTAGAAATAGCGGTCACAGTACTTAGCAGAACCAACTCTGGAGTTTCTGCTTTACGTTGATTTTTCAGGACCTTTATAAGTGCCGGCATAAATTTGCGAAGTGAGCTCAATGAATATGCCTTCAAATTGGCACATAACTCAGCTAAGCAGAGCACAATAGACGCCATCACGTTTGGTGGAATACCCGAACTACATGTTTGGTCTGTAACAAGTTCCAAGACAGGCTGGAATGCCTCTGGATCTTTAGATGCTAGCATGCGAGTAAGTAATTTTAGCGAGAGTAATGCCGTTTGCTGGTTAAGCTCCAAATCTTGAGCTTCGTCGACATTTTCCACTACTGTTCCAATAGTTTTAACAATTCGCAACAAACTAGGAAGCAATGAAAACATCAGTTCATGGTCCACCGTATCAAACATCTCCGGACTACATTGGATCTTTAAATTCAATAACTCCATTGATTTTCTTTGGACAGTTTGTAAGGTGTATGCCATAAGTCCTCTTATCACGGATATGAACATTGGAGCTGAGAGCAAATTATTAACGTGGTCTAAGAAATCGTAACTGTGATGCAGCATAACACGCCAATACTTTGCGGTTTTATCATCTTTTATTTTCGTAATACTTTGAATGAAAGTAAGGATATTAACCACCAATGATTTAAAGTGGACTTCCATAGCCGTGATTTCAGTCGCCTGACTACACTGTTCAATGAATCTAGGCAAACTTAAGCAAGTGTTCAAAAATGTTACGATAATGTATTTATAATGACGCAGTTGTATAGCCGAATGTCCGTTTACGCTAAAAATCTCACTCGGATCTATGCTAGTCTCCATAGCATCATCATCTTTGAGTAATGGCAGTGACTTCATATACACAGTCAGTTTGATAAAGTTTTCTAGAGCAACCTCAGGAGGGAATTCCAAAACAATACTTTGTCCAAAATCTATGCGATTTATTGGAGATTCTTTATCAGCCAGTGACTTTGAAGTCTGTTTATTATCTTTCTTTTTCTCATCGTTAAAGTGACTAATGTGTGTTTCAAGCAACAATGCAAGGAACACCCAGAGGAATTCGTTTGCGCCCAATGTTTCTATCAGTTTTTTATACAGTGGTAATCTCCGATGTTCTGGCACGTGTAAGACGACATCTGCAAATATTCGAAGTACAGGAACTACCCTTTTTCGAAGCTGCTCCAATTCCTTCCTTGAATAATCTTGAACTTTTTTATTCATCTTCACTAGTATAGGAATCAATGTCTCTATAATTCTCGTTATAATTTGGAAGCTGTACGCATCATCGTGACGCAGCACTGACGAGCCAATGAAGGTGAATATTTCCATTGTGTGATGAAGTACTTGTTCAGGCAAAATATAGGCAGCTTGAGACAACAGCATCAAAGCGTGATGATTTGTTTGAGGGTTTTGTGTTCCGCGAATGCATTGTACGATTAATTCTACGTCGAATACACTTTTTAACGCCCTAACTTGTTCCTGATCCTGATCATCTATATAATTCTTGCAATAATACCAGAGTGAAGATAATATTAACTGTTTTGTATATTCTACATAAGATTGCTCTTCAAATCTTTGACATTTATTAAGCACTTGGAACAATATGGATACAAAGGTGTTATCTAGGGTCATTTTTTTTTTATTCTGTATGTATTCAAGTAATGTTACGCCAAAACGCCACTCATCAGTTTCAACCACTTGATAGGAATACATTGAAATGGTGGATTTTTTCTTCTTTGGCACATCTGCTGGATCTGATACATTCAACATTTTTTCAAGTAATGGTTTAAAATCTACAAGTTTCATGTGTATTTTCTTTATAGTTTTTGCGGCTACACTAGAAATATTGGGATTATTACTAGAGGTACCAGCTGCTATAATTAAATTGATAAGGTCTTTGCATTTATCATCTGGGACTTTAGAAAACACATCTTCATTAATTTCTTTTAATATTAAAACACAAGGACTTGTATATTCCATGGTGTCTTGTAAAATACACTCTTTGTACAGTTTCAAACATGTTTCCACTATTTCCCATACCTCATGTTTAGAAATAGAAGAAATTGTATTCTCATTCAGTTGATTAAGAACATTTGTAAATAAAGTCGATTCATAGATGTCAAATATCTTTCCCTCAGATTTCAGTGCCACATGGAAATTCTTTAGCGATGGTATGATGTGTGAATATATATTCGCGTTATTGATGTTGGACAACATTTTGACTACGACAGATTTAATAAAAGCTGGTGTGTCACCAATTATAATTCCTGTCAGTTTCAGCATGCAGTTCTTTCTAGACAATTTATTTCCAATTGATTGCTGAGTTAATATCTTCTTTATTATTTGTGAAACTTGTTCATGATCTATCAACATTTCTTCCTTATGTACTTGCAGATCTCTTAAAAACTGGATGTATATCAAATTTTTGTCCTTAGCTTGTTGTAATAAAATATCTACAAAATTTAATGTAGCTTCGCGTATCGATTTAATAGGGTGATTTAAGCAACTTAGAACCATCACAATGAGAACATCAGAGTCATAAAGCCATGTTTCATTTTTTTGCACTGTTATGAAATTACTGAGCAGTTTTAAAGATCTCAGCTGCAGTGCTGGATTAATTAAATCATTTGGATTTGCTGCATACAAAATATGTCCACATGCAATGTTTGCAACGAAATCAAACTTTTCCTTGGCATTTTTGAACAGTTGCTTAAAAAGTTGCTGGAGTAATTTAATATACGTCTCGTTGTATCCTGGTATTGAACATCCAGTTATGAACAGTTCAAAGAGCCTTCTCACTAGAATGTTTTTAGGTTTGACACAAAAATTACACCATGGCTTACTAACATCACTAGGATTAAGCCTCTGCGTAATTTTAGTAAAAATAAACTCCAATAATTCAAACAAAATTTCATCTTGTTTAGCAAGCTTTATCAATTCCAAAACTGTTCCATCATTGAATACATTACTTATTTCACTCGAGACGATTGTTCTTTTTTCAACTGATTCTAACAACAAATCTAGGATGGTAATGACGTCTTCAATCGGGGTATGTTGTATAGAACATGTTTTTAAAAGCAAATAGAATACAACATCGGTTGTTTTATTCCTATTTAATCGAGTAATATCCAATATGTCATAAATTTGTATTGAATGATTTATAAACAAAGCTTTAAATATTAATTGTCTGAGAACTTGAGGTTTATCAGGCACCGAGTTATCAGCCTCAATCAATTTAATCAAACCAAGCTTATTGCCCCAAGATGAAGATAAAATGTGCCAAGTAATTTGACAACTTGCATGATCAAAGGGAAAGAGATATGGCATCAGTGATAAAAGAGTATCATGGTTCACCGGAAGATTATCTATTTTACACATTTTTAAAATAGCTTGTTTGATTACAGGTTTCCATTGTTTAGATTGTTGGGATAATATGTGTGTGAAAACATTTGACAAATCAGCCTCATCAAGTATTTCATTTAAATCGGTATCAGGTATTGACAAAACTTCTCTAACAACACCTGGGTCGTCATCATGCAATCGATTAACAATTGAATCTTTAACAAACTCTTTGCTTTTAAGATGAAGTGATTTGAATTCTTTAGTAATAAAAGTAACGGCTTCTCTTCGAATTTCAGGATTAGGATGATTTAAATTTTCAAATAAGTAAGCCCCACCAACCTTATGAGCAATAGCTGGATTGAATCCTAACACTTTAGAAAGGCATGTTTTACGCAGTTTATTATCAGAGCTCATTTCTTTTTTGATTACTTTGTCAAATGCATCAGGGTATTTACTTTCAAGGTCTTTGAAAAATATTGAATACCACTCTAGAAGCTTGCATGAGAAATCATTATCATCGCTTATAATTTCTAAATCACTGCCTTCATCATCAGCTGGTTGGCATTTATTTTGTGCTATCCAGGCATTAAGGACACATCTGAAAAATTCATAAGATAAAATTGTATGATTTACGGGTTATCAACAGTTTTATATGTGTTTAATGTAACCTTGTTGTTAAGTTTTGATCATAAACCAGTTATTTTAATTTTGAAATTTAAAGAACACTGTTGCAATACCTTTATGCTTATTCACAGCCACTCTTAAATTCAAATAATTGGAATATGAGAAATAGTGTTTAATTGAATTTAAGATTTTTATTTGAATGACCCAAGGTCTGATATATTTAGAATAAAATAGGTTCTTTACTTGTCGTCAGATGTAATTTACAAGCATATAATAAAATAAATAAAGTTTTTGCCTTGTTGATATAATATATAATAAATTTATATGAACTTATTAAAATAAAAAAACTTACTCAATTATCTTCTGAGGCTGCTGACTTTTCAAATCCACTTGATCAATAAAGAATGTTGGAAGTTTTGAAAACACTATGAATTCTTCACTACTTAGCTGAATCTTACTTAACACTCCAGAGAGAAAAGCCAATATAAATGGTAAAATATTAATATTTCCTTGGCTTAGTATTTTCAAAAAACTGCAAATAGTAGACAGTAAGTCTAGAGAAATGTTGTTTAAAAGGTCATCAGACATTTTTGTTATATGTTTTTGGTTAGTGTAAATAAGATTCATCAGTAAGACTACGTCTTGAGTGATTTCAAATTCTGAAGATAGGAGCTTATCCATTATTTCCTTTACCATCTTTTTCTTCAATTTTGCTTTAGTTGTTAAGAAGCCTAAAATTATATAGGCACTAGATCTAAAATCATCAATAGGTGATTCCAATGCGCTGATCAAAGTAGGTAATAATGCAGTCAATATAGCTTCAGAGATAGTTTGACAATTATGCATACAACCAATTGCAGTTGAGCAGAAAAATGCAAAAACTGTATTTAACTGTGTTGCCCTTTCCCCAAAATGAGCAACATATTTTAAAGTACTTTTAGCAATAAATTGTAAGGTACTGACATTAGACATGCATTGCTTGTGCAACACTAATTTTGACAAGGGAATACCATGTTGTTTAACAGGTTCTAGCCATTTCCATTTTTTTGAGCTACTGTCCATTATCTGCACAAATCTGATGAATATTTTTGTCTCATGGTAGGGAAGAATGAGTGCCATTATGGCATCTTGATTGTACTCATGGATGTGGTACCTATTAACTAGCCATTCTAAAGCTTTGTGGGAGGACTGTAGAAGCATATATGGTGAAAGTTCTAGAAGAATCTTTTCAATAGTTTGATCCAAGTTAATATTTACTTCCTTTGTTTGCACAGCTCTTTCAAAGTCTTTGGAGGAAAGGCTAAATAGTGAATCCTCATACACGCGAAAACCTTCATACAATGCTATTAGTTCATGAAGACCGCTCAGACCAATTTCATAGAAAGTTTCACGATCTTTTAATGCAGCTTCTTTTGGGTCGAATAATAGAGACACACGCTTTTTATCATCTTTGTAGATAGAGGTTTGTGGTGTTGTTAACTTCTTCAACTGTTCACTTAGCGATGTCGAGGCCATTTTTAACTGCAGGATTTCTAAAAAAGACAAAATAACAATATAAATAATCTTTTTGTAACCTAATAAACAAAGTGCTAAGTAACATACCCCGCAATTATATTGCAATACCATGTATTGTCATATGCAGCTTACCACCACCATCAAATAATTAATTTTTAATAATTATTCGTTTGAACTTTTCCTTTTCAGTCAAAACAAATATATGAATTTTAAATTTACTTGTTAAACTAGCACGTGCGTTTCGTAATTTAATAATTCATATTTTAGAGACTAGTCTTGCTCGCAAGTGACAAATGATAATTTACTTGACGAATGACGATGGCTACATGACACTTGACAATTCTTGGCTTTAAATTGTTGGAAGGTCATGGTGCTGTCCACATATATTTGTCTATTATGCACTGTGTTTAAATTTGGAATATCTTTATTTTATTTTGACATGAACGGTGTCATTTATTATAGTTCATATATTTTCTCTTACAAGTAAACACAATGTTTTACAATTTATTTTGCATTTTAATTATTGCTTTAGCCACTAGTCCACCCTATCAGTGGTAGCAGAGCGTGGTTGGATAAATATGTTCTATAAATATATCGGGATATATATCTAGTGGAAAATGATAGAAGCATATTTAAAAAAAAAATAAGTAAATGAGAAAATACAAATTTTAAAATGAGCTCGAGTATCAGAAGCATAGAACCGTTAAAAAAATCGAATTACGATACCTGGTGCTTACAAGCACAGGCGATTCTCATAAGAGACGATTTGTGGGAATACGCTAATGGTGAAAAATCGTTAACGGCAACTGCGACTGCCGAAGAGAAGAGTGCATTCCTAAAGGAAGATTTAAAGGCAAGGTCAGAGCTAATTTTACTAATATCTCCACAAGAACTAAAACAAATTAAAGGATGTAATACATCTAAGGAGGTATGGGACAAACTTAAGTCTATATATCAAAGTTCAGGGCCGGCAAGAAAGGCTATTAAAACAATTAGTATTAAAGAAAATGACTCCAGAAGAAGACGTGAGAGACCATCTCAGTAATTTTATGGATGTAGTAGGTAAATTAGAAGACATGGATGTAAAAATTCATCCAGAGTTATTAAGTATAATGATGTTATACAGTTTACCTACAAATTTCGATAGCTTCCGAACGGCAATTGAGTCGAGAGATATTCTGCCAAGTCCTGAAAATTTAAAAATAAAAATCGTAGAAGAATACGACGCAAGAAGGCAAACTGAAGCGAGTGAACCTCAGACTTCAGAAGCATTCTACACAAAGGCAAAGAAAAAGGTACAATTTTGCAAGAATTGTAATAAGAAAGCGCATTCCATAGAAGCTTGTTGGTCAAAGAAGAGACCCAATAATCCCAATAAAACTAAAGATCAAGAAAAGACTTCGAACATCTGTTTTACAGCAGGAACGTCGAAATGTAAAGGCAGTTTATGGTGTCTTGACAGTGGGTGTACGTCACATATGACGGGTGATAAAAGTGTACTCCATAACTTAATCCCCGCGACTGACACTCTAAAGCTAGCCTCAGAAAAACATACGACCGAAGTTAAAGGGAAAGGAAAAGCCGAACTTTATACAAAAGATAGACGCTATAAAATTAGTCTTTCAGACACATTATATGTACCTGATTTGTCGAATAATCTAATTTCTGCGAGCAAAATTACGTATCATGGCTATAAGGTTCTATTTGAAAAGGAACAAGCCAGTGTCAAAAAAGGCGGGAAAACTATATTAAAAGCTCACAGAAGAAATGGATTTTACTATCTTGAATTTGATAAACCGGAAGAGACAGCAAATTTCACGCCTAGTGATGAAAGCGAAATTATGAAATGACACAAGAAATTAGGTCACGTTAATGAAAGAGACCTAAAAGAAATGGTTAAAAATAAAATGATGCGAGGACTTGACTTTAAAGAAAAACCTTTGGGTACCTGTGTATATTTCTTAAAAGAAAAGAGCCAAGTAATCGATAAATTCAAGGAATATAAAAACTATGTTGAACTGTTTTATAAGAAGAAAATTCAAAATCTACAATCTGATAATGGAGGCGAATTTAGGTCTAAAGCGTTTGATGAATTCCTTAAAGATAACGGTGTAAGCCGAAGACTATCTGCACCTTATACCCCACAGCAAAATGGCATGAGTGAAAGGAAAAATCGGTCGCTGATGGATAAAGCCAGATGTCTGATGCTAGATGCCAATATCCCTGCAAAGTTTTGGGCAGAAGCAGTAAACACTGCAAACTATTTAATAAATAGAAGCCCAGCAAGAGCTCTCAAAGGCAATTCCCCATATGAGAAATGGGTACAACGAACACCATCAAGAAATCACCTACACGTATTCGGAAATAGTGTTTGTGATGAACAAAAAACGAAGAGGAAAATTCACAGCCAAAGACACAAGGTTTTAGAATCTATATACCCGAAAAGAATGATGTTATTATCAGCAGAGACGTAAAAGTAATCGAAAAGATGCATTATGGTGGTACTCCTGCTGAAAAACGCGAAGATCTTACTCCAGAACCTGAAACAGAACAAATAGAAATTCAAGAAACAAGAAACAAAATTAATGAGAACTTACCTTTTCAGGAATCTAAACCCCTTTATTCCAGCTCTAGTCAAGATCCTGTTGATGAACCATCTTTCTCAAGTGGAAGACCACAAAGAGACGTGAGACCACCAGCATGGACCAAAGATTATGAGTTAAGTCGCTGCGTGACCATGTTAACATCATTAAATAATGACGACTATGACTGCTCTTTACTCACATACAAAGAAGCTGTGACTGGCACCGACAGACGAAATTGGGAGAAGGCGATACAATCTGAAATGGAATCATTACAGAAAAATAACACCTGGGTATTTGTTGACAAGTCAGAAGCCAAAGGACACAAAATACTGTCGAACAAATAGGTAAATTAAAGATGACGGTACGTACAAGGCTAGATTAGTTGTACGTGGATGCGAGCAGAAAGGAAACCTGGATTTTGAAGACATTTATAGCCCAGTAGTAAGTCAATCTGCATTAAAAACTTAATTAGCAATTGCCGCATCTAAATCTTACTACTTCATGACATTTGACGTCAAGACAGCTTTCTTATACGGAGAGTTATCAGATGAAGTTTATATGAAATTACCTGTTGGCTATGAGACTGACTGCAATACTACTGAAGTAGTTTGCCGATTAAAAAAATCGTTGTACGGATTAAAACAAGCTCCATTTACATGGAACAAAACTTTTACCCAAGCGATGTTTGATTTGGGATTCAAGACAATCAAAACAGATCGATGCGTTTTCATAAACGAAGATAAGTCAATAATATTCGGACTATTCGTCGATGACGGACTTGTCATAGGAAAAGATAAGAAAAAGATCGAAGTTATTTTGAAGAAACTTGAAACCAAATTTGAAATGAAAAGGAATGTAAATCCAAGTACTTATCTGGGTATGGAAATAAAAAACTCAAAAGAAGGAATAATTCTTACTCAGAGATCTTACATAAATGACGTATTGGAAAAATACAACATGAAAAATGCCAAACCTTGTGACACGCCCGCAAGTAGCGATTCAAAGTCTATACAGTCTGTTGTGTATCCAAGGAGTACTCATTTCCTTTAAATGTCATTTTATATGACGTCCCAGCTGTCTTTTTCATCATATTAGTGATTGTCTTCTTAACTTCCTGCCTACTCACATTGTGAGCAGTGAATATAATACTCGACGATGTGATTACCTACCGTTATGTTCTTTGTGGCTTCAATCAATGTTTTTGCAGTTATTGCATCTGCAGCTGTCTCCATGGCCTCACCTTTTTTCTTCTCTCCGAAAGCTAAGGTTAACACCTTCTCGTACATCTCGACAATAGACTTCAAACACAAGTATTTTCTATTCGAGTCTAAATCTATCCTAGGCTTTTTGGCATCCTCAATAGGCTGTTGTGTATCTGGGTCCACTAAAACGTCTTCTATTTTCCGTTTCAAATTTGTGGCACCAGAAGTACTAGCCATTTTACCTCGTGTTGCTTATTAGTTTTCTATGTACAATTCTTGACGCAAGAAGGATCTGTTCATACTCCATTTACATGGAACAAAACTTTTACCCAAGCGATGTTTGATTTGGGATTCAAGACAATCAAAACAGATCGATGCGTTTTCATAAACGAAGATAAGTCAATAATATTCGGACTATTCGTTGATGACGGACTTGTCATAGGAAAAGATAAGAAAAAGATCGAAGTTATTTTGAAGAAACTTGAAACCAAATTTGAAATGAAAAGGAATGTAAATCCAAGTACTTATCTGGGTATGGAAATAAAAAACTCAAAAGAAGGAATAATTCTTACTCAGAGATCTTACATAAATGACGTATTGGAAAAATACAACATGAAAAATGCCAAACCTTGTGACACGCCCGCAAGTAGCGATTCAAAGTCTATACAGTCTGTTGTGTATCCAAGGAGTACTCATTTCCTTTAAATGTCATTTTATATGACGTCCCAGCTGTCTTCTTCATCATATTAGTGATTGTCTTCTTAACTTCCTGCCTACTCACATTGTGAGCAGTGAATATAATACTCACGATGTGATTACCTACCGTTATGTTCTTTGTGGCTTCAATCAATGTTTTTGCAGTTATTGCATCTGCAGCTGTCTCCATGGCCTCACCTTTTTTCTTCTCTCCGAAAGCTAAGGTTAACACCTTCTCGTACATCTCGACAATAGACTTCAAACACAAGTATTTTCTATTCGAGTCTAAATCTATCCTAGGCTTTTTGGCATCCTCAATAGGCTGTTGTGTATCTGGGTCCACTAAAACGTCTTCTATTTTCCGTTTCAAATTTGTGGCACCAGAAGTACTAGCCATTTTACCTCGTGTTGCTTATTAGTTTTCTATGTACAATTCTTGACGCAAGAAGGATCTGTTCATACTCCATTTACATGGAACAAAACTTTTACCCAAGCGATGTTTGATTTGGGATTCAAGACAATCAAAACAGATCGATGCGTTTTCATAAACGAAGATAAGTCAATAATATTCGGACTATTCGTTGATGACGGACTTGTCATAGGAAAAGATAAGAAAAAGATCGAAGTTATTTTGAAGAAACTTGAAACCAAATTTGAAATGAAAAGGAATGTAAATCCAAGTACTTATCTGGGTATGGAAATAAAAAACTCAAAAGAAGGAATAATTCTTACTCGGAGATCTTACATAAATGACGTATTGGAAAAATACAACATGAAAAATGCCAAACCTTGTGACACGCCCGCAAGTAGCGATTCAAAGTCTATACAGGAAACTGCCCAGGAGAAGGAATACCCCTATAGGGAAGCAGTGGGAAGTTTACTGTACCTGTCTACCAGAACCAGACCAGATATCGCACAAGCGGTCAACGGTTGCTAACTTGTAGCAGGAAGGTTGAAAACCCCACTAGAGAAGACGTCACAAAAGTCAAGAAAATATTCAAATATTTAGTGGGAACCAAAGAGAAAGGCATTTTGTTCAAACGAAACAAACCAATAGAGAAAATCGATGTTTACAGCGACTCAGATTATGCTGGAGACCCATTGACGCGAAGAAGCACTTCTGGCTCCGTGCTAATGATAGCCGATGGACCAATATCATGGGCATCCAAGAGACAGCCTATAGTAGCGCTATCGTCGACTGAAACTGAGTACATAGCCGCAGCAGACTGTTGCAAAGAGGCATTGTATCTCAAATCTCTATTACAAGAAATAACCGGTTTGGACATAAAAATAAATTTGCATGTTGATAATCAAAGTTCGATTCAACTTGTGAAGTCTGGATCTTTCAATAAAAGGTCGAAGCACATAGACGTGCGGTACCATTTCATACATGAAACACTTCGTGCATGGATTAATAAATATTAGCTACTGTCCCACAGAAATTCAGTTAGCTGACATAATGACAAAACCATTATCAAAAATAAAATTTGAAAGACACTGTGCAAGATTAATGCATATATAGAAATGTGTCTCGGCAACATGAGTGAAAATCAGGAGAAGGTGTTGGCAGGTCATGGTGCTGTCCACATATATTTGTCTATTATGCACTGTGTTTAAATTTGGAATATCTTTATTTTATTTTTACATGAACGGTGTCATTTATTATAGTTCATATATTTTCTCTTACAAGTAAACACAATGTTTTACAATTTATTTTGCATTTTAATTATTGCTTTAGCCACTAGTCCACCCTATCATAAATCAGCGAGCGCCCATTGCCCAATCACTAGCGCAGAGGCCAGAGCGCTTCTCTACAGACAGAGGTAGTCACAAAACGTACAATATTACAACTTTGGATATATTTAAATAATAAATTAGCTATTTGACAGTATGTGAAATAAAATGTTATTGAGAATTATAATATAGTAATACGTATAAAAATGACTTTTGGCAAAAAATATTTTCACTGTCGTTTGATGTGGTTTTTTTTATTATTTGTTATTTATCTTTGATTATATACACTTGTAGCAAGACAAAACTAAACAGAAAGTTGGCTTTGTTCAACTAAAACAAGGACTTATGACTACTAATTTAGTAGATATCTGGCAATTTCTATATTATACTAAACATTAAACACTATTTTCTTATTCTAGCACTACAGCTGTGGTACACACGAAGTGATTATACTCTTTGGTATATAAAACTTCAATTATTTATCTTTAGCATTATTTGATATTTCGTTATTCGTAGTGAGGATTCTGGCGGGAACCTTGAAAAAGCGCGGTTGACTTTAAACTTTATTTTTTTTCTATAAATAGTGATTTTTTTATAGTTAAAGTGAATTTAAATATTGCTATTAGCTGCTGAAAAGCACAATAGCAATGGAGGTAAACGAGGGGGGCGGGTCTCACCCGCCCGCCTCAATAAAACGGATGAAGGAGGAGGCGTAGGCGCTGGACGATCGGACTGCGGCGATGAGCGAGATGCGTATCTGCCCTATTACAAACCGAACTATAAAAGACTTTATCCGGAAAACTCAACCAACACAGACTTTAAAGTGTATGTGGAATCCACAAACGACAATAGATTGGGCAACAAGAGCCCTATATATTTAAATCATATTTTCGCAATGGACATAAAAGGTGTGACGGGCATTCAGAGGGTGAATGCCAATAAAATCGCAGTATTATTCAAGCAGTATAATACGGCAAATAATTTTATTAACAATACCACTTTTCTGACAAAATATGACATGAAGGCGTTCATACCGGCAGCGCAAATTGAAAAAACAGGCATAATTAGATTTGTTCCAGCGAACATCTCTAACAAAGAACTATATACTAGACTTTCTTCAATATATGAAATAGTGGCAATAAGAAGGTTTTCAAAGAAGGTAGGACAAGAGCGCATTGCATTGCAAACTGTAAGCATCACTTTCTTATCTAATGTACTGCCTAATAATGTACAATACGATCTATTTTCGTACAGAGTTTTCGAATACATTCCACCTTTACTACAGTGCTATAGGTGTTTTAAATTCAATCATTCAGCTAAGATTTGTAATGGGAAACAAAGATGTAGTATTTGCGGAGGTGAACACTTGTATAAGCAATGTGCGCATAACGACTACAGGCGAGGTACTTATCGGAAGAAATATATTTATTGGCTGTTATTAAATGAATTTAATAATGTTCACGTGGACACTCACAGGACAAGATATGGATTTTTTTGTAATATGCTGAGATATAATACAGGTGCCATATATTACAGGAGCCTTATTTTATTTCATTACATAGACATTGGCAATAACTTAAACTCGATTCTTTGAATATATACTATCAAAACCTACGTGGCGTGCGTACCAAGTGTAGCGATCTTCTGAGTAGTATTTTATTAAACTCTTATGACATTCTTTCTTTTACGGAAACATGGTTAGTTGATAGCATTTATAACAACGAAATGTTTGACAACAGATACATGGTCTTGAGGCGGGACAGAGATTATGATAAAACTAGACAAAGCAAGGGCGGAGGGGTCCTATTGGCAGTGAATCGTAATTTAAACGTAAGAGAGCGAGTAGAATGGAGATCATCGGCTGAGGATATTTGGATTACAATTACGTCTGGAGATAAAAAACAAAAAAATATCAACAATCTACACATTTGTACTTTATACCTATGTACTGAAAATTGTGGTAACTCCTTTTTAGATCAACTAAGTAACTTCACGCGAAAATTAAATGAATTAATTTTTTCATACCCACAAGACAAATTTTTAATATTAGGAGATTTTAATCTTAGCCACATAGATTGGTCTACGAGCAACGAGGATTACCCTTACCTTGTACCGAAGAGCTACTCCGGAGTGCAACAAATCGAGTTAATTGATACATTGAATCTTGGTAATCTTAATCAATATAATCATGTAAAAAATGTGTACGGTAGAATATTGGATCTGGTTCTGTCTAATATCGCAGTTAAAGTCAGTGCATGTGATGATCCCTTATTACCCGAGGACCCACATCACAAATCTTTATGTATCTTAACTGAGTTTTTACTTACCGACACTATTGAAGATAACAGAATAGTAAAATACATGTATAATAAAGGAAATTATGAAGAAATTAACAATGAGCTAAGAAACTGCAATTGGCAGAATACTTTATCGTCGAATGATTTGGAAGACGCGGTATCAAAATTTTATGAAATTTTATACACCTTAAGAGATAAATATATACCAAAGAAAACTTATAGGTTGTGTAATTACCCTAAATGGTACACATTACCTTTGATTAAAATGATCAAGGAAAAATTTAAGTATCATCGTAAGTTTAAAACTTACAAGAACCTCTCGGATTATGAATCCTTTTCGCTTCTCAGGGCACGTGTCAAGATTCTTGAGAGACAGTGCTTCAATGAATACATTAGCAGAACAGAAAAGTCGATAATAACTAGTCCTAAACATTTTTGGTCTTACATTAAGAGTAAAAAACTTAACCACGCTTTTCCGAAAACTATGAATTACTGCAGCGAAACAGCCAGCAATGGTGAAGGCATCGCTAATCTTTTTGTTAAATACTTTAAGTCAACGTATCGCAATGATAATTTCAACAATCCATATACTAATGTTACTACCCCATCACAACACGCTCAAATCAGTGCCTCCAATATCTCCACAGTTGAAATACAATCTAAAAAAATACTAGTACTGCTGAAAAAACTAGATCTTTCAAAATCGGGTGGTCCCGATTTTATTTCACCAATATTCTTAATGAAGTGTGCTGATAATTTGTCAGAACCACTATCTTACTTATTTAATTTCTCTATATGCAAAGGTCTAGTGCCTAACATCTGGAAAGCAGCTTTCATTACTCCTGTTCATAAAAAAGGCAATAAGTGTGATATTGAAAATTACCGACCAATTTCTAAACTATGTCTCATTGCCAAGATCTTTGAAAAAATTGTATATCAGCAGGTGTATGCAGCTGTAAAGCCTCAGCTCACCAGTGAACAACACGGGTTTTTAAGAAACCGATCTACGGTCTCAAACCTTATTGTTGCCAATGAATATATATCGACTGGCATGGATCGGCGAGCGCAGGTCGACGTCATCTACACGGATTACAGCAAATGTTTTGATCGTATTGATCATGACATTTTGCTTAACAAGTTGACATCCATGGGTATACACGGCGACCTGTTTCGCTGGTTCAAGTCATACGTCGACAATCGTTCTCAAGCTGTCGTTTTACAAGGTTATACATCTAATTGGATGTCTATTCCTTCAGGTGTTCCCCAGGGCTCCTTATTAGGACCCCTCTTATTTTTATTATTTGTGAACGATATACTATCATGTTTTAAATATTCTAAAATATTACTATATGCAGACGATATGAAAATTATGAAATTAATATCAACCAGGCAGGATACATTAGATCTACAGGAAGATTTAAATCGATTTGAGGATTACTGTCTTCGTAACAAGTTAGACTTGAATGTCTCGAAATGCTTTTGTATGACATTCACTAGGAAAAGTAATAAAATCAATGCAACTTACAAGCTTAAAAATTCTGCCTTACAGGCTGTCGATGTTATTAAGGATCTTGGTGTGTTGCATGATAATAAGCTAATGTTTGATTTACATATAGATAGTATCGTACGGAAAGCAACCAAAATGCTTGGATTTATTTTAAGAACATCATCTAGTTTTTCCCTAGTCAAGACATTGAAAATTCTATATTGTTCGTATGTTAGAAGCAACTTAGAGTATGCATCGCAAATTTGGAACCCTCAGTATGCTATTTACAATAATCGGATCGAAAATATTCAAAATAAATTTCTTAAACACTTGCAATTTAAGGCCAAAATTTTGCTGCCTGACTACAGAGCTCGGTGTAAACATTTTCACATGTTGCCATTATCTATACGACGGGATATTGCGGACACTATATACCTCATGAAAATTGCTACTGGTTCGGTCGATTGTACCGAGCTAGTATGCAAAATAAACCTTCGAACACATAGTAAGCCACTTAGAATCATGAACCTATTACATGTACCCAAAGTAAGTACAAATTATAGAGGGAACAACTTTATGGTTAGAGCGGCGAACAAATTTAATAACTTAAAGATTGACATCGATATGTTCGCTGAGAGTGTGGTGACAGCCAGGAAAGCTTTAACACAAAATTACTTCAACCAGGATGAATGAAATGCGTTGAGATTTAGATTCTGTTTTTTTTTTCTTTTTTGTATTATAAACTAAAAATATTTGGCATGTATAGTGTATACCTTCTTGTTGTTAAAAAAAAAAAACTATATGTGAAGATTTTTAATTGGCCCATAATGTTATATATATATATATCTATTTCTGTATTGTGCTGTGAATCTTCTGAATAAATAAATAAATAAATAAATGTGATAAACCAACTGAGATCAGCTGCATAAATTGCAGTGGGCCTCATCTCGCGATTTCTAGATTATGTCCTATCAAAATAAAGAAGATTAGTGAAAAGAAAAGCAACATATCTTATGCAAGTATTGCCTTAACAAAACAAGTTACCACCAATGAAACAGATTTCCCTCCACTCCCACCACCAAAACCACAACTTGTAAATAGTAATGTTATTGTAAATAAGTCTGTAAATATCTCTGCAAATAAGTCAGATGTAAATAAAGGTAAAATAGTCCCTTCTAAGGACCTTAAAAATCAAATAATTTCCAACAACGATGTACTTATGGCCCTAGTGCAGACGTTGGTGGAATTAGCCAATAAAGATGACAGTACACCTACTAATATGAAATCTACAAAAGATGCATTATTAAAAAATTTAACATAATGGATTGTGTAGGGCCTAGTTTTACACAATCCAAGCTACGTATTGTTCAGTTTAATATTCAAAGTGCAAATAGTAAAAAACCTTTATTAATACAATTTTTAAAACAACAAAATATTGATATTTGCCTTCTAAATGAGACATGGTTTAAAGATAATAATTTTAAAATACCAGGATATAATATTTACAAAAAAAATTCAAACAATGCACATAATGGAGTTGCAATACTAATAAAACCATATCTTAAGTATAATATATTAAATACTAGATTTTATGAAGATATACAAACAGTTGCTGTTTCTGTATCAACTGGACATAGTAGTCTAACAATTCTCTGTATATACTGTCCACCTTCAAGTGGGCGTATACGATTTAATAGACTCCGTTACATTATTAATGATCTACCAAAACCCATATTTATGAGTGGTGACTTTAATGCTCATCATATTGCATTTGGTTGTCAGTCAACCAAAGGTAGAGGTCAGGAGTTATTTAATTTAATTGATGACTTAGATTTGTGTATTTTAAATGATGGTAGACCTACAACCTTAAATCGCCCTAGACAAAATGCTTTTGCCATTGATGTAAGCTTTATCAGTGGTAGCCTCGCACCACTATGTGAATTGTCTGTACATGATGATACAATGGGAAGCTACCATTATCCAACAATAACAGAGATTTCATTAGATATAGATAAATATCATATCAATTCCCCTGTAGATAGGTTTATATATAAAAAAGCTGACTGGGAAACATACACAGATCTTTCAAAAACAATGTTTAATGATTTGATACTTCAATCACATGATCCTATTTCAACATATAATAATTTTTAATACAGTTGCTCAAAAAGTGGCGTATTGCAGGGACGTATAGCGTTCGGGATGTGGGCTATTACACACTCGTGCTTTTTCTTTACCTTTTCCGAACTAGTGCGTTTTCTTTCCCAACTGTCAAATTAATGTCTATTTAAAAGAAAAAACAAACCACGAAGTTTTTACTAAAAAAAATCATAGAAGTTTTTATGACTCATGCAAATATTTCAAAAAAGAAGCTAATAATTTGTTTCAATATCAGATTTAATGATTTGATTCAATGAGTTAGGTTAGGTTTCATTTCATTTCATCTTATTAAATTTCATATCACTTGACTATCATTGACTTGGCTGTATGGGCAGCCCCTTTTCCCTTTGCCTACCCAGAACGGGTGAAGAAAAAAAAAATCTCTGCTTATATTATTTTACAGTTGGCGCCATTTTCCAAAAATGTTCTTTGCGAGTTTAGTTGTTTGTTATATTATATATTAAATATACATGAACAATCATACGAAATTAATAATAGTTTGTCTCAAACAGTAAATATGCAACCTAAAACTTTCCCAGTTCGTAAAAAAACTGTACCAATTTAAATGTATATGTGAATTATAACTTTTTTAAGAAATAAATGATTAGTTAGTTGAGTTTATTGTGTTTTTAATATTTTATTAAATTGTTAAATTTTTTCGGAACTGTATTAAAAATAGTCGTTCAGTACACGTGCGGAACCGTCATTGCAACTTGTTCCGACTGTCAACCCTCACCTTCGGCTGCGCCTCGGCTCGGGTAGACATTTGTCGGAACTCTTTGCAATGACAGGCTTTCCGCACTCGTAATGAAATATACTATTCTGTTCTCATTTAGATACTCTTAAAGAAATGTCAATTCCAAAGCTCACTAAAACAAACACTTTCATAAGCAGACCACCATCTCCTTGGTGGAATTGTATATTGCTTCATATAATGCACTAAAACTATATAGAAAAGAACCTACTATTAAAAATTATATCAATTACAAAAAAAAGGATGCCAAGAAAAAGAGAACAATTTCAGAACAGAAAAAAATTGGATGGAATAACTTATGTAACACTTTTAATAGAAATACATAAGTAAAATTTGGAATTTATTAAAAATGTTTAAAGGCATAAGACCTAAGAATAAATCATATACAGATGTGTTTATATCTCCACTCTTGGATAAATTATCAGATAATAGCAACTTAATTGAAGTAGATCAACTGAACATTGTTTTTGAAATCAACAATAATAACCCAAATTCAAAATTTTTACTGGATCCATTTTCATGGTCTGAATTTTTAACAAGTTTGCACTCTAGACGAAATACAACTCCTGGCTTAGATGATTATCCTTACATTGTAATTAAAAACTTAGATGTTTCTGCCCAAAAGTTGTTTCTTAACATCCTCAATTTGCTTTGGAGTAATAAATCTATTCCACAGTCATGGAAAACACAATGTGTTGTCCCAATACTTAAGCCCGACAAATGTCCTGAGTTTGCTAGTTCTTATAGACCAATTTCCTTGTCATCCTGTCTTGGTAAAATATTTGAAAATATGGTGAAAGTCCGTCTCGATTGGTATGTTGAATCTAAGTGTTTTATTCCACATATACAATATGGCTTCCGTAGAGGGCGTAGTAGTGCAGACAGTTTCACCTCTTTAATCTCTGACCTGAAAAATGCAAAACATAGAAAATTAAACACAGTTTGCGTATTCCTAGATGTTCAAAGTGCTTTTGACAGTGTTGATCCTGGTATACTAGTTCAAATCATGTCTAGGTTGGGTGTGCCCGGGCACTTATGTAAGTGGATTTTTAATTTTTTGAACAACAGAACAATCTATGCTAGGCATAACAATATTCTATATGGACCCAAATGTGCCTCGAGAGGTACAATGCAGGGTGCCACACTATCTCCATTACTGTACAATATATACACAAGTGAAATTTGTAAATATGTAAATAATAGGAATGTAAATATTTTACAATTTGCTGATGACATTGTATTATACAGTAGTAATTACAACTTGGAGATTGCAATAGATATCTAATATGAACAAATCCTTATTTCAACTATTACAATATTATAATTATCGTTTACATTTAAAAATTAACCCATCTAAAAGTAGTGTTATGTTTTTTGGCAATGAAGCCTCAAATTCAAATATTATTTACAATAATGAAATTATAAATAGAGTCACTTCAAAGAAATTTTTAGGAATAATACTAGACCCAAAACTAACTTTTGAAGAACATATTAAATATATATCCAAAAATGCTCACAGAGGACTAAATGTTATCAGATCACTTTGTGGTGTAACATGGGGTGCAGACCCTAAAATATTGTCAATATTGTATAAAAGTATTGTTAGAAGTCACTTAGATTATAGCTCACTCGCTTATATGAATAGTTCTCATGTAAATAAATTGGACATATTGCAGAATAAGGCTTTAAGAATAATATCTGGTGCTATTTGCTCAACTCCCATAAGGGCCATGGAAGTTGAGACAAAAGTGATGCCTTTGATTTTGAGGCGAATCTTACTTGCTGAAAGATACTGTCTCAAATTAATAGCATCAAACAACACTCAAGTAATAAACAAAATTGTACCTTATATAGATAGATCCCCAAGAAGACCATTAACAACAGCACAAGGTCTAATATGTGGTAATTCTCCAACAATGTCCGATATATTTCTGGAAATAGACAATAGTTTTTCTAAAGTTAGAAAACAGTGCCCATGGCCATGTTACTCTTTCTCTTATCAGTATATTTCACATCCAATTAATGTAGTCCAACAGACAATAAACAATAATTCGGAAATGCTTCAATTTTTGGAGGAAAATACAATGTACTATGTTATCTACACTGATGGGAGCAAAGCAAGTGATTATGTACATGCTGCTCTATATGATCCACAAGCAAAATTTTCTTCAAGTTTTATTCTGCATGAACCCTGCTCTATATTTACGGCAGAGGCATATGCAGTGTATCAGGCATTAATGCGTATTCGCGAAATCAATAATATTAAATATTTTTTAATAATTTCTGATTCCTTGAGTTTGATAACAGCTTTAACTACCCTTACAGTTAAATTCAAGTCTAATTATATCCTTTACTTCATTAAACAAATAATTCAACAATATCACAATAACAATGTTCAAATTTTCTTTCTATGGGTACCTTCCCACAAAGGTATCTCTGGCAATGAAATGGCTGATAAAACTGCATATGAAAGAGTTAATGATGTTGACGTTAGAAATACAATGAATGTTCCTATGTCCGATTACTTGCAATGCATTGAGCAGAATATTCAAAATTTGTGGTTAGAAATGTGGAAGAAAGATCAAGATACGAAAGGAAAATGGTATGGAAGCATACAAGTAGACTTACCTGCAAGACCTTGGTATCATCGTATGCAAGATGCTCCTTGAGACTTTATTACTATCATAAATAGACTGCGTTTTGGTCATAATACTGCACCGTCACACCTTGCTCGACTCGGCATTATTGCGAATAAAACATGTTCACATTTCACAATTCACATTGTAATTCAAGTGATGGAACTGTGGTCTGTGGAACACATTATCTTCGATTGTCAAAAATTTTTGATCGACAGACTAGTGTTGGCCAGTGAACTTAGTGATGTTGAAAATAAGTGTGATTTATTGTCCCGCCCGCCGCCTTTAAAACAATTGTTACAAGACGAACTTACTTATAAGCACATCTACAATTACATAAAAAATACAATAAAAACAATTTAATGGAATATGCTCATAGGCGTAACATTACGTCTATGAAAATTAAGAGTTGACCTAAAGGTTGTAAATGCCAGGTCATAAAATCCCAAAAAAAAAAAAAAAATATTTTGTAGTACCAGCGTAGCGCTCTGACTGGTACTTAATTTGTATTAACTATTAAGTAATTAGATTTTTTTCAAAATTCATTAATCAGTTTATTTTAATTTCATTAATCAATTTGCTTTAAGTTAGAAAACTGGCAACGGACGTGTTTAAAATAACATAGTTATGATTATTATTGGTGAAAATTAAATAATTGATACAATTGGTATTTGGTTCGTTCTTTGTTCTGATGATGAGTTTTCAGCATCTTGTTGCGTTTTGGATGCTTTTTTGCTGCAGCTATGCATATAAACCAGTGGTTTTAATTCATGGAATTATGACGGGAAGTGGAAGTATGGAAATAATCTCTAGGAGAATTCAAGAGGTAACTAAGTACTTAATAATTATTTTTATTCAAGTGACGTGCGATATTGAAAGTTTTGGTTGACATCTTAACACATTAAATCTTAATAAATAAAAAAACAAATTTAAATAAATGCTAAGTTTTCTCAGAAACTATATTACAATAAAGTCTGCATAAATTATGTTGTAGTAAATTGTTAAGATCCTTAGAGAGAGAATATTTTTTGTCCGCTTATTCCAACATAATATTATTTCTCCTACTCCTATTAAATCCTATCCTATTTTCCATGTTTTCCAAATTAATATTAATTTATTTCATGTGGTTTAAATATAAGTTTCCTAATACATATTAGGATTACATTATTCCTAACACTTATTTTATTACTTACTACTACTCGATTTACAGAAACATCCTGGCACTAAAGTCTATAATGTTAATAGATTTGAGAGTTGGTCGAGTTTGGAAACCATGTGGCATCAAGTGTTGGAAATTGGTCAAGATGTAGCCAATATATCTAGTCATTATCCTGAAGGAATTAATCTGATTGGTAAAACAACTTACCTGATTCATATTATGATTTAAAAGTGGTTTTCTGGTGTGTGCAAATACTGTTTTGGAAATTGGTTTTAATACAAATAAACATATTGGAGAAACATCAAACCTACCTCCTAACAGAGGGATTAGTATTAATATTTTTAGTTCCTTTACAACAATTTTTGTAAGTATTTTTTTAATATATACCAAAAGTCGCATAAGATATTGTTTACTCAATATTGAGACAGACCAAGCTGTTTGACATGGTAGAAACAAGGGACTCGGTACTCATGATACATTTATGGACCATGCAAGTATGTAATAACATTTTCTGTTATAGACAATTTTGCAATGTTAGTTTCATAAAAACACTATGAAGTCACAATCATAAACTAAATGATCTCAATGTTATTGTAATGACCTTGTTTTGTAAATAATTTATCACTAATATACTATATAATTATCAAACATTTGTCCTTGGTTTACATATTATGTACATATTTACTCTTGGTAAATAATTTAACAATAGGAAACATTACATATGTATTAATTTGATGTAACTATATGAAAATAAATTGTATTATATAAATATAATTCATATCAATTTAAACTGATAATATTTCGAAAATAGTAACATTATTTTTATATTACATAATGTTATAAAATTTGTCTTGTATATATTTCATTTTTACCATGTATAAATTCACTAATGACATAGGTTTTTATTTATTACTTTATTGTTATGAAATTACCACACCTAAACCTTTCATAATAGTTAATTCAAAAATTCCAGGGTACTCCCAAGGAGGTCTTGTTGCTCGGGGTATTGTGCAAACTTTCCCAAATGTCTCGGTGAGCACTTTTATATCTCTCAGCTCTCCCCAAGCCGGTCAGTATGGAGGTAAGATAGGTTTCAAAATATTATGGAATCTTAACAGCTGTGTTGCACACTTTACAATAACTTGTGAATGAGTCAATTCTTACCATTTTTTGGTTTTTCTTATATTATGATCTATTGTTTTAATTGCCATATGTATGAAATTCTGTTACCCCATCTATGACACAATCAAAGAGTTCTGTGAGCTTCATGTCTATTTGTGTAATGTGATGATGATTAAAATTATTATTTCTATTGTGTTAACAATAACTGCACATTCTGTATAAATGTTTTTAACTAGTTATTTGTATGTGTGTGATTGTGTGTAATGTGGTGCAACCTTTTTAATAAAGGATTTTGTTTCAAGAAAGAAGTGGTAAAAATATGTGTTTTTAGCTGGCTTTCTTCACGTCGTATTTCCTGGTTTAGTTAAGGAGTCGGCTTATGAATTATTCTACTCAAGAGTTGGTCAACACACATCTGTCGGGAACTACTGGAAGGACCCCTATCATCAAACGTTGTATGACGAATATAGTGTTTATCTGCCATATATTAATAATCATATCCTGTAAGTATTGTCATATAATTATTTATTTTTAAGGTCTATTGTAGTGTATTAATATTTAACAACTGATCTCAACTATAGATAGTTGCATTATCACAAGATGGCGCTATAATTAAAATATTTTTATATCTGAAATTTGGTTTTAAAATGGATTTTTTTTAATTTTTTTCTTGTATTTGCGGTAAGATAGAGAATAAACATTTTTCTTTATTTGATAGTGGAAATATGTACCTCTTGAATTTAAATTTGGACATCCTTGTCATCGGTTCCATGGTGTAATGGTTAGCACTCTGGACTCTGAATCCAGCGATCCGAGTTCAAATCTCGGTGGAACCTGAACTTTTTGTATTTTTCTGCGAACTAACATTAGTTGTTAAATCCAGGTCTGCAAAATCAAATGATTTTAAGAACAATATATTGAGTTTGAAGCGGCTCGTTTTAATTGGTGGACCAGATGATCAAGTTATTACTCCTTGGCAGAGCAGGTATTATTTATTATAAAGAGACAAACACCTCAAACTCTACTACCAAAGACTCTAACATATTAATTTATACTTAAATTGCGTTAACGAAATCAATTCATAATGTTTTTTCCAAATATTTATTTAAATGAAAGGTTCGTTTGGAATGTAAAATATTTAAGTTTAATTTTAAATTATATTTTTGTAGTTGGCTTTGGTAAAAATTGGCTTATTAAGTAGCCAAATGTTCTATCTACAAAAAGGTAAATCTAAATATTTACTTAGTCAATTGAAAACAGAAATAACAAATATTTCAGTATCACAAACAATATGTCGAATTAAGTTTAATTACTTTATTTTATTCTTTAGCTGGCATCACTTCCAGGATTAGTAAACCTTTAAAAAAAAATGGTACGTGTACTTATGTACGCGCGTAAGAAGTTATACTTCTTTGGCTTTCTTTATTTTTTTTGAAATATTAAATAACTAATAATAGATATTTAGCGTTAATAATTTAACAATATTTAATATTTAGTATATTGTTCAATTATTAATTAATATTAATAACAATTATTATTTATTATATTATTAATTTAATTTAATAACTAGGTATGTTTCATAACCTTTTAACTAAGTAACAATAGGTCTTTGTGAAAAAGCATTGCTAAATTTCTTTGAAAAAATAATTAAAACTGCTTTATTTGTTTAAAAGGTCACGTCACGCATATTCTATTTCTTTTTTCGGCACCCATACTGAATTTTGTGTCACGGTGCGCGCGCATTGTAAAATTTCACTCTCATAAATTTTTCATAACGCGCCTAAAGAAGTATAACTTCAAAAATGTTATCTTTACTTTTGCGTTTTTTTACTGTTAGACAGACTCGTATTGAAATGTGCCTGGCCAAATGATAGCTGCCAGAATTCTACGGAATTAAAAATCAGAGTATAGTATATACCATTTGCATAACCCAAACTATTGTTTATAGGAATATAATATTAACATATTATGTAATAATCATTTTAAAATTAATTATATTCTTTATCCGATCGAATATCACGGCATAGAAACGCTTTTAAATTCCAACGAACTTTCGATGATTTTTTATAAGTTTACACGTAAATTTTGATAATTAAAACCGTTTAAAAACATTACAAAAGTTTAAGGCCCTTTCTCCACTGTTCCGGTCCGACGTCGGATACCGGAATGAGTCATGAGAAAAATATAGGAAGGCCGGGTTGCGCTTCTCCACTATATCCGATCCGACAATAATCGATACTTGTGTATTTATCACGCAACACTTATATTAACTAAAACCCATAATATACTTAATTTTATTAATAAAACGTTGTAAATTCTGAATATTTTATTGCCCTGGCTAGTTTATTACTTTTTTTATATTGTCTATCTTGAAATATTAAAATCTACTTAATAAATAGTTCACTAATACTATGGTATAAAAATATAAATAAATAGCAACATAATTTGGTTTGGTCCGGGTTATCCAGATTCTTTCAAATTCAAGAAACTATAAATAAACCTATGAATAATAATTTATAACCTCTTGGATATACTTGGACCGATAAAACACCGCGTTCCGATCTAACAAGTTATCGGATCTTTAAAAACCGGAAGCCGGAGTAGTGGAGAAGCACGTAAGTACTGTTGTGAGTTTCTAAATCGGATCGGTAATTAACGTTTGCCGGACCGGAGCAGTGGAGAAACGGCCTAACCATGAGTGTGAATGACTTGCCATAAACATAATGTTTTTACAATTCCAGTCAATTCGGTTACTATGGAATGAACGAGACAGTGATAGAAATGCGTGAGCAGGACATCTATATGTCAGACCGCATTGGCTTGCGAGCGCTCGACGAGAGCGGACGTCTTCATATCGTCACGGTGCCTGGTATTAACCATTTCAATTGGCATATGAATGTAAGCATTGTAGACGATTATTTATTACCGTATTTAGATTAATTAGACGAACGCCAAAATTAATATAAGAATCGACTAATAAATGCAAAGATTTTTGATACTTTGCATTATATCATGAATTATCAGTGATTTTTAAGTTAGACATTTATACGAATTTTGAAAAATTAATGTATTATATTTTGCTCATAAAATAGAAATTAATTATCAAACTAATTTTGGTTTGTCTTGAAACAGTGACTAGAATTATTAGACTAACTAGTAACATAGTGCATATACGATGTAGAGATATTTGGGTAATATAGTTTAGGTAATTAAATGTGACGGGCGGAATACACTACATTACAATTCGAAATGTATTTTTATATAATAGTTACGAATGTACAACAAGTTACAGTCAAAGATGTGATTAAAGGGATTAAAATGAAAAATCCTAAAAAATTGCAGTTACATACAAAAATTCAAAATATATATAAATGTAAATGAATAATATTGTGGTAGATTTATTTGAGTATGTCACCGTAAAATTGTAAACACCGTTAGATTGTAATCTATCTCGCGAGATTATAAACTGTCGAAAGATTGTGAACCTCAACGAACTGCTTACAATTTAACGTATTATTATTCGGTAGGTATATGAAATTGTTGCAAAGTAAAATTAATCTGTAATTTACCAAAGAAGTTTGAATGATAACTAAGTTAGTGTAGTACAATCTACCAAATAATAATATGTTAAATTGTAAGCAGTAAGCTGAGGTTCACAATCTTTCAACAGTTTATAATCTCGCGAGATAGATTACAATCTAACGGTGTTTACAATTTTACGTTAACAAGTACAACACATTTAATTAAATGTCTTTAACCACGATCTGAAAAGTATACGTAACGTCGAGTTATGTAAATCGGACAATACAGCATACACAATCCAAAATTACTAATGGTTCCTATTACATCTATTTACGTATAGTCAAACAAACAATTTCCAAAAAGTGTTAAATTGCGTCAATTTAGTTCAGAGTTTATTTTAAACGGAAGATGATCCCAATTGTCAAATATGTCAATATAAAACAAAAGTCTCTAAAAACTAGATTTGAATGCGAGTTGTCGTTTTAGAATACGGACCTACTATTTGGGTAAATAACCGCTAGGTGGCGCTATAATAAATTTTAAATGCACATTCAATTAACATAGATGTCGCCTAAAACGTTGGATAAATAATTAAATGTTGTTCTTAAAAGTTTATTTGTTCACTTTTACAAAGAAAGCAATTCTTTAATAATTTCTTTGTAAGTTATTTTACTGCAATTGTGCCACATTTTAGTGCAAAATAGAGTTTAATAGAATTGTACAAATAAATTATTTTATATTTAAAGAACTGTGTGATCAAAAACTTTAGATAATTATGAAAAATTGTTACCAACATCTCATTTGTAAACGGATTATATATTGGGGCTTATACCAAAATATTTGGTCAATAATTTTCTTTGGAAAGACAAATCTGGTAATTATTAAATTTGGGCATACTGCGTATATGTTTATGCTTAAATATACAATAATCATTATTTTTATATGGTTTTAGTTTTTATCTTTATCGTTTTATGCTCATCTCTTTTCACTAATACTCCTTTTTGACTGAATGTAAAAAACTATGTTAAATTAAATAGTCAGTGAAATTACAAGAATATAATAATGTAAATTTAGAAATGGACAATTGCTATTGAAAGTTAAAATTACGCTTTATATATGATGGAATCTCAATAACGTTTTATTTTTTATGAATATGTACTAATTTTTTAAATTAATTGTCTAGATGAATTTAATATTGCCTATACAATTTTCAATTGTACATTACTATATCTTTAAATATAATATATTTTATATTTCTAAATAATTCTATATGTTTTTAAGTAAGACAAAGCATGGGCTGTATTTAGTATGTAAGTGAACTAGTCTATTTTAGAGAAATATACAATTTTTTACTGTAAAATACCAATTTTATTAATTTTAAACTAACTTCTTGCAATAACCCATAGAGGCGTTTCGTCCGCTTTCCCGAAATAAAAAGTTTCCTCAGCGTTTAAGTAATAAATGAGTAGATACTCGAATTTTAGGAATTAGTCCCGCCGTTAATGTTAAGCTATTTTAACTACAGTCTTTTATTTATCATAATGCAGTCACAATACAGAATTTATACGCGACAGCCTAGAAATTAATCATCATCGTATGATCAGGAAACGTTTAAAACGTTGTGCGTTTCATTCCTGCAAAAGTGTATTAGTCTTAAAAAATTATATTGTAAATGATTTTTTTTAAATACCTATATGGAGTTAATAATTAGGGATATAAAATGAATCTCGTGAACGTATTGATGCTAATTTATAATTTCTTTCAACTTTTATTGTTTTCTGTTATTAAAGTGAAACTTCTTTAGGCGCATGATGGTAAAATTTTTAAAAAACGTCACGAAGTGTGCAGCGTTTTTGTCGAAGAAAAGGGAGATAGCGATTGAGACAGATTCAGAGAGAGTGAGAAGGGCGAATTACCTATAGAAATTATATTTTTAAAATTAAAGTTTCGTAAAGAGAATTTATGAAATATTAGTATTTTATATTTTATGCAAAATAATTTATTGAAATCTCAAATGACGAATTGTAAATTAAAATGCCACGTGTTTTTTATCGAAGAAATAAATAAATAAAAAGAATATAATTTGTATTAATTTTCGACACTTATTATTTTATTGACAATTAAATTCCTACATATCTTCCTTTTTCCCTCCCTCTAAATCTCGGAATCTCTAACGTTTTAGATTTTTATATATATGAACAAGACTTAAAAATTAATTTGCCAAAGAATTTTCTCTTTTGACATGTGTACCTACTTTGTACGCACGCACAATTTTTTTATTTAAAAAACAGTAGATAATATGCATTGCATGAGGCAATTGTGAGGTTTGTGGTAATAAGATAATATCTGACAGTTGGTGATGAACTGTAGTATATTTCGTTCATAAGTTATAAAATCACGCGTAATTTTAAGGCAAAGTGAGTAAGTAGCCTTCAGCCAACGTCAAAACGACGATTGATTCACCAGGAATCAAACTCAGTTTCTCTGGGACAGATTCTGTTTAGAGACTAGTTGGAAATGAGCAAAAAAATTTTATAAGATATTTGTACAATCAAAATAGTTTGCAAAATCGGCCTAAATATTTGTCTTCACTCCACATACAATTAATAATAATATTCAAAATATCTATTTAAAGGAATTGTCATATCTTTCTAAAGAATCTATCGTAACCTTTTCACTATAAATATATTGTCAAGATAGCAATTCTTATAAAAACTCTTGGCATCGTTTCATAAGTCATAATTAAACTTTTCAGAATTCGATTGAGCGTGACAAAAATAAGCATTCTTCGTAATAGCGATTTCCTTGTGTTTTTGCATTTCTTTGAGTCGATAAACAACTATGCGTACGCGCATGAGTCATGGCTTTCCTATCGTGGACGTTGACTTATTGAATTTTTGTGATTAACAAAGATTAATAAGTAAAAAACGGGTCATTTCGAGTAACTAAAAATGTTTAAGAATACGCTTATCTGGAAATATGATCGACGCTTTATTTTGTCAATAGAGAAGTCTCTTTAATATGCGTTTTTAACACAATTTTGTATGCAAAGTGAATTTTGTATTAAAAGCGTTTGACTTATGATCACATGCAAAAATGAAATCCTTTGGATTTGATAGCACAGGAGGCTAATAAAGAAATTTGTGTAATTCAGAGTAGAGACAGAGCCAAGTATGACAATCCAATACATTATTTATATACTTAAACCTTGAAATGTATGAGATAAGAAGAGCTTATCTAAGGAATATATCAATCACAAAAGTATTTGTACTATTTGTTGATTTAAGTGTCAGAGTTATTGTAATTTAATCTTGGTTAAGGGTTAGTTAAAACAAAAAAAATCTCTTATTTCGAATAATTATAATAAACGATTACTCGTAATATATAAACGATGAACCCCATTATGATCAAATATAAAAGTTTATAAGTTCGAAACAAAAATATGACGCTACATACCTGATTAAATTAAACTTATAATATCTCCTAAGCAAAATAAACGCGTAAATAATAATTAAATTGTCAATGAGCTTTGATAAGGGACCTTCTGTTCCTTGTTCTTTGACCAGGTACCTGTCTGTCTGCACGTTTTTTGTTCTTTGCCTATAATCAGCGCGCGCCACTCAGTTATGTGTGACTCATGGCATTTCTTAGGCTCAAGATTACATCGATTCGGTAAGGTGCATATGAGTCATTACTCATGTATAAGATAATATTATGTCACTGAAATTATATCTTGACTTAACATTTTAGTCACTATTATCAATGTTATGAAATTATTTTATTATTGGGAAAAGTTTAAGTGTCCTCTATAGATTGCAGCCTTTATTAGGGGCAAACTGATGTTGAGTGATACTATCGCCCATCGACACTCACGTTGCCACAAGGCACGCAAGAGCGTTGCCGGGCATTTAAGAATTGGTACGTTCTTTTCTTTCCCAAGTCGGCAGTCGTTCGGCAATATTTCAGTGGGATCATACTTTTTTATTTATAGTCAACAATTATATAATAGAGTAGATATTTCTGTAGGATTTTCATTTGTATTATTCTTATTTGTATGTCTCCAAATTGTAACGGAGTTTTCGCCAAATTGACTAAATCAGCCGAGGCAGTTATATTTTTCGTTTTCTACCGAAGTACTTCGCTTTCAACATAAAAAAAAGCCGCTGAAAATGTAACATCGAAGAGTTGACACGTGATATAATACGGCGTTAAAATATGAAGTTGTGAATCACATGGTCTAAGCATGTGATATAACAATCAAGATACTATTCTGATGTGTTATCTTTGACTTGATAAGAGTTTTTGGAATCTTGTCACTACAGGAAATCGGATATGGAGAAGGAAGTGCGACTATGAAATTGCTTTGTTGGTACGATTTCAAATGTTTCAGGAATTCGGAAGGATTCCAAGATACAATACAATTTGATCCAACCAAAAGACCCAAAAATGATTATTTAAGATTTATTTAATGTAAAAAGATGTCTATTTAAATAAAGTAGGTATTTGTAACCATATTTTTACATTGCAAAACCATGTAATGTTTACTATAACTAGTATTTTAGATGATTAGTCACGTTACATATATACGTATTTAAGACGCCAATAAGCCAGGACAACGCCAAATAATATTTTGATACCGTTAATGACAAACAAAAACAATCTCATTAGATTCTTGTTTTATTAGAATACTGTTTCTGTGTTATAATAGGTATATAATAGGTATTAAATATTATCTTCCGCACATACGGCAGGAAAACAACTCTCTAGGAAGTCGATTCACATAACCTTTATCTATTATAAGTGTACTTCTTGGGGAATAACATCAAAAGTAGGTTTTACTGTCAAGTGATAGTAATTATGTTTTCTACGTATTGTTTTTTTAATATTAACCTTATCGTAAAAAATGTCTATAGTTAAAGAAATGAAAAGAAAAATATATACTATATATTTTCATTGAAATAGTCTCGGCAAAACCCCAAGCAAGGTTACCAAGGGGCCAAATACATTAATTATATAATGATACTGTTTTATTACTATAAGTATTGTTTCCTTTTACTGATATAATAGGAAACATTTATTTTCAATATTAAAGCATTTAATCATCATAAATTTATTACATTTTACCGGTTTTTTCCCTCCTAGAAATACAGCAAATAGGTGTCAAACAATTTACCTAGTAGTTTATTATAACAATAACGATGGTGTTACGAACTGTCATATGGCATGTGTTGAAGATTATTCTTCGCGTTAATTTAAATCATAAATACTTGTTTGGTACTTGACCATGATTGTGGGGCGGAGTTATTTTAAAACTATGATATCTCATTATTATTATATAAATCCCTACGTAAATAACATATTTTAATTCTTAAATTTACTATCATAAGAAAGGTATAGTGAGTCAATATGAAAGTATACAACTTCTGTCGGAAACTTTTAAACTCCGCCGTATGATTTTAGCGTAATTTAACCGTTTACCCAGCAAAAGAAACGCACCTTGCGTTTCGTAGTTAAGGTCTTAAATTTTTTACAGTTTGAACATGTAGTTTCTAAGATTAGCGCATTCTTTCAAACGCTTTATATGAGTTTGTTTATTAATCTGTTAATAAAATAAAAATACCTTAGACTTCGGAATACGCGAGTGCCATGACGGCCTTTTGGTTTTAGTAGTCATCTATTTCAGCCCTTATTTGGGCCCCCTAAAATTTCCAGTTCCACAATTGTTGTTCTATTCATTTTCGACTAGTTTCACGAGGTAACGAGTCTGTCATTTACATGTACTCATTTCATACAACATATTTAAACCCTGATCCACTGACCTACTTAAAAAAACCGCAAATGCGGATTCTGTTAGTGAAAAACTTTAAATTGTCAAGTGAGTGAAAGTATGCCACCATACATTGCCTACGTTGTTTAATGTTAAAATAGTTTTTTTTATTTTTCCTTATTTTTAAATTTTTGTAGGTAATTTTGCACTTCTTTTATTTTATCCTTTCAGCGGTTACGTGGTAGAGATCGCTCGAGAGCGGAAAGGCCTTTAATTTTTCAAAAAAATGGGCATCTAAGGAAATTTACGTTGTAAGGTCTATTTCAGTTAATTAAATGAAATGTAATTGTCTGACGTAGTCTGCATATTTATAATCGTGTAAAGTAGTACGTACGATCTGTATTATGTAGTACTTTGTTTTTTTTTCTTTCGGAAAAGCAAAAAGTTTCTATTGGGTAGCATAGGAAAATGGTCCATATTATGTTGGTATGTAGCTTCTAAAACGGTAGGGTAAGTAAATAAATCATATTAAGGCGAAATTTAGAAAATTCAATTAATCTATTTAATTAGATAACGTCCTAGTACCATAGATATTTACATAATTATCTTTTATCGATAGAAGATTGAAAGATAATTTATATATTTTATTATTTTATTTGATAAGCGGTAAAATCCCGACATATTGTTTAACGATCACGAAAAAAACCTGTATCAACAGGTTTCTATATTATATAAGAAATAAAATAAGGTTAACAACCTACTTTGCAATTTGTTTGACCTTAATTATTATGATAAGGCGGTGTACGATTATTTTTATAATACCTATGTGTGAAGGTTTTTCAATATATGTACGTATTGATTTTGATCCTAGGTAACATTAAATGTATTCAATTCGATCAAATTGTTGGCACTTGTCCATAATATGGTATTAAGAGTTATTAGCGATTTAGACTTTATAATAATGAATAATTTCTAACCGCGACAGATATATGACCTTACAAACTCACAAACATACCCCAAAACCTGTATATTGTTAACTTAAAGACGAAAATAAATTATTGGGCTTTTAATTGCGTAATTAAAGTTGAAGTGGTTTTGGTGGTATGTTTTTGCAGATCATTTAAACCAAAAAGTTAACATTAGTGTTTTTAGATTTTATTTTCATTTATAACCCTAGATCTGTGGCCGAGAAGCTAGGCATCAGGGGAGTGTTGTCTCCCCTTTTCTAAAAAGGGACTTATTTGCTTAAACTATGGATGGTCTAGTGGATTTGGCGTCTCCCGCCAGGCGACATCTACTCCGGAAAATATATCCTCATGATATTAAACTAGTCGGAGCCCGCTCCACGGCGGTACCCGAGTTACCTCTCATTTTAGTTTATTAGTTTCAATTCAGTAATCGTTTACCATACATTATTACTACCAATATTGTATTTATTTTAATTCGATAAACTAGATATTTTTTTATTGCTTGAGGTAAAATTCTCCAATCATCAGTTTTAGTGTAAATAATTTACCTACAGGTTGGGGAATAACATAATAATGAGAAAATAATTACAATATTTTACGCGGTAATCGTGGCCACGTGTATGTTCATCGAGAGGTCCGAGATTCAATCAATGAGTGACGCATGCCACAGGGAGTTCCCTTATCGAATCAAATGCGCGCGCGCTTATAAATGCGGCGCGCGTTCCTAATTCAAATCATACGCTCACAAACACTCGTGCTCGTAGGACGCTTAAAATAATTAAATATGAAAAAATACTCAGTTCTCGGTAACAAGAAGAAAGTGACCATGGAGGTCAATGTTGCGCGGCTGAAAGTGGTCGGGAATAATTGTATTATTCGCGTACATAGTAACCAAGGTGATGTTGAAGTGATTGGCAATGATTGCCGAGTGGAAATCAAGGAAAATTATGGAAATGTCAATTTAGTCGGCAGTGGAAGTACAATCACAATTGAGAGGCGCTTAAAAGGTGATAATGTTTCTATTGTGGGACCGAATTGTCATCTTTTGGTGGACGGGAAAGAGAAGAGACTTTCCAACTATGAAGCTCAGCTATCCCCTTTCAGTAAGGACCTGGATGACGTCATCGAGTCAATCTTTACATTCGTGATGCGATGAAGATGTAGAGACTAAAAATGTGTCCCAAATATCCGTGAACGTGTTTAGTTCAGTAAATGTACCTGCTTCGTGGACTGAAGGAGGTTGATGACCTCGTGTCAAGTTTTTTGTGATCGTTCTGAGATGAACATGCCTTCTAATCCACTAGAAATCTCAGCGAAGATATTCTAGATGTTAAACAAATTAATTTAAGAGAAAAGATCTGTGTTTTTAATAAATGTGGTTTATTGTATATGTGTGTTTATTTTTGTCAGTCATTTTTAAAGTACGAGATAATAGTTTATTTGAAAGTTTGATAAGATTATTGAATAACATTTGATTATGTCTTTAACAGCATCCGGTATTGACGTTTTGGTAAGATGATATTCACAATTATTACTAGTAAACATGTTTCGATAGACTTACATCAGAATTAAAACAAAATGATTTGATTAGACAACATAGTTCTTAATTACTTTTTAAGAACTAGGCTACGCATGACTTTGATTGCTAAGGTTTTTAGAACAAATCTTCAATATATTTAAAGTATAAGGTCGGCAATATACGAAATACAATTTGTATTGTATTAAACGGCTATAGATAGAAATAATTACAACTCACGACTTTTGAACAAAGATAACGACATTAGGTTCAAACGAGAATAAGTCCAAACGGAGCTTGATGGTTATAAAGAAAAAATGAACACTGATTTAAACAACCCTATCATTAATTTACTTTTAAGTTTTACACGCAGGTATGTGTTTAGTATGAAATAACACAATTATCATGGTACCAATACTGTTATACTGAAGTGCCAATTATTTGGACGGTGAGTGGATTAAGACATAACGTGACTGGTGTCAATTTCGTCACCCCTATCGTTAACACATTGTGTAATTATAGCAAACATAACAGTAATTACTTTTTGAATTTTTTTACCAATACTATTAGTTCCTATGGTAACAGTAACTTAGAAGATCTTTTTGGACGGACATTCATTTAAGTGATACAGCCTTTTAATTTAAGATTTGGTTCACTCTTTTCTTGAAGGACCCAAAGTCAAAGTCGAATGTATTTTTTTTACATCGTTGTAGCAAAAGCAATATTACTTGCAATACTATTCGTTCCTGGCTGGTAATAGTAACTTAGAGATCGCACTTTTTGGACGGACAAGAAGCTTTTTTCTATTTTTTTTAGCACAGGGGGACCGGCATGAGGCTCACCTGATGTAAAGTGACACTGCGGCCCGTGGACACTCTCAATGCCAGAGGTCTCTCGCGAGTGCTTTGCCGGCCTATTAAGAATTGGTGCGCTATTTGAAGGACCCTAAGCCGAAGTCGAATTTGCTTATGTATTTTGTGGTTTTTTTAGTCGTTTGTCACTAATGTTACAGAAGCTATATTAGTTACATCAATGCTATTAGATCCTGGCCGGAAACACTAATTTAGAATTTTTTTTCGATGTACAAAATTACCTTTTTCTAATGTCATAGGTTTTTTTCTGTCTTTTGTCATTATTGTTGCAGTAGGTACCAATACGACCGCTATTAGCTAGATTGTTGCTATTAGAAAAGGTGCAATTAGGAATTGTAATGGCCGCGTTTATGGTATTTTTAAATGTCAAAATATTTAAGTATTTGTCGTGCTATAGCGGTCATGTAAGATATTCTATTACCAACAAAGTGCTTTTTAATGTGTCTGCCTCGTTTCCTTATACAATAAAAGTACTTCATTTAGACAAACAGGCATGATCACATACAGTATATTTCATCTCTAAGGCAATTACAATATAGGAACTTAGTCATAGAATTTGTACTCCAGACGAGTCACAAGTGGGGGCAGAGGATAACACTTATTTAGTAATCTTATCTTGGTTAGTCATAGAAAAATAAACGTAGGATCACCATATTACAACGAAGCAAGTCATACCTACTTTAGTCGGTAAACAAAATGTCGTTACTGTACGTAGAAAATATATAGGTATGTATTAGAAAGAAACAGACATATTTTTACCTTTACTATTTCAAAGGTGACAAAAAAAAGCAACAATAATAGGATACAATAGCGGTATTATGGTATTATAAAAACATAATCATTAAATACAAGAAACAACACCATTACCGCGAACTTCGTGATAGCCGTGTAATTCGCGTAAGTCAGGATGTAACATCGCATCGAAAACAATGAAAATTATAATTTAGTTTTAAATAAATCTTAATATAGTGTAACTATGAGTAAGTATTCCTACTGGCACTGTAATTTGTTTAGAAAGAAATAATAACTTTATTATACATAATAAAAAATGATATTTAGTTAAAAAGTGCACTAGTATTCCCTGTGTCTATGTCGTCGGCGTCCTTTTAACATGTTAATGGTAGTTGACAATAAATTCTACATAACACTTACATTTTATAAATAAACTATTGTTGTACAATAAGAAATCTGTTTCAGCATAGGACGGACAGCTTAGTAAATGTTTGCATCGTCAGTGAAAATTTTGTTTTTAAGAATTACGCCGCCCCTTGTAACGCACAAGTTTTGGGTAGTTTATTATATTATGTAGGTGTGTGTTGATGCGGTGGTCGGTGTTGGTTTACAAATAAATGGCGGCTCATTGGTCTTGTGGTTAGTACCCCTGACTGCGAATCCATGGGTCCCGGGTTCGATCCCCGGCTGAGACAATCATCGATATGATGAGCATTGTGGAGTTGTGCTTAGGTCGTGGGTGTTTAAATATGTATTTATATGTGTATTTATCTATAATATGTATGTATATCCGTTGCCTCGTACCCATAACCCAAGCTTCACCAGCTTAGCATGGGACTAGGTCAACTGGTGTGAATTGTAAAAAAAATATATATATTAATTAATAAATATATAAACTATAGTTTTATTTCTAATAACATAACTTTGAAACATGCCGCAATAAAGTATATATAGAGAATATTTACATGAGGTAGTTATACTAATAAACCTAGATTAAAGAGTAATACAGAACACTGGTAGTATTGATCTAGTATCTGATTCTAGATTATCTTTATTTGTCCATAGATAACGTGATAATGTATACACATTCTACGTCACAAATGGTAATGTACCGGTTATATTATACATAATATAATATATTGATTAGATAATTATTAACCTTTATTCATTGTTTCCTCGTAATTCAAAGTCAATAATCTATAATCAAATAATGGTAAAATTATTTTTGTTATTTATTTAATGACCTTACCCATCTAAAAAAGGGCAGTTGTGATGTGCTATAGCGCGGATCTCAACCGATTGGTGATCCGTACGTTGAAGGAAATCGTTGGGAGGAAATCGACTTTTGTGGGACGGCTGATGACTAGGTTGTTATTACTTACCTAGAAATCTTTTTAATGTCGCAAGATAGGCCTTCCTGGTATTCACTGATTCGTATATCGTTATATCATACGATGGATCATGGATGGGCACTGCAAGTGTAAGCGTAAAGCAATAGTGATATGAAAAAAAATCGCGAGAAATGTTGAATTCTTATCTTAATTATAAAAGAAGGCCGGCAACGCACTCGTGAACATCAGGCTGTATAAGTCTAAGTCTAAAGGCGGCAGTGTTACATTAGGTAAGCCTCCAGCCCGTTTGCCTCCTTAATATTAATATATTTTGCCTTATTATTTATTAATTAAATCTAAAACTTCTCTCCTCGTTTTTTCCTCCGGTGCGGAGGTTGTTTACATTACAAAGGCCATTTACATCATCTTTGGCCGGAACTAATGGGGAAGTACCTTTGCGTAACATTGAACGGTATTTTGGCATTAATCTGGGCCAAGAACGGGAAAAACCGGTGAATTGACTGAAACAAATGAACTAATATGTCTATTTCTTTATTATGAATAATTTTAAAACATTAAAATATTAAGTAGACACGCTTGCATTGTCGTAGTAACAAATTTTTTTCTATATATTTATGTTGTGTTAGTGTTTGTACTTTACAATAACAAGTGGACTCAAAGAAAATTGTTGTGAGGTCCCGTAACCTGCCTCTATTTTCCTCTTATGTCGCTGGACCATAAAAATGCCTGATAGACGCGGCTTCGAAGCTTTCCTAATTTAACGACGTATGCTGCTTATCCTCTGGACAACCCATAGAACAAATATCTCAATTCTAAAAGAACTGCATGTTACTAAGAAGCTCAAGTCTCCAATATAGCGTTGCAATATTTCACATTACCTTCATGACAAACTTGAAAAAGTTATAATAACCGGGAAAATAGAGGTAAAGAGACCAAAGGGACGCATTTCAACACGATGGCTGACAGGGTATTATAAAACCTGGGCACTACGGTCTCTGAGGCCATTCACCTAGCTGGTCATCGCCAGAGCCGAAAGCAGCAGTGTAGTACCTAATCTGCCACAAAAAAGTTGGGAGCACCACAGAAGAGCAGGTGGTAAGTGTAGGAGTGCCTAATGGGGCATGGTGCACATTCCTGTGGCTTTTAATAGCAGGCTTACAACTTATTGAAGACCTTAGCATCTATGTTCGATAAGTATTAACCTGAAACAATATCTAGGAATCGAACCGAACGACCTCCAGGTTATACGTGTTGGGCTTTGCCACAGGGTGTAGGAATGAATAAGTATCTGACACTTGGATGTAAGAATTGAAATTCATAATAAATAGTTATCAAAAACGAGGAGGTGTTTTTGTAACCGATGTGGTGTGGTTTATATACACGAATCATCGATTTTGCTTTGATCTTTTGCAAAGGCGCTTTTAAATGATATGACATTTTGTCATTTTTTTTTCAAGTTTTTTAACAGTGTTTACTGAAATTTATAAAATGTTTTAACCACTCGTCATTTTAAAAATAAATAAACAGGATATTACGCCATTTTACTGTTATAAACTTGTATAAGATAATTAATATTAAATGGAAACCAATGAACACTTCTCGGCTTTCAACATATGTAATTAAAACTCGAATAAGCTAACCCACATTTTATAATTACATAATTGAGTTTTTAATACAACATCAAGCAATTTTGAAATAAAAAAATATATTGAAACTGTTTTACAACAAAAATATTAGTTCTAGCATTTTTATTATGAATTATAGCAAGCAAAGCATGGACAAAAAGCTCATACGCTGTAATTGAAAAGAGCCTGAAAATACATGCATTTTCACTATAAATAAATGGCCCCGCCTAAAAACTAACCCTAAATGTGTCAAGCCTTAACCCACTAAGGCCGAGCCGGGCCTCCTGGGCCCCGTAAAGTTAATGAAAAAGCATCAAATTTCATAATTGACGCGACCGTTTCCAACCCCGTCTTCTGGGACACACAATTTATTAATCAGAAATAATAATTCACTGGTAATGTACGGCCAGTCGTGATGTACAGGTGATAAGCATCGTATGGGCATGTAAAGGGTTAGGGCCGAGTTGTACTAGTATTTAAGCAATGGTTAAAAGTATGTAGAATAATATTCATCGAATTTTGTATGAACAGATATTATTCGACGTTGTCTTATATATCACACCGAAATAAAATTATTTGTAACGCTTTTAGGCATTGTTATGTTTTTTTCGAACTGAGCGTGGAGCTATAATAGTGGTTAAGATTATATAAATTAAAATTAAATATAGCTAAAACGAAATAAAATTGGTATAGATCAATTGAATATAATGTATCTTAATTTGTGCCCTTGGGCAATAATAATAAAACAATATTTAAATACGACTACTCTGTGTAATCAAAATATAACAAGAGTGCTTTATTCTAGAATTAAACTCCTAATGATAATTTCTTAGCAGACTTTGATCTGACTTGTCCAATGCTTTATAAAAGATGTTCCATTTTGAGAGCTTCATCAAATATATTTCTTAAAAAGCTGTTTACTTAACCACTGTTTAAAGACACATCCAATAACACTGGCCTTCATAGATTTTCAAGCCGTAAACACGCCACTCGACTCCCCGGGCGATGCTAACGAAAGAGTTACTTTTTTTTAATTAAACTAATCAGTTGATACCGCAGGCGTGGTCGCCTTGATGCTTAGTTACAATATTAATGACTATTCCGACATTTAGAAAAAGCCTCTTAACTAAAGTACGAACAATTAAAAATACACTGTTACATTTTAGGAACGCTATCTAATGCTATCTTACTACTAATATTTAGAAAACAATTTTTTGTATGCTTTCTCATATTTGCAAAAAAATAAAAAGAACAAAAGATCAGGTTCCACCGAGATTTGAACTCGGATCGCTGGATTCAGAGTCCAGAGTGCTAACCATTACACCATGGAACCTTGTATACGTTGTGTTAAAATGCTGTACATATTGATATTTTACACCACTAACGTTTAAAATTAAATACATTGTTGATCAATGGTATAAACATAGAACGTGAAAATTGAAATAATACTAAAGCATTTCCGCTCAGCATGTATTATTTCCAACTGGTAACTCCCCTGTGTGTTGTAATATTGACAGGAAACCGTTTGAAAATGGAATGGCCTCCAGAGCTTACGATCGAATAGTAACGCTCACGTCCGAATGTCTTCTGCATTTTTATTTTGTCAATATTTAATGTGATGTTTGAAATATGAACCGGTCTACACGGATATGATGTCTCGGGACTAGTTAAGGATTATTTTCGTGAATAAAAAATGTAGTAGTGATATTCAGAATGTTTGTATTACATTTTTTTATAAATATCTTATAGCCATCTAGAACATATGTACATACGTTTCTACGCTTATTTAAATATTGATTCCAGCTAGTTAACTTATCAAGAAAATATATTAAGAAATATTTTATATTAAATATACCTAATATCGTGTGCGCTCTACCTTGGAGAAGTCACATCTTCAAACCATACATTTGATATCGGCCGCTTGACATAAAATATTATTTTTCCAATATCTCAGAGATGCTGAACAACGCTCAATATGTATTGAATAACTGAGTTTTCATAAATATTTATTAACCGGTTATGTACTAGAAGAGCAGTGTTGGCCTAGTGGCTTCAGCGTGCGACTCTGATACCTGAGGAAAACATCGCGAGGAAACCGACATGTCTTAGACCCAAAAAGTCGACGGCGTGTGTCAGGCACTGGGGGCTGAATACTTACTTGCCTATTAGATTTAAAAAAATGATCATGAAACAGATTCAGAAATCTGAGGCCAAGACGTAAAGAGGTTGTAGCGCCACTGATTTTTTTGTATGTACTAGAAACTACCTGATTTTTATTGAAACGGCTGTCAAATATAATATAGAAAATTTATTATTACAAATAACACATTTATTGTAAATAACTAATGAAACATAAGTTATTTATTTAATTATAATAACAATAAAAATATTATATAAAGTCTATATATACCTACGTAAAATATGTCCGAGGATTTAAAGATGAACCAAATTGAATTGAAAAAAATCACAAATTTAGAATTATATAAAAGTCACTGTGTGTTTTTGAAATACGTAATTATTGAAAAAAATAAAAATCTATTTATTCAGTGGAAGCGTCTACAATAAAATACTACAGAGTAAAACTAATTATGGCGCTCGGGGGCAAGAAGAAATTACCCACAAATAGATCTCCCCACAGTCATGTCTACGAATCATTTGTTGTTAACCCTTCGTAATAATTGTCAAAGTGAGCGAACAATTTGTATAATTTCTTTTAAAAAAGAAAGCGAGAAAGCTAGACAAGGAGATTTTAGTCTTAGATTTTGTCGAAGTTCGATTATAAAGAAAATATTTTTTATTTATAATATGATTGCTGTGGAGGAAGGAAGGTGCTGCTCTTCCTATGACTTAAAGAGAGTATTCTTTACCAATTGACTGTCCCGAAGGCTTCAGTGGCTAAGGTCGGCCGGAAGAACTATGCTAACGCGATTCAGGATATGACGTCATCGTACTCATTGTAGCCTCGGAGTGTAGGTGTTACTACGCAATTATTATTCTTATTTAAATGGCGTTGAAACGAGGATAATTTGATAACTGAAATGAAAGCTTTTAAATTCGTATCGCTTTAGAATTAACTTCTTCTTCAGGTGCCATTTAATAACATTTAGCAATAGCTAAAACCTATTACCAACTTATATTCGGGAGTATCTTGGCCTCGTCTTATCAGTTCTCTAATACAATTATTCTGAAACAGTTCCTCGGCGGATGAAATGCCGATCCACTCCCGTCTCCCGCACGTTCCGCAACCAAGCCTTCTTTTTCTACCAGCTTTAGATTTATACTGCACTTTATTTGCCTCTAAAGCCAATTCCTGTATTTTTATAACTCAGTCTAACGCTTTGAGTATTATTGAAAAATATATAAAATATTGTATATAATAAAATTAAAAGTGTTAAATGACCGACTGTTATAGAATACGTATACTAAGAAGCGAATTACGCGATATTTGACCTTTGTCCAGGCGCTTCCTGTGGTGTATTCATTTCAAGAACAAGAGTTTGGGAAAAATTAAGGAAGGGTGAAAGCCTGCCACATACATATTGAACATTTTTCCTCAAAAAAAACAGTTGAAAACGACACTTCTGTCTTATTAAATCGCTCTATTCCAAAAGACTGATTGTTGTAACAAGAGCACTGTACACGCTCTGAATATTTTATTAAGCAACTTTGCGACACCATCACTCTCCTGTACAATATAGTGTCCTCGGTGACGGTTGAACAAATCGTTGTTCACAGGAATTACTATGGTCTGGACTTTTTATTTAAACGTGAATGGGTTGACTTATAATATGGGTTGATTTAGACCGTAACTTTTATTAGCTAAGCTATCTACTTATACATAACTTTAAACAAATGAAGCCACGTAGTAAAGGGCGTGAAATGCAGTATTAGTTGAAACAGGTTTTATGTGTTTCTTAGTTAGAAGTTGTCTATCAAATTTGTAATTCACTTTAAAGTTAAATATGGTGTTATTCTAGAGAAAATGAAGTGGGTATTTTTATGAGTGTGACTTATCAGTTATCAGCATAGCTTCCATTAAGATGGAGGGCTTTCTAAATTAAAAAGAACCCAATTAAAGACATCATACGTTATCAGTTCATACTGGTATTTAGAAAGGTATTGTGTAAAGATGTCAAAGAATAGTATGTATGACGAATGAAAAATTTAATTATTAATCCAAAAGTTCTATATCCAAGCTGTTATATATTTGTTTGCAATCTTCATCCTCGGACGTACCAGCCTATGGTATCCATGGAAAATCAAACATCTTCATGTATGGTACTAGTCGGTCGGTACCATACAGCTCTACCGATCTCTAATTACACAGACAGAGAACAAGTTTAAATAAAGTTAGGCTCTGACTGGGATTCGAACCCGATACCCCGAGCGATGCAGTCGCCTAATATGACCGCAAGGCCACGAGACCCTTAAATTTGTTTGATAGTAATTCCAAGTAATTGAAGTAATTTTTAATAGATAACTTCGCACCGACAAGCTTATAAAACTATATGTATATTGGAGAGATTCTAATCAGCATAGAAATACACCTCGAGGGAAATATCGTCAATATTGCTGCGTCACTTCGCGAGATGAAGGCTTGGTGGAAATCTTAATCCAATACGCTCCGACATAATGATTTATACTATGCGAGCTGATCGGTAGCGCTAATATGTTGCTGCTCTCATATTAATACGCGGGTAGGAGTTATGAATATATAATATAAATATATCACAAAACTACCTGGTAGATTTAAAGGCGATAGAGATAGTGATGCCAATTCAAAACTAACTTTATAATTGCCAAAAGTCCATCTATCAGTTTTAGAAACAATTAAAGCCATTTTATCAGAATTTGACAGTATTTTATTATTATTTTGTTACTCAATCTTGGAATAATAATATAATGGCCAATTGATCCAACTGATACTTAGAAATATCTTACTAAAATTTAAAAACTCAGATGTAACATAGGATAACTTTTATTTGCACTAACGGCCTTGAATCAGACATTTCTTAAATTTGACGAAACTTATTTAAGTGAATTATTATTGAACGAATTAAGGATGTGTAAATATTAGGCACATAATATTTTTTCTTCTGCTTAAATAGTAGTAGGTGCGAAAGAGAAGAAAAATTAAAGCTTAGTGATATAAATGAAAGAAGTTTTAAATTTTTAGTCATAAAAACACAATATTGTCATATTTCATCTTAAATATTTAATAAATCTATGAAAAACAATTTAACTTTCTTTAATAATAATGATAAATCAATTTGGTGTAAAAGAGGATGTCGTGAGAAGGATACGAAAGGCAATGCTTAGGTGGTTTGGCTATTTAGAACAAATTAATGAAAAGCACTTAAGAAGTATGATATACAATGTAATAGTGGATGGTTAGGTTAGGTTAGAGGGTCGTACAGTCGGTACAAGAGAAGGGACAGGTCAAAAGTTCCCAACCGAAGATGAATGGTGAATGTCAAGTTGATCAACCGAGAGAGTTATGTCGAAGCAAGTGGAGATCCGTGGTCTCTGCCTACCCCTTCAGGAAAATTCAGCCATTGTGATAAATATTACAGAAAAAACTGTAGATACTGATCTAGTATGAGCTATGCACTACTAGAAATCAACTAATGACGTGTAAGACATACCTTAAAAAATCAAATTCTTAAATCATATTTATTAATTAAACATGTTTTTTTCTTATATATTAAGATTATAAAAACGAAATGACGTTTCTTGTGTAGATAATTTTGTTGAAATTTTTTTTTTTTTTTTAATTGTATTGCTGTAAATAAATACATTCACGTTAGATTTACAAAGTTGGAAGTGAAGGCCTCTTCCGTTCTTGGATATATCCTAATAAACAATAATTTTCTTCTGTCTCCATTTTTCGAGCCTTGAGAGCCTTTCCATACTGTGAGCTCAGTCCAGGGTTTACCTTTTTTATATATGTAATAATCCTTTCCATTTCTCCAGTTTTTACACTATCACGAGCCATCTTCGGTCTCGTAAAATTAAGAATATTCTTAGCGATTTAGAGAAGAAACTAATGTTAGTGCAAATCATTTACATTAAACATTGGTTTAAGAAATTCTTAAGAATTGGTGCGAATAGCGGTTAGTCAATGGTCATCAATCATCCTAGCCACAAGCACTATACTTTAATAATAATTATTATTATTTATTTGCAAGAATATAGTACAAAAAATGTTATGGTGGTACAATCTAAAGTTTGCATATTCTGCCACACATAAAAAAAGAAAGGTAGAATAGTTAGTTACAATTAATTGAGTCAAATCATTATAGTCATTTCTTATATTATTTTATCACAACATCATCACATTATTAAGTTATACATAATACGTTATCAAATTAGTATTAATTATAATGTTTCTCTCACAAATAATCATTAATAGAATAATATTTTTTTTACCAAAGGTCGATTTTTAAAAACTCTAGTATAAAGATCTTTGAATGTTTTTGGTAAATTATTATAAACCATGATTGTCATACAAAAGGTGTTTTTCCAAGTCTACTTTGACAGTGGTCCATTCTCGTTGACTTAAAATATTTATGCTTTTGTAAACGAATAAGGACATTTCAAAAATATACATACTTATATAATCAATATATAAAAATAATCTTTTTTAGCGATGTTTTAGCGCTGCAACTCTTTCCGCAATACACTCACCATGTACACCTGAGCGCAATCATATTACGGCACCGCATCTCCACACGTTGCTAGACGGATTTTTTATATATTTTTTCTAACCTAGGTATAATCCTGTGAGTTCCACACATATAGTTATTCTAACTAAATATGAAATGTCCAACCCTTTATTGTAAACACTATTTGCCAAAAAGAGTCATCAATCAATGGCGTTGCAACCTTCTTAGGTCAGGGCCTCAGATTTCTGTATCTGTTTCATGATCATTTGTTTATCTAATAGGCAAGTTGGTGATCAGCCTTCTGTGTCTGACGCACGCCCTCGACTTTTTTGGGTCTAAGACAAGCTGGTTTCCTCACGATGTTTTTCATCACCGTTCAAAAGAATGTTAAATGCGCATATAGAAAGTCCATTGGTGCACAGCCGGGGATCGAACCTACGATCTCAGGTATGAGAGTCGCACGCTGAAGCCACCAGGCCAACACTGCTCAAACACTATGTGACTCTTTACAATATTAGGCCAAAAAATTCAAAATGAATTATGTTTGAGGCAACCTGTTAATTCGAAACAATAATTTATCGAGAATTGAACCATCTTTTGTGCGTCTCGCATTCCTATAAAAAGAATATTCTACAAATGTTTGTTAGTCAACAAATCTAAAACTTTTATTACCTATGTATTCGCTTATACTCAACAGTTTCACTATAAACCGCAAATTAATCGCGCGACAACCGCTAACCGACGGTTGTTTAATCCCCGCTCTATATTTGAAATATAGTCGGAACTAGGAGTCTAAATTAACGGGACGTTATTAATGGGACGCTCCCGGTTCCTCGATTAAACCCAATCTCCTGTAATCCGTGAGTGTATTTAGGTATTGCATATTAGTTGGAGCTAGGCTATATGATCAGTCATAACTTATGTTTTACGATTTATTTTGATTAATAAAAATACCGCACAAAAAGCGAACGAATCTTTAAAAAAAAATCTTGTCAAATTGATACATGTTCCTTCGGTTTTTGGAAGTAGCTTAAAATTAATTCTGACTGAAATTACACTCGCAAATCCTATACCTAAATGTCAATCCAAAAAATCTCCGTCCGACTTGTTTATACATTGTACGAGTCACATTAAAGACAAGTGCAATAGGATTTGTAACCCCAACGACATCGCCATTATGAATCGCAATGTTTAGCTCGACGTCAAATTAAATTACCAATTTAGTACATTTCCCAGCTGGCAGGGAAGGCACGCACTAATTACCGAAGAGAATTCAATGCAATAAATCACGGACATAATATAACTGCGAGCGGCAGTCGTCGCGTCGTTCAGGAATGCACGCCCCAAATCCAGGGTTGGTTCGAAATTTGAATTTACGTCGCAATGGAACTGGCCGCTAGTGTTCTATTTTTGATTTTCTGATTTAAAAGTTTTTTCTTAGATATACTAGTATAAAAATTAAGGTTTAAGTTTTGAATGTCGTAGTAGGTATACATGGCTGTTAGAATTCTATTTTTGAAAATAAACAGACATTTTTAAATTAATTTAAAACTACATTTAATGGAATTTGAATCGTTGTCGCTATTTGTATTTGCTTAATGTTAGTTTTCCGACTAAAAACTTATTTTTAATTCAATAAAATTGTTTCTACGCAAGACATAATGGCGGCAACAAAACAGCCACCATAAATACTCCGGAAATTGATGTTTCAAAACACAAATATAATTATCGAAACACCCACAATTTAACAACGGGTACCAGCCCCCTGGTCACATTATGAGTATTAATCTTACAGGCACAATAGCCTTTAATCTTGTGGCACGGGTTGATTAATTTACTCACAGAACAATGGGTATTTGGACTCTACCTGCCAACGATTCTAGCTCATGGGTGGTGCTCCAAATGTAGCAGGGCTACTCTGTATAATATATGTAGAATAATTTTCAGGAACTCCTTGCGCAGGTGCTTTCTTGCCCAGAGGAAACCCATGATTTTGATTTAATTTTGATGTAGGTACTTAGTTCTTTTCTATACAATAATAACGAAACCTATTGACTTATTATTGGTTGCTTCAATAAATATTATTATTTTAAAATCCGTAGTATATCTAATATATATTCTCGTGTCACAATGTTCGTTCCCACTCCGAAACGGCTCGACCTATTCTTATGAAATTTTTTATACATACTCACTGAGAGTCTGAGAATCGGACAACATTTTTCATCCCCCTAAATTTTAATTTTTAATTTTTAGAAGAAACTTTTTCTTCTTATTTATTTTTTGAACGACGTTTGCCGGGTCAGCTATTATTATATAAAAGATAAAATTACGACTTTCGAATCCTTTGGCTTTTTTATCTGTAAATTTTTAAAGGCCATTTTGGTAAACAAAATTTACACTCATAAAACGGCTACTAAATAACACATGCGTCACTCGTTTTAGACATGAAAGTTTCCCTTCGAGTCAATTGCGTAGTATCAGAACTCGATTTAAAATTCAATTTGAAATTGGAACACCAATTAATGCTACCATTGAACACTTGTTCATCAGTTGTTATCCCTACTTTGTTTCCCTCAACGCGACCTAATCCCGGGTTTGTATCGGGATAATCCTGGATCAGGAATCATGACACTATTGTTGTAAGTGTGAAACCGACGCAAATAGGCCTACGGCTTTACTCACCCTTAGTGATACACCTAAATATGTTTAAACGCTGAATTCTACCTTATCATTATGGAATTAAGATTCATTTTCCAAACCGAGTCACTTGCAATGGCACTCCAATTGTACGGTAGATAGTAGTTGCTATGTGAGTTCTTATTATAATAAAATAAGGTTCAAAATTTATTGACATTTGAGCGTTACAAAAACAATTGTGCTCTTTTAGTGAATTTTTATTTGTGTAAGGTCATTGTGCGTTATTAACGAGATTATATTCATATTGGGGCAGTACAAATATTGGCGTAACATGTTAAATTGAACGTACAATTATAAACAGTAATTTATTAAGAAGAAACAAAAATATTCACCTGTTTCATAGAAACAAAAAGTTAAAATATAAAGTATTTCATTCATCCTAGAACAATTTCACATGACAGTAGAACGGTAGAATTGTTTTAATTTCTTCTTAAATGCCGCAGTCTAGTCTAGTGAAAGTCTAGAATAGTGTGTAACTAAGTAATAAAGTTCACAAAGAAACCTTCTTATGAATAACAATCTAGCTTATACAATAGTTATAGTAGTGTTGGACTGGTGGCTTCAGAATGCGACTCTCATCCCTGAGATCGTAGGTTCGATATCCGGCTCTGCACAGGTGGTCTTTCTGTGCGCATTTAACATTCGCTCCAACGGTGACGGAAAACATCGTGAGGAAACCGAAACCTTAGACCCAAAATGTCGACGGCGTGTGTCAGGAACAGGAGACTGATCAATGTCTATTAGATTGACAAATGATCATAAAACAGATATAGAAATCTGAGGCCCAGACCTAAAAAGGTTGTAGAGCCACGGATTGTTATTGATATACAATAGTTATGGCAATAAGTAAATTGCTGACTTAATTTCCTACAATACTGTGTTTTGGAACAACGATCGTGTGTCGGTATCTGTGACACACGATCTTGCAGTTCACTACTTTCACTAACTCAAAAGTTCACTTCAGGCGTTTTTTTTTCGTCTTATGAAGAAGTTGGAATGCATCATTTAAATGATAATGTAGTCTGTTTAAGCTAAAGGTTTAGAATACTAAAAAATCAATCGCAACTTCTTGTCTCTTCTTCAGTCTTGGAGAAAAACGTGCACATTTTTAATCGAATTTAAAACCCGAAGCATACAAATCGATGCATGTTGCTTTTTGCTCAAACCTTTTAATAATATACATAATTAATGTATAGAACTATTTTTGGTAAGCGGAAGATCCTGCACCACTACGAGAACGAAATAAAGTGAGACCTACTTTCTCTCATACTCCTCGTATGAGGCAAATCGCGAGCACATTAAGACCACATTGTCTGTTTTAGAGGCTCTCGTTATCCTTATATCAGGACCTCATAGTACGGGTAGTTTATCTAGTTGTCTCTTTCTAACACCCAAACTTAATATATTTCTCTTTATTTACAATCATTATGTATATTTATCATCAGCATTTACATAGTTTTGTAAACATAATTCACGTATTTTTTAAAATATGCATAGCAAGTCACAATATTGAATAAAGTTCTATATTTAAATTGCAAGCCGTAAGCAATAATTACGGATGTCAGCATATAGAAAAACTTTTTGAATATAAAACACGGGCGTGCCTTGCGCGTCCCAATATGTTATTGACGACCATATATGCATGCTTCAGTAAAATAGGTATTGGAGTGAAGATATGCAAACATGTAATAAAGTGAGGCATAGTCCGAACGTCTAACATAAACATAGTAGTCACCTTTACGAGACTTCAGTCAAATACTTACGTCATACGATTATTTTGCTACATTAACGATAAGTAATATGTATCTTGAATTATTTCTTAATTAACTCCTGTGAAAACCTTGTTAGTAAATCATTTTAAAAAACTAGAGTTTTTAAGATAATGAAGACACGCGAGTGATTAACAGTATTTTACAATTATTGAAGTTTAAGTTATAAGTAAAATACTTAAACGCGTTTTGTTCTGTATTATATATTTCTTATTTATAGCCAACATATTATGTTGTCCTGCACACTCATTTTAAATACATAAAAGTCAAACTGTAACAAAATCTATTTGTAAATTTAAACATTCTCTAATGCACTTGAACACACAAAAACGATACAATCGTTTAGGAGGAGTTTAATTACATACACAAGCACATAATATTTGCTTAAATAAGATACAAAGTACCCTTTCCCTTGAGTAAACGTTAAAAAATCTTATTTTTGTATTGCTTTAACTCTTATGTCGTATTATAAATCGTGTCGTAAGCGGGTTATATAAAACAGCTCCTATACGCGATAACCGTTCGATAATTATCGTCTATACATTGACGACACCCTCGAGTGTCGTACGACATGCATACGAATTTAATACACATGTAAATTTGGTTTTATTTTCCCGAACGAAACGACGACCATTACTAGAATTGCCATTTGATGTCTCAAGTTAGGCGGAAATGGTTATTGGAAAATTTATTTCACTACTTATAGTCTCTGGTAAGTGAATATTTTTTAAAGAGGGAAATAACTTTTCAACTAACATGAAAGACGGTCAATTAATTCTAGTACAATGTAACATAGAGATTTGATCTTGAATATAGTTTTTGAGAGACTTTCACAGAAACTAAAATCCACCACAAAAATATCAAAAGTAACATTGAACTAATTAAGTTATGCATGATTTGATCTTGGAACATGGTACTCAATTCAAATAAAATCTGGTTCATCAAAAGCGCACATAGAAAGTCTATTGGTGTACAGCCGGGCATCAAACCTACGATCTCAGGGAGTCGCTGAAGCCAACACCGCCGATTTTAATCCCTAAACCTACAAGAAACATTAAAAATAGACCTAAGATTTATCTATTGTAAGTTGTCTTTATTTTCTGTGCTTCGTCTGCTTACATCCATCTCGTACAAGTCTAACGAAGATTCACTGGTAATTATCCTTTTGGTACATTGATTTGTTGCCTGTTACATTATCCTTGGATTTACGATTTAAACAAAATGCCTGTGGTTTTTTTCTTAGCCAATACTATGATTGGACCTATGGTTTCTTGGTGCTGCTAGGGTATATCTATATCGCTTCGCTAGTACACGTTTTTATTAACTTGTATTTGAAAATGATGGGTATTTCTTATGCAATATTGCTCATTGTTTTTGGATGGGAATTATAAATAAATTTCACACAACGCCACAAATAAGAATAATTTATAATCATTATATCAAAAATTGATTAACATCTTTTACTTTTACCATATATAATGCAATTCTCCATCACTGTAACCTTTTTACAATTCAAACAATCTACTTCTAAAGTTAATAATAAGCTAGGCATAACTTCTATCAACAAAATTCTTACCACAATTTACCTCACTTCATTTACTAAAGTCAAACAACAATGTACGAAAATTATTCTTTATCCTGCACTCCGTATTAACATTACATTGTAACAGGATTTAATCTATTTATATAGTATACAATTTTGTTACCATGGTTACATAGAAAAGCGATTGTAACCATAAGAAAGACAGTACTATTACTATTCGACGTTATAACAACACTGCATGTCTAAATCATTTATAAAATGATAAGAAATCACAATAACGAACATTGCATGTACAAAGGCGATTGCGTTTGATCCCACAGGAGGTACTTATCAATTATTCCAGCTAACTGCCTGACTCCACACGGAAACTTACCGTCGCTATATGTTTCAATTTGCACTCGATAATGGGGCATTAAGTTAATTATGCATTTATCTAACTTCAAGACGGAGTTAATAGTTCTATATCATTTATCAAGAGAACTTTGTCTGAACCGCTAAATTAAATTCGACATAACAATTTTGAAAAGTAGAAATGTCGTGTGTTTTATTATGCTTAACCTTTTATCCTCGATTTTGGGATATATAAAATTTTATGTGCCAAATAAAAAAATAACCCGTCCAGATATATCACAGTACGAAGCTATAAAAGTGCGACACGGAATATGAAATAGGCCAGGGTATGATTGATTTGTACATGATGTCGTATAAAATATGGATGGGGTTTCATAAAAGTGTCTTGAATTTGACCATTGAGGCACAGCATAATTCCGCACCACCTTGATTCTCAGGGGTAAATATCCTTTCAAGGTATTGAATTTTTTACCGATTCTAAAGTTGTTTGGCAAATATGTTAAGGATAACGTGGGTCCATGACAATTGGTCTATAAGGGTTGAATATATAATGTGCTATGAAAATATAATGTTTGTTACAAAAGATGGTCTCGCGAAAAATCGCGCAAATATTCATTGTTCGGAATGTAATTATTAAACAAAATTATTATTTACGTCAATTTGTAATGTTTTGAATGATTTTGTACAGTCTGAGTGCTTCCAAGATTATCTATAATATAAAAATTAATCGCAAAATGTGTTGGTAAGCGCATAACTCAACAACGCCTCGACCAATTTGGCCAATTCTTTTTTATAATATTGCCTTTAATAAAATTACATTTAATAAAATAAAAAAAATTGAGTGAAAAAGTTTTCTATATTCCCATACAAATTATTCGTAATAATACTTAAAAGTCAATTTGAACTTTAATACCATAGCATAAAGTTCAAGTGTTAGTGGAGGGGTTCCGGGAAGGTAAATTTTAATTTTTTGAGATAATGTATTTGTTGTCTTATCAACTTTTTTTTAAATCTTACTAGCCAGACCAGTGTCCCGAATAGCAGAATAAGTATTAAAAAAAAATAAAGAATCGACTGTTAGGCGGTACGATGTTCGCCAGGCCAGCTAGTTAATAATAAATATGTTTAATTGTGGCTGCGTAGTAAAATATTTAGCTTTGTTCATAACTAAAGTTTTTTTACACCAGTTGGTAAATACAAGAAAGAAAAATGAAACAACAGATATATATTTCCAATCAATGACCTACTACGGGGTACCAATTCATTACATCAAATACTTCATTCAATAAAGCCATATCATAAAAGCTCATAATCTTCAGCAAATTGATTCCCATTTCATATTAGAATACTTTTGACGCATGTTATAGGGGATAAAATTTATCATCGTATCGCTTAGTATCAAATTGCCAGTCGTAAATGTACTAAGGTTTGTCATATTTATGACATATAAAACTGTATGTGATCGTATTTTTACTATAGTAATCACTTTATATATGCATATTAATAAAAGGATACCTAGAACGAAATAGGAACATTTTTGCGTTTGGTAAAAAACTGATTAAATCTTTTAATATGTGATTGTGTGATTCGGCCTATTCAATAGTTAAAGAAATAAAACCACACAGATGTTGACAGATTTAGAGTTAAGCAAAATGCAGCCTAGCCTGTCCTTGTAACAATATAGCTGAAGAGACGGTATCCGTAATAGACAGGTCCTTACTAACTGTCCTATTTTTTTAAATTAACGAAACAAGACAAACTTCTACGAAATAGCTTAGAACCAAAGCTAAAAGACACCTTTCTAAAATTTTCTGTAAATATAATAGAAATAGTTGTAGGTAGGTACAGAAAAAAATACAATTCAGTGGCGCACAGACCTTTTTAGGTCTGTATCTGTTTTCATTTGATCATTTGTCAATCTAGTAGGCGCACATAGACAGAAAGTCTATTGGTATATATATATAAATAATACTATGAAAATATTTAAAAGAATATTGTAAGAAATAAATTATTATTATTAAACTTCTTCACGGGATAAATGTATGTATATTGTATACATTACGTGTTAACCCGTGTAACTAAGACCAATATTAAACCTACACTATACCACTATATAAAGCCTCTATGTACACCTAACATCCCTCTTTCAACGTCTTGATTTACATCAGTCACGTCGATTCGAGTATTACTTAATCTCAATTGAAATTCAAAAGACATCGCAACGAATCAATTACGGCGGAGTATTGAATACCCTCTTGATAGAAATGTTGAATTTGCGTGAATTGGAATGCGCCAATACGCGTACTTGTCTTGAATAAAACCTCTTTGAATTTATGTGTGACAGCTGTCAGTACAAATATTTAACTTGAACTTTTTGATTTTAATGTGTATTAGTGAGTTAGATAAACTTTTATGGTTGACGTTCAAAATTGGATAGGCTTTTGAAAGAACTATTGCTAAAACTTATTGGAAATCATTGAGCTTAAAGTTCTTGGAAGGACCTTGACTGGTAATTTTTTTTATAGTATAGGGGGTAATCGAGCCTACGGGTTTCCCAAAAAAGGCAGTCATCGCAGCCCATCGACACTCTTTGTAGTGGGTGCGTTTCCGACCTTTGAGGAAAGGAGTATACTCTTCCTTTAAACAATTGGAGGTCGTATCTCCCAGGGATCGATTCCACAGTTCGCAAAAAAAATGTCTTCCAGCCATCAAGGATGTATGTATGTACGACCCATTGACTTTTACATAGAAACAATAATCCATCAGTGCACAGCCGATGTCCAAACGCACGATCTTAGAGTTGAATAGCACTTTTAAACCAACCAACCAAACACTAATACTGGTTATGTATACATTTTAAAATATAAATAAAAATGGCGCACCTAGCAGCCTGGAAATGATGTTGATTTAACACGTAGCAGCGGAGTGCTATTATGTAAATATCGAGATTACGATGTCTCGGCAACGGGATATTTTAATGGCTTCGGCTCCTTGATGCGATTGGACCGGGCGCGTAACTCAATACGCATCTTGGACGCCCTGAGAGAACGCTAGTGGTGTTCGTTTATCGTTATACCCAACGTAGGTGTGCAAAACTCAGTAAAAAACATACTTTCTTTATATACTTAATGTGACACAAAATTTAATTAATAAACCTATATATGTCATAAAGTTACGAAATATCGCTATTTTTTTTAAATATTATTTGTCGCTAATGTCAGTAAGGTCAGTCTAGTTACTTGTATAGTATAGTAGCTATTGATTAGTTTCACAATTCGTCTGTTAACCGTGATAACTACGTATATTGGCTTAGCAAAACAGCAAATTAGGATTTTAAATAGAATTTATTTATATTATCAAGCCGTTTTGCCGAAGGGGTAGGCAGTCCTGACATGCCTCTCTCGCTTCAGCCACTTTAATGAGAGTCACCATGCATGCTAGTCGGTTATGGGTACTTTTAACTTTAGCTCTAGTCCTCAGTTACCTCCTGGATTTGGTCCATGTATGTACGACAAGGCCTATCCAACCCGATATCACCATCTACGGTTGGCTTGTATACAGCCTACCTACTTATTAACAGCTTCTCATTCATCCATTCTACATGGACTAACATTCCCTTCCGTATCCTGGTCACTGCAATTACATTCACCCGAGAATGAATACAGGAATGCGAGGCTGGGGCTAAACAACGTACAAAAATCCTCGGAACAGTGAAGTCGCTCCGTGAAGCCTGCCCAGGAGACTTCTGTGCTTCTGGAAGGAGCTAGGCCGGCTTAGTTAGCCAGGTCTTTACGCACAACGGAAATTATGGGTCTATGTGCGGAAAATGAGTCCACCAACCATAACCATAACCATCCTGGTCACTGCGTCCTCTTTTAACCCACACTGCTCGGTGTTCACGTATCTCACTATTACTTATACTATCACGTAATGCTACACCACATATACTTCTTAACGTTATCATTTCCACATAAATTATATTACACACACAATTGTAAGTTTTAGAGTCTGTTTCACAATGTATGCATAAAGTACCAAATAGCTATGCAACACATAAATTATTTGGAAGATAAATTGTGCTATTTGACACTTCATCGGACTCATAACTTATGGACTTTAAGTGACGCTATTTGACAATCGTGAAACGCAACAATAGTGTTTATCCTACCAATAAGTAATAAATAGCTAATTTGGAACTTATGTAGAACTTATCCGTACATTGTGAAACAGACCCTTAATATTATTTATGTGTATGTGTGTGTGTGATTTATAATAAGTGTACAAATGGTTTTAGGTATAATATAAAAATTCAGCAGCACTATACACGTTTAGCATGATTGCATCATTTATATCGAAGTGCAAAGTGTTTTAGTTCCACCGAGATTTGAACTCAGAAATATCGATAAAAAGTAACATCACTACACTCTCGAAAACTCTAAACGGATTCACCGTCTCAACTTAGCGACAGTTTTAAAGTAACTCCTCCCCTAACTCGATTCTGATGCTGGAATGGTTCTATCTTTATGTAAATGTCGCCAAGATAAGTTTTCCAAATGTAAATTACTTTGTCTTCGTATTCGTGTATCGATAGGGGTAGCTCGGGAATTTCATTTTACTCCGCGTGACGCGCTTTTTAATGCGATCTGTTTGGAATATTTACGAATGGGTTCGTGTGAGCTTCTTTGAAGCTTTTGTACACGTAAAGTCAAAGCCCAATTTTCGATTACTTTAAAGTTCCTGACTTTGACTGACTCTTCTTATTCTCATTTTTACTTTTGAAGTGATAACGTCTTTAAAATCGTTTTAGTCGGGTGACATGTTCAGAAACTTGTGTCACACCAAAACCTCACGAGCGCGATCGCAGGTATAACGAGAGAGAGACGGACCGATCTCCCGTCTCTCTCACTCTAGCGGCATACAAACGAATGGAGATTTGTATGAATGTATGTATGAAGAAAAATGTATATCATAGTCGAATAAGTAAACTGGTCATTTTACACTCGAAATTTATCATCAAAAGTGTGAATAAAACGATAGATGTAATTTAAAATTTGAAAAAATTGTTATCTTCATTAATTCCTTACTTCCCAAAAACTTATATCACCAATAAGACGTTATCACGTAAACATCTCGATCGTAAACCTACTTTACAAACAACCAATATTTTTTTTTTTATAGTTTTACGAAGTTACAGTACCAATTTTCTATTCATTGATAATACATTAAATATGCCATTAGTAATACGTAATATTATTTTTTTAGATAGCAGAGCTTACTTGTGCTTTTCTAACGAGAAAGTAACGCAGTACTGTGAGGGGATGCTGCCATTATAATAGGACACTGCCGCAGGAACCAAACTTTTTATAATATTTTTTATTTATTATTATTACTATGTTAAGGTTTTAATAAATTACATAACAATATCAATATTTTTTTCTAGTTCTAAATTAAAAACTAATGAACTAAAATAAATACAAGGAAACCAAACTAAAACATAGGTACTAAGTAAGTAGTTTGTAAAACCTAGAACCTTCCTTTCACTTCAACCCAAGTGCACTCATATTTGGCAAAAGATCACGTCGCCAAGCTTTTACCGTGTACAAATGGGTGCAGGCATTTCTATGTACCAATCTTACCTATATACCCTAATTCCCGCCTTATAACTTAGCAATAAAGCCTATATTCCGATAGAGACAAGCGAACCTCTGCTAAGAAGACACGGATGTTATTTTGAGTGGAATAAGAATTTCTATAACATTGTAATGTTTGGAAATTTTTACTCGCTACAATTGATTTTAGACTTTATCATATCTATTTACAGTTGATTTTCCCTTGTAGCATTTAAAGTACCAAAATTGGCGACAGGGTGAACTCTGAATAAATTTGACGGCGCCACAAACGTTGTGGAAGGGTTCGTATTGGAAAGTGATAGTGCGTTGAAATTGGTCGCGACTGCTAGATTAAAGCATTCAAATCGAATTGAGTTTCGTATGATTGTATGGGTTTGATGTATTGGGTTTTTTCCGTCACACTTATTATTGCCTTGAATTATTTCTTAACCTGCGTTTTATGATGCTCCATCTGCCTCTTTATTATTATAAGACTTGAACAAATACAAAGATATATTCTACTACATGGTTTTTTAATTACAGAACTGGGAACCACAGTTTTTGACTGTATGTTAATTATTTATTGTTTTATAGCATAGGGCATTTTTAATATAGGCCTAATTGAAATAAATGATTTGATTTTGGACAGACGTTTGTCCACAATTCGACCTTATGTTAAGTGAAATGTGGCCTTTTGGAAGGCAAGCCTGTCCAGGAGATGCCTATTTAACCGCCGCTTAAATTAACCATATTATGCTGTCTAGTGTCTAGGGAAGATAGTATGTGGCAACGACTTCCACTACTTTTCTGTTTTCATAAGAACCCATGTCAACAACGAGGAGGAGAAACTCTAGCGTGCTTCTACCTTCCTCATCATTGTGTTCTTCATCATAATGATCATCCACTTAATCCAGCAGCGCATTTTTTATAGAACAAGGGCTGAACTGGCAGGAGGCTCATCTGAAGTCAATTGATACCGCCGCTAGATATTCTCAATATATGAGGGCTCGCGAGTGCGTTACCGGCCTTTAACTTCGGTACGCTCTTTTATTAAAGGTATTTTATTAAAACAAATTTCAAATAATAAATATGTAGTTATCAATCCTGTATTTATCTCGATAGTGGTACATATTATGATAGATGAATTTAAAAAAACAACACAATCAGCCATATATTATAAACTAGTGTGCAAATGTCTAATCATAGTTAAAAACAATTGTATTTATTATTCATCTTCAATATTAGTTCAAAACTTATAGTTTAAGAACTCTGTCATATTATAGAAGCACAGTGTCTTTGAAAGTCACCTTCTCCTTCAAAGCAGTATTAATTGCCTATTGTGGCCCAAAAAGGTTCCACCGAGACTTGAACTCGGATAGCTGGATTCAAAGTCCAGAGTGCTAACCAGTAGGTACACCATGGAACCTAATATGATGACTAATAAAAAGAAAGTATACCAATGTATTTGTCTGTTTCATTATTGTATGTACAACTGTTCAAACTTACAATATTTAAATTTTGTTAGTTCCAATTCGATTTCTATTATTTTAAACGCATGATTAATAAGTGATTTATATGATAGTTTGAATTAAATTATATATTTTTATTGAATTTACTATAATGTTTGTTATGGAAGAGCTGGGAACCCTGATACAGTATTATTCCCAGGGTTCCCAAATCTTATACATTATAATATATTGTTGTTAAATGAATTTAATGAATGAATATGTAGATATACCAGACTAGAGAAGTTAATCAAAACGTAAAAATTCAACATCACCTTTCCGACTATTAATAAGTGACGACTCTAATGATGTAAAATGATGAACATAAAGCCCAGACAGATTTTCTGAAATTCATTTGAAAATGGTCTACCATTTATTAATTTCATCACATTTATAATAATTGTCTGATATTAAAAAAAAACTAAAAATTTTGTCCTAAAAACCTAGCAAATGAGGGCGCTTGCGCAATTTCCGGCGGTGCCACAGATTATATGTATGTACAATGATTCGTGGAACCTGTTTGGTATAACCAAACAATAAAATTTATCTTTCAATTGGTGAGTTTCTTGGACTTTATTTACCAAGTATTGTAATGTAGTTCAATGTATGTAAATCGGTAGAGCCGTTTTGTATTTACAACATTGCTTGAACCTTTTATAAACTACGCAAAAAAATATATATTATTTTTTTTTCCGTAATCCAAATTTACTTCGAAGTTCGAAATTTGAATTTGACGATAATATATGAAATAATGCAAATTTTTTCTCCGTCCGTAAATCTCTTGGATTTATTACTTTCTATTTATAAGTCATCGGTTCCATGGTGTAATGGTTAGCACTCTGGACTTTGAATCCAGCGATCCGAGTTCAAATCTCGGTGGAACCTGATTTTTGAAATATATATGTTCATATGATGCATGTAATCCAGTTTATACATAATCAATTTGAAGTGAAATATTTTTTCTGTGATTATTTTTTTTTATTATAACTTGTATGTTTTACTAATATTTATATATTATTGATGAGTAAAACAATTTTATGTCTTTGCTTTGAAGTACATTTATTGTATATCTAGGTATATTATACCTATTATATTCATCCTGCAGAAGAGAGCTATTCGTGCAAACCAAACAAACGCAGGCTGCAATTTCCCCGTACTAGACTATCTAAAGTTAGTAATTATTTTTTGGAAAAAGGGATACTCTTCTTTAATAAAATCCCAGAGACTCTTTTCTCTCTGCCTTTTAATAAATTTAAGAAATGTATTAAAGAAAAGCTGTGTAAAAAGGCTTACTATAAAGTTAAGGATTATCTAGTTGATAAAAGGGCCTGGGACTAGTGCTAGACAGGTTACTTCTAATTATTTTGCGATATTTGTTTTAAAATAAGTGTTGTTTGATGATTTGCTATATTAAAACAGTACCGAGATCTTTTACGCCGGCTTCTTCTATCGTCTACACCCTCTGTCTTCTTTGCCGATGAGTAGGGATGCCTACAAAGTACAATTTCGAATATTATGACGTGGAATAAGTGATACATGTATCTTATGTTCCATAATAAACATATATAAATGTTATGTTGGTTTGTGAAAACCAAATTGTGTGACTTCATAAACTCAAACAGTTCTGCACTGATCGAGCTGAAATTTTATCATGATATATAATCCGCATCAATAAATGTTTTTATCTATTTTTGGCATCAGTCACATAACCGCGACCGCGAAAAAACAGTTTTTTAACGATCAGCTGTGTACCTGTGACCACGCCATCTGCCGGAAGCGAGGAAAACACTCGCTGACAACCAATAGACAATAATAGTAATGGCGCAGTAACATGAGAAAATATTAATCAGCCAAAACTCCGCAACGGCACGCGACTTACAGTTAAGAAATTAATGAATAACGTAGTGGAAGATTTTAACGGGACCTTTCGAAGGTGAAGATGTCTTCTTTCTCGAATACCCATGATCCCGACCGACACACCATTTCAATTTAAAAGATTGCAATTCCCAATTCGATTGACATCACAATAAATAAAGCTCAAGGTCAATCTTTAGAATTGTTTTTATTTAGATGCGGATTGCTTTTCACATGGACAACTGTATGTTGCGTGTTCCCAAGTCGGCAAACCAGATAGTCTTTATATCTACGCAGACAGTGGAAAAACAAAAAATATTGTATATCCACAAGTATTGCAAAATTAAACTTTTATGAAGTCATTTCTCAACCATTCAATCACAATTTCAAAAAATCACAGCTAAGCGTGGCAGGGTACAGCTAGTATTACATATATTATATGTTTTGAAAATAAATATATAAATAGAATATTCGCAACTAAATAAGTCTCAATAGTGATAGTATTATCGTCAAATCACACGTAGTCACAAAATTAAACAATTATGAAAAAATAATTGTAAACGCATAAAATATAAAATCAGTGTACTAAACTAAAACAAAAAAAATTGCTATTTGAAAAAAAAAAAGCAGGTTCCACCGAGATTTGAACTCGGATCGCTGGATTCAAAGTCCAGAGTGCTAACCATTACACCATGGAACCGTGTGAGTGTAATACAAATTTAAAGTAACATTGCTATTCACACATGACGTTATCAGGTCATGAACCCAAGGCTAGTGAAAGGAAGACGTATCTAATGTTAATATGTTATAAACGAGAAATATCAACAACTTTTGTTCTTCGTTGCTTTACATAATTTTTGAATAATATTTTTGATACGTACGATAGCTGTATTTTACAAATTATTAAATACTAACGATAAAAAATAAAACGTCTGCGACAAAATTTTTTATTTAAAATTAGTTACCGCTATGTGGAACCTGTATAGGTAGACCTGTGACCACCTAGGGTGTTGAAACATTTTTCCAGAGTGTTACGTCATCGGATCATCTCAAATATCTCTGCTTATCCTACAAAAATGTGTGTTGGCTATTGTCTAAAACTAAATACTTAGTAAAGAAGCTAAAGAATGATTCATAGCAAGTAAATTTCTGACACATAGAAGGTTATTTAAGTACGAAGTTAATAATGAGATGTTTCCTTAAAATTTGCCTTGGCGTACACTGGTTGCAATATTAAAAATATCGATTACATATTTCTTTTCTATGTATAGCGGAAACGTCATGTACACACGTCTTAAATACAAAAAAATACTAATTGTAAATCCATTCTCGGATCTACTTAAACAAACAATTTTTTTTATCAAATTCTGTCCAGCCATTTACAAGTTTAATTACAATCTCACGCTTAGAAAATTTATGAAGATTTTTTCTTAATATTGGATTTTTGACAATTATCCAACAATATTTTGTCTAAGTTGATTTATGAGTTTTAAATCAGTTTAAATAGGTTCCTAAATTCCTATTTACTCCTGTAAAATGTTGCAATTTTCATAGTTTTACACTCTCAATGCCAGAAGTCTCGCCTGTGTTGTCTTTAAAGAATTGGTACACTCTTTCCTTGAAGGCCCCTAAGTCGATTTGGTTCGGAAATACTTGTGGGTAGGGTTCCACATAGCGGTAATGCGCTCAAAACGCTCAGTTGTGAGAACAATCTTACTAATTATGGTAATAATTTACAAATTTGGTTGAACAAATCGGGAAATATTGGTTCCAGTAGAAAAATTGTGGTGGATTGTAATCACAAGTCCGCCGCGGACACGCGAAGCGGAAGACGTCTGGAAGTGACGGCTAAAACTGCGGGCACACAAAGAGAACAGCAAAAAATAATTAAAAAAACCGAAATCCAGTAAATCTCAATCTCTAGAGGCCACGCAATCATCGTGTGCTCAATTATTCACAATACTGATTGTGTCCGAGACGCACGTGGAAGCCCCTGCATTATATATGAGTGGCCATCCCGATGTCGCCAGGGATGGACTATATCCCTAATATTACTTGTACTGCGTGAAACATCCGTACTTGCGTGTGTATTGTCACAGTTTGAGTTTCTGCCGCAATAAAACAATTGACTATCAGGATACTTGACTATCAATTATTCTAGACTAGGCATAAAGAATAACTGGAGTACCTGATGTCATACATTATAATAAATAATACAAAAATTGCCTGTATGTATTAGAGTACTACATAATCAGAATAACATTAAGTCATTATGTGTAACATTAGTACACGACCTCTGACGGAGTGAAGGCATTCTTCAAATTCTTTCACTTGTCACTCATCCTAGCCACCATTTTACAATCCTTCCCCGCTATCCCTTTTCTTCCATCTGCCATAAATTATTTACTTTCATCATAAAACCTTTTATTCAGATAATATAGTACTAACAATATTAGCTCTTATTCTAATGATATTATATCTAGTACCTGCTCCTCATCCGCTTCACAAATGGAAATTCTTCCCCCACTCTTCTCTATTCACTTTTAGATAAACTATTTACATTTATTAATTATAATACATATAACATAAAGGTTACTCAATACGAATAAATTCGGTGAATACGGCGAATAATATGGTAAGGGCTCTGTATCCACAGAACTTATAAAAAAACCGGTTTGAATGTCTGTTTTGTTTTGACTATAAACACAGTTATTATAGTTACTACAAGTTGAGGTTGAACAACAAGTCAAGAAGAAATTATTGGCGTGAAGATATAACAAGTAATTAATATTAACCATATCCTCTCATGTTACACAACTGTGTCAATATGAAATTGGACAAGTTTTGGTTTAATACTTTTACTTGACTCTATCAGCGGTTCCATGGTGTAATGGTTAGCACTCTGGACTTTGAATCCAGCGATCCGAGTTCAAATCTCGGTGGAACCTATATTTTAAATATTTTAAAATTAATTTAATAGTGATCCTATAAGAGATTAATGCAATACACAAGATAATTTTATTTTTGTTGTGAATTCGTCCCTGTGATGCGTGATAACAGGCGTTTAGCGTGAAGGCCCAAGAGACAAAAGGTCCAGCTTTATTTCCAAATCTATTTTTGTGTCTTACACAGAGAAGCTGTAATCAAATAGTTTACTATGTGATAGAATATTATATGAGAGAGGCTTTGCACTATAAAATCTTTAGTCTCTTCGTGACTCATGTATTGGCCCAAAAAGAAATTCTTTTGTGTGTTCATAAACACATTTCTATAATCTTCGAAATATATATTTTACTAGCTGCCCCCGCAAACTTCGTTTCTCCTTAATATGATTTTACTTAGCCTACCTTTTTAGTACATACCAACATTTCTCAGTTCTCTATATAAACCTCAGAGTTCAAGTCGTGACATATTAATTAACAAATAAAAAGCAGGAGTTAGTGATATATGACTGAAAATGTAGGGTTGTATTTTTTATTGCCTCATAATAAAAAATATCCAAAAATATTTTTTTTTGGTATGGACACCCCTTATCACTTAAGGGTTTAAAATATACACTCACGAATTCTCAGACTAACTGAATATGCATAATTTTTTTTTGTGTATTCATTCTTTATTCATTACTTATCTTTTCTGTTTCATATATATTGTTTATTTATGTAAACTGTTTTGGCTTTGTATATTATCTAACTGTTCAGTTCATAATATGTATGTTAACTGTAAGATTACTTATAAATAAATAATTTTCCTCCACCAATTTCGGTCTTGCGTTTCTTTACAGAGCGTGTGTGTCTGTGTATAGTTTTGAGGACGACGAGTCTTTAAATTGTTCAGCCCATCTCGTTGGCGCACCTCCACGCGATCTCTTGCCTTCAGTGTTGCCAATCAAGATTAGCTTCCCTATATTTTATAAGAAGCTGGGAGCTGGGTAAGGATCGATAGTGCGTTTAGAGGTCCACGGTATTCTTAACATCCGCCTCCAGCACCACATTTCAAAAGCGTCAATCCTTTATCTGTCTCGGGCTAAGATTGTCCACGTTTCTGCTCCATACAGGAAGATAGAAAATCAAGGGCACCGATCAGTCTGATTTTGGTCTTGAAACCAATTGCTCTCCTCTTCCATATGTTGCTTAAACGTGTGACGTGCCAGCATCTATAGCTACTCTAAACCTCCATTAATGTCGGGATAGTTCTTTCGCAATAGCAGATCGCTAGTTAGGTAAAATAGCATTAACTAAACGTATAATTTGTGTTCATATTCCACAAACTAAGCCCAGTACATGAATTTAATCCATTTATTTATTTACACATAGAACTTATACGTTATTAATTAACAACAAATTCTTCAAGAAAATATGACATAACAATTTTTACACAGATACACATACACATCAATTATATTAACATAAGCAAGCTAGAAAGGGAAAGCATTAAACAAGCAACCACAAAAAAAAATTACAACAGACAACATAAGTTTGGCTTAAAGAAAGTGTAAGTTCAATCTAAGCGTTATACAGCTAAAACTTGTACCCTTTGAAGATTCAGGATTCTTAGCGCTAAGTGTCACCCCCGCATGTCAAAATGTGTTAAGACATTTAGGACAGATTTTAAAATATGTTGGTGACCTTCATTATATGTTCAGTGGTCGTTTTTGGGGTTTCCTTTAATAAAACATCAGAGATTACAAAAGCTCTTAATTTTAATTCTAAAACGAATAAATGCAACTTTGTTATTAAAGTGCCTGCATCGATATCATGTTGATAAACGAGCTTTACCCATTAGATTAATGAAAAATCCATCATCACTTAGTAAACAGTATTGAACGTTGACAAACAGCGCGATTGGGTGATTGCTTTTTAAAATAATTGCTAATAATTTCAGAATATCTGTCGTTAATTGTGTGTACTCAAAAAAACGTGTACTGCAATACAATATTCATTCCTATATCCCCTAGGTGGTGAAACAGAGGGTGTTCACAATGCATCGCCATGGCGTTCTTTCTTGAGCCAAAAACTTGACTTTAGACCGTGTTAAGCCAAAGGCTCGTATGTAGCCCAAAGCTGAGCGTCGTCACGATTCTTTAGCGTTTACTTTTCCTTAGTCCTATCTAGTGCCTATTTGGGGATGTCATTGGACTCCTGTAGGAGAGTCTGTACGATACATCTCCACTTGCGTAGTAAGATCTGCTAGTCGATCTATAGATCCCATCGATCCTAGCACAGTTCTTGCTCATTAGAAATATCCTTGGCCAGATTACCAGGATCCGAATCAGTTTAATAAAGATCTAGATGCGTTGAGTGGTGGCTTTTGTGGCAAAACAGTACTTTCTACCAGGCGTCAACTTAAATCTTCTGTTCATTTGACCCCCATGGCCCAAGAGTCTCTACTCCAAAGCGAACACAATCGAAGTTGGAGTTTCTTTGGATTTATTAATATTTTAGAATATATTTCACCAAGAAAAATTGATGTCGTCGTAAAGTATGGAAATATAAAAATAATGCCACAAAAATACTTAAAAATGTAGGTACTTACCAAACCGAATATTATTAAGTTTTATTATTACTTGAAATAATAAAAATCTACTCGTGGTTCCGATTTCTACACTAGTACTAGACAATACTTTATTATCAGTGAAACAAAATTAAATAGCGCCGTAATACATTAATACAGTATTAGTCCAAACTGTACCAAAACTTTGTAATAATTAATCGATTACCGACTCGATACAATATTCGATTAATATTCATCGCCCCAAGCAACTTGAGACGTACTCGCAAATCGCTTTACGCTCCCGAATCGAATTATGATGAACTGAAGTCTATTATCATAATACCGATTAAGTATTGAGTGAATTTTGTTCTCAATATCAAGATACTTTGAAAATGTCTCATGTCATCTAACACCATACTTAGAGTCGTCTATTAAATTCTAATGTGTGAATTGTTCTTTTATGTAGAACTGTGCAGACGTTTGCATACAATTCCTCATGGTGTTAAGTGAGATGCCTATAAGAGGTCACGTCTATGTAGCTGCCGCTTGGTTACACCCATGTTATACTCTTTAGGGAAGATTGAATGGGGCAAAGAGACTCCTTCGTTTTCACGAAACATGACCATCCAAATCGTGTAGTTTGGTACGAATGTCAACAAGGAAGGGGTGAAAGCGTGCTTCTCGACAGGCGTAGTTTGCATGAGGACCTTCATATTTTAATTTTTATTGTGAAGGGCCTGTATTATATGTATTACAACTCAAAAGTGACGTCGTGCTTTAACGTTTATAACTGCACAGATTATTCCATCGTTCCATGAGGCAAACATATAGGTATCTGCATCTCAATCACTTATTATCATAGATTTATATCGTTAGATAGGCCCCGACACCTAAAACTGTGGCATTGTTTTTGAATGTTGCGTTAACGAAAACGTTTGAATGTGTGCGTCAACATGGCGTCCTAAAACAGTGCAATTTGTGTGAAGGTACGGTCGAAACTAGTGTCATCTCTTTTTCTCCTACATTACTTGCAAACACTACTTTCTCTTTCGTGCACTCGAAACTTCGTGCCATTTAAATTTGTTATTTTAGACAGTGCGGAAGGAAAAATAAAAGTTTTTAAATCAAATAGCAATACTTACGAGTGAAATGTTATACCTCTGGCTTTATTTGTGTTTCTAGAATTGTTGTTGCACTTTAGAAAGGCACACGATGGCATTTTGTGACACTGAACTGCTCGCAAACGTCCTTTACAACACGTCCGGCTAACACTGTGTTTAGGGGTGCACTGATCCCAGGTTAGCGAGTCTCACTCACTTAGACTGTGCGACAACACGGCGCGGTCTCACTGCGGTAAGGGCCTATCTAACGATATAAATCCATGCTAATTATAATTCTTTTTCTCTTGTTTTTTGACATTTGTTTACTTTCAAGGAGATATAGACGTGCTTAAGTGCAAGAGCTATTTGGACTTACTTACTTAAAATACGTTTTGTATACGGTAGTCATACAGTGTAGGCGTATAAATTCTACAGTGGTTGGTTTTTGTGTGACGATCTATCATATTGATTTTTACATGAAACAATTTGTTTATGTATCAAATCTAACGTAAATGAATTCATAATTTATTTCTTAATACATAACGAATAACTTAAATATATAAACGTTTTAATATCATTCTTTATATATTTTATAAAATTAAACAACATTATTGTTTTATAATTATTTATTGAAGTGTTAACTTGTAATATGACACATGATTGCACGAATTCTTTGGATTTGTTTACATTATATACATTTAACTTATACTAACTTAAATATATCTAACAATTGTACTAATATAACTTGTAACAATTACTTAACTAGTATCTGCCGTAATTTGTACAAGAGGAAATTATTTTAACATATTTTATTAAAAGTAACGAGTTTTATACAGGAATTAAAAATTATTTATTTTATAAGATATACATAAATAGTTTACTGTATATATGTGTATAGTTTTCTGTTTCTGTAAACTGCTAAGGTATATTTGGATCACATATTGCATGTGTGTTCGATTTACACAGATTTTGGTAACGATAACTTACACGTTTTATGATCGATGTTATTTAACGATCTTATTAAATTGTTTAAAAGCACTTTGAATTTTACCAATTCATTTTTATTTATTTGGAATGGTATGTTGCATATGGAACCAGCAACCTTTAACATAGTTTTTTTGACGCTAATATCTGCGTAAAATATGAATAATTGTCTAATTAATAATATTTTACGCCTACGTTAGAACTAAGTTGTTCGTCAAACTCGTAGTATGCGAACTATGGGGCGTCGGAAAACTTTGGCGTTTTTTAAATTACTTTGGTATATTATAAACATTATACATCTATATACAAACGTTCCTATATTAACGTATACTGTAGTCTTATTATTTACAAAAATATAACAAGCGTGAATACATTTATATGTAACAATCAAAATAAATAATGTTCAATATTTTTGGATTATCTTTGGTATAAAATAATAGTCTTACATATCTCGTATTATGGAATGGAAAGTATGGATTTTGGAATGGCTAGGCCTATACAACATTTAATTGAAATAATGATATCTAAAGATTATATTGGAATTATAAAAGGAATGCTACAATTGTCTTATAAACCATATTATTCGTAAAATCAAAATGAAAGTACTCTTTGTCTCTTTCTGACAAATCGTGTTTCCGCTGTGATAAAAAGAGACTTAGTTAACACTAGATTTTTTAATAAATACTGAGATCAAAAACATTTTTACAATAAGCTTATTACAGAGCTACTGGCTAGCTAGCTAGCTAGCTCACTGGTAAATTATATGTTTTCCGAAGTTTCAGTATATATATTATTTGCAGTTAATTAATCTCAACTAGTTTATGTACAGCCGTCTTACTACGTAATTTCAGCGATATAAATATTCAGTTTTGATACCTGGTTATCAGGATATTGAAGAAAAAGATGTCAAAGATGTGTAAAACAATAATTTAAATCGCTTTTAAAATTATAAGATAAGCTCAGCTACTAAAGAATGTATTCCAATTACCATACGTCATAAATCCTTCAAACCTATCGTTAAAGCTCATACAATGAATCTAATTGTTAACATTACCCATTATTTTTAGAAAGCATCACTACTGAGTTTAATCACAAATTGTCTTTCTATACCTATCAGCCTTGGCGCCACGGCGCGAAGGCTGTTGAGCTTCAAGAAGGAAGAGGCTGTAGAGGCGGTACAGAGGTACTGAGAGCGCGGTAGTCGGGACGAATGTGCTCTGGGTGAGTGGTGCGAAGATCTGTGATCAAAATGTTTAGTTATTAAAAGTATTATATTAGGTCCATACATACGAAATTGGCGTTTTGTATGGGAGGAATAAATAGTAGATTTTAAATAGAATATATGTAATTAATCAAAGTATGTACCATAGCTATCTATACAATTTTGCCATCTTATAGGTGTAGTAGTAGTATATTGATCCCTTTACTAAAAAAACCGTTCGGACGGAAATTAATAAAATCTTTGAAAAAATTGAATTTGGAAATCCTAACCAAAGAGGGGATATTTGAAGTCGTAGGTAAGCCAGTACGACAAAACATCAATTTAAACAAAACACTTTTTTACTGGCTTGAAGTTACGTATTATTATAAATTTACAATTATTTTACATAATTTTAAATTTTCCGACATTTAGCGTGCTTTACATCGTTTGTGGTCATGGTGACTGAAGACAAAAGGTGTTGAATGTCAAAAAGCATCACAGCTGTAGAAAAAGTTGCATTATCTGTATTTATTTCCTCGGAGTTGATATCGACTAAAAGATGGAGGGAGCACGCGAAAGCACGCGAAACGTCGGAAAATTTAAAATTATGTAAAATAATTGTAAATTTATAATAATACGTAACTTCAAGCCGGTAAAAAAGTGTTTTGTTTAAATTGATGTTTTGTCGTACTGGCTTACCTACGACTTCAAATATCCCCTCTTTGGTTAGGATTTCAAAATTATGTCAATAAAAGAGCAAAACACCAATTTCATATGTAAATACCTAATACATCCCCAAATCTTTGACAAGTGTTTGGTAAGAATTTTATTTAGCTTATTAACGAGATGACATGTTCAGAATAAGATGGTATTACGAGTATTAGATAAAAGTCGCTTTTTAGAAAAGTTCACATTTGAAAGAAAGAAAAAATATATAGAGCAAACATATAAAATTACGTTGTAGGTATTATTCTTGGCACATGACTTAATACTTAACAGTTACTTTACTGTAGCTTTTTAAAATAATTTTTTATTTCTACTACACAAAGTTTATATACGAAACGAGTATTAAAATATGCATCACTTTGCTTTTAACTTTAAAATAATACCCCTAATGTAGTCTGAATATAGGTTCAAAGATCTACTTAATAAAACAAGCTGCCGTCTCTGAAAGGTCAAAGGGTCGATTAAAGCTTTCATTTCGATGGGCGAGTTTCAAGAATGAAGCCGTAAGTTTCCTAAACAATTGCTTCGTTAAATATAAAAGAAATCTTACCTATCCTGTGATCCGAGACATGCATATCCGGGTGCATGGCATGAACATCAGTATGTGATGGCATATGCTGAGCATTGCGCAGATCCGCATGCTGTGTCTCCCTGTGTCTTCGTAAATCTACCTTGCGTTGAAAGGCTCTGCCGCAGAGTTCACAGGCAAAAGGTTTAAAACCGGTATGCTTCCGCGAATGAGTGATTAGGTTCGAAGATTGACTAAAGGCTTTGCCGCATACTTGACACTTGTGAGGTTTTTCACCTGAGAACAAACGCATATTATTAGTTTATGCTTCGCGTTTAATATATAACTATTTTATTTTAGTTCACTGGATTGAACCGGAGACGTCTTATGCTAAAGAAGCAAGTAACTTAATTATGAGTCTATAATTATAATCGGAATCCCAATGGCTTTCCAATAGAATGATCCGGATAACCGTGCTAAAGATATCCGGGTATCGATCGCTGTCCGGATGTGGGTGGAGGGTGCAGGGTTGTCAAATGCATAAATATTTTTCAATTCAAATAAAAGATCATTTTATATATAATTAGGTATTGTGATCTTAACACACAAATACGCCAATATTAAGATAATAACATATTGCCAATTAAACTTGATAACCTCGGTTATCATTAAAACGCGCAACACATTTTAAAGTTTAACGCCTGATTATTTTATTAATGCAAACTGCTATTACTCACATCTCCAAATTATAAAACTGAAAAAGGCAATAAATTTTGTCAAGCAATCCTATTCATAAGTTTCAATACGTTCCTAAAATAGCATTATTTTATCACTTTAAGCAACAACTACACAACAATATCACAAATTTCTAATATAAACAATAGAATATCCTCTATTAAGAATATTGGTCAACATTACGACTTGAAAAATCGATAATAATTAATAACGTTGTATTCAAAACAATTTATAGGTTACTTCTCAAGATCCCACCAAAAGATTGACGTTAAGATTGGACGTTTGACACATGACTTAAAGTATCCATAGATAATTAATAATATGAATAGACAGCTTATGGCAGGCACAGATTAGTTTTGGTTCACGTATACATTTTATTAAAATATTGCAAGGAACAACCCTAAACATATGAACGTCCAAACACGTCGTATTAATACACGTACCGTAATCTGTGCCAAGTCGGGGCCGCATTACGGATGCGTGGAAGAAGCGTCCGGACAATATATTGCCAGGATATATACCCGGTTATAACCGTTTGTACCCGGCTATTAGGAGTTTATGTATCGTGATTGAAGTGTGGAATTTAATAACCTCTGGACTTCTTTGATGAGTTCGCTGACATTAGTAGGGCTCTTAAGGAATTTAACTGTTTTATGGAGCCACAGATAAATATTTTTTTATTATAAGTTTTAGTAGCTTATGTTTGAATATATATTTCTAAGGGTTGATATTTGTATTTTTTTATGAAGATATAATAATTTAATGTTATAATAACATTATAAAAATCACAATGACCAGCTTCGTTCTTTTTCTTTACGCTTAGATTGTCTCGCTACACCAATCGGTCGCCACCGCAGTATCACTAACAAATCACAGCATCGTACCGATACCTAACAATTAGGTATATTTCGAAAAAGGGCCGCGAATGCCTTCAATCAAGGGGTCCGACTTCATTAGAGCGACAGAGACGCGGACCTCTCTTTTACGCGGGACCAATTTATATCTGTCGTGCTATTGGCCGTGATTGCGGGACTCCACCCAGCGTCGCATAGCAACGGGAGGGGGTTCCCCCTCCTCCCCGTTATGGATCGCAATTTTCCTTTGAATTGGAAATCAGAGTTCGCGTCCCTCGTTAGTCCTCCATCTTCGATAGCAGATTTGTGAAGATGTTCCTTTGTGCGATATTGATGTTTTTTATGTATCGTGTGTTGAATTTTAACGTATCGTATTTGTTTGACTTGAATTTATATTGCTTTTATTTTATTCCTGCTGTAGTAGTGTTAATATTTTTGTACTATTTGCGTAAGCTGCTCAATAGTGTATGTCAAGACCCATTTCTATGTCTGACACATTAATTGATCAGCGTTCTAAGTCCACAAACCCAAAAAAAATTATAATTTTAAAGGTAATTAATACAGAATCACCGAACGGGCGAGGCAATTATCAATTAAAACTTATATCAACAAATGAATTCTGTATCAATCTTATGTATTAGTAAATACTTTAAAAAAAGTCGTGTATGTATTAACTATGCACTGCCGAAGATAAAGGCAAAAAACTGATAAAATTTAAACTCGGAACTTTGTACAATGTCTCCTAAGTACAACAAAAGGCATAAAGCCGAGCCAAGACAGGAATTACACAAAATTACGTACCAAAAGTCCAAGTGCGTAAAATCTTCTCAACTCAACGGCGTAATTACGGCCTATATAAGTGGGATGGGGGTTTGGGGTGCCTTAATTGTTCTTAAGACTCCCCCGGGATGGAGAAGGATCGACAATTCATTGAGTTCTCAGTGTTGAAAGATATACTGGCTGGATTTTGTATGCGCGCCTTATTTCTCCTTAAGGAAAACCAGGTTTGTCATATTAGAAGCCTTTAGTGGGTTTGTTATGTTCAAATTTTCATTGTTTTGTCCTTATCACTCTCATATAACTTTGAACGTAAATAAACACGACAAAACATTCATATAGGTACTACCTATAAGGCTAATAGGACGTTTACGAGTGACAGTTGATAACATATCGACACTTAGTAATCAAAGTAACTTATTTTTAGGTGTTTTAAGAGTTCAAATAATTTTATTATTTGTATTACCACGTTTATGTATTTTATGTTTCTTGGCAAAATATCTCTATTTTTCCGAGAATCAGCAATGTTATTTATACCAACTAAATGCCTATGGCCCATTTTCCTATAGTAGCTAGTTCTGAATATGCTTAGCGGAGCTTTCATTTAATAAAATATCTATCACTTTAGCCTGTCGCGTAAAAAATCACGTAGCATCAGCGATTCACGCTCGTTACGTTTCTAGTACGTCGTTCTGTTTCTATAGCTGTGTAAAGTTTTAACGCGTTGAGATTTTTTACTATACAGCGTAGTTGGTACGTATTTTATGTACATAGCCATTGACAATGACTGTTTATGAAAATTTCAACAAGTACTTAGTGGATTTTTATGATACATTTCTAATGCGATTCAATTACTTTAATTTTATTTCTGTCCTCTGTGGTTTAGTCACTTGATAGAACACCTTTAGAGGAAAGTAGAGACTCCGAAGTTTAAACATTGGTTAATATACTGATAGCGGATACTGAAATCTAAAAAATGCTGTATCTGATCATATTACTACAAAATTCGTCAATAAGGAATAAAGCATTTATATTAATTAAACCATAAATATTTTTGTAGAACTGAAAGTAATAATTGTTTCGTATTTTAATGAAATCCGTAAACATTCGGTTCAGTTCCAAATTAAGTCATATATCTGGTATGTTAATGATCCGGAGGCGCTACAACCCCATATGGGTATGATTGCATTTGTTTTTTTATACACAGTGACTGACACATATTTTTAGATCAAAGATTGTTGTTAATCGATATTTACTATTGAGCAAGAGAGCATTGAATTAAAAAAATCATTGCGTTGAGTTGAGGTTAAAGCGCTAGCCAACTCATACCTGGTAGAGATGTTATATCAAACTGTATATTTATATATGTGCAAGCAAAATACGCGTTGTGAATATTGAGCTAGACTAGAGTGGGGCGTTAAGCATCAAGATCCCTGAGATTGAAGGTATCCCGGTGAGCGATAACCGTAAATCCCGAACTACCTCTAGAAAATACAGATATGCATTGATAAAGGATTTTAAGGTGATAAAATCAAGGAACACATTTCACAGCATGATAAAAAAATACAACAGATTACAAGATTCTAACTATTTTATAACAAGTATAAAAGATAGATATGTTATTGGAATTTATACTTTAATTATTAATTTATGTATGTAAGGGGCAAACGGGCAGGAGGCTCAACTGATTAAGTGCTACCGCCGCCCATAGACACTCACATTGCCAGAAGGCTCGCAAAGGCCGGCACCTTGTCAGAATTGGTACGTTTTGGACATACATTGGTGGGCAGCTGTTTCCACATATACCTAGTTGGTGCGCGGCAAAAACTGCATTTATAACCCCTAAGTTGTGGAACGACGGGCGTCGAGGTGATACAGGTGAAATTTCGTATTCTGCCTCGACGACCGATGATGAAACTCATATGCAGGTATTAATCCGAACAACTCAACTCCTTTTTTACGATATAAATGTGTTTTATTATCACTACCTTTTTATTATCATTTAATTTAAAACATGTATACAGGAAATAGGATCAGGAACCTATTACAATCTGTGGTGCTGTGGTGAAAAATAGTAATTGATAATTCTTTAGGATACACTGATAAACGAACCAAATCACAAACAAGATGATAAAGGAAATTATAACGAATCTGTTAGAAACAGACGTCGAATTAACGGAGAAAATCATTACGGGCCATTATCGAGGCACTAAACGCGAGATTCGCAATAAAACAGACATTAATATAATTAAATTATAGAATCCGGCCCTGGCTGGCTCATCTGCACAGTATCAGAGCGGGATTTTTATGGCGACGTACTTTAGCGAGCTCTGAATTAAATATATGATGCTCACAGCTTAAAGTGCTTCCTGCAAGATTTTAAGAAATATTCTGCCGATTTATTATTAAAGCGATGTTTATTTTGTGAATCACTTTAGTTCCTTAGTATTTATTTTATATTGTTATAAGTAGAATGTTTCAAAAAGTTTTTCATAAATAATAATTAGTTTGCTATGTCACGGTAAATTTACAGTAATAGCTGTTATGGAGACAATATTAATATTTACCTTAAAATAATTTAAAAAGCTTCTTTAATTGCATACTTTTGTTTTATTCCTTCTATTGCCTCTACTGCCACTTGTTTATATACACTTTAAATAATATTGTAATATTTTCCTTTGTAGTATTATTGTCGTCTCATCATTTCATAGTTTTGTTATTATTCTTCATATTCCTTCCTCTATTTAATATATGTTTATTCTGTGTGTATAGGATTAAAAATATACTTAATAATACTGTGAACCGTATCTCACGTAGAGTATGAAGATTGTAGTGTTTAGGGGCGGGAATGCACTCTCAATGCACCTGAGACCGTAAGTGCGCTTTTGTCGAAGCTGAAAATCCATACCTCTCTTAAAGCTAGACTACTCTTTATTTATACATCTTATTTATTGTTTGACTGAAGTTCTTTTACGGCCGAAACCAATATACAATATCAATCCAAGTTTAGCTGTCATAGACTGACAATTCAATCCATTTCTATAGAAAAGCATGCCAATATTCAATAGATGGACTGAGATGCCAATCTAATTATTCAACCAATCGTTCAGAGGGCGGATAAGAGATTGAAGATTGCCCTCTGTATGAAAATGAATGTTTACTCATGCCAACAACCTATCTGTCCATTTTGACAGTGCTTCGATTGGCCAAATCAATCTTGGATTGCTATCGGTGAAACTCGTATGATTTGGGTTTGGGATTGCGACTTAACTTAATATTCATTGGGAAAATTTATTCATCTTCGTCATCTTCCAGTTCTAGTGATAGTGATTTGGAAGTTTAAATGCAATTATATAATATATATGAAGACAACGTACTTCTGTGCGAAGACATAAGAAGACAAGAATTTATTATATCCAGAGCCTGAATGACGCCGAATTCACATTTAGATTTAGGTTAACAAAAGAAGCTTTGGAGACACTTTTACACAAAGTGATGTCTATATATGACTTCTTGCAGGTTTCATCTTTTCATCAACTTTTGTAAAAAAAAATTAAATATTAGCTACAACCAAAAATATTTGTTACTATAGATACTACCTACTAACTCCACTTCAAAACCTCAAGACTCCAGCAGAACATCTTTATAACGAATCTCAAATACGAAGCAGAAATGTGGTGGAAAGGACATAATATGGTGTTTGGAAAAAATCGGTTCCCCAAAATCGGTTTGTCAAAAAAGGTTTTGCTTCAAGTATCTCGTGTACAAGCCGTGATAGTGGCATGTGCAGTGTTGCACAATATTGCTATTGATATGCGAGATGAACATTTTGAACTACTGCAACAAGTAGATGAACAAGCTGATGATATTGATCAAAGCGCAATTGACAACGTGGGAAATGCAAGTGTGCGAAGTAATCTTATAAGTGATTGTTTTGCTTTATTACTATAATATTTTATAAATTACAACATTTTTGAGATAAATTAAATAAAAATTCAATGCTTTTATTTAAATAAAAATACAAATTTTTAATACAATACATCCTCGCTCCAGGCACAAAATCTATTATTTTTCTAATTTATTTAACAATATATTTTTTTCTATGGCCCATAATTCTCTTTTATGCTCTCTTTCTTCCTCTTCAAATGCCCATTGCTTTCTCTTATTTAGAAGCTCTTCCTTTCTAAATCTCTTAATTTCTAATTGACTTTCATTTCCTTCGACAGACAACAATATCATGTCTTTGACTTTTTCCTCGATAGGGGGTAAGAGGAGTAGCAGCACTAGGGCCACCTCCTGTACGATATGTTTCAGCATGTATCAAGGCAGACTTTTTTCTTGTAGCCCTCTTTAAGCTTTAGCACTGCGAAAGTTTACCCCACTTGTGCTATTAAACAGCGCCTCCAGCGTCTTCCAGCACCGCTCTTTCTCCTGCCAGGTGACTGAGTCACTCTTTTTATTTTCTAATATATTTTTATGGTCAGCAACAAGCGAAGTTAGAAGGTCAACTTCTTCCCGGCTGAAATTGACGCTTCTTTCACGTTTTTGCGTAGACAATTTTTTTAAGTTAAAGAGCCAACCTCGAATCACAAAAACAACATACACAAACTACTCAGAGAAAATTTATATTTGTAATAATATGTACTAAAATACCCAATAACCTAACAAACAAAAATACCATATGACAATGACAGCCCGTTTCATTACAAGTAATATTAAATGACCAACAAAAAGGTTAAGGTTCTATGTTTTTCTATAGAATTTTTTTTTAACAAATCAAGTTAATTTTTAACTTGATTTGTTCGTAACAAAAATACGTTGCATAGCTATTTGCTACTTTATCCATACATTGTGAAACAGACCCTAAGTCTTACTTATTCTATTTCGTTCCAAAAACAGCAAACTTTTGGTATGCTTGAACACAACATATTGCATTGAACGAAACGCGGTCGAGAGGCAAGGATCACGCAAAAGATTGCTGTCAATCTTTTGTCAAATAAACAATCGGATAGCAGAAATGTTTATTGGCATGCAGATTGGAGATCGGTCTTTAGATATGAATCAGTCCAAGATTGGTTATAATCATAGATTGATGATACATTATTAATTTTGGCCGTTAAAGATCAGTCTAAAGTCAAGAGTGAAGTATAGTTATTAGGCAAAGATAAAAGGCCATGTATGAAAATTGTTTCATACTTCAGTCTTTAGATTTGTAAGGGTACGTATAAGTTATAATAATAAAAATGTAGGTATATGTTAACAAATCTTCACGCGGCAAGGCGTGATTCCGAGGTCGGCTGAGTGAGGATTTCTGCTGAATCCCGGTTTATGAGCCTCCCTGAAGTGGGGAGGGGCCCCACAACCCACGCGGATAATGCAAGAATATTATCTGCCCAAATCCTTTATGGATATCTGTTTTTAGAACGAATGCGAATAAAGTCTTGATTTCTTTATAGATTCGATTGGGTATTGCAATGCTCGTTTATATCTATTGTATGTGGTTTTTTAAATATATGATGGATTATTAATGTCAATATGCGATTAATTGTATTCGGAAACACGAACATAGTGTCAAAACATAGAACACTAAGACTATTAAGGAACAGGTAACATAATACTTATTAGCCAGAATTATTGTATAGTCTCGCTTTTGTGAACTATATTGTAAGAAAAGAAATTTGGTATGCGTTGAATATTGAACAGAAACATTTTTGTTACTTTATAGTAACAACTTACGCCTTGATTCTTAGCAATATTTGACCTACAAAATCATTTATTAGTTTTATGATTAGCAAAAGTGTTCTTGATTTTTATCTCATATTTATAAAACCGCAAGGGTGAGTTTTAAAGACATTTATTCTCATATCAGACAATAGTCACTTACATGAGAACTTATATTATGTATGGAGGGCAATATTAGTTTTTTCACAATATGGAGTAAAAGCCTGAAATGTTTTCACAGTGTAAAATCTATTACACAGCAATCAGGCAAACAAACAAGCGCTTCTGTCTCAATCTTTGCTACAACTAATGGAAACGCAATCTTACTAGAGAGCTTCGCAAACAAACCGAAATTACGTCGTCGGTTCAAAGAAATTGCCTTTGAACGAGAAAATATTAGCACATCCTTAATTTTCCGGAAATAATTGATTCCGGAAATTACTAATAACATCCGGTCTCCAATAGTGGCTTTGTTCTAATATTGTATAAAGGAGGCGGTGCTACTTTACTACTATAATATATATATATATATATTTTGGATGAAGAAATTTGTGTAATTGAACTGATTTTTTTCATATCACAAGTGCATATAAATGACTTTTTGATAGTCTCTTTTGAACTCCCTATATAGTCTAGATATATTCTGGTATATGAAAGCCTAATAGACAGATCAATAACCCATACCTCGCATTAACTATTATTAATCACGGCTATTACGTAACGACGTCAATAGATGTAATATAAGGAATGTTTTGATCTTCCAGTTATTTTAGATAAACACAAAACAATTTTGTACCTAACCACCCCCACCCACAGACGAAACCCGGGTCAGCGCAGACTTTTACGATTTCTGCTTCGGAAAGATATATGCTGTGTAAATGCCACTTAGAGAGAAGATTTATTGAACCTTGTGTATGGACTCGGTATTTCAAACGTATAGCTTACGTGACTTGAAATATTCGCATATGCATATTTTTTATGACATAACAGGTAATACATTGTTATTATAGTACTATATGCTTTAAAGGAAATGTTTATACAACAATGACGGCTCATTGGTCTAGTGGTTAGTACTCCTGACTGCGAATCCATGGGTCCCAGGTTCGAACCCCGGCTGAGACAAACATCGATATGATGAGCATTTAGTGTTGTGCTTAGGTCTTGGGTGTTTAAATATGTATTTATATGTCTATCTATCTATAATATGTATGTATATCCGTTGCCTAGTACCCATAACACAAGCTTCACTAGCTTAGCATGGGACTAGGTCAATTGGTGTGAATTGTCCAATCATAAAAAAAAACATTTTATAATATAAAGTGCTGGTTACAAGTGTCTATGTGTTATTCGTTATTAAAAATGCTGCAGTGCTAGATTAAACTTTTTTATTATGTCGGCAATACTGTTGTCATTCATCAATAAACTTTTTTTATTTGAAAAAAATAAAGTATATAATTTTTGTGAATGAAATGACGTGATGCAAATAAGACTTATGTTTGTGCCCATAACTAGTTTAGATAAGATATATTATTCATTGCTGCTGTGCTAAATTACCCTTTTTTGTGATGTTTGTATTAAGGATAATCTATGTTAGGTGAGGTAATAGATTATAAACATTGGTCAAAACAGAGTACGATGATTGGTAATCCCGGGAAAACCTAATAAGATCCTTGCTCGTTGACAGTTGACAAATTCGTTAATTCCACGACCCTCGGCTAGGGTGAGGTATTTTCCTCGAAATCAGACAGGCGAAAATTTTTGCTGTTTCACAGAGAGCATTTCTGAAGTGTTTTTATATCCATAAATTATTGTTTCACAAAATCCTTTAACGCTATCAAATCTTATAAAGTACAAAAAACTATTTATATTTAATATATTATATATCTACCTACATACATATATGAGAGATGTCGGTCTATAATATTAGTTGATTGTTATTGTTGTTGATTAGTTAGATTTAGATAGTTTTAGATTTTTTTTTTGATAACAGAAAGTCGTCAACGTTTATTTAAGACATAATCATGACTATATTACATTCAGTTGTTAGCTTAATTTTTGTTGCCGTAGTATTGTTCTTTACACAATTTAATGGTTAATCTACCATTAGATATAAATTAACTATATCTATATCACGAGAATGTAAGTGCGTGCTCCTATTTCACCATGCCTCCTCAGAGGACAAATCTTTGTTTTTAATTTATTTTATTATTCTTTATTCCTTAAGATGTTATGAGGAACATGGTGTAATGGTTGCAGCACCTTACAAACGTTGTGTGAAACAGGAACTTGGCGATTCAAAAGAGTGGCGGAGAGTTTTTTACCAGTTCTTCTCTTCTGTTCTACGCCCTTGATTTGAGAACTGGCAGTAAATATAAAATTATTATTTTTTTTATTTTATGTGTCAGTTTAATAAGCGAGTGTTCGCCTATAAGGTAACGCGGAACTTTAATATTAAAAGCACAGAATAAAGGTCACCAGACATCAATTGCCGTATAGCAATAAGGGAGGTGACAGTAACATTCCTCGCATTCCACTCTTAACACCGAACAACTGAGTTGTGGATGTGGTATTTATTATTTTTCCCAAGCCGATCTATGGAAAGTATTCTTTTCTTACAAACATATAATATAATAATATATAATATATCTAATTGCACTCTTTTAAATTACGTAAAATAAATAAATAAATCAGTGGCGCTACTACCTCTTTAGGTCTGGGCCTCAGATTTCTGAATCTGTTTCATGATAAATCTAATAGGCAAGTAGGTGATCAGACTCCTGTGCCTGATATACGCCGTCGACTTTTTGGTTCTAAGACATGTCGGTTTCCTCACGATGTCTTCCTTCACCGAAGCGAATGATAAATGCGCACATAGCAAGAAAGTCCATTGGCACAGCCGGGGATCGAACCTACGACCTCAGGGATGAGAGTCGCACGCTGAAGCCACTTGGCCAACACTGCTGCTTTTAACTTAAGTACTCTTTCGTGTTCTTCTGTGAAATTTTATTTCCTTCGTACCGGCAACCGTGCGGCAACCGAATTATTCTAGATATTGGAGAAAACCGCAATAAGTAACATTTTAAGTTAATATACATGACACTCACAAATAACTAATGGTAAAAGAATTTTTGATCATTTTTTTGATCAGTAGATCGAGAGATTACCCCATACAACCTCAGAAAATTTACTTTTTAATAGTTTAGATGACCTTGAGGCTGTGTTTAATTAGTTTCTATGGCGTTTAATTTTATTCTTTTTGTGGTTAATTTTATATAAGTAATTTGGCACCTTTATTTTAGATTCCTGTTACGTCTTTATATTGGGGCTTCTATTACGCACTATTTATTAAATGTATCTATAAGATGTCAACATTAACTGAGAACTTTGTTTACGCTGTAATTAATTGTTTTTTTTTTATTCTAAGAGATAGATTTTTATGGTAAGAGTAGGTACCCGCAACCTACTCTTACCTTTATATTAGTTTTTCCAGTTTCAAGGCGATAACTTCATGTCAGTAACATATACATATCTTCTAACTTTGTAATACCATTCCTGTTTATGTGCGTGGAATTATCAAAGCATAATATTTACTGCAATAATTAATTTATCGTCATTCGATAGTATATTAATTGTAAACATTATTATGCAAATTACAAAGATTTGCGTAACTTCCTGCAGAATCGAGTTTGCGTTATTTTCCTTTATTTAATTCAATTAATGATTAATTCATTTTTAGTGTATTAAATCATGACCTTCAAAACGTATATGGTTTAAGGAAAAAAAAGTTACTACTATGCTTATTTAAATGCATTTTCCTTAATAAATTACGCTATACTAAACTCCAAAATTGATTGTTAGCTCCAAAATAATAAAAAGCTACTTCATTATTTAATTAAATAGAACTAATTGTTTTACCTGTCAAATGTACGAAATTATGTAATTTATTTCGTAAAGTAATACCAAAAATCGCTGGATTATATTGCCATTTCAAAGCTATAGTAATATGTTTTAAAATTTTAAGAGTAACTTAAAGTTTAACCATAGTTACCTAATAAATAGTAATAATTATATTACTTAACAATACCAACTGATTGATTTGGTTATTTGTTGGCACAAATTACTTTACAAAACCTGTTTATCGTACATACCCTATTCAGAGGTTCCACATTCAGATAACCTAAGTCAAAGACAATGCAACAAAGACACATCGGCCATTAATGTCTTGAAATCCCAAATTCCGTCCAAATAATTCTCAAACGCAATAAGTGAAGTGACTGTCACATTCCGCCAAGAGTGACTCGAACATTCCAGAATTGTTGCTCACAATCCCGCTGGGACAATCTTACTGCATACTTGACCGTTCCCGCCAAATGTCCGCCATTTTATGTAACGACACTTGATTACGAGGTGAGAAAGGTTTTGTTTTAATATTTGATGCGGTTAGATGCCAGTGTTTCGGGCGATTTTGAACTTTTCCATTATGTTTTTGTACACCTAAAGTAGTCTTTATAGCTGTGGTTCTTTACACTTGAAAAGGGAACGGCCAAATAAACATATGAGAACATGTTGCAAGTACAAACATAACGTGAACAACGGAACAGTACAAACAAAGCCAGACAGTTCAAGTGCACTCCGGGGCTCTCACTAGCTGTTTCTGTTAAGTGGATTAGACACTGCCAAGTACGAACTAGAACGGCCTAAATCGAGATACCGACATACTAATAAAGCCTGTCTAGTGACTAGAACTTTGTGACAGTAGGTAAAACATGGCATGTCTTTCAAACAATTTCTTTATAAAAATATAACGACCGAGGCATATGACTTAAGAGTGATAAGTTATTTAAGTGTAACCTTATTTACTAATAAAGATACTTAATATAATGAAGTGCCTAATTAACACTACTTGCAGTCTCTTTTAAGGGGAAGACGCTCTGTTCTTGTGTTCTATTTCTCCATATACCACTGTTTAGCACTTAACACTAACGTGCACTAACACTAATACAATTTTTTTCTGTTTTCTTTTTTCTTATCGATATTATAATATGTATAATAAGACTAATAATAAATCGTTTATTTTCAGAAAGTGGAACATTCAGATTGATTAATTATAAATAAACCCCACAATTAGCCATATAAAAATAGGCATGAAGATTTCATATTAATCATTATAATGTCATAATAATAATCAGAATCGTTAGATTAATTATAATTGTTGTCACTTATGGTCTAAATACTCTCTCACGCTATAAAGGCACCTTGCCTTTAAAAATTAATCACATTCCCCTTGAAAGCACTACACGGCAATGATCTATAACTTCAAGGAAGGTAATTAAATAGTTTGATACCATATTAGCCTGATACTAATATAATTAATTATTATTAATGAATTATGAAAACTTATCCTGCTATTCATAACCAATTTTGGATCAACCATTCGGTTATAATTCCCATTATTGAAATTCAACTGACACCCGACACTACTAATCCCGAATATTACGCGTCAAATCTAATACAATAAGTATGACAAAATAAATTGCCACTCAACCGCTTATATTTGTCAGAGCAAGGGTTGAACGTCATTTGTACGGATTATACGTGATAGTCATTAAAGGATTTGAATAATATTACATCGAATGAGATCATATCTGTAATCTATGAAATGAGTTTTGTATTTAGAACTCTTTAGAATGCTTCCAATTTTTTGAATTTTAAATCAATTTTATGTTCTAGTAGACTTTTATAATGTCTAAATAAGTAATTTTTATTTAAATAATTTTAAAGGAAAAAGTTTTGATTTGTAACTAAATGCTCTATGTTAAATAGTAAGGTAGAAGTTCTAGTTATTGTTAGCTGACATTTTCTTTTCAGATTACAGCGTCAGGTATGAGGTCAACGTCCGCGCTGCAAATCTGCCTCGCTAAGGCACGTATGGAGTACGTGCTCGGAACGAAGGAAATCCTAGACTGAATCGTGTAAAGACTGAATTTCCTACATATATAAAGAGTATAGATTTTGATTATAAATTTACGAAATCCAGTAGCCTTTGCTTTTCATAACTTTTTAGGTGTTATTTTATACTTACGATATCATAACTACATAAACATTAATAATCTTAAAATCCCCACACATAATGCATTAGCTAATATTTTTCTAATACTTGAATGTTGAAACTATTTGTGTTGGGGCGTCTGTCAATTATAGAACTTAATACGTAACCATAGAGGTTTGATGCAAATATTAGCGGCAACGCATGTATTCTGTGATAATACTTGACAACTGCCGCCATTGCGACATTGGCGAATCATAACACTCGAAAAGCGCGCGCAGCGTCGGCCAATCAAAACACGGTAATTTGATTATAGAATGTGAGGTTTATTTTCAAAACCCGTATGGTCATTCAAAAGGTTGATCAAAGCTTGTGGTATTGAAGTAGTGGAATATTAATATTAAGCTTTATAGTTTAGGTCGGAGTAAGTAGATTTTTATTAATGTTTTCAATGAAATAAGTGACGCATCCCTTTAAAATGGCTAGATTGAATATTTTTCAATATGGAATAATACGTATTGCTTTTATAAGTTTTGTTTGTTTAAAATTGTATTACACAATATTATGTATTCCCACGGACTTAAAGCCAATCACTTGTTTCGTACGAAATCTTATTAATTCCGCCAGATGGCGTGATTATAGTGCATTTCAATAAAACGTTAGTATCGGATTAGCAATTAAATTTATTGTTTAAATAATCACACAGACACCGGCGCATGGCACGCGTCACGCACGTGTTCTACAATCAACCAGCTATAAGTGAACCCCAATTTAAAACTTAATATTAAAAATTGAAGGTCACCCTTGGTTCAATTGTATATCAAAAATTCTATGAAACAACATAATTCCTTATAATAAACGAATTTAGATTCAATTTCTAAAAAATTCGTTTGTCTAGTTGCGTAGTTCATATTGAGTAGATACTCTCATACAATTTCGAATGTAAAATGTACAAAAACGTAAGAATAATGTTTTTATTCAATCCACAAAAGTGATAGATTTTTTCAAGGAAAATCTTTATGAACGCGTTGATTGTTACCAACTGCATACCGGAAGTGAGATAAACAACTTTGTTTTATGAATGATTATTTAGTATGATGAATAATTAACACCATTTATAAAACTGATAAGAAGAAGTTGTGTGATAGTACCAACATGGTTGGTTGAGGGGTGTTGAACGGAGCCTGCTCAGCAGGGAATCGATACCTGTGACATACACGACAACGGAGGATGAGAGCACCATTAGGCCAAGCCAATGTTTCTCTATATGAATGAATATCTGATATAAGCTTATAATATGTCTGAGACATAGGCTTCTCTCAAAAAATTAAAGGAACATTTTATGGATATGTAAATTAGAGACGGTCATTTGAATAAAACACACTAATATTACGCGCGAAATCGAGCTATTCCTTTGGGAGCAGCGCCCTCTGGGGTCGTTTAGCTGCGGGGGGTAAAGATAGAGAGCTAATCGTGATAATGTGTTTATTGAATTAGGTGCCGCGTGCGATGCCACGCGTCTCGAATTGCACCGTTATGCGGTAAAAATCATATTGACCTGTTAGGTGATGGATAAAGATTTTTGATTTTTTGTTAATTGAGAGAGTATATTACTGTAGGTTCATTAAGGAAAATAGCTGGACGTTGATTTGAGCAAAATTATTAAGATTTAACTAATACGAAATTGAAATGTTTACATTCTTTAATCATAATTTTCGTTACTGTATTTTATACGTTGCGATACAAAATCCTTTATCATTATAAAACTTAAACTTAAATCATTTTTTTTATCCAAGTTACCAAAGTATACTATGGATAATGTTTACACAAAATTGTCCACAAGCAAAAATATTTATTACAATTTATACTGTATCTGCAAAGTATAGTAATTAAGTAAAAGTACTCTTACAAAGAAACAATCCAGTGTCATATTACTGGGGGCAAAAATGGGGCCGCGGACATTAATTCAATTATTTTCCTCCCGGGGGTACACAGTACTATATGGGGTATGGGACGAATCCACTGTCACTTTTTCGCGTGTGAAAAAATCTCGAATCTTATCATCCCTAGCGTATATTGAGTTACGAAAACAAGACTGAGAATAAATCTGATAAGCTTTCGTTATATTCCTGAATGTATCACGAGATGAAACTTCACGAAAATACATTTTTCATATGAATAAATGCTTTCCTTTGCTCAAAACGTATTCAGAGTTATATTTTCATAATTCCTTTAAGCTTTTCATGTTTTCTTTTACATTTATTTAGTATTTTTCTCGCCAGTTATCAAAACCTATCGGATTATACTCTGGAGACTCGCCATTTAGCCATTGATTTGATTAATAGCCGGTATTTTGTATTAAAAAAACCGATCCGAAATTACAACAGCTGACTCAACACTGGTATCCTCTGGATGCCTACCCCACTTAGGTGACTTTAAGTAATTAATTTTAGCGCCCAAATAAAAACTGCTTAGCTTCAAAGTCTAAAAACCGATAAAAGTCCTTATCAAGTCACCGAATCGAAAATTACATGTTCAAATCACGCATTATCCCCACTCAGAAATAACATCAACCGGTAACTAAATAAAGGAAATTAAAAGAAAGCGCCACTAAAATCGAAGTATCTTGAGATGTCCTCGGGGTCCTTAATTAAACTCCGGGCACGTAGCGCTCCTTGATTCAGACTCCCTCCCCCATTGACCCACCCCCTACCTTATGGAGCGCTTAGATTTCCACCCCTAAGTTTGCGGATAGAATACGGAAGACTAGAATCTTGTAGACATTTTGAAAGATTGGACGATTTGTTTTAACGTGAGCAAAAGATTATAATAATTATAACCGGCAGGCTGCGGATGTACGGAGGTGTCTAAATGTATACATATATAGATTATAGATACTAAAGATATATATTTAGGCATCTTTAGCTAAATTTGTTTTAAAATTCTGACTTTTACGTGTGTTATTTAAGTTTTACTATACCAAAAAATTCGTTGCGTCAAATAAATCATATTAGCGGTGTAATTAGTTTGAAATAATTTTGTTAGTTAGCAATAGTTGTTAAGTATAAAGTGCTGTGTTTGAATGTTAAATCAGTTTTAATTGTTATTTTTGTGTGTTCATAGATGTACTGTAATGCCCGTTGGAAAACCCTTTAAAAAAAATTAATAAGGAAAGCAATTACATAATCATTATTTTATATAAGTATTTTTAACTACAAATAGTTGAAAATCTAAATTCTATACAAATTCAGTATTTTTTTTGATAAGTCTATAATTTTGCGAAATTATAAATTATTCTGAAATAAAAAAACAAAACAAAAGAAAATCTTTGTGAAACTGGCGTGCAATAGACAATATTAATAAGGAGGAACCTTATTTGCATAGTAATATCAAGACCCAGCAGTCAAATTACCTACTTAAAGTCGATTAAAAACTTCTTTGTGTCTTTGAGGCCAAGTGAGAAAAGGCTTTAAAAAGGTAATCAGTGGATCTGCGAGCCCAAGTTAGGATCGTTTGGCTCAAGAATAGCAATTTTGAAGTGTTTTATACATTTAATTTTCGTTTTCCCAATCTTTTTTATGTTAATGATCTTGTAAATGTCTACTTGTGTTCAACACTACCGTTGCAAAGTTTTTTTATTCTTTTAAAGCTAATTTTGTATCTCAAATTAATTCTTGTACCTATGTGTATTATGACGTGTTAAACGATAGAATGTCATATATACAACAAACTTTAAACATATGAAACATATGAAACATCGTGTATATAATATATGTATTTATTAAACTTATTTTCTACGATTACAGCTTACAACAAGTTACATAGAAGAAAAAAAATAACCTAAACTTTTTCTTCCCCCCAAAAAATTATATTTGAATGTCAAAGCCATGATCATATAAAACTTACTATAATTCATGCGAGCAAACAGGGTTATAACTTTCTGAAGTAACATTTGTTAAATTGTGATAAATGAACTGTAAAAACAAAAATATATCCATAAATACCAAATATTCATCCCAGATCACTTGAAAAACGTCTAAAAAAGCCACCCATCGCGTAATCAGATCGCTTAAAACTCATTTATAATTGCATAACAATGAGAAGCAATTCCACAAATGCTTTCTAACCGTCTACCGCAAGCCGCGGTAAAAAAAACAAAATGGCCGAACCGCCAGTAATTATACAGAAAGCTAATGTGCTCCTGTTTATTCCCCGACTAATTAAGAGAAGGTTTTTAAAAAATTGCCCGTCGGAGCATCAGCTATCAAACATTCATGTTTTTTTTAACTTTTCAAAAAGGTATACAAGGGTTTCAATCTTGACAGATAATTTACAGAATATATTAATGTACCGCAACTGACATTTCTATGCCTGCTTCACCGTGCTAGCGCAAGTGCATCAACCTTCTGATCATGTCAATCCGAAACAACTATTTTCAGGATTTCGACCTTTTCAAGTTGTCTACATACCTTACTTAAATTACCCAACATTTCAACTGAGTTGTCTACATTGAATACTTAGACACAACTTAGTCATTACAATTTAGCAATAATGCAATTTATAAAACACGATATATTTCTATTTGTTTTGTGAACGCTGTACACACAATACTTATATGTAATTATTTTTTTCTATATTGTTTAGTCGTATTTTTAATTAACTTTAGGAATTAAACAAAAACAAACAAACACTCAATAAATAAGGTGACAGATCGCAGGTCGCGGTTACATCTTGACGTTGACTAATCGTTCGTTTAATTTAGCGAGCAATTATAAAATTTTCACGATAAATTGTTAGGGAGGCATTAATCAAGAAGTTGGGACACTAATTAAAATACCGTTTGCAACTATGTTGATATTGTTAATAATTTATCCGGTAGAGGGATGATCAGGTGTGGTTTTACCCTAACTTTGCCTGTTAACAGTTTCCGATATTTATGTCACTATCAAGGAACTTAACGTTACTATAATCATTATTTAAAAATGGGTAATGAAATTATATTATACATAAATACTATTGTATCTCGAATAGTGACGTTTAAGCGGTTGATAATTAGTACTACGGCGTAGAGATGCTACGAACTATACGCTCTGCGTAGTACAAGTCTTCAAATATAAGGTTTAAAAATTACTTTAGGTTTAAGAATAACTTTATTTCTCATAAGAATTGCATACGTAATTCACTTACTGAGAAACAATATTTAAAACTATGATTAAAAATTAGAAATTAGAGCGCACAGATGTAGGTACATATATAACAAAACAAAACAGCAACAAAAATGTGGGTAGACCTAATAAACTTGATCAGTCAACCAAGCAAAACACAGATGTTCGAATTTGATTTTTTACTAGATGTATATGTACTTTAAGTATATAGTTGTTAATCTACTATATAAAAATAAGTCGGGTTTTCCTTCCTGACGGTATAACTCCAGAACGCACGAACCGATTTCAACGGTTTTGCATTCGTTGGAAAGGTCTCGGGCTCCGTGAGGTTTATAGTAAAGAAAATTCACGAAAATTTCAACAGAAAAGCGGGATTACCAAACGAAATGTTACATAAAACGAAGCCATCTGGTGGCGAAACGGAGTTCGCCGAGTTTGCTAGTAAGTTATAAAAGTTATGTCAATAAAAGACAATACTATATAGGTATAGTTGTTTCGTTATAGTGAGACATATTCAGCAAATCTACTATATAACAGTATAATCAATTGTCAAATATTTCACGTAAATTTAATGTACAAATACTATGTTGAATGGAAAAGCAAAAGCTTCGTACAAGACTTTACATACTAAACTATGCATATAAAACAACCCTTACAGTATTTTGTCCCTGTCATTCCATATTGTATTATCTTTCCTCTTTGTCTAACACACGAGGAGCAGTGAAATGGTGAATCTATGCGTCTGAATCACGAGCCCTCCCTTATCTTAAATGAACTGAGTAGAGGTAGGTACTTTAGAAGATAGAGGACTGCTTTATGTAAGGGGAATCTGTTTCTATAAATTTGTTGAAAGCGAAAATCGATATTGGGAACATAAGTCCCGAATTCTAACCTTTAAAGGGTGTAAAATGTAAGGTTTTAGTGTATATTGCGGCTGAACAACTACAAACATAACATATAGCATCCGAGGGATAGCTAATATGAAAAATGCATAAGCTATGAAAGATTCGTCAAATATGTGAGTCTTCTTACTTGTCAACGACTCGTAGACATTACGGCTCGTTACAAATATGGTCATAACATTCGACCATTTCAGTTTAATAACCTTTTATATTCTATATTTATTAAATCATACATGTCTATTATTAAATGTATCTTGTAACTTGCTTGCAATATACAGTTTCGTTTTCACATCGCATATAATACATAAGTTAACCCTATTACTGCGTGTATCAGAGTCGCCCCACCGTTCACCGCAAACGTCTCGACTCACCCCGTCTACGATTATAAAACACCCTTGTTCATCTTAGGTGTTAATGTACATTAATTATGTGGCGAGGGAGCTTAAGATGTTTTGACAGACTCCAACGAGAATTACACTCTAAATGGACCTCTTAAAGGAGTTTGTTTTGAATTATTGTGGTCTTATTTGAATTATATCTTGAATAATCGGTCTATTTTGTCGTCCTTTGTGCTTTAATTATGCATTGTTTCCATTAATACGTGTGGTATTAGGATGTTTTAGCATCCATTTTAATGCTACTGTATTTTAGGATAAAAGCTTATATAAATGTACCCTTAAAAGAAAACACTCATTATATTTTTTACAGGCGGCTAACGGGCAAAAGCCTCATCTGATGTTTAGTGACACCGCCACCCATGGACACTCTCAATGCCAGAGGGCTCGCGAGTGTGTTGCCGGCCTTTTAAGAATTGGTACGCAGTTTTAGATGGACAGGTAGTTGTTTCCACTTAATATTTATCATCGTTTCGTGTTTGTCACTTTGTCAATAATAAACGGACAATATAAAATTATGAAACATTATAATAATATGTTTTTATACAATATCCATATGTTTTTTAGTGCGCGTGTGCGAGTGTGCGTTCGAATCACGACGCAACAATGTTTTTTTCTTTCTATGTGCGAAATTAACTTACTACGGTGAAACGAAACATTGTGGGGAAACCGGAATTTCTTTAAAAAAAAAATCTCCATGAACATGAACCCCTCCACACATGTACAAAAAATCATTAATTGCTTAAATATTATTTCGGGGTTATGTGACAGTACAGGTAAGTTTTCCTTCTAAATAATAATTTGACATAAATTATGATAACTAATTTAAACCTTACCTGTATGAATATAGGTGTGCTTTTTCATGTCGGACTTTTGATGAAACCTCTTGCCGCAGTACTGGCATGGGTAAGGTCGAGTGTCAGAGTGGATGAGTAGGTGTGTCGATAGGGTACTTGAACGTTTGAAGGTCTTCCCACATTGCTTGCATTCGAAGACTTTTTCTACGCTGTGGACAGCCCTGAAATTTATTGTTATTTTAGAAGAACAAATCCAAATCTAAACAAATATAACGGCAACGTAACATCTTCATAAATAAATATGAAGAATGATACTTAGATTAAAAAAAACATATAAAAGCAAATCGTAGTATTTTTGAAATCAAGTAAAAATAGTTATTAAAGATTATTATAAAAAAAAAACTTTGAAATACTAGTAATTATATTGGGCTAGAATATTAAACTGCTTCTTAAAGACGATCTGTTATAGAATAAATATTGTAACGATATAACATTTTTCAACTGAAGTTATATTGAAGTTATTATAAATTAAACTTAAATACACACCTGTGTTGGCTAAGACTGATTTCGTGTCCAAATGTCTTACTGCACAGCTCACATGCAAATGGTCGTTTTCCATTATGTGATCTTCGCGCATGAACTTCCAAGCCATGTGGTGTACTGAACATCTTTTCACACTTAACACACGAATACACGTCTCCAATTGGCAAAGGCCTGGATAAGGGGCTTGGGTTTCCTAGTACTGCAGCGCGAAGTCGCAATAACTCAGGACCAGCTGCTTGAACTGCATGGAGGTATAGATTGCTGTATCCCCCCCATCCAGGGAGGCTAAGACTGCCTGCATCTCTTAGAAACTCCGCAAACGGCAGGGGTGGGTATAAAAAAGGTCTATGTGGTTGAGTTCTTGGTGCATCTGGTCTGAGAAGTGCGCTTACGGAAAATGCCTCTGATCGTTTTATAGTTGGGGATGAGTCAGGCGGCCGTCTCGGTGATGATGGAGGGGAATCCACTTCTAGTTCAGGAGACGTTGACCGGACTGATCGAGGGGATGGAGGGGAAGGTGCCCAACATGGACTACCGCACTGGGATGTCGGTGATATATCTTCCGGTCGCGTTTCATTGTTATGCGATTCACAATCTTCTTCATCAGTCCGCTCCCCTACCAGGCGATTTATTCCAAATTTGATTTCATCTGAAATACGATATTCGAAATTAATAATGATAACATGGTCGCTGTAGAATGATAACCTCGTATGTCCAGAGAAATAAATATTACAGGAAACGAAAAAAATGTTTCATTTCGCCAATGTTTGTTAAATATTATTATTATTTTTTGTCCATAGTTTAACATGGTAAAAAGGACTTATCTATTAATAAAATAAACAAGTCCTTTCTTCATGATTACGCCAGTTAAATGACAAGATTCTAAAAATTTAAAAATAAATGTTTTTTTGATATACGAGGCTATCATTCTACAGTGACGATATGCGATCACAATTATAGCATATGCATAAAATAAACTAGCTTTCAAAAAGATACTTGAAATAAACAAAACTCGTTGTGTTTAGAATACTCCTTTCAAAAGGGCAATGCTATTGTTTGTTTAAGATCACAAAGGACAGCCCCTAGCGCCAGTGAAAAAGCACAGGTGCTACACTTGTCGCTGGATGAAATGAGCCATATCATGTCGTAGCAGCAAATTGACTTTCATCTGCTACCCCTCGCCCAACCCCAGTAATTAACACGTCGGGTTGGAAAGACCCCAATCTTTTTTTACAATTCACTAATCCGCGGGCGCGAGGAGGCAGTTTGGTTCGCTTTGTTTAGTTTTCATTGTGCTCTATATTACTGTAACTGTGACGGATTTTAATCGAACAAATATGTAAGTCTTGTTCTAATTTTATTTTGATAAATGAAGGTACTTTTAATTACACCAACTACTGTTAATCATGAATTTAATTTGCTAAGTAAAACAACGTTTGAAAACCAAGTTCTTAACAGAAATGGATCTGATGATTTAATCAATTTACTTTTAAAATAAAGTTTCATGTCTCAAGTTAGTCTTAAGACATAAATACTTCTAAATAAAATCACCTATGAATTGCGATATTCCAACTTTAATTTAGTAATAAATAATCGAAACATCATCAAGAAACCATCAGCTCAAACTCACGCTGTCCAAAACAAACATCCATCTCGAGATGAGACAAGTTAAACTAATGAAGAGCTACCCCTATATCGGAAACGCAGCAGCTGTTGGTATTCGGTGCGGAACCAATTCGGTGCGATCGGCAAACTTCGCGAGCCCTCGGTCATTTCACGCCCGGGTCTTTCTGAACAATACTCAGCGTTTAGGGGTTGCCTCGGTACACTTGTTTGTTTGTCCCCCACGCGACACAGTTTTATTGCCCCATAGTATTTATTACATATTAATGGTTATTTGGGTTCATTGTTCCGCCTCGACAGTATGCTTGAATTCATGGCTTTGCGAAATATAGAATGCAACCCCATACAGGGTAATTTAAAGACTGGCATTATCGTCGTATTGTGCTCTTTGTGATAAGATAATTTAGGTTATTTGAACTTTGATTATGGACTGAAATGTAAGTATTATTGAATTTATATCTAAATAGAGTCGTGAGTATTGATGCAAACAAAACAGAATCTCATATATTCTTTTTAATAAACAATGCAATTATTTTTTTTAGAAATAGATTAGATTATGTGAAGATCAGACTGTGCTTTTTCAAATGGAGCATTATCATTAGTTCCGTCGTATTTGTGGTACTAATGCAATTTTAATTGTAAGGTGCGGTTTGCGTTGCATTCTGATTGCTATTTTTCCAAGAGCTTTTAATGAATTGAAAAAAGTGTTTTTGTTTACGTATAATTTACTAATAAAAAATCATTAATTTCATGTTCTTCTTCTTTATATATTTGCCTGAACCGGCTTAGCTTAGGTAGAATATTTTTAAATATTTTGCAAATAAACATAGACTTAAATTTAGAATTACAATGGTAAAATAATTTGATATCTGTCCAATAGTTTTTGGGTTTATACGTTAGGTTTTTAAATACAAACTTTTCCTCTATGATCAGTATATATATTTTAATAAGCTTCAAGATAAGAAGTATAGCAAAGGACAGAAGACATAAAACAAAGTTATTTTTTGCTTCAGAGAAATTATTAATTACAAATAAGTATGTACTATTATGTATTTATTTATTTAGAGATGTTTACCCCATCATACATAAAACTATATCTACGGTATATGTTACAAGCTCTTTTATGTAAAATACATAAATATATAAACATATAAAATAAAAATACTAGCAAAACAGCGGATTAGGTATGAGATGCTTTCTTTAAAGTTTATCAGCCCACTAGCGAATATATCCAGCTCCAAATAAGTACTGTTTAATACGTTATAATCGTAAAGAATTCAAAAGAGAGGTGCCTCAACTGCTAAGTTGGTTGAAAATTGTAGAAATGACGTTTTTATGACTTTGAGAGGAGATTACGACACTTTCAATATATATAAATTATTATTGAAAACGTTTACTTCACAAGGAATCATGTTACAATTATGTTTATGTCACATATCACCAAAGAAATGTCAATTAATAAACAATTTGTAGATCATTCAGTTTACAAAAGAGATGCAAAGTCACGCTACAGTCGTTTATCAAGATTAGAGGTCGTCATAAAATATTTAATAATGATCCCAATAATATGGGGGCGTAATTACGTTTCAAATTAAATTATTTTGCTATACAATAAAATGATTTATACAACATATATATTAATATTTTTATATATATAATGTGCATCTTAGATTCCACCCGTTCCACCATAACGTCTGGCGTTCCACAAGAGCGCTTATTGAGACACTTTTTGCCACGCATTACAACAATTAGTCGCAAAACATTTTATGGAATCATACATTACAGGTATTTCCGTTACGACTTAGGTGCCTTCAAGAGAAGGGTCTACCACCAACTTAAAAGTCGACAACGCACTTGAACATCTCCTGGTGTTGCGTTCATGGGCGGCGGTATGCACTTTATTTTCCGTGTCTATTCCTGTCCCATAAAAAAGGTATTAATAAATATTGATAAAAAGGTATTGATTGCACTTACAGCCTATCCTAACTTCGTACGCATGTACTTTTTTTAATTGAAATGTATTTACAATGTTAATCGGGAATAATGTAGAATTATTTTAGTGAAAGAATATAGTTTAATGTAGAATTTGATTCTGTATGCTACAAACCTGCAGAACTTTCTTTCTACGAATCTTTAATACGAATATATTAGATTAATAATATATTGTTTACATATTGCGTGTTAATTATTACTCTACTGTTAATCTTATAAGATATAAATCAGTGGCGCTACAATTATATTCGCACATCCTTTTTTTTGTTCTGGGCCTCAGATTTTTTTTTTCGTTTCATGATAATTTTTTGTCTATCTATTAGGCAAGCTGATCAGCCTCCTGTGCCCGATATACGCCGTCGACTTTTTGGTTCTATGGCAAGCCGTTTTCCTCACGATGTTTTCCTTCACCGTTCGAGCGAACGTTAAATGCGCACATAGAATTTGGCGAGGGATCGAACCTACGACCTCAGGGATGGGAGTCTCACTTAAGCCACTAGGCCAACACTGCTCATCTGCTCACTACCGTTAATCTAGTATTAATAATACTATTAATAAACCTGAAAACTCTATTTTTTTTGTACTAATAGATTTGGCTTTTAAATTTCAAATCATACTCTAGTTGAGTATTGTTGAGCAAGTTCTACCTATCACTGCAGGTCTATGATTTTTATGAACTCACAAATGTTAGTTTTATTTTAAATTGAGGTTTCGAATAATAAATATTAAATTGAATTATTATTTCCTAAAAATTCGATTAACCGTACAAAATACGTATAAATCAAATGTTATCATTCGTGTTTAATATCTTTTATCAATTGTAATAATGTTTTAAGCCCCACTTATCGGCTGGGATTAACCAAATCTTGGATTGTAAATGTCCAAATTAATCGGCATATGTGTGTGTTATCTGTACACAACACGTATTACATACCAAATAACAGGTGTTTGAATGTCAGAGTCATACTCAATTTGGCTTCAAAAACCACGGTGTTAAAAGCGGTGCGGAAATACTTTTTTTAATTACAGTTATAATTCCCTTCCACAGGTGTAGCGGCAAAAAGTTTTGAAAAAAAATATGTATTTTCAGAAAAAAAATTCAGAAAAAATACATAATTTTTTTTTTAGAGGTTACGAGTTGTTATATTATATTGTTTTTAGATTTATTGTCTTTGGTTTACGTAAGCTATTCAGCAAGAGTTTCATCATCTTTGAAACCAGATATTAAAAAAATATCTATCTTTAAAATCTATATCTCTGAATTACTGCTAAGCGCTAACAAACAACCGTGCCCTCTTTTACTATGGATTATATAGTCATTCGCGGACATATTTTTTATTGCCTGATACGGTACCCTAAAAATCATAAACTTTATCGTAAGCCATTAGATTTCTCATCCTAATCCATCCAGTAGGGATTAATCAAAGTTTTGAAGGTCTCAATAATTATTTGTATCCATTTTATATGCCTTTTATCTCTAGTGCTATATAACGAATGTTTTTGAAATTCCGCACTAATAAGGATTTCAATATGACCACGATGAATCGAATCGAACAATACTGTAAGTCCCATATTAGATAAGACGTCATAGCTAAAGATATAATATGTGCTAAAATTCGGTACTTTGGGTATTACAGGGAAATCCACATATTCCGAAGTAGCTTTGCGGTCAGAGAAGTCTAAATAAACGAACTAAATCCGATTTTAATTATAAAACGTTCGGTAGATTTATACCATATCAGTTCATGTGTCGGAATTCCAAAAAAACACGTGCTAAAGTAGGTTATAAGGCATAGACAGGCGTCTATAAAATAGTCTCCTGGAACATTAATATCTATATATGTATATATCAGCAGCAAACAATGCGCCGATGCGATGAGAACTTGGAGAAACTTTTTTTTTAAATTGGTTTGTATTAATGTAACCATAGCGACGCTCAGACATGAGCTGCCAATTGAAAAAGAGAGAGATATATTGCAAGGATATTTTCAAACTTATTTAAAACCGAAATTCTTTGGGTCGTTTAATATGCTCCATTTGGTATATAAGTATTATTTACTATTAGTAAATAGCCTGTTACCTTTAAACATAAATCTTATTGAATATTTTGTGTATTGCTTTTATAGTTTTATGATAGGATTATGCATTTCATGTGCATTTCGTCACATCCGTCACATTGTCAATCAGTTTGATAAGGTTATATCTTGTGGCGGCGAGATCACATACTGTCGAGTTCACAGTCCACCCAGCTTTTACATAGTGTTACACGTCATTGATAACAGAAATAAATCCTTAAATCTTTTGAGAGGGGCTTACTGATATTGATATACGATTTGATAGCTAAGAACCTTGGGAATTTTATAGTTCTTAATAATATTCAAATTGTTGCAAATTTTATTGTAACTCACTTATTGCTACGTTACTTACTAAAACAAATTGTTTTATTTATGACAGTGAGACACACCTACATAAATTGAACTTAACTCTTTTAAAAAAAGCGTGCACCTTGGCATTATTTAATTAATAAAAGTAAAAAAATCTTATCTTTTTTGCCAACATCTACCCGATTCATAGAATTCATCAACAGTTATTAAATTGTCAGAATTCACTTTACGCGTATTTATTTGCACGGTTATAAGTCTACAGACTTCAAACAATTAAATTTCATTAATTTAACTGTAATCGAGCTTTGATCATAAATTTCCTAAGGTCCCGTTTTTTGCAAAATAGATATTACTTAGGTATCTTTTAAAAACATGAACGTAAAATTTGAAAATTACTATTTTTCCTAAGACAGTGTGATACCAAAAATTTTGATACAGTATAACTAGTAACTATGTCGAACCCATTCCATAGTACCATTATCTCGTCGGCGTCTTTAAACGCCCCGATTTCTCTTCCAATGTTTCCACGAATTATTTGCTGAAACAATAGCACGATTCACGTATGCTACATTTACAAGGCTCCATTCACATTAAAGTGGCGGGCGATAACGAACTCTATTGTAAAGATACAAGGTTCAGAATTATTGTGTAAATAAATTCGTCTTGTAAGTGTGATGTTTGTAAACATTGACGAAATGCTAGCGGCATCTTTGAGATTAAATTGAGCTTTAATAATTGTCAGTCAACGTATGCTTAGATTTGTGGTTATGACCCACGTAATGAGGTTTTGTTAATGAGTTTGGATTTAACTTTACCTGTAATGAAATATGTAGTTTAGTATGCATTTTGATTATCTGCTTAGGAACACATGTATAAGATTATTAAGAACTCAACTGTCTGATTGTTGGAAGGGATTAAACAGTGAAATAGAAAAAAAGTGCGTGCATACAAAGTACACAATATGTCAGCTGTGATACTTCTATTTTTTAAGTCTTGTTCATATTTATAAAAATCTAAAACTTTCGATTTCCGAGATTTAGAAGGAGAGAAAAAACGAGATATTTTAACAATTCAATGATTTTAATTGGAATTAAAATATTAAAAATATCGAAAATTAATATGAAAATGAGATTTCAATAAATTATTTTGCATAAAATATAAAATACTAATACTTCATAAATTCTTTTTACGAAATTTTAAAAATTGAATTTCTATAAGGTAATTCACCTATTTCACTCTCTATCAATCTCAATTGTTCTCTCCCTTTTCTTCGACAAAAACGCTGCACATCTTCGTGACGTTCCGTAATAATTTTACCCTCATGCGCCTAAAGAAGTTTCACTTCAATAACCCTTAATACAAGAACAGTGTCATTTGACACAAAATTACGTGACAAATAAAACAATTGAATTTTAAGTCAATAAATATGGATATCGCATGTTTCGCAGTAAGCACGCTCCTCGATCAATCAAAGGGTGTTCTCGATGTCAATATTTGCCCAGTGGTCACGACGGTGCCCTGTTTGTCCTATTATTCACATTTGTTTGGTCATGTCTGAATTAGCCCTACGTAAGTTCGCGTGACTTTGCGCTATGACCATTGAATTGAATTGAAATGATCACAATATGTGAGTTGTTTAAGAAGTTTCTATAAATCAAAATATTACATATAAGGAAGAAAAAATAAAGAAATGAATCAGTCGTGCTACAACCTCTTTAGGTCTAGGCCTCAGATTTTTGAATCTGTTTGATAATTTTTCAATCTAATAGACAAATGGGTGATAATCTTCCAGTGGCTGACACACACTCGTTTTGGGTCTAAGACATGTCGCTTTCGTAACGATGTTTTCCTTCCTAAATGCGCACATAGAAAGAAAGCCCATTGGTGCACAGCCGGGGATCGAACCTACAACCTCGGGGATGAGAGTCGCACGCTGAAGCCACTAGGGCAACACTGCTCATATAAGGATGAATGTATGTTTTATTCTTCGCGAATACAACAATATAAACGCTATTTATTCAGAGCTTGATATATTCGGTAGTGGGCTGATCAATAAAAAAAATGCGTTGTTAAACGCTTATCGGCTATTTTAATTATTTTTTCAAATTTGTTCACCGCATTTTTGAAAAGATAGATTGTAACTTAAACTTCAGAAAATGCATAATGCATATATGATGTGGGGTACTTAATAAATAAACAAAAGAAATCCAAATACATAGGATTACTGTAGATCTAACGATTGTAACAACTTGTGTCTAAAGTGACTAAGTGAATGTCGGATTTCGTAATCTTATTATTTTATTATACGCGATGATTGGAATTATTTTAGTTTAATATAAACACGAAATATCTATTTTGTTGTCTATTCATGTGTGAAGTAGATAATAATTTAAATGAAAGATGTCAACTTGTATTTTAATATCATAAACATTTTAAAGATAATAATAGGCGTTAATATACCTAAAATCTACTACTGATAAAAAACAAAACTATTTTCCGAAACAACACAAAAAAAAACTCGCCAAATAACACATTGTTGTTTATTTGTGTTTACTTTCATGTTGTTTTTCAGTGACTTGATGACGACATAAAGAAATTGACAGGGATTAGTTATCAAATACATATTCAATATCGCATCTACGGTAAGGACGCGGCTCACTAGGGACAGATTTTTATTATTTCTCAGAATGTACAACCATACTTTTCAAACATTGCCTTATCTTGTAACTAATGTTTGCTTACAAGGGTACACATGTCCAATTCGGATTTACAACATGATACAGTGGACGGACAGCAGAAAAAGTACAAGATTTTGACAGAAAAATGTATCATTTGAAGGTTATTCCTTTATATTACCAATGTCAACTTCATCAAGTATTATGTTTAGTGCTAACTCTTTTAATGCTATCAAATATAACTCAGCTCAAACACAATAAAATGTAAAAACATTATAATTAAGAAAAGGTATTGGTGTATAAAATTTTGTATAGGTACGTCCTACGCAGCAAACCTTGTATTTTTTCTGCCTTGTGTTGTGTTATGCTGACTGTACCTTATCAGTGATATCGAAATTCGTGTTCGATATATGAATTACAAGTCTCATAACACGTAACGTTTGAACTGATAGGTTGATATGGCTTTGTCGTTGCCGCCGGCAAATCAGAGCCATAAAACAAACGTTAATTTCGCTAAGCGATAACGGTTTCGGCCGATAAGATAGTGTCAGCCCGAAATCTGAAGCCGTGGGATTTGCTTGATGTTATTGGAATTCGTGACGTGATAGGTTTATTAAAAATCGACGGTTCTCGATTGATGTTGAAATAATTTATTGCGCAACACGTATTGATTTTTAAAAGGTATAGAAAACACCAAAAAAACACAAAGCGGTTTAACTTGGTGCTTGAAGGGTACCACAGTAGACGTTTAATTCCTAATAAACTAAAAAGTTACAAATAAATACAAAAAATTAAACGAAATCATTACAACAAACAGAGAAAAAAAAAAACATTTTTATATCTTATACTTACACAATATTACATCTATCTTAAATTTATAGAGCCAAGCAATCACATCCCAGGTTTGCTAAAAAATAGCTTCTAAGTTGCTTTGCAATTGTCTTGCGCGGAACCATTCTCCGTATACATTAACTACTAGTAGGTACCTACTCTGAGTTTTTCATAATTGGTTTATTTAATGATGGTGATCTTGGTTTGATTGACTCATCGATTCATCCCTATACAACCTTATTATATTTTGATAAAAATACCTTCCGACATTTTAAGCTATATACATATTACCAATGTTACCTTACCTCTACTGTTGTAAGTGTCCAAATTCTGGGGCGGTGGTGTCAATCTTCCATCAGGACGTGTGCTGGATGCACCCCAGAGTGAATTGCAGATGCCATTTCTCAAAGCCTCACTAGCTGATACACCTGAAAATGAATTTGTCACTTTCCATGATTTTATTTTTATCATTAATCAATTCACACCTGGGTTTGCGTCCGCGAGAATAGAACCTAGAAATGTTAGAAGGAGTGTATCTTAAGTTTTTGCCACACCCCTTTTTTATCTATTTTCAAGTGTTTAAATACTAGCTTATGATGAGCCATTAAGGATTTTAGTTTGCCGATTCAAGGATACATTACAGTGTCAGTGCCATTTCAGGGCCGCGACATCAAAATCTCAATTGCTTTATCAACGAGTGTCAGGAGTTGATTTGCTCGATTGCCCCTGCGCATGAGGGCTTGACATTTGCTTTCTTTCAACATAAACTCATTCATATTGACAAATCACTTGCGCCCATTATCATTTAGGTTACTGTTTTAAATTTTGATTCGAGTTTTTTTAATAAAATTAAATCTCATTATAAAGAACATTTTTCGTACTATGCACATACAAGTATTATTCTTTATGTGTAAAATATAGACTTTGGCTTAGAACCGGAATCTTGCTAAAGGTAGCCCTCATAATCATTTACTATATCAACCGATATTAAATGATTGTCGGCCATAATCCAGACGCCTTTTAATTATACCTTGTCCCACATATGTAGTTATAGTTTTTATATCTGTCGGTATTAAATTTTGTTATCTACATTTAAGCTAAGTACTGATAGTACACTACTAGGACATATGCCCTGAAGACAAACATATGCCGAAACACTTCGTAAAATACAATATTTCTAATCAACAGCTGTTTACGGAATGACCTTCAAGAGAATAACTTCACGAAAGACACAATTCTATGGAACCAAACTTAAAAAAAAAATATCTTCTTTTTAATAATTTTTAATACTTTTTATTATTACTTTGTAGGTTAAGAAAATTGTTAATACTGTATACTTGATTGTAAATATGAAATAGGTATATTAAATTCTATGGAATTTGTATAGCATAGATATTTTGATAAATACGATACCCAAGAGTTTTCATGAAAAAATCCTTCATCAATTCCTGTAACATTTAAAAAAAGATTAAGTAGCTTCACCTACCAAACTAACTAAGTAATCTACTTAACTAACAGAACTAACAAGAAGTACTAAAAGTATACCCTATGCAAAGATAATTAATTTACTTTAATTGTCTTTGCCGTATAGAACAGAGGAAAGAACAATAGTGTTAATCGATATTGATTACGTGTATAAAGAAATGCTTTTTTAAATCGCCTACTGTCCTTAGTTGGTTTTTCCAGTAATTAATCAAACCTGTAACAACTCCACAGACATGATTGCATCAAAAGCAAGGTATTACACGCAATTACATGTGATAAAAGTAATTATACATTTTATCATAGCATTTGTAGCAGTGATTACCTAAATGTATGATAAAGTTTTATCTTTTGCAGGAACATTCATCAAAAACTAGTACGTTTGATAGGAAGGGCGAGGCAAATATTTGTACTATCTTACAATTTAAACTTAAACCAATATATAATATACTGGTCCTTACATATAAAATTGGCGTTTTGTACTGGCCATTTTGACCTCAAATATCTCCTCTTTAGTTTTCCAAATCGGTAAGAGAGGTAAAAAATTCAACTAGATGGGGCAGTCGAACCCGTCTTCAAAGATTTTATTGATTCCCGTCCGAATGTTTGTGTAAAGGGATCAATTAACTGTTTATAAGATGGCAAAAGTACATAGATAGCAATGGTAAATACTTTAAATAATTATATATAGTCTATTTAAAAAATATACTTTTTGTACCTCCCATACAAAACGCCAATTTCATATATAAGGACCTAATTTGAGGATGCTTGCGAATTATTGAAATGAAATTGTTCGCTAGTAGCAACATAAAGACACAAAGTAATTGTATGCTACGATGATACAGGGAACGTTGATGTTCATATCTAAGCGTATAGCATACATACATATAAAGGTTTTACTGTAATTACAATTAAACTCCACTATTATAGCTAATTTTAATTATAAATTTCCATTCATTCCTCAGTAATGAAAGTTATACGATACAAGTGTACTCCACTAATTCAACTAAAGTTACTTAGTAAACTAATGTATCGTGGACAGCTGTATAGCGAATAATTTTGTTTACACTTAACAACTGTGTATAGTTTTTGACTTTGACTTGTTTAGTCCATTTCATTGGCGAACGTCCACGCGATTTTTTACCTTCGGTGTTGCCAATCAAAGTACGAAATGATGCGTAATAAATAGTAGTAATAATAAGTATCTAAGTAATAAAAATTTGTTAAGGTGGATTCAGTTGTTAATCGGACAAAGGATTAATTTATTGACGGCTCCTGATTATCTAGTTTGGTTAAGACTATTATCAACCAAATATAATGATAAATCGTGTTGAGTTGACGGTTTCGTAACAGGATAAGAGCCATAAGAGCAAGGACAATCTGTGCTACATCCTAAGGAAGAGACCGATTCGATGGCGCCTGCTCGTCGCGCGTGGCTAATATGAATATACGCTTTTTCAATTGATTTAACTTTGATTGGTTTTAAAGTGGATTTGTGAGGTCCTAAATGAGTTTTTACTTCGTGAGTATGAGTCAAACGGTCAATACGGTCGACGTAGATTAGCTTTACAATTCCCTTTTTAATGTGTTTTTAACCGTTTATTATATGCATTGAGAGTGATATTAATAAAATACTTTACAGCTATTGAGTCTTATAATAACGTGAGTGTAGAGTGCGTATTTTAATTCGCAATTTTTTCATATTTAAGTCCAGTAACTAAAACTGTAGTTTGCCCTATTTTTGTGAATGGATATAAGATTTAAAGAAAAACGCTTTTACCGGATTAATGTTATGTATTATTATAAATTTACAATTATTTGACATAATTTTAAATTTATCCTACGTTTCGCGTGCTTTACAGCGTGCGTGGTCACGGTGACACGGTTTCACGCTGTGTTATTATAAAAAAAAAATTATAATAATATATAACTTTAATCTGGTAAAAGCGTTTTTCTTTAAATGTGTAAAGGTTATGTTAATCAAAGACAATACTATGGATATAAGATGCTTGCTCATAATCTGGTACATTATACATACATATATTCTGTATTATTTGTATGCCGAATAAAATTCGTAAAATACCCTACCATCTTATGTTACAATCTACGACTCGAAATGTACATAAAAACTTGGTGCACGTGTTTATGCGCAATATGCAACAACTTCATTTATGAAATCAAACTGACCTCCATTCTCAATATGAATCATCTGTCGTAGATGATAGAGCATAATTCATAAATAAAAAAAGCTGGAAACGAAAGCGGCGCCAGCGCAGTTCAGGAATCAATGACCGCCGTCCGGCGCGGGCGCGGTAATTTGTCGACGACGCCAATTGTAATATTGCTTCCTGTGTTACAGTTATGTTTAAGTCTTGGGTGATAAGCGTATAATCTTTGTACTTACAAAGCTACTTTGGTAACTAATTTTTACTTAGACAAAAGTATTCTTTCATCAAGTCAGGGCTGTAAAGTTTGCTCCCTGATGCTTTCTTAGTTTTATAAACTTAGCGATTATCTAAATCGTCGGAGTAACGCCTCGTGAGTATAGTCAAACGCAGGCATCAGCGTTTACATGACCATTACATTTATTTATCATTTAATCATTTTATATAATTGTTAACGCGGGTTGTTATTATGAACGGAATATTTTTTACATAATTTAAAACATCCTTACTGACCCAGGAACTGAACCCAGGTACACTAGCCTAAAACAAATATATATATATAATAACTGATTGCTAAAAAATACTGATTAGTTATTATGTATATTATAGTAGGTAGGTACTGCGCACGACAGATGTTATAAAAAGATAACAGTTATTGTAATATCGACCTAGCCTTCGATCGATCTTAGTGGATTTGTAAGATTAATGCCGTCAAAGCAATCAACATAGATATGTCAAATGCATAAGAGAAATTGCAAAAATTATATTTATACCGGTAGTTGGTAGTTTATCCGAAGCATAACGCGTTTAACTGTCGTTACTACGGTAATTTAGTAGTAAGTAGTAACATTTTCTCATAACTGTTTGTTTATAAATAAAAAATAAAATAAAAATTAGAAAACAAATTGAGTGGAATGATTAATTTATTGTTATCTGTTTAAACACGAAGTGTAAAGTTTTCAGCAATAAGATATTATAAGAATAAATGAGAATGAAAATGGCATGAATGATATAACAGTGAACAAAATAATATTTACCAAGTCTAATCGCATTATAGAAATGAGATTTATTTAATTCAATTTATCAGATGTACAAGATAACAAATGTTTTTTTTTCTAATAATTACTAAAAGGATTACACTTATCTACATTCATGAAATGTTTTATCAAATTTCCGTTATCACCTCAAATTTATTACTAATAATGTTTTTTTAAAATAACGACTGTAAGTAAATACACAATAAAACCCTTACCCTTTTACCACAATAGCTCAGAGGTATTCTTAGACACAGCCCGTATAACTTATAAATACATAATGATAATGATAAAAATTATTCGTTAATAATTTTGAAGCATTAACCTATAAATTTAACAATTTTCAAAACGCTTTTAGCTTGTGTTTTTTACACCATTTGACAAGGTCAAATGTCGTTATCTCAAAATAAATTAAATTTAAAACAAAACTTATTTATACTAATCACATTAGTTCTAGAATAAGTTTGATTAACTGGGTAACAAACAAAAAAATAGATTTTATTATAAAAATAATTAGAATAATTATAAGTAATGCGATTATGGTATTATAGTGGATATCTAGACACGCACATTATTACTAAATCGCAAACAGTATTAATTTTATGAAACAATTTCTTAAGAAACTTCCTGTTTTGGACGTATGTTGGTACATAATCTAAAGATATTTATTTCCAACACACAAACACACAGTTTAAAATTAACCTACATAGTAATAATAATGATGTGAAGAAAATAGTCTACATAATCTGAAACCTAGAGTAATCTAAATTCAATAAAAATCAATTCGATTTAGTTGCAAAAAAGTTTAGATAAAACAACTTAATGCATAATAAATTTCTAGTTTTTAATTGAATTATTTTTCTTATTATTTTGCGGCTATGGAAACTATACGAGGGTTATAAATAGTGGCGGCGCCTATCGGCGCCCTGCTGGTTTAGCGATCCCACTGGCTATCATTCAATTATTGCTCACTTTATTGCAATTAGTATCACGTTGTAGCGAGGTGCAGTGTTTACATTTGATGTTACTTAGAACATTTACTAACACCACCCAACTTTAAGCTTTAAGCAGATTCAAATGGTTTCTGGGCCATTCAAAATCTACTTGTGTCCTATATAATTGATTTTTAATCTGTGCTGAAGATTGAATGGAAAACGATTATGGTTCAAATCAATCATAAGCTTACGAGACTATAGTATAAAACACAAAACTATTCAAAGAATTATTGTTTACATTTAAATTTTCCTTGATGAAATATGTCATTAAAATAGTATCTTATTTAATAAGACACGTGGAAATAAAGAGATAAAGCATATTTTGTGTTTAATTTCTGTACTTTACGTCGGCTAACCTAATTATTTGGGTATTCTCAATATTTTACGTATTATTTTAGTTTTATCAAGCACGTGGTTATGAGATTTTCCTCCCAATTAGGCCACATGCGGTTCTCCGCGAATCAAAATAATTTATTTGTTTAAATTTTAATTTGATAAAATACTTTGTAAGAAAATTATTTTTTTCCTTAAAATGTCGGTAGATTTTAATATTTATTGCTTAACTTACTTAAATAAATACCTTCATGACTAAATTTTTTTTATTTATAAATAGCTCTAAGAATTTTGGGAATTCCTTTTGGTGTGTCGTAATTAAGAACGAAGTTACATAATATTTAATTCTTAATTTAGAATGATTTAATAAAATTATTTATTTTTAAATACTTCAAAAAATGCAATTTTGTTTCAGTAAAATTATTATTTCGATTTTACTTTTACTGTACATAATTTGTCTCATGAATCCCACAAATACAATAAGAATAAATAAATGTAATTAAAATCGTTTGACTCATGGAGTACCTAGTAGAAGTCTAGGCGCGTAACTCTTAATATTAAACGAAAAGCGATTCGAATCGTAGACGACAACTTTCCAAGCGGCATGATCTCTTGGTGTTGCGTAGATATGCCGGGTCACTTTGCGTCTTCTACCACATTTACCATGAAGACTTATCAGAGGAGTTGTTCGGACTAATACCTGCAGCTGAGTTTCATCAGACGTCAAGGCAGATTACAAAATACCATCCGTATCACCTCGACGTCCGTCGTTCCACAACTGAGCGTTTTCTAAGGCAGTTTTTGCCGCGCACCACCACTATGTGGAACCAGCTGCCCACTAAAGTATTTCCGAACCAATTCGACTTAGGGTCCTTCAAGAAAAAGAAAAGAGCGTAGCAATTTTTAAAAGGCGGGCAACGCACATTCGATCAGGGCCATGTGAGTGTCCATGGGCGGCGGTAACACTTAACATCAGATAAGCCTTCTGTCCGTTTGCCTTTGTTACATAAATACTAATAATAATTCGAATTCCTTTGGTGCATTAAGTTTTTCGTTTTATATGCGGATATAACACTTGCTCATTCGTTAAAAACACATCGCAAGTAGGTCGTTAAAATCGGATCGGAATAAGGGATCGGTAAAAATTTAGTTTCAGGCTCAGGTTGATCATCAACTTATCGGCAACAATTTCTGATAACAGACTCTACTAGTTCTTTTTTTTAATATACTACGAAAACATTATTTTTATATTAATATAACATAACTATAATTGCACTTCTTTGCACGGCTGTAATCTGCGCAGTGTCATGTTACACTGTCTGGGTGGTCAGCCGCTGATCAGTGCAGCTTTATTGGTTACAATCGACCCACTCACCCACAATCTAAACTTCAACGGAAGCAGATCACTTATTGCATCCAATATATTGATTTTATACTATGTTACAGTTATTATGGTGGACTTTTCACGTGAAGAGTCACCGGAAGTCGTGTTCGAACTTTGGCTGTGCATCAAGGGACTTTCACTCTATATCCGAATTTAACACTTGCTCGAAGTGAAGGAAAACATTGTAAGGAAACGGGCCTTAGACCCAAAAAGTAGACGTGTGTCAAGCACAGAAGGCTGATCGCCAAGTTGTCTATTAAAAAAGAACAAATGCACGAAACAGATTCAGAAATCTCAGGTTTAGACCTAAAAGGTTGTACATCTGTGTTTTAATGACTAAGAAAACTAAGAAAAGTTAAATGTAAACACATTTTTTAAGTATGTGAGTTCGATATGAGCTCACTGTATCGATATTTTAAAAGCTCTCATTCATATTATAACAATTGCCAACTTATCTCTTCCAAGAATTTCATATAAAGACCACGTACAAACATTTCTAATTACTAGCTCATTATACATACGGGTCAAAATTGCCCGAACACCGTTATCTTGGTGACATGCAGTCTACATAATTCTGAATACTTCTTTATTTAATACAAAAGTCTTTGTGGAATTCTAGGGTTCAGGCCGGGTCACCTCTTCCTGATGTGGATTATATCAAACATAACAATGCTTTTAATTAATATCGCGTAATCTTTTCTGTGAACGCTAATAGAGGAAGTTGACTATTCTGTCTAATTAGCAATACGTCTCGGTTAGCAACGATCTCACCGAACAATTTTGATAATATAATCAATATTGTGGTTTTGTTATTTCGTCGATACGGTAAAACATTATTCAAATATTTTTATTATATTCATTATTTCGTATGTGATTATTGTTCCGTTAATGTTAAAGATTGTTCACTTATTAAAGGTAAACTTAAAAATGTCTAAAAAAAAGTATAAGAACAACATTTGAAATAATGTGAAGAAACATCTAGGATATATAACGAGAAGAAATGTTTTGTCATAATTTAAAATAAAAATAACAAATGCATCATGTTATAAAATAAACTATAAAGTTTATATATAAATCACATTTATTCGAGGTAATTTTTTTCCTTTATTAATGTTTATTTAACCGTATTTTATATAATTACCTATACATTGAATAGTAATCTTCTAATTTAATGAAATATAGTATTGAAACTTTGCATAACAACTAGTTATAACATATATCTATTATATATATGTAATATTGTCAAATGCATTGCTAATATTAATTTCATTGTAAAAAAATGTATAACAACTTAGTAAAAATCTCTTATATTAGTGATTCACTGCAGGAATGATTTTGTGAGCGAAACCAGAGTCTAGCCCACGTCTAATAAACTCCGATCTAGGCCGATTCCCACGGAATCACGCCGCCCACGCATGATTACTCACATTGTTTGTCATCTGCTACTTTAATTGATCTAACATCTAGTTTAATTAAATCGTAGTTCATTCATATATGCTGTGTGAACGGCTTGGAAGAATTGGGATAAGGTCATGTAACGATTTTGGTTGTGTTAGGACTGACTCAGACTGGTTTTGGTTCTGTCTTGATAAGGAAGTCCCGATCGGAGTACACAAATTTATGATTCTTATTAAAATTGAGATTTTAATGCTTTGATTACGTAAAGTAACATTCAAATAAGCCAGTGTTTCGCTGGGAATTGAATCCGGGATTCTGATTGACGTCGCCTCCTAAGCTACAAGATTCATTATTCTTCTTCCACAACCTCATCTGAACCATAATATAATGGACATGAACTTAGAACTTGAGACCCATCTGTTGTAAGATGTTGGCGTTCAGGTGAATCCTGATTGATATTTATCTCTTACATCCGCCGCAATGGCAAGAGCATCTCTGTTTGTTAGTGAAGACGCAGCCTAATCAGGCGCAGTAGTTGATTGTCGTGCGAACAGCGGAACGGGTTAAGAGGTGTTAATTGTGCGAGATTGAATGTTTTCACAGGGCAGAATCTCAATTGAACGCAATTGAGTATTTTTACTAAGCCGTGGTATTGTGGTTTAGTGGTCGAAGGTACGAGAGAAGAACTTCTCGAGTCAAAGTGTATCAAGGAGCAAACATACGTATGGTAAAAACATCGTTAAAGACATTTTATAGGGTCGATTTCTAAATATTTAATATAAATAATATAAGTTTAACAATAATTTAAACATATTTTTTCTTAATTTCCGACTGTATTTCCAACAGCGTATTGGTATTTGTGCCTTTGTAGGGAAATGAAAAATACTACCTATCTTCATCTATTACTCTGAAGGTATTTTTATAATATACATATATACATAGATTATTCCAAAACATGCTCTAAACTATCCACAATATAAATTTACTACAGAAAAATATTGATTTCTACGCTATTGGTACACAATCATATAAAATCTTAATAGAAAGATCTTTTTATATAGATCTGAAAACTATGTAACAATTTTAATCAAATCAAAATTTCCGCTGGATTATACGTATAAATATTAATTAATAGTATAATAAATAATCACAATGCTATATCATTATTTATATAGTAAATAGCCTTGACCATCAAATAGCAGAAATATAAGCCGAATAATAAAATCTCCCTGAAACCAAATCCCGTGGGAGACTCGGGATTGAGGGCAAAGTCGTTACCAATGCCATTATCTATGTTTTGTCTTTAAATACGGTTTATGACTACGTTTTAATTAACACGTCTTAATGCGATCAACATATGATTGATATAAGAAATTAAAATTTATAAAAGTAGTAAAGTAGATAGTTTCTTTATCACGGTCTGTTCGAGCAGTGATAGAGGTCTAAATTCATGTAAGGTCCCCGAGGACCTGCGTTCGAATCCCATCCGTAGGTTTTTATCGCAATTAATATTCATATAATGTGATGTGAACATCGAGAACCATTAATGTTTTACTAACCACTTGGTTATAAAGAAAAATTATCAAAACAGAAACAAAATGCTATCGGCCATTACATAAGTTAATAATATTTATTTTATTTTAAAAGGCACACGAACGAAACACATACAAACACTTACAGAGAACACATGACATAGAAAACAAGATATATGCATGTGCATCTGTAACAAGTGTGCACAACATTAAGAGGGAAACATTACAATGATAAAGATAAAATAACTTAAACATTAAAAGTAAAAAACAAACTATATTAAAAATATAAACGTGCAACTTAAAAAATAATAATTTTATACTTTGTTATTATCACTATTGGTCACGGATCAACAGTGGCAGTTCATCTTACGCCTGAAGAATGTCGATGACTTGAGCATAATTAACGTTATTATTTTAATTGGTTTTAAGAAGTATTTTCACTGTTTGCATAACAGTACATAAATGCAAATCGATCAAGTACCTAAATCACTAGGACATCCAATGATGTCCATCAGTCAAGTCTCTGATTGGTCAGAGGCAGCCGACGTCTGATCTAGCCGCTCATTTCTCAACCCAATTTGAACAGGAAGATTCTAATAGGGTTAAGATTTAAGATCGCGGGTCATACTAGTCATTGCGGAATGAGTCATAAATTTAAGCTTCGAGCTTCGCTATGGTAAGAACAAAATAAGAACCTCTGTATGTATGTCACAAACGTATTATGTTTACGAACTCTTACGAGGGTTATAGATCGGAAATAGTTCCGAATCTTATTATAATAGAAGTACAATCAAACCTTGACTTCTGAAATGTCGAGATAGTTTTATAAAAGTACTAGCTGACCCGGCAAACGTTTGTTTTCCCATGTATGTATATATGTATGTATAGGATTTTTTTTTAGTTTAATAAAAATAACTATCTACAATAATAAAAAATAGGGGTTGGTTGTAGGCTTGTATGTATTTTTGTATGCTGTATCATAAAGAAATAAAAACTAAAAAACTATCTAAAAAAAAAACAACAAATTGGGGTTTGAAATATAGATAGTAGCTGATTCTCAGACTCACTGAATATGTATAAAAATTACATAAGAATCGGTTGAGCCGTTTCGGAGGAGTATGGGAAAACAACCCATTCAAACATTGTGACACGAGAATTTTATATATGTATATATAGAGATTGTAAAATTATATTAAACAAACCGTAGTACTGTTTTTAGATGTGGACACATTAAGGCTCTAGTTCAAGACAAGTTTTGGTGACGTTTTAATACAATTTAATACGTTAAAGAGCAGCTTTAGTCTTCTGTTGTTAAATAGGTTCGCGCCAGTAGCGCTTTGATTGTCAATATTTAATTAATTATATAGTCATGATTTTAGGTTTAAAACTTTTTTTATAGAAGAGGGCAAACGGGCAGGAGGCTCACCTGATGTTATGTGATACCGCTACCCATGGAAACTCAATGCCAGAGGGCTCGTGAGTGCGTTGTCGGCCTTTTAAGAATTGGTATGCTCTATTGAGGCTTCATTCCAGTTACACACGACGAGTCATACGTCAATTAACAGAATCGCCCTACTGAACTATTTATTCTACATTGAACACACGCACCAATAACATACCAATTTAAATATACTACGGATTGGCAAAACCTTTTCAAAGGCATTTAAACTGTGCCATAAATCCCTTGATTTACATCCCACACTTAGATAATTACGACGCGAGAAAAGATTCCAGGGCTCATTACATTAATGGTCCGCACGTGGCCGAATCCCTTCACAGAAGCCGATTTAGCCAAATTATTTATTAATGGGACCTTTGAACGCTGTCCGCAAGTTCATTTTCAAACGGATTTTTGGTTAGCTTTCACAGGACATGTTGGTTGCCTTCTATTCTATTCTATTCTTTACCTTTTAATTTATGTTATTATAATTGAATATATGTTTCTTATATTTCTTAATAATTAAGCTTTGTTATGTGAATGTATGATTTAAAATTATAGAGATACACATGTTATTCTTATTTGTACTGAATTTTATTTAATTATTTTTAAGTCACTATTATATTTATTACTTTAACTTTTAGTAAATTGCAATTCCCCTGTTGCTTTATTTTAGCGATAGTATATACTCCACAAACATTTAATATAATATTATCTATCTTGTGACATTTTTAATCCCCCTTAAGTCTAAACGTACTTAAAAGGCCATAGACCAAAAATATATCCATATTCTTAATGTGTCTAAAAGGCTTTTTAAAGGTTTTATTCGTTTATTAAACAATTCTTAACTTATAAAGACTGCCTATCAACATTATTTCATCTCCACATTTGGCAGGCTACGTAATGTATTTAACATAGTAATTAATGAAAAAGGATTTAATATCAACAAATGATAGCCATTTACGCCAAGATTGAGCTGTGAGAAGCGGATGTAGGATGTTGCCAAGGCCGTGCGATTTTAATGTCGTCGTTTTGTCGCGGAACAACATGTGTGCGCAACATTATAACAGTTATGGACAGCCGGACTGAAAGTTGTACATTTATTATATTATTATTATGTAAGAAATCAAGGTGTATAAGCAGGTTCCTTTTGTACCTTCCTTAAGCACCTCAACCAGCTGCCCAAGGGAAAAAAGGCACTTATCATCCCTTACTAGTCTAAATTATCATTAGCACGGCTATATTAATATTATTATTATTATTAGTCCATATTACACTTATTATATATGTTAATAACGGTGTACCGTGTAACTCAGCTACTTAATTATATAAAAATTCAACTTTTTTTGTTGAATAATCGTAATTTATATAATTCAGTATTAAATGCCGTAAGTAACACTAAATGATCTAGTTTAAGAAATATAATTTAAATATAGAATTATCTCTCTGAAAAGATCGAAAGATTTGATAAATCGCACAATCGTTTTTTTTTTCAGTTTTGTAAATGTTCTCTTCTTTATGAAGTATGTTTCGTCTTTATAACTATTTTATTAAAACAAATCAATGAAAAGCGGAAAGAATACAAGGTCTGATAGTAATAGAAATAACAGATTTCAAAGCGCTTTTAGGATAAAACTAAATCATCGTGGAATAGGAGACGCGTGCGCGGTAATTCATTTAGGGGTGCCGCGCGCAGAGCTGAATGTGAACAAATTGGATTTCCATTCTGATGATGGATGACGACAGGCAAATCAGAGGTCAATACATTATTAAGTAAAATACTCTATTGAGCAGTATTGGCCTAATGGTTTCAACGTGCGACTCCTCATCATGTGCGCATTTAACATTCGTTTGTACGGTGAAGCAAAACATCGTGAGGAAACCGGCGTGTCTAAGACCAAAAAAGTCGACGGTGTGTGTGCAGACAAAAAAGGTTGATCATCTACTTGGCTATTAGAAATGATCACGGATACAAAAATTTGTGGCCCAGACCTAACAGTGGTAGAGCCATTGTATAGTGCTCTATTACTGCTACGTGTACACTATCAAAATTCATCATTAACAAAGGCACGATCTCAGAGTTGAGAATAAGACGCCACTTAGGCATGTATTATTATATAAATTCAATATTATACATTATTAAATAAGATTTTATGGAAACTTAAAGATATGTTTAAAAATAAATTGTAAAAAGTATATATTTTTTTTGTGAAATTAGAGACCCTACGTACCCAAACCTATGAAGCCCGTTACTTTTCTTTTTGCTCAAATATTTATACCTATAGGATACTTACTGTACTAAAAATTAATTAAAAACATCCACTCTCTATGTAAGCAATCCCATTAAAAATCAATGTATACAGTGGCACAACGAGAAATAACGTACAAACTCAATAAACCGGTGTTCGATCAGCCAAATCCGATTATGTACGGGATCAGATGTCTCGTACAGAAATTATTAGCAATCCCCGATTACACTCTTATATAATATTAATTGTATCAGATTTTATTATTGCGTTTTGTATCTAATACACATGAAGAATCCTATTAATATACAATCATGCAGTTACTACACTATTGATTTGAGAGCTAATAAACAGATTTTTTAAAAGACGTTGCAGACTTTACCTATATGAAGTAATGATATACCTTGACAGATTAAGGTATTTATCAATTACAATAATTTATTATGAATTTCCCCAGTCATTGTGTATCTATTATTTACGCAATTATATTACGCGTACTGATTTATTATATATTAAAGAATTCTTTAGCGGAATAAATTGGCCTTAAGCACATTTGTATTGTATTTATTTTAAATGCAAAACATTACTCACGCTACACTATAAAAAAATATTGGTCACGGCTAGAATTGATAATATCACTTTAATTTCAGGTTCTATGCCTAAAATAGAAAGTTTCTTCACGTGATTCTGTTAATAACATATTACTATCAATACAGATATTCATCAAACTATTAACCCAAAGTTAAAACAGATACGGCAATGACAAGTTGGTGGGCGGACGTACCTGTGTTTCAGAAGGGTATGAAAGAAGTAATAAAGCTATCAAATAATTATTTAATACCTTCAATTTATTGGTAGTTTATTCGTTAGATTCCGCTACAAACTGTTAGATACGTCGAACAATAGAAATTAAGTGATATTGAGGGGTAATTCGGATCGCCGTTTTACTAGAGGGTTGCTTGCGTCATTACTATTGAATACATTTTAGTTATTAGAAAATATTTATAATCGTAAATTGATGTGCCAGAGAAAACTTTAGTTAAAGTCCACTTCTTAATTTTCAAAGACGATTAAAAAGAAGACAACGGCACCAAATCGACCAAATGTTTCAGAGGTTCAAAAATAAAAAACCAAAGCTATTTTGCACTTCTTACCGATAATTTTTATTAATATTGTTTCTATAACAATACCTTGAAATGTAGTCAAGTAAAATATTAGTTTCTCAAAACCCTACTACTAAATAAAGTATAGGTATTATTAATGAAATTCATAGTAGGTACCTACATTGAAAGCTGAAATTTGTAATACAATAAAATTTAAATCAATAATGGAATAAACAAATGAGTATGACTGGGACATGAAGACACCGCAAATAGACCGAAAGCATAAAGCGTACCTTCTTAAATTTTGCGGTATGACAAAATTTAAGAATGTACGCCAAGTTCTAGAACTAAATTCGATAGGTTCGTTCTTTATTTCGTATCAATAATCAAAACTAAGACTAAGTCCACGTAAAATCTTTTGTCATACAAAACAAGAAGCTTAGGCGTAGCAGACTTCAATTAAAGTTGATTACATGTTCAAAGTCTTCCGAGGCGCGATAAAAAAGCAACACCCTCTCATCGGGGAAATTGAAAATTAAAATTTCACCATTTTCCTTTGAACACACCGTACTTTGACCAATCAGAATGGCATTCTTTTTGACATTTTTTCACTATTCGAAGATAATTTAGGAACTAAAGGTTTTTGAGTCAATGAAAATTTAAGTTTTAGTTTTATTTGAGTCATACTACCGCTTATATTATTTTAACTATAATTGATAAGTATATTATTCAGGCACCTTTACCTATAATTAATATTATTATCTTAATATACCAATCACGTTTAGTTTTTCTTTATTTACGGCCGCTCATTAACTCGGACAATAAATCCTTTTTTGATTATTAAAAGTCATGTTTTATAATATACTAGCTGACCCGGCGAACTTCGTTCCGCCTTACAGTTTTATAATATCGTGTTAACTTCAATTAAACTTAATTTAGCATTTCATTAAAGTATAATACATGTTATACATTAATACATTTTTTTTGCAATCAAAGAAATGTTTTATTTCGTTGGTATTAGAGGTTTGGATGTTAAAAGTTATCGCTCACTTTCGTGACATATTTGCAGATATATTTTGATGATTTGATGGACTTTGACTTTCTTATTTCGTCAACAGATGGAACCACAAGCTGTTTGCATTCATAATATTAATTAATTAGTTTATTGCTATTCCATAACTTATCCGATATTTCATTACTTATTCTGCTATTCGGAGTGAAGAGGAATCTACCAAAAAAGAGATAACTAATATTAGTCCAGCCGATCTTGAGTTATAAGTGGTGTAACTAACACGACTTTGTTTTATATATTAAAGATAATTCAGACAAATTTTCAAAGCTATATGCTATATTAAATCTACCTTCAAATAAATATTTGTATATTACATAGGTACAAGAGAATACAGCATGGTCACCGTCTTCATTGTCATCGCTAGGCTAAACAATTTTATAATACGAAATAAATAATATAGTAATTTGCATATAAATTGTGTGGTTGTGGCTCTCGTAAATAAAATATAAATACAGCTAAATTCACAAAGTTAAAGTTGTATGTGGCCGCACATACCGCTTTCTGACCGCAGAGCTACGCTGATTTTCAGCAGAGCTTTTCTAACTTCCTTATTGGTTGTTATTCTAACCGACAACCGTTTAAAAGCCTTAATAATGTTATTTTATAATACCATAGAATATTCCCTTATTTTAATAAACTATAGAAAAATAACACTTGTAATTTTAACACTTTAAAGTTAATTTAACGATAAAGAATTTGGTAAGAAAAGCGTTACAGGTTTCCTGTGTAGACTTTAATGTTTTATTCATAGCTTAAACTAAAATACATTTAAGTACTTAGGCTACTAGTGCATACTAGATACACGCTAAAAAAGATCTAATGAATGTTAATGTAAATTATATGATATGTATCTACATAAATATATTTTTTTATGTAACAGGGCAAACGGGCAAGAGGCTCAACTGATGTTAAGTGATATCTATCGACATGTCCGGTATTCACAATATTTTGTCCATGAGTCCATGGGTGTCCGTTGAATTAGGGGCTAAAAGTTTTGACTTTAAAGCATCAAAAGGCCGTTTTAAGCTATCAAATTGGCACTTTGTTGTATTAGGTACCATTATATGATAAAATATACCTTGGTCGATAACCTCATTCTAAATTTGGGTAAACAGTTTTCGTTGTTAGGTCTTCCTTATTTACTTCTTCGAGATAAAAGCTTACCTTTCGGGGTGACAACTCTGAAAGCGCTGTTCGAGATTGGCTTCGGCGATTCATCCCTTAGCGGCGATCCGTTTCGCACCATGGAAAAGTCCAAAGGCATTGGTATCATAGCACTTACTTCCATATTAAACGTCAAAACATAACCGACACAATGTTAGTAACGTACGTGCGACGCGCGCGGACCGCGGGTATGTATTAAAGTTCCCTCACAATGCTGAGTAGAGTCAACTCTATCATGTTAATAAGGTTGAAAATGTATACTTTTTGTATGGGGTTTTGGATCTTATCAGCCGTTGTTGGGCGTGGTAGATTAGGCCCCGCCCCGCTCCCCGCCGCCATACGCGTGACAATCACTTTGTATAGGTAACACAATAATATGATTCCTGATAGATTTTATTGTTCCAACGATGCGCGAGAAATTTTCATATGTCTTATGTTAGGTTTTTTGTTGATTATGGAAGGGATTATACTGTATCGGTGACGCGATGATACATAATACCATTTTCATGATTGTGATATGAATACGGTTATATAATTGATTATTTTATATTGAATACATATTTATACTTTAAATCATGTGATATTTATCATTGCTCGAAGTTTTATTGATTTAATTACTTAAAGTAAGTAACACAGATATTATATTATTAAGGATTATATCATTTAAAACCAAACTGTTTTGTTACCAGATAAAAAAAAAATATTTCCGCTGACTAAGTAAATAGGCCTTCATAAAATGACGTATCTCACTTATAAATTATATATAGCTTATTATTTATTTAATTTTATATATGTGGCGTGTAGTGTGGAGTAAAAGTATAACGATATTAGCAAAAACTTTCGTAGATAAGTGATCCAGTACATAAATCGCTACTGACGTAGTAGTACTAGTTATCAAACAAAAGTTTTAACTGTATATGACTGACCTTACAGACATCACAAACAATATCAGTTATTCTTTGTACTTATTTAAAAGTTTAAGAAATATCTATATGTCCACATTAGCCACTCACAAATTTATTATTTATACAGTACTTTTTAATATTACCTTCATTAATAATGTTTGCCTACTCTGTCTCATTTTTCAAAAACTAATTACATCTCTACGCAATGATAAAGCAAAGCCGATGTATGATATTTTTATTCATTTCAAAATGAATTTTCCTCAAACGACTGTTAACAATAATGAACTTTGCTTTTGTTGTAATAAAAGTTATATTTGTGAAACATTGTTCTTAAAAATGGGGATGGGAAAAGCGTAATTTTTACAGAGGAATAATCCCGGTATAATCTAGCCCTGAATCCCATTAGTGAGCCCCTTGATTGCAGCCGGGAACGGCACAAAAATCGAGGTTCGTATGGAAATAAAAATGTAATATGCCTGATTTAGATTGCACGCGAAATAATCTTCTCTAAAACTGATAACTTTTACGATATTCCCCACCACCTGCGGCTGATAATACAATAAATACTTCAAAATTTAAAAAATATTGAAGAAGTCTATTGAGTTTTTGCTTTTTTTGTAATGTAATCTTGAAATATTTAACAATTTTAGCTCATATTTCGTTACCTAAGCCGTGAATGAAACTCTAACCCCTATTCGTTCGGTTTTTTAATAGAACATGAATATCACCTGAAGTTGTCACTCACAATGTAGGCCAGTCATTATAGACAATTAATTCATAATAATTCCAAAAGTTTTCAAATTTTGAAGTAAGGTCGGGAGTGGTATTAAAACAAACTATAAAATTTTGCAACCTGATCTGCGGTCCGGAACATTGTTAAAAATGCAATAAATGATAATTTGCTTAGTTCTTGAGACCAAAATTCCAAAAGTTCTGCAAAGTTGGAGTGGTGTTAAATATATTATTTTACATCACGTGTCAAATTTGCAACCAATTTAAGTGTACGGAACATTATTTAATTAATGTTGTTCTTTATTAAACTGAAGGAAAACGTTCCAAAAGTTCTGCAAATTTGACAGATATATCGAAAATAAAATAAATAACAAAAAATGTTCCGTACACTTAGGTTGGTTGCAAATTTTATACGTGATATGAAATATTATATCGAAAACTTCCCCAAGTTTGCAGAACTTTTGGAATTTTTTTCACGACCATACAGCAACAAAAATTAATTTAATTGCAATTTTAACAATGTTCCGGACTGCGGACAAGGTTGCAAAATGAGATTTATTGTCGTCCCAATGTACCATTCACTTATAAGAGCCAGTCTATTATCATCGGGAGTGCATCATATATAATGAGAATAAATTGGTCAACTTTACCCCATATTACTATAGATGGTACTGTTGTTCCGTTTTGCTCCACTGTTAGGAACCTGGGCATTACTTTGGATACAACCCTGTCTTGGCAGCCTCAAATTAATGAACTAAGCAGGAGGGTTTTTTCTTCTTCTCACGCTCTTAATAGGTTACGCAATTTTTTGCCTATCGCAACTAAAATTTCTCTTGCTCATTCTCTCTTACTTTCTATTCTTGATTACGCTGATGTGTGTTATCCTGATTTAACTGAGATGCAGCTTGATAAGTTAGAGCGCTTACAAAATGTTTGCATCAGGTTCATATTTGGGCTTCGTAAATTTGACCATATTTCGGAGTTCCGAAGAAAGCTTAATTGGCTACCCATTCGATTGAGGCGTAAGATGCACACTTTACAACTTCTCTTTAATGTTCTGTTTGATCCTAAAACTCCTAGTTACTTAAAGCAAAATTTTATGTTTCTCTCTGGCGGTAGTTTTGACTTGCGTTCTCTTGACAACCTAATTCTTGAAACTCCTATCCATAAAACTGAATTCTATCACTCCTCCTTTACTGTGCAAAGTATTCTGCTTTGGAATTCTCTTCCAATTGACATTAGACGAGCTCAGTCCTTAAATTTATTCAAAAAGCTCCTTTTTGATCATTTTCTTCCTGCCTCATAATTAGCTGCCTCTGCTTATATATATTAATTATTGTGACACTGTTAACCTTTTGTATTATATTGTATTTTAAATGTTTGTCTATATATAGTTCTAGTTATTATTATTGTTATTTTTCCTTTAGACTTTACTTTATTTTAGTTATAGTAACGGGTTATTTTGAGTTTTTATTTTTTTGTTAATAATTTTTGCAATTCTTGTACTCTACCCTCTGTAGGTGTTTCTTTTTTATTGTTCCACATTAGGGTTGCCTGGAAGAAATCGCTTGTTAGCGATAAGGCCGCCCGTTGCCTTATAACTTTTGTAACATGTTTTTTTTTTGTATTTTTGTTATGTGTATGTTTGTAAGGTAATAAAGCATAAATAAATAAATAAAAATTCACTTGACCGAAGTTTGAAAACTTTTGGAATTATTATCAAATTTTCGATTTCGAATGTCTATAATGACTGGTGTAATGTTAGAGTTTTCGATATGCTTATTTCCTGGAGGACTCTAAGTCGAATTTGTTCGGAAATACTCCAACGCGCAGCTGGATCCTAGTGATCCTCTGGAACGACGGACATCGAGGTGGACGAAATATCATATAGGTATGGGTAAACTATATTGACTCTGACCTACGCAAGCTATAAAGCGCATAAGTCACTCAAGTACAGTCTCTTATCTGATAATTTTAGTCTTTTTGAATGGACAATATAGAAGAGAATCAAAGTTAGATATAATTTAAAAAAAATATTTTTTTGGTCTGGGTTTAAGATTTCTGTATCTTGATCATTTGTCAACTAGCAGGCAAGTATATGATCAGCCTCCTGTGCCTGACATACGCCGTCGACTCTTTGAGTCTAAATCCGAGAATCCTCATGATGTCTTCCTTCACCGTTCGAGCGAATGTTAAATGCGCACATAGATAGAAAGACCATAGATGCACAGCCGGGGATCGAGCCTTCGATCTCAGGGGTGGGATTCGCATGCTGAAGCCACTAGGCCAACATAACTCAAAGATATACAGCCTAATACTAAACTGGTAACCATGGGTGTGTACTTTGGACTTTGAAAATAATCCGGCAAAGCGTGTATCGTATAATCAAGACTTTTATTCAAATCTTATACAATCAATATTCAAAGCCAAGTCTCGCTAGGGGAAAATTAAATTCCACCTTATAGTAACGTTAAAATTTAATATAAAGCGTCGGTAATATAAAATAATCGCCTCGGCACAGTATCCCTTATTAATTTAAGCATTTTATCTCAGGTCGTTAGTAAGCGAAGTGGTTATGAGTAGAGTGAAATTTTGTTGTAATAAAGAGAAAAGGTTGTTCTATGTAATAGCCTGTTTGAAATTCTTGGTTGTGTGCAAAGATGTAATTTTATATGATTACTAGCTGATACGGCAAACGTCGTATTGCCATATATATCATTTATAATAAAAATAGGGGTTGATCGTAGAGGGGTGAAAATTAGGGGTAGTATGTACTTTTTAATGCTGTATCATAAAAAAAAATATCTGAAAATAAAAAATAAAAAAATAAGAGGTGGACTACCCTTAACATTTAGGGGGATGAAAAATTGATGTTGTCCGATTCTCAGACATACCCGATATGCACACAAAATTTCATGACAATCGGTTTAGCCGTTTCGGAGAAGTTTAACTACAAACATCGCGATACGAGAATTTTATATATTAGATATATTTTTTTATGTTATAAGTATGAGACAAACGGGTTATATGGACACTCACATTAACAGAAGGCTCGCAAGTGCGTTGCCGGCCCTTTAAGAATTGGTACGCTCTTTTCTTTAATTACTTTGATAATTCAACGCTAGATGTAAGGTAAAAATTCCACACAAATGACGATATAAAAGTATTGCTTAACTTTGCCTAAATCATAGAATTAAAATGATAATTTAATAATTTTTTTTATATTTCGTGGCACAGAGGCAACATTGTCGAGGATAAATTTAGCTCGGCTAGTATTTTGTTCGCCACTTTAATTATGCCGGGTTAATTAATACAAAACATTAAGTTTCAATCCACGAGATTAGGGGTTTTATAAGCGTAAGCGATTTTATTTTCAAGGATCTCCCCACTTCTTATTATTCATATTTCATAGTTTAGATTAAGAAATAGCATTTGTAATACGAGTAAGTATCTTAATACTTTTTTACATTTTTTAATAACTTTAGCCGGTAGCCTTACTTACCTACCTAATATTAGTGGTAAACATATTGTAATTGTGTAATATTGGCTTGAAATGTACACACAAGAAATGAACGTCGAGCCATATGAATATTATATATGTGTCTCTAACAACTATTCAATATTTGAAATATTGATTTAAAATAAAAACATTAATTGAACAATTATAAATATGATGTTTACAAGTTTAAAGCACTTATGAACAATATAGTAGAATGGTCTTCGGTTTACGTGTAATTTTAAGTACAGTGCCTCGTAGACCAAACGACAGCTATAAAACTCTAAATAGATAGAGAGAACAATGTAAAAAGTTGTATATGGGCCATATCCGTTAAGGTTTTATATGAATTTGGAACAAAATAATATTTTCCTAGCCCCACAGGTATTCTAAACGTTTAACTAGAAGCAGGTAGCCATCAAAAATCATTTGAAGTTCGCACAGCGGCGGAATTACCTCGCTCAATGTTTACTTTTAATTCAAAATTTTATTCAAACGCCTTTCATGTTACGTTTTCCGGCTTTTGTTTTTTCTTTGATCAAACAGAATCGTTTGTCACAGGAACAGGGCCTAGATGGAGTTTCGAATGTTTTTACGGTTTTTACTTTGAATAAATAGCCAATACATATCTTAAACAAAATTCGTACAGAGATTCATATGGCTTTATCTAATCGTATTATGATATACGTATTATATAGTAAAGTTATATGAATTATATCGATATCATATGGAAAAATAGTCTTCCTACTGAGTGTTAAAAGTTCTTTACTACGAGATTCATATCTATGTTTTCGTACCATTGGCCGAAAATTACATATTATTTTTAACATAGTAGTGTGTGTATGAGTACATGTATTAAATAAATAAAATAGCCTTTATTTCAGTACTATAATAAGTTTGACATTAGGTTTATGTTATTTTTGTATTTCCTATTTGTACCTACTCGAGCTCCGACGGAGTAAAGGCATTTGTCTCTCCATACTCTTTCTATTTTCCAATATTCTCTTATTCATCTCTTCATCATCATCTTCTTTTATTTCATATTCCCACGTTTTTGGTGAGCGTTCTCTCTTTTTTCTTCCCACTGAACCATTCCATGTAAGGGTCTTACTTGAACCAACCGCCATCACACACGCGGCCAATGTGACCACCCCATTTCCACTTTAACTTCTTGAGTGTTTTACGACGTCTGTTATTTTGTAAGGTTTCGTATTAAAATTAAAGGAGTGTATATGTATATATTATTATTACCATGATTTACCTTACCTTTCCTATTTCCATGAATACACCATGTCCAGACGAAGTCCAGATTACACTACTATATTTGAAGTAATCATTTCAAATAAAGTCTCTGCATTGAAATATTCCGTAAAATATATCATTTAAATTATTCTTCAAATAAAACTTTATACCTCGGAATAAAATCGTAACGATTCTGAAAATGTCCATGACTAAACCCTGCGGTATAAACCGGTTAAAACAAATAGCTTTGAACAATTTGCATACAAATGTGACAAACTGGAATTTTACAACCCGACCCTAATTAGTGGCTTCATAGCTGAAGGTTTAAAATATACCTTATCCTGCCTATAAGAAAACTCTCTTATAAAGTCATTGAATTATTTAGGACTAAAATTATTTTAGTTATAAAATTGCTAACATGATAGAGTGGCGGAGTAAAAGTGTGTTGGCTTTGCGGCTAAAGGGCGACCCTCATCCTTGAGGTCGTGCGTTCAAATCGTGGTTGTGCAATGGAATTTTCTATGCGCATGTACTCCTACTGTAAAAGCAAACATTGGGAGGAAACCGGCATCTTAAACCTAAAATTCGATGACATTTGTCAGACTCACCTACTTGGCTACGAAATAAAAATGATGAAAAAACGGATGCAATCTGAAGCCACGACATAGGTAGGGTTGTATTGCCACTGAATTATTATTATTATTACATGTTAGTTCTATGGAGGTCGAGGTTTATGAAAAATTGAAATAAAATAATGATTTCTAATTTGCAACTTTACTCGATACTTTGAGTGCTTTACATCAATCGTGGTCAGCGAGTTTCTCATCAATGTGCTCAATATTTATTATAACCGTAGCTACTTTTGTTTACTTACCGATACCTACCAATTCTAACCTAAGCACCTAAGACTAAATTTGATATTGTTATTGGTAAAATTATAAGACAATTACTTATATGATTTTTGTGAATTAAGCACAGGATCCTGATCCTGGTGCACTGCTGCTAACGGGCCTAAGCCATGTGAGCACAAGCTTTTTCATTTTATGGGCTATTATTATCTTTGTACAGAAAAAATACAATGATTTATGAAATTACAAGAACTATTGATATTTTCTTGATGTTCTAAATCCTTCTAATTTCATTATTAATTGTATATTTCGTATATAAATACGAATTTATATCTCTTAAGGTTTCCTTTTAAACAATCTGTTTGGATCTATCGAGTCGAATTCGTATTGTTCTTAATCAATAAATAATAGTAAAAAACGGTCGGCGTACCTAAGGTTAATTTTTAATGTCTTCAACACAATAATACAAACAATAATAATCAACTGATTATTATTGCTTTGAGGCGTCTTTTAAAAAAAAAAAAATTCTTAATTAAACTTGTCTTAATTGTAGTCAACTAGTCTGAGAATATATTCGCATGGGTCGCGCACATGTGACAATGATTCGCTTCCGTTGTTGTATGAAACCAATAAGACATCCGACGTACAATGATTTGTTGTTGATGGTCAGAAAAAAACATTTCTCATTTCATATAAACTGAGACATTTCATATATTTCAGTAAAACACGTTCTCGTTCTTAAAGATGTCTGTTATGGACGCCTTGTTTTCGCATATAATATATTGTATTTTTTATTGTATACTAGGAGGGTTAAATACTTAGTTCTGGCTCCTTTAAATATAAGTAATAATTTATCGGTTATAGCAAATATCGTTTCTATCCCCGGAAGTAAAACCGGACCCAAATAGTACAATTTTTAAAATTAATTTATTTAAAAAAGAATCACAATACTATTTTATTTTTACGTTACAACTAATTTTATAAGCAAATTCAGTGCTTGAAGATTAACTAAGATGTTATTTGTCTGATTCTGAATTAACACATGGTGAGTTAAATTTGTATTAATTGAGTAGTTTATTTTGCTGCTAATTTGAATACTGTTAGCGGAAGTTCACAATTAAATCATGTACGTAAATAAATTATGACGTAACACTAATTTAGGATATGAAAAATATAATGGGATTTTATGGGATTGTAATGGCTTAATACTCATTTATAACATGTCCATACAAAAGTAATAGTAATTATTGTTTGAGAATTATATTAGATAACCTATGGTCAATAGACGGCATAACATCCAATAATTCCTAAGGTGTCAGTTCTTCTCTTCCGTTCTACGCCCTTGATTTGAAAACAGTAAATGTAAAATTAGAAGCATTTATCATGTATGTCCTTTTTGACGTTCTTAAGTGTACATTTTTATTTGTATTGTGAAATACTAATTATTGCAAATACTATTATGAGTAATAATGCCTGTGCAGTATATTAAATTAACTATTACTTTCTAAGCTGAAGTTTTATTTCTTTGTTGTTTTGTTTGTAGTATCTATGTAATAAATTAATTTTTTTGACATTTTACCTTTTTATACAACACATAAAATTTGGTTAATGTATCTTTATGAGGTTAAAACCATTGTTTTAAAGAATATTATAAATACTGTTATAATCTATTTTATGCAACTACTATATCGATAATACATGTAAGTACATATTGTTACAATTGCAAGATGTAAATAATATTAAAGTGATCGCAGGAAGTCTGCAGATTGTCATGTGTCTTGCAAGTGTTGATGAACCTATGCAATAAGACTACTTATGACAAGTTATTATTTACAAGCGACTATTTGCAGATGGAATAATAAATTAGTGTTTAATATGATACACTTCCGGGCACTCATGATGTTTAACTAGGAAGTTTTAAAATCCTAGGCTTGACTGAAGAGTTACTAGACTTAAATATGTGTAATTTTTAAAATTAAACGCAATGTAATCAAAAATACTTCATAATAGGCTAGAATTAATAAATCAACAAAAAATTAACAACCAAAAATCCTAATAAACTAGATATATAACTTGAATTGCCTCCCGTTTCACTAAAAGAAGCAGTATGTAGTATTAAAATAAAAATGCAATTTACAGCCAAATAAATTGTAATAACAGTCTCAAGGTACATGAACATAAACAAAGCTTATTATGGATTATCGTAAAAGGAATACACGAAAGCGACAGTAAACATTCACGCTCTCTGCTTCTAATGCTTTCATTTCAGTATACATTAAACATAATAATAATCCAATGGAACTAACTTTTTACATTACTTGGCCGCAGATTGCTAATTTTCTTTGATCATTTTGCTTTTTAAACAAGTAGGTGATAAATCTTATGTGCCATTCTAGATTCTGATTTCTGGATCTAAGACTAGCCGGTCTCAGTATGATATTTTCCTACAGTGTACAAGCCATTGCATCAATCCTTGAAAAGTCCTTTGGTACACAGCCGGCCTTATAGCGCACGGGATGCGCATGCCATGACTAGTTACAATAAAAATTTGAGGAAAAATAAAATCATTTTTACGCTGTAATAGTATTCTGTTCGAGTTTGTATATTTATATTCTCGGATTTTTTTCAATATCAACAGAACACATTGCAGTTAAGGAAAAACATTAAAACATGGAAAGTAGTTGAAAAGGGTTTCTTTCAACAAACATTATCGCAACAAGGCGTAGCAACTGACCGCTAATCGAGGTGAAGAATATAGTACTTTGACTAATGACAGTTGTCAACTAGATATATGTAATAATATTAATAAAACTCAAACTCAAAATATTTTTATTCAAGTGGGTAACCAAGTACACTTTTGAAATCGTCAAGTTAAATTAATCGTAAATTTACATTTACTACCAGTTCGCAAGTCAAGGGCGTAGAGCGGGTAAGAAGAACTGGCAAGAAACTTTCCGCCACTCTTTTTAATCGCCAAGTATTGTCATACAAATTGTTTGAACTGGAGCAAATCAATCCCAAGGATTAGGATCATTTAAGTAGTCCTCAAATTTATAAAAAGCTTTGTTGATTAATTTTCGTTTAACGAGGGCTTTGAATTTATTTAGTGATAATTCTCAAATTCGCTTGGGAGTTTGTTGTAAAAACAAATAAAATTTCCATATAAGGAGTGGTTTATCTTTTGGAGCCTGGTTGGTCGTACACTCAAATTAGTTCTATTTCGCGTATTATACTGGTGTGAAAGTCACCATTTGTTTTAAAATCGTTTATATTTTTTTGACATACAACAAGGCTTGAAGAATATATTGAATATATTGAGTAGCTATGATACACAATTTTAGCCGTGTCCTTATCAGTACACTGTCGGATTTTCTTTACTGCATATGCTGCAGAGCTCAGCCTATTAAATAAAATACCTTTATGAGCTTTATTTAAGGCAGTTTTTGCTACGGACCACTACTATGTGGAACCAGGTACCTGACATATTTCCGAACCAATTCAACTTAGGGTCCTTCAACAAAAGATCGTACCAATTATTAGAAGGGCGACAGTCGCGAACGCTCTGGCATTGCTAGTGTCCGAGGTGGTATCTCATTACTTCGGGTGAGCCTGTTTGACCCGTGATCAGTAGTTATCTCAAATGTAAGCGATGTTAGTATTTTTCTATATGCAATTGTACTAACTTGTTTTTCATTTCTATAAGCGTTTAAAGTAGTGGTTATTTAGTTATAATATTTATTCTAACCTTGTATTCGTCAAAAGGAAATCCTACGATTTTATTACATCAAAGAGTCCATAACAACCCTAGAGCAATGAGACAGACAAGTGCTACTGTTCGCATGCTCCTCAATAGGGTTGCCAACAAATAAAAATGTTTAATAGCTTATACTAACTAACTAAAAAAGAAGACCATTATATCGGACATTCATAGATTACGCGGAAAGCATTCGATTCCTTATCACACTGGAATATGTGAAATGCTATCCACGAATGCAAATGCCATCAGAGATGATTGAACTAATTAAAGATATATTTTGTTCCCTTATGTGTAGGGACTCTTGGGCCGTGGGGTGCAAGTGCCAGGCGCTAATTAAAGATTTAAGTTGGCGCCTGGTAGATAGTACCGGTGACCCCAGAACTGGCGCTATCCTCGCTCAACGAATAACTATTCCAGGAAATGCTACCAGCGTTAAAATTAAACAGCAACAAACTTTTAAAATTTGTTTTAATTATCTTTTTATTATTTTTATTGTTACTTTGTACGTTAAGAAAACTGTATATTTTATTATAGTAAAGATATATAATAGTTTCAAGGTATAAATGAGGCTTAATTATAATAATTAGTTATGTAATTAAAAATTTATGTAGGTTGACAAAAGTATATGTATACTTCATATGAATGTGTATTACGTAAAAATATTTTACCCGCTACTGGATCGGTTTATTCTGGAGTAAAAATTAATATTTACTTTCGACATAACAACACAATTATTATTAAAATTTAAGATTCTCAGCACTTAGGGCTACTAATAATTAACTAATTCGTCTACAATTCGAAAAAAATTAATTGTAAAACATTTGAACATCTAAATTTTGAACTCTGGCAACCCTTACAAGTAACAATTTCGGTTACCTCATAAATATGTATGCGGCGGCTCTTCTTTTCCTTACTTATCAATTATAGGGTCGTTTAGGCGACGCGCCTCGAGCGAAGGCTGGGAAATGTACCAGCGCAGCAAGGGTTAAGGACGAATTGTATTTTAAGGTTTATGCTTGTCGAAAAAAATAAATATTTATAATGAAAGACACAAGCTACCGGGGATTACATGTAGTACGTGGAACTATTTTGTAACGTACTAAAAATATCCTACACTTTGATAAGGCGAAAGTAATACAAATTTCTTAGCGTTTTGGTTAAGTTGGATTTTTGATGAACAAATTGCCTATAAAAAATCAACGAACACAATGCAGGCGTGCCTTTCAGCCATAAGTTTCAGGATTTCACAGTTCTCGTGCAAGTAGCTTCAATTCACTCGATAAATATAACAACAATTACATCGACTCTCTTCCCTGAGGTCGAAGATTCGATCCCCGGCTATGCACCAATGCACTATCTTTCAATGTGCCCATTTAACAATCGCTCGAACGATGATGGAAAACATCCTGAGGAAATCGGCTTGCCCAGACCTAAAAAAGGTTAAAAAAGGCCACTGATTTATTTTTTTAATGATTTTTTTCATTTTTTGGTAAACGTATTCAAATATTTATTTATTCTAAAGAAAATCATTAATTCACATTCAACATATCATATTTTTTCATATATTATCATTATATTTTTTTTGTTTTCATTCATACACGGTATAAATGAAAACTAAAAATATTATCAATTAATTGGAAAACTCAATTATAATTTAAAAAAAGTGGTTTATAGTATTGTCCGATTTGTCTTATTTACACTTCCAATAGTTACAATCCAAAACCCTCTGGTCCAAAAGACCCCAAATTTAAACCTTAGGGGTGAATAAAAAAATACTCAACAACTTTACGGTCCCACTGTCCCCGAGGTAGTTTCGACTTGATTATGTTTAGGGTTAAACGTCATTGATATTGCCGATCTGGGTCGCTAGAGGGTTATTGAATTTTTTCTCTAATTTGTACGGTCCATGTGGCGTGGGACGGGTTGAGATGGTATCACTTATTGATGACTATTAAAATGCTGTTTGATTAGAGAATTGATAGATTATTACTGGCCCACAGCCACGATATAATCTTGTATAAAAGTATGTTTAGACAACATTCGCAGTGCTCAATACTAAATTAAATAAATAAAAGCAACTTGTTGTAAATAAGCCTTTTTCATCTGAATGGATTGGATTTGGATTTCTTGTTTAGAAATATCTACCTGATCAATAAAATCTATATCAGTTAAGAAATGCGCCTAAAATAAAGATTTGTATCCAATTTTATTTAAATAAATCTTTTGTTGCTTATTTGTCTGTAAAAAAAGATTATTGACGTTAAAATGTCGATTATTATAACCATCCATCTCAGATCGCTGACATACCTATGGTTATAACACATTACTAATACGAGGCAACTTAGAAATACATAATCCAAAACAGACTTTTCTATTGATTTTGTCTTCTTATTTTCATTTTCATTGAGAAGGACCTGCTGCGGCTGACAGACAGAGTGCTGTAACCTATTCTTTTCGGAGGCTCTTAGTTAATATAGTTAGTATAGTACATAAGTTTAATTACTTGATTAAATCTTCTCATATCTTTAAACTTAATTAAACAATAGGGCAACACAAGTTCACAAGGCGTTTACGTTAACCAACCCTTGCAAATACTAAACCGTTAACTAATAAATCATATACCCAATCAAACGCATCTAAAACAGCCCGCATTCTAAAAAAGAGCAATCTTCGAATTAAATCTTTAAATACCGTTTTAGCAATTTACAGGGAATTCGGTCGTTTTTACCAATTATCGGAGATAGCTGCCCGCATGCGCACACGCAATGTTGACATACATCACGACTAATCAATGTTGGGGATGTTGTTTTAACCCCTCGGAATACGGTAATTGACCGAGGACCTACCGTGAACTTTGTTAATACCAAGTTTTGGGCAGGTCAACTCATAGAGAAATCTTGTCCAGGTATTCATAACATGATGTGGTTTCCACTGATCTATTATTGGCCATGACGTTCTTCTAAGTTTTCGTTATTTCTATGACACACAGTACCTTTTGAAAAGAGAATTTTTACCAGTTGTTTTAATACATAGAACATAGAGGCAGGTTTTTTAAGTCGTCGCTGTCTAGCTAGAGTCACCTGATCATTAAGTTGGCTAACTTTTGATTGGCCTTCGAGTTTCTCGTTTCAGAGGCCAAGACACATCTTTGGTCGCAGACCAGCTGAGTGAGTTCACGAGTGCTTCTAATTGGTTTTTACTGACATCTACTGACTATATATAGCAATTATTTCAAATTGAAAGAAAGTTATGTGTGTGTGCTTAAGTACACGCGTTAGAAGTTATAATTCTTTGGCGTGACAAAATAAAAATCTTTTTAAAAATTTTATCTTTCGCCTTATTCTACGAGGTAATAATAACTCTAAGAATAGAAAAAATATATTTAATACATTGAATGTTTTATTATAACGCATTATCTAGTTAAATAAAGTTTCTATAAATATCACAAAAAATTACTTCTACATAATTAAAGAAATGGATATTTTTTATTTTAAAATGTTGACTAACTACAACGTGTCGGTTTTTTTGTGACGGTGTGCGGGTTTCGATTTTTAGTGACTGTTCGCGCTCATCGTAAAAATTTACTCTTATAATTTTTCCCTAACGCGCCAAAAGAAGTATAACTTCAAAAAAATTCTTAAAAATTATATGCATTATTATTCAGTTATGCCAAAAAGGAAGCCAGTCGGTTATTGTTGGCCTTTATGACTCCAACGCTGATATTAAAATTGCATACTATATTATATATGCGTCTTTCACCCGTGAGATTTCTTGTTCGTGTCCTGGATATTCCAGGAATTTGAAACCGGCTTTAAAAAATCAACAGAAAACACAATAAAGGTCGTAAATCGTAAATTTAAACATTTGTTAAACTGTCAAATTCAAAATTAAAAAATTATTTATTCATATAGGTAACAAAATGAACGTCAAAAAATAAATTATTATATATAAAATGATTCAAATTTTACATTTACAGCTAGTTTTCAAATCTAAGTTGAAGAGAAGAACTGGCAATAAACTCTCCGCCACTCTTTTTGTGCCATTGATACCTGAGATTTTGTGTTCGTGCCATGGCTGTTCTTCAATGAATGTTGTATGTATTTAATATTTATATTCTCTCGTAAAGAAACCGACGGTGTTATATCTCTCAAAAACGTAATTATTATACAATTTTTAGGCGTATTTATGTCTCACTAAAAGTTGCCACATCTGTGTGAAATATCGTAAAATCATAACATGTTAAATTGAACCTTATAAAGGAGACATAATCATAATTAACACTTAAAACCCCACAAATCCTGCTTCTTTACAGCCGTCTATAATTATCTTAATGAAAACGAACTTTGTGATTAGGGCCCTTAGCAATCTGATAATTAATGCATTACGTAATAATGACATGCGGGTTTGTCTGTTTGTTTTACGAACGTTAACCCTTTGACGATTGATGAGTTATTTTTAGAACAACGCGTGAGAGATTTTTGTTGGGTTATTTAAATTCTTATATTGGATTAATAGTTTATTCTTTTATTATGCGGATTTGAGTTTGTTAATATGATTTCCTAACGTTATTCGTATGTAATACGTGTATGGAGAAAATTACTCTCCGACCTAAAGGGAGGACCCTCCAATGTTGCATTGACTAACGCGAAGGCCACAGTGGCTAAGGTTTAGGCAAGGTTCCGAAGATACTGGCAGCGTTCCCCCTTTGAATAGCTAGACGAATTCTATAAAAAATGTTATAGAGGTAAGTTTGCTTTGGTTTTAGACTTATGTGTATTGTTTTTTATAACTGTGTAATGTCTACATTACTATAGTTATAAAAAACAATACACATAATCTTTTTATAGAAGCCAAAAATATTATTAACCAAATACGAACTACTGATATCTATATAGCCTCGTAGTTTAGTGGTTAACGTACACAGCGTATAATACGGAGGTCTTGCTTTCGATTAGACAAATTAGTAATTGATTCGAGACCATTAAAAATATATTGACGTAAAAATGACACTTCAAACTTGTTGTAATTATGTGTTTGTAATTAAATTCTTCCTAAAAGGCTGGACTAAATTAGATTTTTCAATTGGATTCGGGAATGCTATAGATTAACAATTAATTTAGTTTTTTAAGAATGTACAGGACAACGTCAATAAGTAATAAAAAAAATACTACCCAACTAGTTAACAGTATCATTCTAACCCAGAATAGTAAAACCTTATTCACATTTACTCTAGCCAAAGACAAGACTAGGAGTAGGTTGACTCAACTGCTCGGCTAATTACATGTTATTCTCACTGATTAAAGCACAGCTTGGGCTTAATGACTGACTCATGTTATGTCACGACATCGTCTATACCTGATACGATACGATTTTTAATAGATTTTCCGCAGTACATAAAACTTGGAACTGACAAGTAAATCAAGAAAATCTCAAATCCAAAGATATGTCAAGATTGTATCATTAAAATATCCACTAAGAATAGAGTTTTTAAAATGTAGATTAAGCAGAGAGTAAAATGTATATCAATCATTTATAAAATCCAATATTAGGTTTATAGATATTTTATCTCAAAAAAGATTACAATGCTCGCTTAAAAGTTATAAAAAATAATAATAGATAATGTTACCATAAAAAATGAATATTAATTATTCTTTTCTTCAAATGTTACGAAACTTTGCGTGTGTAATAGTGTTATGATTTCGTAATATCGTAGGGTGTAAAGCTCCCACATAATCAGTCCATTCTCACAGTAGCATCCTTCTCAATCAGCGAGCCATTGGGGGCGAACGATTTTTATTGTTTTTAAACCAATACGGGTACTTTCCCTAAAAACTACGATTAGATTAATTTTACTATCCCTTAATTAAACTTTATGTTATTATTAATTTTACGTCGTACGATTTTTTATTGCGAATAGATTGTGTTTTGTGGCTGTTAGCTCTGAAGTCGTAAAATGTAAACGATTTAATGGGTTTCAAGAATTAACGGGATGAGGGCTAATCTGTTAATTTAATGGGATGAATCATGTTTGATTATACTAAGCCCTAACCTGACATGTGGAAAACTCAACAAGTTCGAGGTCATGGGCTTTAGCGTACATTCCACGAGAATGTAAGTGCGTGCTCCTATTTCCCCATGCCTCCTGCTGAAAGAGGACAAATCTTTGTTTTTAATTTATTTTATTATCATTTATTACTTAAGATGTCATGTGGAACATGGTCTAATGGTTGCAGCTCCTTACAAACGTTGTGTAAAACAACAAGCGATTGGCGCGACATGGCGATTAAAAAGAGTGGCGGAGAGTTTATTACCAGTTCTTCTCTTCCGTTCTACGCCCTTGATTTGAGAATTGGCAGTAAATTTAAAATTAGACGCATTTAATGTATATTTCCTTTTTGACGTTCATAAGTGTACTGTGAGAGTAGCAGTTGCGTGCACGGACAGTGACGGCACGTGGTCAATCTTCCAGAGATTCTGCGAGGCCTTCATTCGAGATAAAGAAGAGGCGGTGAGGGTCAGGGAGGTTGATCCCGCAGCCCAGCCGCTGTTTCCGTTCCACCGAGCGACGCGTTGTTTCATACTAGGTTCGCAGACACTTCAGTGGAGGAACAGGGGCTCAAAAGAAGGGATGCTGACGTATCCTTGCACGTATTGCACCCGACTTACAAACCCGGGCGCATAGTCGTTGTAAGCCCTTGCTGTGCCGTGGTCCATCCCACATTTATAGCCGTTGGGGCTATAAGCTCAACAAATCGCGTACGCTGCTGCCGTGTCCTGCCTCGGTCGACTGCTGGTGGAGCCGTAGGGTTTTAGTGGGTATGCACTGTATCGAGTCCCGCATAATCGTCCACCCCATGGCAGTCGCGCCGCGGGAGGTATGCGCAACGCTTTAACCCACGAAAAAAAATTGGTTTCAGCTTGTGACTTTCATCTCTGAAGTCATAGGTACCCAAATAGGGGTGTGTCAGGCACAGAAGACTCAGCTACTTGCCTATTAGAAAAAGCAAATGTTAACAAAACAGATACATAAATTTGATGCCAAAACATAGGGTAGTTTTTTATATATATGCCGATTATCCGGTTGGTTTTATGTTTTTTAGATAAATTTTTTTCTTTAGTAATAGAACTAAACCATAATATTGTTATGTAATAACAATAATAAAAACTCAGTTAATACTAAAAAAAACAAAAATGTTTTAAAAAAATTCCGATTCATGTTTTCTATGAAATCGTGTGTCGTGTTATCTTTTATCATAGTAAAATAATGAAAAACCTCACTTCCCAGGGGCCTGTCAGTCAAACGTTTAACTTGGCATTTATTAAAGAGACAATGTTTAAACTTGGTCGCGTTTTTAAACTCCCAAGAGACACTAATGAATGGTCTGTTTTGTCAACCGAATTGAATAATTAAGGTTTAACATAATATTTGTGAAAGACATATTTATTTACACTCTTTTGCACAAATTAATGTTTTAAAAAAAGGACAAAAATTATGCAACAGGCTGCCTTATCGCTACTAAGCAATCTCTTTCAGACAACCCTATAAAAAACAGTAAAAAAATAACTGTGAAGAAGTTCAAAAGTGAATAACTATGAAAACAATGAAATCTCAATATTTTTTAATGAAGGCTGAAAAGTAGGTATTATATTTATGTGGTAAACTTCAATAAATAAATTAATAAAAAGACAATTACTCGTAATAACTTATAACTTACCAAAGCAGAGAGAAAAAAGAAACGATAAAAACATTATTATTAAGGAAAACTGGCGATACAGATAAGCTGCGTGTTCCGAGATTATTTGTATAAAGGATTAAAAGTCTTACTCACACATTACAATATTACATATCTTGTTTGTATAAAATCAAATCGTTTTTTAAAATATATTTGTAACTACATATTATATACACTTATGAAGGTCAATATTAAAAAAAAACAATGATCTGAATTGAAATACTGGTAGTTCCCAAATAAAGGGCTTAGAGTATGTAATTAGCTAACCTAACAACATCCTATACTGACCACATAAATATGACAAATCTTTTATGTTTTATATAAATACATTAATTTGATAAATTTTTCCTTGATTTAAATACTAAACACTGTCTGTTAGAAGTGCTATAGAGTTTTGATGATCGGTCATTCAGTTTCACAACGCAGTTATAGGGGGTCGAAAATGGCCTGAACTGCTTCGAGGAAAGGATAGAAGGGCCGCTTTTTTGCTCGACTTGGCGGGCGCACTGCCGTGCCCCAGGATGGTATTTACGATTAGCAATTATTTAACTTAGGTCTTATGTTATTCTCGCCAAGAAACAAACAGGACTAACCGTGAAGGTAGCTTCTCTAATGTTCCCTATAACGAAAACTCCTTACTTAGTTAATACGCATGAAAAACCACTTAAAATTTTCTATGCTGAACCAAAAAGGAAAACAAATCAAAAATGCAAAGTAACAACCAATGGCGAGCTTTAATGGGCGAGCTTTTAAATTAAACAACGCGTGACTTGACCGTACTAAACGTACAAACTACCTTTAAATAATAAACAAATGACGGCATAGCATACTCGCTCGTAAATACATACAAACAAGGGTTGAAACAGCGTGCTGAAAATCCTAAGTTAGGCTAAATTTTTTGCTTGCTTTATACGGTTAGCAAACAAAGTTACCACGAGGGCTCACTTATATTTTGATGTATTGCTCATAATAATATGGGTTTCACTTTAAAAATCGCTTTACCGTGTTTATTTAGCTTGAAAATTACCATTTAAGGTTTATTTAGCTAGTTAGTGATGGGTTTAGTAAAGTAAAACATTTTATATATTGTTTATCTTAAGATCTTTTGTCATATTCACAAATTAAACCAACAGTGTAATTGATAACTATACATTTTGACATTACAAATTTCGACTTTGTTTTATTGCGAAGTTCAGTGTTAGTTGTATCCAATGGTTAAGCTCGCGTTCTCACTAGCGTCGATTTTTATCTATGCGGATTGTCAATGAATGAATCAGGTCAATATTATATTAAAAAATCGACGACATGTCTCACTCTAAAGGCCGGGAACGCCCTTGCGACTGCTGGCATTGAGAGCGTCTATCCCCGTTTTCTCCCTGCTTGAAAGGCACGATTACCTAGAGGGTCACGTTAAAATTAGTATTCAGTGTTTTTTTAGTTAAGAGAACTAATCGTATCGACTATGAGAGTCGACAAAAATGAATATCGCCCATAATTATAAACACACATCATTGTTAGTTCATTTTATAAATTATATTGTCAAGGGTAAAATACTATTTTAACAATTTGTAAATAGGGGTAGAATACTTGTATTTGGTTTATGATCATTGGCCGGTTTGTTTTCCCAAGTCGGGCGACTCTTTTATGGGTTTCATATTTTTGTAAACATTTGCTATTTGACTCACGTTTGAAATCTAAGGGCTTAAAATACTAGCGTAAACTATTTACCCAGCTATTTCAAAAATACAGGTTTTACATACAATTTTATCCCGTAATTTTCTCCTATATTGGGGGCTTTTCTAATACCTGTTTATCCGTGTTTAAACTACTCAAAATTGTGATACTATTCACATTATTGATTTAGTGAATTGTTTTATTTTCTTTTACATATTTGTATTATAGAAATACATTTATTATTCCTACAGAATTTGTCAATACGATAATGTCGAGAAACGTTAAATAAAATATAATAAAGTACATATATAATATTAAACACATAATAACACTTTCGCTACTGTGAATTCACTCTGCGAACATATAAATATGTCGATATTGTCGGAGACAGCATTTAGTAGGTGCAAGGTATTGGATCTTAGAGCTTCAAGTTGCTTTAAAGATATTTTACTTATAAAATATCTAAAATTATACAGGTTTTAATGTGCTATAACAAAATACAGTATTAAATAATCAATCATCTGCATGCCTGACTATTTTATTATCACGGTAATACCCAACTATGTATCCACGATTAATACATAGGTATTTGATACAAAAACTGTAAAGCTAACAAAATTACTTTATATCTACAATTGCCGCGCCCTACTTTATTACTCTTAATAACCAAGATGACTCTATCAACCCCCCAAATTTTGTTTACCTAATAGAATAACGAGCTATCGTATAATAAATTGGTAGATTTCCATACTCGATAGCCGTCCGTTTATCATTTTAATACGAGAAAGTGCTCGTGACGTCATTACGATACCTCCTAAGTATACTGAGTCAACTAACAAATTTAGGTATTTTGTTTTTTTTATACAAAAGTACATAATAAACCATGATCTTAATGTTAGTGTTATTTTTTTTTTAAAAAGACCTATAATTACCGAGATAATTTCACGTATACTAAATCAATTTCAACATCAGTTAAAATCGTACATTGTATACTGATCCAAATAAAATTGTATCAGTATTCGCGGGGCGTGAGGAGGGACGCATTGATACAAGTATATTATGGCTCAGTATACGATAAATGACGGCGAGGGCGCGAATTTTTTTTAATTTTCTCAATAATAAGGTGAATAATACTAATGATACAATTAGCAATATCTCAGGAATCGGTGATATAATGCAAAACAGGGATGAATATGGTAAGTTACATTGATATACTTTATTTATGTTACATATAGTGTGATTTTGCCATTTTTGTTTGATAATTGTTACACGTTGCTTAGTACGCCGTATACTGATACAACTATATTTACACCTGTTTACAACGAACAAACTTTATAAAGAAGACACTTGATTTATCTGGCTATAATAATGTATTAATTCAATTTTTGATATATTTGTTTTAATTGTGGTATAATATATTTTTTTATGTGTAAATCTTATAACTTGATATTGGCACGTTAAATATAAAAATATGAATTCTTGTGTTTTTAATTGTTGTTTATTTATTTATTTATTTGTAAACCTACAGCTAACATAAATTATATACAATTACAAACAGTTACATTAAAAATATAGCCAAATATGGAATACATAATAATACAATTAACTACAAAATGGTTCAAGAATTTATAAAAGGAAACAAACAAATAAAAACTATACAATACGTTTATCTAAGTGGTACCTAATTTGGTTGTGTTGTATGATGGTGTAAAAGTGAGGGTAAGTACGTGAAGGTGTGTATGTGGGGTATGCTCATGATGCAGGTGGTTTTGCGCTATGGATATTCTTAATACTTCTTAATACTTCTTTTAATCATATTCCGCGACAGCTTAAACAGGTCGAGGCTTAAATATTGGTCGTTGTATGTCCGGGCTGCGCGATACAAAACTGAGTTCCTTGCATAGTTAGTGTTAATGTGAGGAACATGGAACAAAGCACGATTACGAGTCTGGTAGGCAGGAACAAGGAAGGGCAATTTTTCTAGAAGGGAGCTACAATTAATTTTATTTGAGATGATGTCATGTAGTAGCAATAAATCATATTGTTTTCGTCGAGAGTCTAAAGTATTAATTTTAAAATGTTCACACGCGTCATTATATGTATTAAACTTATTGTAAGTCTTATAGGAGATAAATTTTATGAAGTCTTTTTGGATCTTTTCAATTTTTTCTTTGTGTACAGTGTAACTAGGTGACCAAACCGAGCAACCATATTCGAGAATACTTCTTACGTACGTATAGTATAGCACTTTCAAACAGTCGACATCATGAAAATGTTCACTAACACGTCTTACAAAACCAAGCTGCTTATAGGCCTTGTCAACTATTGTGTCAATATGGTTATTATACGTCATTTTATTGTCTAACCATATACCTAAGTCACGAACACAATCTACTTCTTTTACAGATTTGTTATTAATATGATAGCTAAAGTTAAATTTGTTTTTTTTTCTGGTGAATGTTATTTTGACACATTTAGAAGCATTAACCGATATTCGATTTTGTTTATAATAATTAGAAAGGTTATTTAGGTCGGCCTGAATTTTGTGACAGTCTCCTTCTTTGTTTATTTTTAAATATATCTTTTTATCATCAGCGAACATAAGGTAATTTGAATCTTTAATGGTACTATTTATGTCATAAAGATATGCATTGTATAACAGGGGACCCAATATAGATCCTTGAGGAACTCCAGAACTTATACGAACAAAGTCGCTTCTAGCACTACCAACCGCAACCGCCTGTCTACGATTTGTTATATATGAACAAAACCAGCGATGTAGGTCACCACGTATCCCTAGAAGTTGGAGCTTATGTAATAGGATGGTGTGATCCACTCTGTCGAAAGCCTTCTCAAAGTCTGTGTAAATTACATCAACCTGTGCACCACCATCCATACTTTGTAGTACATAGTTCGTAAACACAGTTAAGTTGGTTATCGTAGAACGTTTATTGATAAAACCATGCTGTTCATCGGGAAGTGAATTACTTATTATATTGTGGATGGCTTTATAAATTATCTTTTCAAAGACTTTACTGAAAGTATTAAGTATCGATATTGGTCGATAATTTTCAATACTCAACCGCGAGCCACTCTTATGAATAGGTATTATTTTAGCTATCTTCCATATATCAGGATAAATGCCAAATGTGTTCACGGATAAGTTCTGTATTATGTACAGTGGTTCTGTAATAGCTTGAGCACATTTTTTGATAAAAATAGGTGGTATACCGTCATACCCAGCTCCTTTTTCCGCATTTAATGAATTTAGTATCTTCAATATATCAAATTTGGTTGTATTTAGTTTACATATAATGTTGTCGGTTACTTCCGTATTAGTCTGCAGAATTTCATGGTATGAAGGTGCTGCTTGTTGAAATACGCTCTCAAAGAAAGTACTGAATCCCGTGCATGCTTCCGATTCGTTATTATATATATTGCTTCCTAATTGTAATCTATTTGGATAGCCAGTGTTATTAATTCGTAAGGTTTTTAGATAAGACCAGATTTTCTTTGGATCTTTCTTTAACGATGTTTGTATTTTTTGCATATATAACTTAAAACATTTTTTTTGGACTGCCTTCTGTCTTGAACGAAGTAAGGAAAACTCATCGTAATCTCGTGGGTTTCCTCTTGCTTTCCATCGAGAGTGAGCGGTTCGTTTGTCGCGTATTATGTGTATGAGCGACTTGGTATACCAGACCGGATATTTGTTATGAGCATAAAAGGTAGTCTTAGGCACATACTGATCAATTCCACGGTGGAGGATTGAATAAAATTTCTGCACAATTATGTCAATGGTGTCGCCTCTTAGAGAGTCATTCCAGTCTATACCGTCAAGATATTCATTTAATTTATCGTAGTTAGCCTTCTTGAAGTTATATCTTATCTCCTTTTTTAATTTAATGCTAGGCGTCATCAATTCCGTCACTTTCAGTTCTAGGCATGGATGGTTCGGGTCTTCTTTAACGAGATAGCTGCAAGATTTAGACACCTCAATGTATATGTCACTAAATACTAGGTCTAGTATATTTCCAGAGGAGTTTTTATGAAGATTATACTGACTGAAACCAAGACTACTGCATGATTCAATAAGCTTTGCACCCGCATTTTGTAGGTTAACAGCACCACGCCTAAGGAAGGTGGGATCAGAGGTAGGAGACCAGCCTATGTGGGGTAGATTGAAATCGCCAGCTATGATATAATGATCATTTGGGTGTAATGAGAAAATATATAGGAGAAAGTCTGTAAACGCTGTAAGTCTTACAGACTGCAAAACGTCAGGTGGTATGTATGCAATACATATATGCAGTTCGCGTTTATTGCATTCATTCGACGCGAGCGTACTAGCGGGAATAGTCAACCAGGCGCACTCAACGCCGTCGCACGTCCACTCGGCCATCTCTTGCGCATGCAGTGACCTTTTCGTACACACCATAACACCGCCGCCCGACGTTTTAGTAGAATTTTTAGAATTCCGATCGAGACGGAGCACATCATATCGGTCATCACATAATTCAGTATTGTAAAAGCCAGAAGTTAACCAAGTCTCGGTGATTAGAATAATATCGAAGTCGTTCATGAGTATGTTCTGTTTTAAATCTAGTGTTTTTGTGCGCAATCCACGGACATTTTGATAAAACAAGCTTAGGTTATTTGTAATCATTGTTACTAAGTATGAAGGTATAAATGTGTATGCATATATTTATATATAGTACTAGCGATGGAGACCCGAGATGTTTAAGCACAGAATATTGAGGTTTTAACCGGCGCAAATGTTTGTATTTTTTAATAACATTTAATATCCATAGGCAGGTGTGTAAGTTGTATTTATGTAGAAGAGTGTTTTTATGAGTAGGTATAATGTTCATGTGATTTTGTGTGTTAGAATGGTGGTTTTGAATGCTCAAATTAGGTAGTAAGGTTACTATGTCAAATTTAATTTGTTTTGTGTAATATAGGTACTTAATATAAGAACATATTATAATTAACAGATTTTCTCCAAATCGCGCCTGATGTTTATTGATATAACTGGAGATTCTTCGTTCCGTCGTAAAAAAATGCAGCAATTGCGAACCCACACAAATTTGAAACCTTTTTTTATAGCAAGAGCTTTTGCCTCTTTCAAAAGTTGCTTGTTTTCTGGGGTCAAATGCTCATTGACAAAGAACTTTTTCGATTCCCCTGACAATCCTATATCCAGTGTTTGAATGCCTCGCTTTCGACGTAAGCCAGATAAAATTTTATCCTTAATATCACGTGATTTTAGGCGCACTACGATTGTCTTTGGTTTACCAGATACAGGTTGTTTCGGTTGAACGCGATTAGCATATTCGATGTGTTCATCCTGCAATACGACGTTTGCATGCTTTGCTATTTTTTTCACTAAGGCGTGTGTGGATTCGTTGTTGGAATGGGGTAACCCAACAATCTCGAGGTTGTTCATCCTATTCCATTGCTGTTGTTTATTTATTTGAGATTGCAGTTCTTTAATAAGGGTATTATTGTTTTGGACATCACTTTTCAAAATATTCACTTCCTCCCTGAGACACTCAGCCTCGTTCACAAATGGGGTGACGATTGATTTTATCTCTTCCCTTATCTCACCAAGAAGAGACATTTTCAGAGATTCTATCAGCTTAGATTCTAGGTGTTCAAGTTTGGAGTCTATTGCGTGTTTAATACCCTCTGTTATGAACAGCTGTAACTCATCTTTTGACACGCAACGGTCGCTCAATCCTATATCCTTCTTATTACGCCGCGCCTTTGATGTACGTATATTTTCAGGTGAAATACTTTGACCACGATCCTCTCTGCGTAAGCATGGAGGACATATCCAGGAATTAGTTAATGTCTCCGACGCAATATTCGCACATTCGATATGACAGCCTCTGAAGCATTTTGTACATTGTACAAAATGCTTCAGAGGCTGTCATATATTGTACATTATTTTAGAGTCTCCATTGCCACCGGATGCAAATTTTATGGAAGAGGAGCTATCAATACTTGATGATATTGATTAGAATGATAGCAAGGAAGTATCGCAGAATATCCCTTCTAATGCTTACATATTATTCCTAGATTATATTCTTTGCTCTTCGCCTTGGGTATCGAATGTTGATAACTGAACTCAAAAAGGAGATCGATCGCCATCAGTCATAGAGAACACTCCAGGTAATTCGCCCATCCAGAATAGCATTATAGAAAATTATTGTGATATTACTCCAGTACCATCGCCGTATAATTCTTTTTCTCATCTCCTGTTAATTTCTGACATTAATGTTATCACATACTCATCGTCCAATAACGCTAAAAGCCCATTTCCATTGCGAAAAAAGAAAAAGAAAGGCTAAGAGTTTTCATAAAAAATGTAAGGATAAGGAGAGGAAATATAAGCTTAATAGAGGATTGGAATATGTCAGTAGAAACGGAAGAGTACATGCTACGAGAATTATGAAAACTTCTTGCCCCTCAACTTGTTGGAAAAAATGCAGTGAGAAATTAACAGAATGTTTTGGATTATTGGACCTCCGAAGACAATGGGTTTTTTGGCAAGATATGTTGTAAAAGCTGGAAAAAAAGAGAAAAAAATATCGTCGATAAAAAAAGGAGTGAAGGAGATAATATTGAGACCACAAAAATATCGGTTTACAAAACTATGTTTTTGAGAACCCTTTCTATTAGTTTTGATTTTGCTTATACAGATTTAGAAAAGTCCGATAAAGGTAATGGATTTATTAAATCAGATCAGCGTGGTCTTTGGATGAACATATAATCCATGCGATAACGTTCACAGTGTTATAGATCACGTTGAAGCATTTTCTCCTGTAGAGTCGCATTACACTCGCCAAAAATCAAGTAAAAATTATCTGGAAGGCTTTTTATCCTTCCCAAAACTGTTCATGAATCGAATGGTTTATGGACTACCGTGAGACAATATCTATATATAGGTTTTATAAACCCAAAAAGATATTTGTGAACAATGTCACATTTATGAAAATAACAAGCAAGTTCTACAGGCAGATAAAGAAAAGCATGAAGAGCATTTAAAAAAAAGAGAAAACTAGAAAAATGAAAACAAAAGATAAAAAATCAGCGTTACAAAATAATGAAATCCTTATATCAGCATCTGATCTTCAAAAGTGTCTTAATGTATGTACCTCACGGAAGCGTGAGTACTTTTTATTATAAACGGAAACATTATTTGTATAATTTCACAATATTAATTCTGGGATCTCGCCAAGGTGATTGCTTTTGATGGTATCAACAGACAGCAAAGAGAGGTGCAATTGAAATTTCCAGCTATCATTTTAAGTTTATAGAAGTTACGGGTGATGAAGGTGTCAATGATTACCGGTTTTAGTCAGACAACTGTGGAGGCCAAAATAGAAATAGGATTTATTTCTTAATGTATATGATAGGTAGTTTAAAGTGTATAGCTATTAGCCATCGCTTTCTAATAGTGGGTCATTCACAAAGTGAAGGCGACAGTATGCACGCTTTAATTGAAAGACAGACAAAGATAAAAAGCTTTATATGCCTGATCAATGATATACAGCTTTAAGATACATACACAGTTATTGAAGTGTCTCAGGATTTAATAAAGGACTTCAAATCAAAGTCAAAACTTATTAACAACTGGACAACTACTAATGATGGATCTATCTATCTTAATAACTCTAATGGAGCAGAAGATAGTAATTCAGACTGATTTTTGATTCGTTCAACCTTTAATATTTTTATTTATTTTGTTTAACCTTATAGCATTTTTTTGAGCGTTAGAATTTCCTAGATTTTTAGATATTTATATTATTCATATCTATTATTTTTATTAATATTGTTTAACGTAAGTTACCATTTTTAGTTTTGTATTATTTTTATTGATGTTTGTTACTTTTCAAGAAACTTTAATGATACTACATGCTACAAAAAAGGGTCCTACTTAGTATAAACGAAAAATACATCGTGATTCTTTAAATGTGTTGTTTTGTTAATGAGACTACTTCTTCCTAACCTTTATTAATTTCGTTAGGTATTCGAAATACCTAATATGAGTAATTAAAAAGCCTCGATTAATTATATTAGTCCAGTATACGTTGAGGTTTTAACTACTAACATAGGTAAGTACTTTCCTAGTATAATGAGTCAAGTGATGTAATTTTAACATTTTATTATTAAGTGGGACAAAAAAAAACGAAAATAACCAAAAGTAGTATGATATTAATAAAATGATTATCATATTTCTAAATACTTTCGAGTAAGCCATGGATTTTCATGTACAACGTACATGAATATAACTGGTAGTTAAACCATTTTACTATTGAGTCCCGCCCGTGTATAATGAGTCATGTACATAAAATATCATTTAAAAACAAAATTCAGCAAAATCATGTTATACCAAAGGAAGAGCTTTCAATCTTTATTAAAAAAACATTTAACTTATTCCGAATTAGTTTGATTTCATTAAAATATAAACAATTTGCCTTAAAATGGCTCTCCTATAAAATTACTAAAATGTCAGTTGACTCAGTATACTTAGGAGGTATCGATTAAGTTCGAAGCCAATATTAATTTCGATTCGAATATCAACTTTATTACTTTAAAATAAGGATGCTTCGAACGCAAGTGTATGGTTGTTCGTGGAACTTAAAAGGGCAGAAGATTGACAGTACGTTATTAAATTGTGATACAAATGACACAGGCGGGCGATGATTAGTAATTTTATAACGTTGTTAGTTTGGAATTATGGGAGGGTAAATAAACTACCGATTTTTATGTCTTTATTAACATTTGCATATTTCATGTGTTTACTATTGAGCTATTAAGCTGGAAATTACAGGGTTGTGTAGGCGCGTTTTAAAAATGCTTTTTTTATGGGACAAGAGGCAAATGTACCGACTGTCATTTTAAATAAAGTAATAACCTCCGCCGTTAGACTCCCGCGACATCTGGGCCTAGCGGGTGTGTTGTACCTTTCAGGGAATGGTACGCTCTTTTCTTGAAGGCACCTAAGTCGTATCGGTTTGAAAATACCTCTACTGGCAGCTGGTTCCACAACAAGGTGGTGCGCGGTAGAAAGTGCCTTAAGCGATGTCATTTTTTTATATTGAGAAAGTTTACTCTACTCTAAGTTGAACAATTACTTGTTAATAGTAAAAGCTTTGGTTGTCGTCGGCAAGGTGGATAACAACTAGCTGGTCATGATTCTCATGGGTCTTCCCACAACAGCCGCCATAAGGGAAGGTAAACACTGAACAAAGTGGAGGGATAGCACTAGCAGTGCTGCCTTGCTACGGTGACTCGACACTCAGCAATGAAGAATACGACTGAAAAGAAGAAGGTAATAGAACGTAATAGTACCTAACGCAAGTTTGTTTTGAGTCAGCCTGTATTTTATTGGGTTAATTAATTCATATAATTTATATAATAAGACATAGACATAACATAATGTTTTATTCTACTATAGGTTTTTTCCGTGAAACATACAAAAGCAGCTGTGAAACCGATAAGAAATTGCTTCCAATGTGATCACTTAGCCCCGTCGTTGATTAGTGGAAATCTCGAATAGCAAACACCTGAGGCCAAATTGTATTAGAGTTTCCGTCGATATCTTAGGTAATTTTATGTGATTTTCACCATGAAAAGAAAATACTTCCAAGTCGATAAAGACGGAAACTCGGAGAACGATGAAGGGAGGTTAAAAATTTGCCACACCTGCTTGAAAAGTACTTAATTCGCTGGCGCAAGTAATCCATCCGTGAGATTTGGCAACCAAAAGAACATTATTTTTTAGCGTGGTACTATGGTAGGAATATTTGAATAGAAAAAGTATTAATAACACGTTTTTAAAAAAATTGGTTTTATTTATATAAATAATAATAATAAGTAGTTGTTATAACAATTATTATGATCCATACGTTATAAAATAAAAAAGTTCGGTGTGAAATATTAATTCATTACCTACAAGAGATTGCAACTTCGAAAAAATTTGAATTATTTAAGGAACATTTTTTTTCAATATAATAAATTAGCTGTTTAACAAACAGCTAATTTATTATATTTATTTCCTAATAGTTTAATTAAATAGTTTATCTAGTAGTTTTCTATAAGTTTGCAGATTGAGAGGTTTGCTTGGCTTACAGAGTGATATGACGTGCCATCAGTTAATGAGGAAGGAACGAACCTCGACCGGGATGCCGATAATTACGCCAATCATTAATGCGGGCATAACAAATCCCCGGGAAGCTTTAATCAGGACGCGACGTAACAACAATTATACTTGCCAGTCGTATCATTGGTCTTCTATGGCGCAATGGCTATTTTCCAAAAAAAATTAATTATAAAGATTATGTTAGAACTATTTAGCCCTAAAAGTTACTAAAGAAGTGATAATTACTAAAGTTACTAAAGAGATGATAAAATCCAATCGCAACAGATGTAACGTTTTTGGCTTCAGTAGAAAAAAATCCCCGATGGGCTAAAGAAGCTAGGCAAGTCATTCAGAACCAATACAACGTAAGACAAGAGCACAAAAAAGTTAGAGTTCTCGCAGCACACTTAATAGTTCCATAGCCTCATTTTACACATGAATACGTTCTTGTTAATAATACCCATACGTTGTCCTATAATTACACAGTATCAGAACTGCGGTTATTGTACCAACATTTTTCTAGAGACCTAAGCTCTGATGTCATTCAAAAATAAAGTTAACTTAAGCTTATATATAACTTAAGCACTGTAATGTAATCATAAATAATAATGTCAAAAATAAAAAAATATTAACCAGAATGGGTAGATTGCTAACATAGAACGGGAAAAGTTAAACGACAAATGATTACGGTATATGACTTTTTATTCCAATTTTCACAGAAAATACAGTCCAAAATATAGGGAAATGTAGGAGTAAAATACATATTTTCTTAAGCCACTGTTGCAAGGGCAGCATACATCCCAATATTTAATGCTTGTCGTCCTTTAATGAGACGGAAGTACCCTTGATCTGCCCAATTAACGCCCCAAGAGTTCTTAATTATCCAGAACTCAGTTTCACCATCTGAAATTAGATTTTTATACGTCTAAATTAATGTTCTCTATCCCACTCAACTGCGGCTAATCCCTATTGAGACTGACAATGTTTATGTCAAACAGGTGTGTAAAAACACCGTAAATATTGTAATTTAACTTAAATATATCTCTTAGCAAATTCGAAAGGATTTTCGACCCCTCACTAAATTCAGTCCTTCATACTTACTAGGCCAATGAGGAACCATATGTATACCACCATAGTAAACCTATCCGACTATTGAAGGCTGATCACCAACATGTCTATAAATTAAATAGGCGCACGATTTTGCTCACTTCGTTGGGGATTTCATTATCTCACTTCTTCTAAATATATAGTATAAAATATCTCATGAAAGCATTTTCTATAGTTACATATCGATTTGAAAAAATTTATACTTATGTTACCTTTTCCATAACCAACAAGTAGAACAGCGTGGTTACTACTGGGGCAAGAAACTGTGGGGGTAAAAATTGAATTTCCTCTCATATGCTTAAATTCTTCGTTAACGCAAATAGCTGAAAAAAATAGAAGTTATACCAAAAAATTTCTATCGGCTTTATTTCTCGGAGCTCAGACTAGTCAACAAAGTAGCACAGAAAAAGCACAGACACATGCGTAGTCATGAGAGAAATTAATAGTGAAATAGACAGGAGTGTCTATTTCACTAAATTAAATACAAAATGAAACTTATACTAAAATTCTATAGTTTTTTACATACTAATAGATAAGGGCCCATAATTAGCCAATGCATCTTGCAAACTATCTTCATCGTTAACTCCAAGTTGACTTCCTCCAGTGACTGTGACAGCAATTTTACTTTTGTCAGTTCTGCATTGACCTTTTACGCTCTCATAGGGATAGTCTGCTTCTGTCATTGACCCACCCTGTTCGGATAGAGCTCTGAAAAGTGAATATCACTCCTATTGCATTGAGGTATATTTTTTAGCTTAGGAATAAATTGATCATATCATTAATGGAGCACTGGCCGTCATGTCAAATTTATCTTAATATATATGTTATTATTATTTTCTTAAGAAATGAATATGCTGCTCTTCAGTACTATTTACATTTACAACAAGTTTAAATGACTTTAATAAAAATCTTTAATAATGTGTACATCATTATACGCAATCATACAAGACGTTAAGTAATCCATTCACAAAATAATAATATAACGCTATTAGGAAAATAGGTTGTGTACTCACTGAAAAACATCATGTGGGAAACCACCCTGTTTACAATCTGGAGTTGAGCTGCAATCAAATGCTTGCTGATTTGATAGGCTAATTGCTGTGGTGCTGTGTGCTTTAGCATATTGTCCTTCGATATTTCCTATAGGTAATATAAAAATAGATAGCATTACAAGAGATGCAACTATGGGTAGCAGTAATGGATACTTTTATTATACAATAATAACGTCTAAAAATCTAAAAAATACCTACCTACGGCGCTGAAGGCAAAACAAGACCCGCAACTCATCTGATTCTTGACTTCAGTCACATAACCGTTAGTACGCCAATCTAATTCAGATGGAAGCTTTTCCCCACTGGGCTTATACTCGATAACATCGCCCGATGTAAAGTTACCATTTAAACCCAAATAGCATTCCGAAATCTCCTCAAAGGTCAAATCTGTGAAGTGATTGATGCCATATGAGTTTTGACTGCTGTTTTCTTTATATTTGTTAATTTTTCTCAAATTTTCCTTGAATATTTCAAAACGATCCGAGCTAGATTCTTTGTTATATTTTTGAAGGAATTGCTTGTAGATCTCAGGAGCTTGGTCTAAGTCATAGTAATCCTGATCCAACAAAGAATATTCTGAAGTAAGTACTTCAGTCACAAATAACACGAGACAGAATAAGCGGAACATTGTCAGGTATGATACACATGGTAGAAATAACTCTAATTATATAGTAGTTGTTATCAAATAAAATTCCAAATATGAATAATAATGCACTTGTAATGAAATACATTTGAAATTTCTTAATAAAATACTTAAAAATTCCTAAATGGTTATTAATTGAAGGATAAATACCGACTCGATAACGCACAACAAAAAACAATTTAACATTTATTTCTTGAAGTTGCCCTACATAACAGTTACATGTATTAAATGTTGATTAGAATTTTTACAGCTATACAAATTATCTTATTTTTGAAGGTCCATTCCCAAAATTGTGTGCAATAAAGTGTTTTAACGACTTAAATCGTCACATTTAAATAAAATTAATAAAATGCCCTATTCCAAACTTGAACTAATTTCTTCAAACCGTAACAGTCTTGAATTTTGAGCTGTCAAATTCTAATAATTATGGTAAAATGTCGATTCGAATGTGCGTGGTCTAATTCTTGTATATTGTGAGTTATAAGTGCAATAAAAAAGCCGTAAAGTATTAAAGCCCATTAGGAACAGATATTTACAACATAACAAACTATTTGTCGGAATGAAATTCTGAAGGAAGTACTTCTTACCCTTCTAAATAACGTTACGAACGTTGTTCTCAGTATGGCAAGCTAATTGGCAAGTGTATGATACTTAGTGTTGCTATAATTATAGTTAAATTAGCGCCTCCAGGATCGCTGGATTTTATTTTTGATTAGTAGGCTTTAGTATAGTTATAGCAGTGTTGACGTAGTGGCTTCAGCATGCGACACTCATCCCTGAGATCGTACGTTCGATCCCTGGCTGTGCACCAATGGACATTCTTTCTATACGCATTTAACATTCGCTCGAAGGGTGAAGGAAAACATCGTGAGGAAACCGGCTTGCCTTAGACCCAAAAAGTCAACGGCGTGCGTCAGGCACAGAAGGCTGATCACCTATTTGCCTATTAGATTACCAAATGATCATGAAACAGATACAGAAATCTGAGGCCCAGACCCACCAGAACAATCGTATATATTGCAAGAACCATAACATAATATATATAGGTAATCACATATACCTACCTGGATTACTACAGATTCGAAAAACGTTCATTCATCGATATATACCTTGGATTATAAGGCTATAATCATGTACGCGGCGATGCAAATTGCTTAGTGAGGAGAATTAACATCTTGCAAGATTCACAAAAAAATGCATACAAATGTGAGGGAATCAAATACAATAGCTAAGAAACGATTAACATTTTTCATAAACATTTAGCACAAGTTTTGAAGTTATACTTCTTTAGGCGCGTTATGAAAAATTTATAAGAGTGAAATTTTACGATGCGCGCGCACCGTGACACAAAATTCAGTATGGGCGCCGAGATGGGAATAAGACAAGTAAAAAGAAATAGAATATGCGTGACGTATGACCATAATGACATTTGTAGTACCTTTTAAACAAATAAAGCAGTTTTAATTATTTTCTCAAAGAAATTTAGCAATGCTTTTTCACAAAGACCTATTGATACTTAGTTAAAAGGTTATGAAACACCTAGTTATTAAATTAAATTAATAATATAATAAAATAATAAATAATTGTTATTAATTAATAATTGAATAATATACTAAATATTAAATAATGTTCAATTATTACGGCTAAATATATATTATTAATTATTTAATATTTAAAAAAAATAAAGAAAGCCAAAGAAGTATAACTTCTTACGCGCGTATATAAGAACACGCACCATTTTTTAAATATTCTAGCCACGGATGAAGATTTTATATTTTCCTGGACCATATGAGCGAGTTTTAATAGTGATAGAAAAGTCCCAAAGCTGTGATTGGAATGCACTACCTCAGGGTCAAGAGGCACACCGTTCAGCCTCTAGACCAACACTGCTGTATTTAATCTACACTAATATTATAAAGAGGAAAACTTTGTTTGTTTATTTATTTATTTATTTATTAAAACTTCGTTGCAAAAATACAAAATACAAAAACAAAAAAAATTTATAAGGGATGCAACGGGCGGCCTTATCGCTAATAAGCGATCTCTTCCAGGCAACCCTAGTTAAAGAAAAAACAAAAAAAGAAACATGATTCGTGCGAGAAGTGCAGAAACAAATGTTATATAAAAAAAATATATATATACATAGTACCTTAATCTAAAGTAATACAAAAAAAAAAATATTAACAACGGACTAAAAACTTAAAAGCTAATCTTACAAATACATGGACAGCAAATAGTGATGTAAAAGGAAACATAAGATTTATACAAGTCACGATTGATCAGGATAGGATAAGGTTAAGAAATGAGAATACAGAAGAGTTTTAAAAGATGACAGAGAGGTAGCCAATCGTACGGAGTCGGGCAGCGTATTCCATAATCTAATGGCGGAGATTGTGAATGAATTGCCTAAGAAGGATGAAGTGTGAGATGGAATTTCTAATAAACATCTATTAGAAGAGCGTAACATATAGTTAGAAGGACCTAAGAATTTAAAGTGATTTTTGAGATAAGAAGGGGTTTTCGGATTGAAAAGAATTGAGTATAGAAGTTGAAGAAGATGAGCGTGACGTCTGAATCGAATAGGTAGCCACCCCAACTGCCTGCGGAATTTAGACACATGGTCATATTTCCTAAGACCAAATATGAACCGTATGCAGAAATTCTGCAGGCGTTCGATCTTGTCAAGTAGCTCTTCGTTCAAATCAGAGGAGCATGAGTCCGCATAATCGAGAATAGGAAGCAGAAGAGACTGTGCTAACATAGTTTTAGTGCGGATGGGAAGGAAATTAGAAAGACGTTTCAGAGTAAAAGAAGCGGCGTAAAGTTTACGGCTGATCTCCTTTACGTGATGACCCCAGGAAAACGTTTGGTCGAAGAAGACCCCCAGGTTTTTAACAGTCTTATTGAGGGCCAAGGCCACACCGTCAAGGTAAACACCAGGGAGCTGAGCCCATTTGACTCTTGAAATAAAGAAAGGGCTTCCGATGATGATGACTTGACTCTTGGCAGGATTAATTTGAAGACCAAAGTCTTTACTCCAGTTGGCTATGTTTTCAAGATCATCATTCATCGCTTGTATTGCAAGAGGAAGCTCATCCAGTGTAGACTGAACGTAGATTTGGAGGTCATCAGCGTAAAGGTGATAACTAGCGGATAGATGTGCAGTCAGGGTGTTGATAAATATAGAAAAAAGAAGAGGTGAAAGAACGCCACCCTGCGGAACACCAGCACTTATATTATTCCACTGAGAGTAAGCATCATTCATTTTAATACGCTGCCGACGACCGTTAAGATAGCTATGAAACCAGTCAATAGCGGATGGACAGATATTCATAGAGCGAAGCAACCCAAGCAGAATTTCAAAGTTCACAGTATTGAAAGCATTGCTAAAGTCAAGCAGAGTGAGAACAGTGAGCTGCCCACCATCCATCCCTCGGCGAATGTCGTCACAAACTTTAACCAATGCCGTAGTCGTGCTATGCCCCGGGCGGAAACCCGATTGGAGAGGGTCTAGAATTGAGTTTTTATTCAGAAATCCGCTAAGCCGCGAGTGTATAAGGCGCTCTAGAGCTTTAGATAGGAATGGTAGAATAGAAATGGGCCGGAAGTCAGAAAAGTTAATGGGATCGGGCCGTTTGGGAATAGGAATAACTAGACTATCCTTCCAAGAAGTAGGGAATTTACCACTAGTAACTGAATAATTAAAAATATGAGTAATAACTTGAAGAATAGCTGGCAAGATAGGTAAGATCATAGCACGACTAACTTCATCACATCCAACAGCATCCGACGAGATAGACTGGATGCAACCCTCCACTTCGCGCTCGGTGAATTCAGTGAAATTAAAAGGCATGTAGTTTGGAGTTGGAAGAGAAACTAGTTTATTGATTGTCTTCCTAAGAGAAGAATTATCGTGGGCAGGAGAACAGGTGAAGTGAGAGTTAAGGTTGTTTATATCTATTGCTGAAGAAATAACATTCTGTGCCGATCTGCCAATCCCCAAGGTTTTGAGGAACTTCCAGATTTTTGAGGTGTCGCCATTGGATACTGAGTCGTGGATATGTTGCCTTTGAGCATCACGACAGCGAGTATTACAACGATTGCGAACTACTTTATATTTTTCGCGCTCCGCATCAGATTTGGCAGTTCTCATTTTAGCTATGGCTCTGTTTTTTTTGTGAATCAGTCTTTTAATCTCATCAGAGAGCCAGGGAGCAGGTAAATGTTTAAGTTTAACACGTCTCAATGGGGCGTGCTTATCATAGAGGTTTGTGATGGACGAAGTGAACAACTCAACTTTGTCGTCCAGGTAAGCTAAGTCGTACAGACCACTCCAGTCAATTTTGGATGCATCACTGAGTAGGCTATCATGGTCGATTCCACCAAAGCTGCGACGCATAACTACCGTGGGCTTCTGCTTGGGTGGCTTCGCTTTAAAGGAGAGATAGAGAAGGTCATGGTGAGAGAAGGCGACAGCAGGAAGTTGCCCATGCTTAGTGACAAGGTGAGGAGAGGAAACAAAAATAAGATCCAAAAGTGACGGAGTAAAACCGGGGACTTTATGCGTAGCGTTAAGATATAAGTTTTGTAGGTTGTAAGAGTGAGTTAAAGAAAGGAGCCGTCTGGAGCGAGAATCATTTTTCAGCAGACATGTGTTAAAGTCACCCATGACTATTGTGTTTTTATATAAGGGAGAAAATTGGTCAATGGTGTCTTCAAAGGAATCAAAGTAGTCCACCGATGATGAAGGGGAATAGAAGACTCCCAGGAGAAGCTTAGAGTTGGATAGAAGAACTTCGATGAGGAGATGCTCGGCTGCATTGCTAGGTGGAGGCTGTGGCGATGAGCTAATGATGGAGAAGGGGATGTGAGAACGTAAGTAAATTGCCACACCACCTCCACGCATGCCGAGTCGGTCATTTCTAATTAAATTGTAACCAGGAAGAGAGTAAGTACCAGAGGAAAGGGAAGGATTGAACCAAGTTTCAGAAATAAGTATGGCATGGATGTCTTTAGAGGCCAACGTAAGGAGATCTGTGTGATGAGCTGGAACGCTCTGGGCGTTAATGTGTACAACATTGAAATGCTTAGGCAAGTTTTGAAAAATAGAGGATAAGGTATCATTTAGGGTAGGCGTGGAGGAGTCAATGCTATGGAAGGAGTCACAATCGGACGATTCCAGAGATAAGAAATCAGAGTCATCACTACTGCAATCCATGCTTAACAAAAGTATGATAATAAAAAAGAATAAAATAAAAACTAAAACTAATCTAAAAGTTAAATAAAATCTACACCAAGTATATAAGCGCTTAAACTTTAAAAATACAAAAAAAAAATAATAATAAGAAAAAAAAGATGTTCTTACGATCGCACTCAACCGCTGGTATGTAAGGATTAAAGCAAAATCTTATTATACGAGACTAATTTTATGTTCTGTGGAAATACTATGTGTATCAATTCTCAATTGACACTTGACAATAACAACCTTTGACAGTGTCAGCCGTCTCATCACGTTAGAAAGTTAGTAGTTATAATCTGTCAGTGGGCTTTAATAACAAATAACAATTTGAAATTAATATCATCATAATAACAATTTGTAAACGAAGGAGAAGGTTATAAGATACCAAATAAGTAATTAAAAAAAGAACTGTTTAACACTTGAAACTCATGACAAACAAACCAAGAAAAAGTTGATTATAACCCCAACACACGAAACACCAACACTGTACAGACGGAAGTTATTGACCCTTTTTTGGAGCCTTCTTATTACGGGTCTTGTCTCTAGTCAGTCTGTCAGTCTTTGCATCATCAGCTGCGGTCGATGACGGTATGCTGTCCGGAACTGAATCGAGTTCCTTCAGCGAAGAGATGCGGCGAAGTTTCCCATCAGCCCCTATCACTTGTACACGTCCATCGCGAGTCCAACAATTCGAGACGCCAAACCGCTTTCTTGCCTCCATAAATAGCGAGTGCCTTGATTTTGTCAGGAACTCAGACAAGGTTATTCCGGTGCCTTTAAGATTAGTTTTGGCAGCCCAGATCCTTAACTTGTCAGCATGCTCACGAAACTTTATTAATATAGGCCTAGGCTTGTCACTGGATCTTAATCCCACACGATGGCAACGGGAGAGGCACTGCTCCGTCACATTAGGACACTTTAACAGTATGGATATCATATTTGCAATGGAGCCCTGGCTTTCATCCTTTGCTTCATTTACTCCATGCAGCAACAGACACTTTCGCCTACTGCGCATCTCCTGTTCATCCTGCACTCTAAATAGAATTGCCATCTGAGCTTGGAGATTCTCTAGGCAGAATAAAACAGAATTTTTGAAAGCTTCGAATTCCCTAGCAAGCGGAGTTTGTTCCAGTGAGGGGGACCTATTCTGAGTTGCAATAAGGCGCTGCTGAAACTCTTCCATTCTGGTAGACACCATTTCGGATACATCCCTTAATGACTTTTTAAGATCCTCCATAATAAGGTGAAAGTGAAAAATTAATTAAGTTAAATTGAAGGTACTTGAAGAAGTGATTTCCAACTTTAAGTTTATTATAGTTAAATAAAGGATATTATTGAGAAAAAAATAGCGATTGATGTGTGGTGGGACACTAGTTCATCACTGAAACTGTAAGTTTTAATGTTTTTACCGAAATACTATTTAATTTAAGAAAAAATTCACGAGACACACCAGTACACGTTTACGTTACACGTTTACACGTTGTTTTTAATAGTTCTCATAACGTAAAGCCTTATTAAAATCGTATGAAGCGTTTTCCAAAATAACCTAAATTATGTTCATATATTCATACAGTGACAATAAACAGTAATTATTTTATCATACTTTTTATTATTTTTTTCTTCTGCCATGAATTTCCTGTATGGCAATCTAAGCAAATGAAAATTGTAACTGACAATCACTTTGGCGCCTATCCTCAAATATATCTGGCAGAGGTTTATTAAGCCTATAAATCGTTTTAACCATAACAGATTTGAAGCTAATTAAGGCATTTTACATAAGGTCTGCTATCAAATGTTTTCCTTTATTTCCCAAAAGCTTTGACCCACTCTTCATGAAAGTTTACCAACTATATTTTACCTATAAATTATGAGTAATTGGTCTAACTAAGTAGGTATTTTATTTGATAATCATTGGAATAACAAACAATGCGTCATAGTCGTAGAATAGTGACGGATCTGACAAATAGTATACTTTACAGGGCAGCCATTTCAAAATAATATAATCATGTTAGTTTTTGTCATAAGTCAAAACTATTTTAATTCATATTCTGTTATTATGAAAATTGGCATACAAGCAAACTAAAGGGTATGTTTTGAAACAAAATAAAAATAATAACAGTAAATTACACAATACACGAACAATAATACCACTCCTCTTTTCCACCGCTTCGGAGATTTTACCGCTATGTGTGACGACACGGACGCGGTGGGTGGAGCCTGCAGCCAGTGGCAGGCGGCAGCGCGACCAGCGGACACGCCGGAGTCCGGACAGTGCCATTAGAACTATCAAACGCGAAACCTGTGCGCGCATATTACGAATTCTCCCTTTGTTACATATAATTAATTTATTCTTGCCTAAACGCTTTCTCTTCTCTTATTGTGCTTACAACTCTTATCATTTATTAACTATGTTTCTTCTGTGTACATTATATATATATATATATTTAAGACGTGAATAAGTTTCCTTTGTCTTCTTATTGCCTAGCCTAGAAACTATTATTATATGGTGCTCGCGCGCACCTATAAATTGGTGACCCCGACGTGATTATTTGTGTTATTTGACATTTTTATTTATTAAACATGGCTACGGCAGGTAAAGACGAAGTGTGCCGCGATGGCATTAAAGTTCCGCCATTTTGGCCAAATGAACCCGCACTTTGGTTTTTACAACTGGAGGGTCAATTTGCGTTGGCCAACATTACCTCAGATGCAACAAAATTCTTCCACGTCAACGCGGATTTGGACTACAAATATATTTGTAACCGATCGGCAGACTAAAATACAATTTTAATTGACATTGGATCCGATTTGTGTTTATCCAAAAAAAAATATTTAATAATAGACGCTTGAATAAAACAGATTATAAACTTTATGCAGCGAATGGTTCACTTATGGATGGTTTACTTTAATATTAGATTTTGGAATTAGACGAGCTTTTACGTGGCGGTTTGTGATAGCTGATGTAACCAAACCTATTATAGGCATAGATTTTCTGTCACATTTCAATTTGATGTTGATGCTAGGTTTAATCGCTTGATAGACAATGTTATATCGTTTAGTGCTTTAGCTAAACCTCCTTCAGTTCCTTTATGCCAATCAAATCTTTTACAGGTACCTCACGATACCACGAAATTTTGTCACAGTTTCCCGACATCACTCGTCCTGCTGGAGACCTGTCTATTTATGCTAAAGGTTAAACGCAATACACTGCATCATATCGATACTGCTTCTGGACCTCCAGTCTACAGTCGTCCTCGTCGGTTGGCACCGGATCGACTCCGTGTTGCTGTGAAGGAGCTCGAGGATATGGTAAGATCAGGTATTGCTCGTAGATCTGACATTCCTTGGCCATAGCCATTACACTTGGTTCCGAAGAAAAACAACGAATGGTGACCATGTGGCGATCATCGTGCATTGAATGCACGCACAATACCCGGCCGATACTCGGTTCGTCACAGAGCTGACATTGCTCATAACCTTTCTGAATGTTCAGTCTTCAGTAAAATAGACTTAATTAGAGCATATAACCAAATTCCAATTCACCCGGACGATATTCTGAAGACAGCTATTACCACTCCATTTGCAATGTTTGAGTTTCCATTCACGAGTTTTGGTCTTCGAAATGCTGCTCAAACATTTCGACGCTTTATGGACGAAATACTACGAGATTTGCATTACTGTTACCCTACATTGATGACATTTTAGTAGCTTCTCAGCACGAAACTCAACATCTGGACCACCTGCATCAAGTATTCCAGCGCCTTCAGGACTATGGAATAATGATTAATGCATCTAAATGCGTGTTTGATGAGTCGCAACTGGAATTGCTCGGATACATCGTTTCCTCTGCAGGTACCTGACCACTTCCACAAAAGGTTAAAGCTATCCAGAATTTTCCTCGACAAATTAAATCAGAAAGTTGTTTTTTGAAGTCAATACAAACAACTTTCTGATTTAATATAAATAATTTTAGATACAAATCCACAAGAGTCGTTTAAACTAGCCTAATTTTACACATGAATATGTTATTGTTAATAATACACATACATTGTCCTATAATTCCTCATTATCAGAACTGCGGTTATTGTACCAAATTTTTTGTAGAGACCTAACCTAATTTAAGCATTATAATGTAATTAAAAAATAAAACATTATTGAGCAGAACTTAGAACGGGAAAAGTTAAACAACATATGATTGCGGTATACGATTTTTTATTCCAATTTTCACAGAAAGTACAGTCCAAAATCTTTTTGAAATTATTATCTTATCTAATATTAATATAGAAGTAAAATATATATTTTCTTAAGCGACTGTTGCAAGAGCAGCATACGACCCAATATTTAATGCTTGTCGTCCTTTAATGAGACGGATGTACCCTTGATCTGCCCAAGAAACGCCCCAAGAGTTCTTAATTATCCAGAACTCAGTTTCACCATCTGAAATTAGTCTCAATACGTCTAAATTAATGTTCTCTAGCCCACTCAACAGCGGCTAATCCCTATTGAGACTGACAATGTTTCTGTCAAACAGGTGTGTAAAAACACCGTAAATATTGTAATTTAAATTAAATATTTCTTATAGCAAATTAAAATTAAATTTTCGACCCCACTCAAGATTTAAATTCTAGGTGGGTTCGATATGGATCCTCACGATATTCAGTCCATCATATTTACTAGTCCAATGAGGAACCTTATGTATACTTACCTAGTACCACCATAGTTAACCTATCCGACTATTGAGGGCTGATCACCAACATGTCTATAAATTAAATAGGCGCACGATTTTGCTCACTTTGTTGGGGATTTCATTATCTCACCTCTCCCAAATATATAGTATAAAATATCTCATGAAAGCATTTTCTATTGTTACATAAATATTTGAAAAAATGTATACTTATGTTACCTTTTCCATAACCAACAAGTAGAACAGCGTGGTTATTACTGGGGCAAGAAACTGTGGGGGTAAAAATTGAATTTCCTCTCTGTTGCTTAAGTTGGTCGTTAGAGCAAATAGCTGAAACAAAGTGAAAGTTATACCAAAAAAATTCTATCCCCTTTATTCTCTAGAGCTTAGACTAGTCAACAAAGTAAAACTTAAGAAGCACAGACACATACGTAGTCATGAAAGAAATTAATAGTGAAATAGACAGGAGTGTCTATTTCACTAAATAAAATACAAAATGAAACGTATACTAAAGTTCTAAAGTTTTTTACATACCAATAGATAAGGGCCCATAATTAGCCAAAGCATCTTGCAAACTATCTTCATCGTTAACTCCAAGTTGATTTCCTCCAGTGACTGTCACAGCAATTTTACTTTTGTCAGTTCTGCATTGACCTTTTACGCTCTCATAGGGATAGTCTGCTTCTGTCATTGACCCACCCTGTTCGGATAGAGCTCTGAAAAGTGAATATCACTCCTATTGCATTGAAGGTATATTTTTTAGCTTAGGAACAAATTGATCGTATCATTAATGGAGCACTGGCCGTCATGTCAAATTTATCTTAACATATATGTTATTATTATTTTCATAAGAAATGAATATGCTGCTCTTCAGTACTATTTACATTTACAACAAGTTTAAATGACTTTAATAAAAATCTTTAATAATGTGTACATCATTATACGCAATCATACAAGACGTTAAGTAATCCATTCACAAAATAATAATATAACGCTATTAGGAAAATAGGTTGTGTACTCACTGAAAAACATCATGTGGGAAACCACCCTGTTTACAATCTGGAGTTGAGCTGCAATCAAATGCTTGCTGATTTGATAGGCTAATTGCTGTGGTGCTGTGTGCTTTAGCATATTGTCCTTCGATATTTCCTATAGGTAATATAAAAATAGATAGCATTACAATAGATGCAACTATGGGTAGCAGTAATGGATACTTTTATTATACAATAATAACGTCTAAAAATCTAAAAAATACCTACCTACGGCGCTGAAGGCAAAACAAGACCCGCAACTCATCTGATTCTTGACTTCAGTCACATAACCGTTAGTACGCCAATCTAATTCAGATGGAAGCTTTTCCCCACTGGGCTTATACTCGATAACATCGCCCGATGTAAAGTTACCATTAAAACCTAAATAGCATTCCGACATCTCCTCAAAGGTCAAATCTGTGAAGTGATTGATGCCATATGAGTTTTGACTGTTGTCTTCTTTATATATGTTAATTTTTCTCAAATTTTCCTTGAATATTTCAAAACGATTTGAGCTAGATTCTTTGTTATATTTTTGAAGGAATTGTTTGTAGATCTCAGGAGCTTGGTCTAAGTCATAGTAATCCTGATCCAACAAAGAATATTCTGAAGTTAGTACTTCAGTCACAATTAACACGAGACAGAATAAGCGGAACATTGTCAGGTATGATACACATGGTAGAAATAACTCTAATTATATAGTAGTTGTTATCAAATAAAATTCCAAATATGAATAATAATGCACTTGTAATGAAATATATTTGAAATTTCTTAATAAAATACTTAAAAATTCCTAAATGGTTATTAATTGAAGGATAAATACCGACTCGATAACGCACAACAAAAAACAATTTAACATTTATTTCTTGAAGTTGCCCTACATAACAGTTACATGTATTAAATGTTGATTAGAATTTTTAGACCTATACATATTATCTTATTTTTGAAGGTCTATTCCCAAAATTGTGTGCAAAATAGTGTTTTAACGACTAAAATCGTCCCATTTATATAAAATTAATAAAATGCCCTATTCCAGACTAATTTCTTCAAACCGTAAAAGTCTTGAATTTTGAGCTGTCAAATTGTAATAATAATGGTAAAATGTCGATTCCAATGAGCGTGATCTGATTCTTGTATATTGTGAGTTATAAGTGCAATAAAAAAATTGTAAAGTATTAAAGCCAATAAGGAACAGATATTTACAACATAACAAACTATTTGTCGGAATGAAATTCTGAAGGAAGTACTTCTTACCCTTCTAAATAACGTTACGGTCATTGTTCTCAGTATGGCAAGGTAATTTGCAAGTGTATGATACTTAGTGTTGCTATAATCATAGTTAATTTAGCGCCCACAGCGCTGATTTTGAATTTTTTAACTGTACGCTTTAGTAATGAAAAAAAAATTTGCATGTGTATGGCTATACTTAGTATTGCTATAATCATAGTTAGTGCCCCCAGACCAGGTTTTACCTATTGATCGGGCTCCAACTCCGAAAACGTATGACAGGTATTTCGAATGAAACGAGGCATTCGTAAACCAAATGGTAATTTTTAAACGTTAGCTGGGCAGCTAGAAAATAATCCCTATCTACCAAACAATAAACATAACTACACCCCACTAGTATAAGAAGATCTTTATATTGTCAACAAATAAAAATCAAAAGTATTAGGGTGATATAGGGTATATATTCTTCGAAAACATTCTTATTTAATATTTAAGCCGACGCGAGTCACATATTTTCCTATGACACAGGCCTTGCATTTCTAAACGAATGTAACCTTCTTCACCCCGTCGTTGCCTCCATCGTTGCCTCTATCTGAAAGATACAACTATTTAATGTGTTATATGACCCAGGCAACCCCCCACTAAGTATACTGGTATAAGCGCAATGAAATGTACCTGCCCACCGCACGGTAACCACCGCAATATTTTTTTAGTGATACTACGAGTAAACAATCTATTTTCTTATATCTTTCGTGTTTTTAAATATTCGTATGTATTGTTAACAAATTGGGAACCTGACAGAAGGATAAAAGGATACCATTGCCATAACGGATGAGTAGGACGGCGTGACCACACACAGTGCAGTCACTTGGCCCCCAACAAAAGCCCCCATTAATCATTATAACTTAGAAACCACGCGTTACTACAGAGAAAATAATTTCGCATTTCGACCTATTAATTTTATATTCGAATTCCAAATTCTAATTGTTTTTCATGATTCGCACCATATCCAAAGGAATTAACCTAGATTGTAATAACACACAACTATTGCACAGGTATTTCTATATTTTATTATTATGTTATCTTTTGACGTTTGAAGTACTACAACATTCTTTGGTTTTCTTTCTTTACATACAGATTATGAAGGCTCGTTTTATTGTATTCCGGTACTAAAGAAAAATTATTATCTTTTTATTGAATTTACCAATAGATAGTGGTCCGTAGTTGCTGTTCGCTTGATATTAGCAGTTCCTTTCCACCGGTGACCTTCACGACTATTCAGTTTGAGTCGATGAGAGTAGTGTTCTTCCTTTATCGAACTTCCTTGGGAAGCTAAAGATCTGAAAAATATATTGCTGTTGTTAAAATAAAACAAATAGGTATCTTATAGATGTATAGGTCGGCTTTGACCGCTTCATTCATAGTTAATTTTCCGGCCAATAATGGCAGTACCGAAAACTTGAGATCAATATTAATATTAATTAGACACTTGCTGGAGCACCCAGTGTGGCCAACCGCCACCACAGCTCCATCTCTGGTTGTCACATTCCAATACTTGTTGTTCAGTAAGACGTCGTCTGTAAATTATTATTTATTTCTTTTTAATTACGCTTTAATATAGGTGAGCAATACTACTAAATCGTTTGAAGTACTTACAGATATGGGGCCGTTCAACTATTAGCTAAGCAGATTTACTGCAATTTATTCCCCTTCCCCTTCTTGTCAGCAAAAGTAAGCAAAGCTCTCATAAATAATAGTACATAAACGTATTAATCCTCGAAAATGCTTTTCGTTTTCAAGCAAAGACAATGTGTAGGTAATATGTGTAAAAAAGTAAATAATTACTGTTGACGTAATTACCAAATAAGAAAAACAAACCCCCCCATACTGCTTACGTCATACTTGAACGGCCCTATTTGTTTCAATTACGAACCATGACATTTTTAAATTTCTCAAAACTTGCTTATCTTGCAGAAGATGTGAGGCACGGGCTTATAGTAAATACTTGCCCAAAAACTTCTAATATATTCCAAGCAAAGTAGTCCAAGCTACTTAACTACATTAAAGAATATAACATAGAGGTTCCCCATTACTGAAATTACCTCTTACACCCAAAAACATTTTCAGGAGTCAAGTCAGTGAATTGGTTGACATCAAATTTGGCAGATTCACTTTTCATATTACGTTCTAGATATAATAGATAATAATCAGAAGACATAACTTCAGAAGCCAAAAGATTAGAACGTTAAGTACATAAATTATTGTAAATATTGTTTATTTAATTTTCAGTTATTGTGGTCGCTTATTATTTGGATGTTATATAAAAAAATGTAGTAGGCAGTAAGTTATGTTAAAGATTCCTTGATAGCGTATCAAATGAATGTTTAATATATATTTTAGTATTCACTGTTGATAAGCAATTATCTGTAAACTAAAATTATATTGTTAATAAATAAATTTAAACTATGTGAATATTATGTGTAACTCCCGGAACTCTATCTCCATTATTTATAATTTTAGTTTAACGCTGAAAATAGGTCTGTGGGTGAAATTTTTAGGATTCGCGCGTGGCGTCAAAAGCGACTACGGCACATTAATTAATTTATTTAAGGTATTGAATATTTTTTTTTTAATTTGAAAAAATTATGGTGTGTTCTAAACACTATAATTAATTTATTCCCGTTGAAAATTTTACTTAAAGTTAATTTTTTAACAAGTTAAATAATTGTTAACTAACGAAATTTTCTCGAACGACCGTCTTAATTGTAAGTGAAAAAAAATAAGTTAAAAAATATTTATACTTTGTTTATAACAATTTTTTTACTTAAACAAAAACTTAAAAATCCATGTCATGTTGTTAAAAAAATTTTTTTTTTTCTAAATCATCAAACAATCGTTTTTTTATTAATACAAGTTATTTATGCAAAAAAAAAATTCCCGCCATTTGTTGATAATTTTTTTTTAAACAAATTGATTAAATCAATATTTAAAAAAAAAATTTAACACAACTTTATTACATTAAAAATTTTATGATTTAAAAAAAAAAATTTTTCGTTAATAACAATTTTTAATTGTTTATAATCGTTTTTTTTTAATTTTCTATTGTTTAAATAATTAGTTAAGAATTTTTTTTTTCTAAAAATCATAATTCACAGTCCTCTATAAAGTAACAGAAAAAAAATTTTTTTTAATCAACAATTCTATTGTTTATTAACTTACCAATTTGTTATAAACGTTGAGGGTACCTAGGCAAAGTCAAAGTCGCCTCGACATAATTTTTGTGATTAAAAATAGAATAAGTGCATAAAAGGGTTCAATAAAGGGATTATAATAAACTAAGCTATCGCCTACAACATATATCGTGTAGAAGCAAGCAAAGATATATGTATACTGTAATTATTCAGTTGTGAAAATTTTTTGATTAACCGTCATACTTCGTTGGGAATAATTGGCCATCATACTTCGTAGTCTGAGTCATATCATAGGAATTATAGTGAAAGTGAAGTGTCGTCTATTTTGGAAGTGATTTGTGATAATCAATACTTTGATTATAAGACGTAAGAACATTTTTGAATAACTTAAGCTGTGTTATGTTCAATTTATTCGCAACATTTGTCGGCAACTGATTGGCACCTGTCCATAGATAGCTCTTTGGTATCTTGATCTGAAGTGTAATAAGGATCAAATCTTAGATTTTTTTATTGTTTTTTAATTTTTCTTTTTCGATTGGACTCATAATTTGAGTAAATATAAATAAATAACAAACAATGCCGAAGTGTATTGCTTGCGTCAGAGACCTGGATATAAGTACACAAATCAGGTGTACAAAATGCTTCAGAGGCTGTCATATCGAATGTGCGAATATTGCGTCGGAGACATTAACTAATTCCTGGATATGTCCTCCATGCTTACGCAGAGAGGATCGCGGTCAAAGTATTTCACCTGAAAATATACGTACATCAAAGGCGCGGCGTAATAAGAAGGATATAGGATTGAGCGACCGTTGCGTGTCAAAAGATGAGTTACAGCTGTTCATAACAGAGGGTATTAAACACGCAATAGACTCCAAACTTGAACACCTAGAATCTAAGCTGATAGAATCTCTGAAAATGTCTCTTCTTGGTGAGATAAGGGAAGAGATAAAATCAATCGTCACCCCATTTGTGAACGAGGCTGAGTGTCTCAGGGAGGAAGTGAATATTTTGAAAAGTGATGTCCAAAACAATAATACCCTTATTAAAGAACTGCAATCTCAAATAAATAAACAACAGCAATGGAATAGGATGAACAACCTCGAGATTGTTGGGTTACCCCATTCCAACAACGAATCCACACACGCCTTAGTGAAAAAAATAGCAAAGCATGCAAACGTCGTATTGCAGGATGAACACATCGAATATGCTAATCGCGTTCAACCGAAACAACCTGTATCTGGTAAACCAAAGACAATCGTAGTGCGCCTAAAATCACGTGATATTAAGGATAAAATTTTATCTGGCTTACGTCGAAAGCGAGGCATTCAAACACTGGATATAGGATTGTCAGGGGAATCGAAAAAGTTCTTTGTCAATGAGCATTTGACCCCAGAAAACAAGCAACTTTTGAAAGAGGCAAAAGCTCTTGCTATAAAAAAAGGTTTCAAATTTGTGTGGGTTCGCAATTGCTGCATTTTTTTACGACGGAACGAAGAATCTCCAGTTATATCAATAAACATCAGGCGCGATTTGGAGAAAATCTGTTAATTATAATATGTTCTTATATTAAGTACCTATATTACACAAAACAAATTAAATTTGACATAGTAACCTTACTACCTAATTTGAGCATTCAAAACCACCATTCATACACACAAAATCACATGAACATTATACCTACTCATAAAAACACTCTTCTACATAAATACAACTTACACACCTGCCTATGGATATTAAATGTTATTAAAAAATACAAACATTTGCGCCGGTTAAAACCTCAATATTCTGTGCTTAAACATCTCGGGTCTCCATCGCTAGTACTATATATAAATATATGCATACACATTTATACCTTCATACTTAGTAACAATGATTACAAATAACCTAAGTTTGTTTTATCAAAATGTCCGTGGATTGCGCACAAAAACACTAGATTTAAAACAGAACATACTCATGAACGACTTCGATATTATTCTAATCACCGAGACTTGGTTAACTTCTGGCTTTTACAATACTGAATTATGTGATGACCGATATGATGTGCTCCGTCTCGATCGGAATTCTAAAAATTCTACTAAAACGTCGGGCGGCGGTGTTATGGTGTGTACGAAAAGGTCACTGCATGCGCAAGAGATGGCCGAGTGGACGTGCGACGGCGTTGAGTGCGCCTGGTTGACTATTCCCGCTAGTACGCTCGAGTCGAATGAATGCAATAAACGCGAACTGCATATATGTATTGCATACATACCACCTGACGATTTGCAGTCTGTAAGACTTACAGCGTTTACAGACTTTCTCCTATATATTTTCTCATTACACCCAAATGATCATTATATCATAGCTGGTGATTTCAATCTACCCCACATAGGCTGGTCTCCTACCTCTGATCCCACCTTCCTTAGGCGTGGTGCTGTAAACCTACAAAATGCGGGTGCAAAGCTTATTGAATCATGCAGTAGTCTTGGTTTCAGTCAGTATAATCTTCATAAAAACTCCTCTGGAAATATACTAGACCTATTATTTAGTGACATATACATTGAGGTGTCTAAATCTTGCAGCTATCTCGTTAAAGAAGACCCGAACCATCCATGCCTAGAACTGAAAGTGACGGAATTGATGACGCCTAGCATTAAATTAAAAAAGGAGATAAGATATAACTTCAAGAAGGCTAACTACGATAAATTAAATGAATATCTTGACGGTATAGACTGGAATGACTCTCTAAGAGGCGACACCATTGACATAATTGTGCAGAAATTTTATTCAATCCTCCACCGTGGAATTGATCAGTATGTGCCTAAGACTACCTTTTATGCTCATAACAAATATCCGGTCTGGTATACCAAGTCGCTCATACACATAATACGCGACAAACGAACCGCTCACTCTCGATGGAAAGCAAGAGGAAACCCACGAGATTACGATGAGTTTTCCTTACTTCGTTCAAGACAGAAGGCAGTCCAAAAAAAATGTTTTAAGTTATATATGCAAAAAATACAAACATCGTTAAAGAAAGATCCAAAGAAAATCTGGTCTTATCTAAAAACCTTACGAATTAATAACACTGGCTATCCAAATAGATTACAATTAGGAAGCAATATATATAATAACGAATCGGAAGCATGCACGGGATTCAGTACTTTCTTTGAGAGCGTATTTCAACAAGCAGCACCTTCATACCATGAAATTCTGCAGACTAATACGGAAGTAACCGACAACATTATATGTAAACTAAATACAACCAAATTTGATATATTGAAGATACTAAATTCATTAAATGCGGAAAAAGGAGCTGGGTATGACGGTATACCACCTATTTTTATCAAAAAATGTGCTCAAGCTATTACAGAACCACTGTACATAATACAGAACTTATCCGTGAACACATTTGGCATTTATCCTGATATATGGAAGATAGCTAAAATAATACCTATTCATAAGAGTGGCTCGCGGTTGAGTATTGAAAATTATCGACCAATATCGATACTTAATACTTTCAGTAAAGTCTTTGAAAAGATAATTTATAAAGCCATCCACAATATAATAAGTAATTCACTTCCCGATGAACAGCATGGTTTTATCAATAAACGTTCTACGATAACCAACTTAACTGTGTTTACGAACTATGTACTACAAAGTATGGATGGTGGTGCACAGGTTGATGTAATTTACACAGACTTTGAGAAGGCTTTCGACAGAGTGGATCACACCATCCTATTACATAAGCTCCAACTTCTAGGGATACGTGGTGACCTACATCGCTGGTTTTGTTCATATATAACAAATCGTAGACAGGCGGTTGCGGTTGGTAGTGCTAGAAGCGACTTTGTTCGTATAAGTTCTGGAGTTCCTCAAGGATCTATATTGGGTCCCCTGTTATACAATGCATATCTTTATGACATAATAATAAAATAAATAAAATAAATAAAATAAAATAGCCTTTATTGCTGAACTTATTTTTACAGTAATTTTTCTTACAAATACGTTTATAACTTTTAACAGTTTCTTTTCTTTTCATAAATCCGGTATCGGTAAACGGTCGTTTCTACATTTCAGCTTGTCTTTCGACATAGGCCTCCTCTAAAGATTTCCACTCTGTTCTATTTTTCGCTATGCGCGTCCATATTGGGCCCGCCACTTTTTTGATGTCGTCCTCCCATCTTCTAGTCTGTCTGCCTCTGTTTCTTTTACTATCTCGTGGTTGCCATTCTGTTATTATTCTCGTCCATTTCTCCTTCTTCTCTCTTATCATATGTCCAGCCCACCTCCACTTTAAGCACCTGTATGTTGTGTATGCATTCTTAAATTTTGTTTTGTTTTTGATACATTTTAGTTTAACTCGGTCTTTTCTTTTAATTCCTATTGTGCTTCTCTCCATTCCATTCTGACAAACTTTTATTTTCCTTGCTTGTTCTTCTGTCAATGCCCATGTTTGGCACCCATATAGTAAGCATGGTAAGATACACATATTGTATATTCTCCTCTTGTTCCTCATAGACATATCCTGGTTCTTCATGACTTCACTGAGTGACCAATATCTCTTCCAAGTATTAGTTATTCTTCTTTCTATTTCTTTTTGCATACATTCCTCAGTAGATATTAACTGTCCCAAATACACATACTCCTTTACATACTCTATTTCTTCATCATTTACTGTTATGGACTCTGTTTGTGAGGAGTTAGACATTACTTTTGTTTTCGTTAAGTTCATTGACAGGCCTGCCTTCTTACTTTCTTCCGCTAACTGTTGCAACATTTCCTTTAGGGTTTTCGGGTTTTCCGAAAATAAGATTAGGTCGTCTGCAAAGCGTAGGTGACTCAGATTTTCGCCATTTATATTTAGTCCTTTATTCGTCCAATCCAGATTTCTGAATATCATTTCCAGAACTGCTGCAAATATTTTTGGTGAAATTGGGTCTCCCTGGCGTACACCTCTCTCAACCGGAAATTCTTCGCCTATAGATTCTAGTTTTACTTGTGCGGTGCTTTTGTGTATACGTTTTTCAGTATCCGTATGTATTTTGCATGTACGCCTTGATCTTTTAGTGCGTCCCAGATAAATCTATGTTCAAGTGTGTCGAATGCTTTGTTGAAATCCACGAACCCTATGTAGTAAATTTTGTTATATTCTTTAAATTTCTGGAGTATTTGTCTAAGGGCGTGTATGTGGTCTATTGTTGAAAAATGTCTACGGAATCCAGCTTGTTCTTTGGGTTGATTTTCTTCAAGTGTGTTTGTGATTCTAGATAATATTATTTTTGAAAACACTTTGTAAATATTGGACATTAAACTGATTGGTCTGTAATTTGCTATATCTCCTTTGTCACCTTTTTTATGTAGTAGTATAATTGTAGATTTTGTCCAATCCTCTGGAATGTTTTCCGTTTTGATAATTTCATTAAATATATCTGTAAGTCTTGGAGCGATTACTGGTAACGTTGCTTTTAGAAGTTCGTTTGTAACAAGATCAGATCCAGGGGCTTTATCGAGTTTTTGTGTATTTATTGCTTTTATGGTTTCTTCCTTCATTATTTCCGGTATATATTCTTCATTAGTTATTTCGTCGTTTTCTTTTATAGTGTCTTTCTCTTTTTGACTTCGGTATAAGTTTCGGTAGAATTCTGTAGCGATTTTTAATATTTCGAGTCTTTTACCTGTATTATTGCCATCTTTCTTTCTCATACTTGGTATCCAGTCCTTTTTGTAGTTTAACTCCTTCAATGCCTTTTTTATTCCTCCTGTCTTTTCTATGTAACTTTTCATTGTATTAGATCTTTTAGTTTTTCTTTCTTTCCTAAGTTGTTCACTGATCTTTTTGCTTACTTCTGTTACTCTTTGGCGGTTTCCTTTAATTTCCTTTTGTCGTAAAAGTTCTTTTCGTTCTTGTAATAATTGTTTGATTGTAAGTGAGACTTCTTTCTTGATACTTTTGTTTGTTTTTCTGGTTACTGTTTTTAGTTGATTTAGTAATAGGTTGTATTTTTCTTGTATCGATGGATATTCTTTCTCCTCTAATTCCGCGGCACCTAGAGATGTTTGAAGATTATTAAGTAATAGTTTAGGGTCACCTGAGTATTGTACCGCTAATTGTTTATTTTGAAATCGTCTTGTTTTCTTGAACATTCCTGACATCGCAACTCGAACCATCCTATGGTCTGTGTGGAAGTTTAAATTGTTTATGATCGAAATGTTCTTGAAGGCTTTTCTATTATTAGACATAATAAAATCGATTTCATTCCTATATTGTCCATTGGGTGAGATCCATGTCCATTTTTTTGATGGTTTCCTTTTATAAAAACTGTTTAGAATACTTAATCTGTTTTCCAGTGCAAAGTTTACTAGTCTTGTTCCGTTTTTGCTTCTATTTCCATACCCATAGTTTCCTATGGTATTTTCTTCCCCACTATTTTGAATCCCAATTTGTCCATTAAAGTCTCCCATCACGATGACGTTTTTGTGTGCGTTATCAATAGCGTTTTGGAGATTTTCATAGAATTCCTCAATTGTTTTTACGTCCTCTTTTTTATCAGATTCAGTTGGTGAATATGCCTGTATAATAGACCATCTCTCTTCTTTATCTCCGTTCACGGGCAGTTTTATATTAAGGATTGCAATACGTTCCGAGAATCCACTAAGTTCTTCTATGTTGTTGACTAGATTTGCTTTCACCATGAATCCAACTCCATACAGCCCGGGCGTCTCCCCTTTATAATGTAGTACGTATTTACCATGGTTTTCTATACCTTCTCCAAATCTGCGCATTTCGCTAATACCTATAATATCCCACTTTAACTCTTCTATTGCCAGCTCTAGTTCTTGGAGTTTTTCAGGTGTTCTAAGAGATCGACAGTTAATAGTTGCTATGTGGATGTCATTTACTTTGTTTTTCATGTTAGTGTTATTTTTCATGTTAGTGTTATTTTTTTCCTTTAGAGGGTCGTGGTCATTTTTCCCCACGATGACCAGTCGGCTTGGGGAAGTATTTTGTTTTGTTATTTTATGTTGGTTCATGTTGAGCTGTTTATTTTTCCGTTTACCGACAGTTAATTGTTATTCTTTGTTAGTTGTTGTCTTAGCGGGAAAAGACGAAAGAGAATTAGCTCTAATCCTCATTACGTCGAAAGCATTTGGTCTATTGTTAATCGGCGGCATTAGAGTTTGTTGTTTCCTTGGTTGAGCATTGTTTTGTGGGGATGATGATGTTTCTCTTTTGCGCTTATCCTTATTTATGTTAGTATTTTTTTTCTTTTACTACTAGTTTGTCAAATTTCAGGTACGCGATATTTCCCTTTTCTCTCTCCTCTTTTAGCTGCGCCTGCAACGTTTTCCTTTTCTCTATTACTTCCTTTGTGTAGTCTTCTGTAACATATACATTTTTGAAGTTTTTCTTCTTTCCCATAACTTCATTCTTCTTCCATTCGCTCGTAAAGGAAATCAGAATTGGTCTTGGTTTTCCAGAAGACTTTCCCTTTCCTAGACGATATATTTTGTTTATCTCATGTTCTTGTAATTGTATGTCAAGGTCAGTTTTGAAAATATGTATTGTATTTTGTATTAATTCTTGTGTAGACCTTTCGCCTTCATTTACTCCAAACATTATCAAATTGTTTTGCTTCTTTCCTCTTTTAAACTTTCTACTTCCTTTTCGAGATTTTCTACTTTTATTTTTAAGTTTCTATTTTCTGTTATAATAGGTTGAAGTTTTTCGTCTAATCTCTCCATTATATTATTTGTTATCGAATCTTTCAATTCTATTGTTTGGTTCAAGATTTCATTCTTCATTTTATCAAACAATAGTTGAAACTGGTCCTCCATTCTTGTAAACTAAATCTGCGTGTTATGGAACGTAATTAGTGGTAGTTTTTATTTACTTGCTCTGGCAACACTAGTTAGCTGTTACTGTGACAAGTGTCAATGCCATTGATCTTTTGTATGCTCAATATGATTGGTGAATTTCTAACCTCTAATTATCACTTTTTGGAGATACTTTTGTTGAAATTCAAGAACTTACGTGATATTGTGTTAAATCGGTAGTTCCACTACACGGACGACACTTCGATTTGTGTTTTGTGACGTCGCAGTCTCAAGAACAGTGTACGAAATTATTTTTTAGCACTCAATATTACGGAGCTACACAATTACGATGCTTACAGTATGACAGCCGGAAAAGAAGCCATGACATAAATAGTACCATTAAAGATTCAAATTACCTTATGTTCGCTGATGATAAAAAGATATATTTAAAAATAAACAAAGAAGGAGACTGTCACAAAATTCAGGCCGACCTAAATAACCTTTCTAATTATTATAAACAAAATCGAATATCGGTTAATGCTTCTAAATGTGTCAAAATAACATTTACCAGAAAAAAAAACAAATTTAACTTTAGCTATCATATTAATAACAAATCTGTAAAAGAAGTAGATTGTGTTCGTGACTTAGGTATATGGTTAGACAATAAAATGACGTATAATAACCATATTGACACAATAGTTGACAAGGCCTATAAGCAGCTTGGTTTTGTAAGACGTGTTAGTGAACATTTTCATGATGTCGACTGTTTGAAAGTGCTATACTATACGTACGTAAGAAGTATTCTCGAATATGGTTGCTCGGTTTGGTCACCTAGTTACACTGTACACAAAGAAAAAATTGAAAAGATCCAAAAAGACTTCATAAAATTTATCTCCTATAAGACTTACAATAAGTTTAATACATATAATGACGCGTGTGAACATTTTAAAATTAATACTTTAGACTCTCGACGAAAACAATATGATTTATTGCTACTACATGACATCATCTCAAATAAAATTAATTGTAGCTCCCTTCTAGAAAAATTGCCCTTCCTTGTTCCTGCCTACCAGACTCGTAATCGTGCTTTGTTCCATGTTCCTCACATTAACACTAACTATGCAAGGAACTCAGTTTTGTATCGCGCAGCCCGGACATACAACGACCAATATTTAAGCCTCGACCTGTTTAAGCTGTCGCGGAATATGATTAAAAGAAGTAAGAAGTATTAAGAATATCCATAGCGCAAAACCACCTGCATCATGAGCATACCCCACATACACACCTTCACGTACTTACCCTCACTTTTACACCATCATACAACACAACCAAATTAGGTACCACTTAGATAAACGTATTGTATAGTTTTTATTTGTTTGTTTCCTTTTATAAATTCTTGAACCATTTTGTAGTTAATTGTATTATTATGTATTCCATATTTGGCTATATTTTTAATGTAACTGTTTGTAATTGTATATAATTTATGTTAGCTGTAGGTTTACAAATAAATAAATAAATAAATAAACAAATATTCAACTTTTTTTTATTTTTTTTCTAAAACATCTAAAATTAACAAAAACAACCATATATAACAAAGTATAGAAAATTTTTTTTAAATAAAAGTAATATTCATGATAATCAAAAAATTTACAAAAAAAAATTAAATTTCTTAAATATTAATAGTTAAATATTGGCAAAAAACTAAATGCCATTTTTTTTTCATCTTTTATTGTCTATAACTTTTGCAATTTTTTATGTGCTAATACACGCTTTTAGCACATTTTTCTAGACGTCATTCCGGATCCAATGAGCTATCGCACATAATTTTAAGAGCAGTATCTCTATTTTGTTCCATTTTCAACTTGTCGACTAGACTAGCATTCTGTTTAACCATTTCATTTTTCGTCTCGGCAAGTTTGGAGGAGTTTGTAGCTGGATTACCAAGTGAGTTGTTGTCTATGAATATCGTGACAAATTACCCATTTTATTTATAAAAATAGTTGATTGGCTAAATTTTCGTCTTGAAAACAAAATATTTACTATTTCATTTGATAAAAATTTGATTGATTATTGAAGGGAAAGCACATCGAACATGTTATGGAGGACCTAGTTTAAATTCAAAATAGATAAAAATAATTGTTTAATATATAGTAATAATAGTGTATATACCTAACGAAAAAAAATCTTTACCATTAATAACCAATTATGAATAATTTGAATATGTTATTAACCGTACAAACCATCTGGCAAAGGGGCACCTTAAAGGTAGGTAGTAAGTTTCGTTCGCCAACGTCTTTTTTTCTTAATATTCTTTTTTTTAAGTTTTTGGGGTAGCATCTCTTAAATATAGAAAAATAAAGCTTTGATGTTGATGGGGCCATGGTTACTGCGATACTGTGGATTTCATGACACTAATTATTTTCCGAAATTACTTTGGCATATATCGGTAATACTTTCGTGAAACTTATTTCCCATCATGCAACTAATTTCATTATGTAATTCCGTCTTAAGTATTTTGAGTGTCGAATTTTAGTTACAAATGTAACCAATCTCGATCGGCGGTTTTGTCGCGGTTATTGTTTATCAGATCTATGCCAAATCGTAAAATGACTTTCGCTGGTTTAAGAGCGGAATCAGCTGTGAGAGTTTTTGAAAAGTAAGTTACAAAATGGCAAGGTAATCGATCCAGATGAGATGCTGATGAGTTTTGGTTCCTAAATTGAATCGATTTTTTTTGTACCATGACCAACAAGTGACGACAAGTGATAACAGCCATAGCAAAAAAAACAGTCATAACTTCTACGATTTTTTCGTTCTTTAAAATTTACGACTCACAGACATTTCGATATTTTTGTATCTTGGCGCTAATTCCAAGTCCACAACTGGTTTTTTGTCACATTAAAATAAAAAATAAAGTATTGCTGGTAAATTTATTTATTATGAATTTTGTTTTCTATGGTAATGAATATCCGACATGTTTATACGAAAAATACTTGTTTCTTATTCAACATCAGCCAAAAAAGCAACATTGCCAATACCACACGCACCAACTCCTCTGATCAAGCGCAGGTAGCCATGATCACCCCATTTCTCACCCAAAGAGTTCTTAATAATCCAGTAATCTTTATTGTTCTCTGCAAAATATAATAGCATGTTATTATGCAAATATATAATTAAATATATTATATATGAGATATAAATATTTATAAATTCGATAAAATGTAAGTACATGTGGATATAGGTATATGGTATGGGCGGACGTGGAGCAAATAGCCCCCAACATTGATTTGTTCCCTTTGGACAACTTTGGAGTAAGGTACCTTGGGCATTCAAGTGCCAATTTAAGAATTTAGTTTGCGCCTGTTTGGCAATACCAGTAACTACAACTGGTGCTTTCATCGCTCAATATAGAGGTATTGCAATACCGTGAGGAGATGGTGACAGCAAAAAGGGAAGGATCCACAATAGTTTTAAAATTTAAAGTATAAAATACAGCAAGTCTTTTTCTTCATCCTAATAATATTTCAATGTATTATGAATCCTCCACCTCCTGGCCTCAGATTACAGATCTGTTTAATTGATCCATCTTCTTGAGCCAAGTACGCTGACACGATGATTTTGGAGACTGAGAGTTTCCCTAATGCCGGCCATACACACTACGGTCTACGGGAGAGGTAATCTGTGCAGGTATGCCTGCGCAGGTCAACCGAACAATGGTAGCGTGTATGGGGACGTTCCGGTGTATCGGAGCGGTCTTCAGTTCTCTTTGCGATGGCATCGAATGTGGACGATGACACGCTGGCGTTGCTAGGTCTTGCTTTAATTTTGAAGAAAAATGATACTAAAAACAAGCGAAGAAAGTGGTGTAAGCATTGGTTATTGAAAAGGAAAACATATAACCATGTCAATTTATTAAATGAATTGAAATTTGAACCAGAAGATTTTAAAAACTTTCTTCGAATGGACGAGAAAACATACCTTAAATTACTTGAAATGGTTACTCCTATAATAAAAAAAAGACGACACAGTTATGAGAAATAGTATGTCTGCGCACGAAAGATTATCAGTTACATTGAGATTTCAAATAACAAATTAAACTGAAAACAAAAGTAATAAATATAGTTACATTGCCGATTACTATCTTAACAACCTGCGCAGGCGACCGGAGTACACACACACACGCACAGGTACACCGTACGGTGTCACTCGAAAGAATCGATTTTCGATCTTGCGCCGGTCGCCTGCGCAGGTTCAAAAACCTGCACAGGTCTAGTCCCACACACATTGCGGTCTTCCTGCGCAGGCATACCTGCACAGGTGGACCTCTCCGGTAGACCGTAGTGTGTATGGCCGGCATGACATTGCCTTCCAACTTCCAACATATCTAAACTATGTTTATTGGCTGCTCATATGTATTCCGCCAAGCACTCGGTTAAATAATGGCTGTCTATAAATTTACCTCTTCCATATCCTACTACTATCACTGCATGATTGAGTTTGTTTGTTTCACTAGTTTCACAATAGGCTCCATCATAGATCTCATGAGTAACCCTAGCGGCCATTTCTTTAGTAAACCTAATAGCTGAAATAATGTTATCTAGTAAATAATGTTGTCGACTGCATATGGATCATTTTCCAACTGTAATATAAGTTCAATATTTCTAGAAACAAGATAGAAGACATATTAATCGATAAAATTCTAGTCTTTGAGTTTGATAATTGCTACGTAGTCAGATTTTGTTAATTAATTTTCCTAATAATACTTGTGGTGTTAGTTATAGGACCAAATTCCATTTCTATTAACTTTGGTCAAGATTTTAATGAGACTAATTAAGATATTTGAATTTGTGTTGCTTACCAACTGATAATGGTCCCAAATGCGCAACTGCGTCTTTCATGGCGTCCTCGTCTTTCAGCATTAAATGAGTACCACCTTTAACTTTAACTACAATTTTTTCTTGATCAGTTTTACATTTACCTTTTACGCTTACGTACGGATAATCTTCATTTTTCATCGAACCACCTTGTTGAGAAAGCGTTCTGAAATGGTTTATCTTACTAAATTATGTATGTATACGTTATTTCTGATGGCGCCAAATTACGTTAATTGATTATCTTACATAAGATTCAATATGTATCTCGTGAACAATATTATTAATCTAATTTAAATCGGCATTTATAGATATTATCAGTTGGGAAAATTATGTAACCTAAAGTGTGATTTCCAAGATTCCGTATTAAATAAAGCTAAATATACTTTAAGTTATCTCCTGAAATATGCAAAAACTGCTAATGAACAGCAATGACTGTAATAGAATTTAATTATTAATCAACTTACTCAAAAACGTGTACAGGGTTTCCTCCAATACAGCCGCGGTCTAAATAATCGCAGTCGAGAGCCTGTTGTGCAGACAGATTAATAGCTGTAATGTTGTGCTTCATAGCGTGACGACTTTCAATATGCCCTAAAAACATAAGGGTTTTTTTTTTAAAAGACACAAATATGGCAACGAGTTAAACTACAAAACAAGTTTTGCCTTGACAATGTTTATATTTTTCAAAGTACAAGTCTTCATCTTAAAACTTTTATTTTCAACATGGTGCGGCTTGTGAAGCGGCTGAAAAAGTTAAAGCATGCAAATACAGGGGTCTAGACTCAAAATATGATTTTGTCCCATTCGGTGTCGAGACCCTTGGTCCGTGGGGTCCTAGCGCTTTAAGGCTTTTTAAAGAAATATCAAAAATGTTAGTCGACATCACAGGAGACCGAAGATCTTGCAGCTACCTCGGACAATGAATTAGTCTCTCTATTCAAAGAGGGAACGCTACCAGTATCTTCGGAACCTTGCCTAATGGGACTCCTTTAATAATATATTTTAGTTATTATTTCTTAAGGTTAGTTTCAATGTAATCTAATATATAAAATTCTCGTCTAATATATAAAATTCTCGTGTCACAGTTTTCGTTGCCATACTCCTCCGAAACGGCTTCACCGATTCTCATGAAATTTTGTGTGCTTATTGGGTATGTCTGAGAATCGGACAACATCTATTTTTCATCCCGCTAAATGATAAGGGTAGTCCACCCCTAAAAATTTTTTTTTATTTTTAGAAATTTTTTTCTGTTTTTATTTTTTTATGTTACAGCATTAAAAAATACATACAACCCCTAACTTTCACCCCTCTACGATCAACCCCTATTTTTATACAAGGCAAAACGACGTTTGCCCGGTCAGCTAGTATCTTATATGTATTTATTTAGAGGAATATGTACATTATTGTTTCCAAATCTTGCTTACCAACAGCACTAAACGCATAGCATGATCCACACGGATGAAATTGATATTGATTCTTTACAGACGAAACGTAACCAAATCGTCTCCAATCCAAATTTTCAGGAGCTCCACCTTTGGATTCGTATTCTATTACATCATCACCAGTACGCGAGCTTATAATTTCATTAAGCCCAAGGTATGTTTGAGAAAACTCCTCCTCAGTCAAATCAGCGAACTCGTTCAAAGTATACTTTCTATTTTCTTTTTTATTCCATTGGTTTATTTTTAATAAATTATCTTTCAGCACATTTAATCGCTTTCTGTATTCAGATTTGTCGTAAAATTTATCAAAATATTCAAGAAACTGTTTGAATATTTCCTCAGATTCATCAATGTCGTAATAATTTTGGTTAAGTAAATGAAATTTTTCACAGAAAATTTTTGACGTTGAAACCAATAACAAGAGTAAAATAGAATACATGGTGGTAAGATAGTTATGTATGATAAGAAAGTTCAGACGTATTTATATAACTTTTTGTTATTTAAGTAATGCCAGTAACATTTTAATGTTCACGTTGAAGTATAGTACAATGCATTTAAACACTGCAAAATTATTTAAATTTGTATGTATTACATACGAATAAAGAAATACATAGTAAAGAAACGGCGCAAGGAATAGTGCAGTGGCTTTAGTACAAGTATTGAGTTGAAATGCGCTGTTGCTTTGCACAGGTTAATTGAAAGAAATACATTTAAATATAATCTAGTCCCGCCATATATGTTTTCACATAAGATTGCATCTCTTATTTTCACCATTTTTTAAAAACAGGTAAGTTGGTGATCAGGCAGTAGCCACGACCTCGCTGATGAGAGTTGTACGTTTTCGTACTTATTAGTTTAGGTGTATAATATTTTGTCACAAATTTTATTCTATCGAGACGAATTTTCTGAATTTTATTATAATAATAATAACCTTTATTGCTGTAAAATACTTATGTACATGAAACTGTGAAGTACTATAAACACTAATAGGCAATTAATCAGCAAGCCGGCTAATTTATTTTTTACAGCTTGTCCTTCGACATAGGCCTCCTCTAACAGCTTCCATCCATCTCAGTGTCTAGCTTTACGTAGCCACGTAGATATTATATCATCTTCCCATCTATTTATATGCCTTCCTCGTTTTCTTTTGTCATTGCCAGGAAGCGGTTTCATCGCTTTTTTCCTCCATTTCTTGAATTTTATTTTATTATTTCGTGCATATTCAAGATCGTTGATTTTCATTTAATAGGTAGGTATATCATTATCGTAGACACTATTGGACTTCAGCACAAAATTGTATTATTGTAACTAACATAGAAAATCCTGAAAAGATTAACCTGAGTCAAAGTAAGAGTCCAATCGTTTTGTCATTTAAATTGTCATACCTACATAAAACCAACCATATTTTTGGATTTTATGGTGTGGGAAAATGTCGCTACTCAATTGTCGACCAAACCTAATACCAATAGCTGATCTCTTACTTTCCTATAAAAATGTAACAGCGGTAACAGATCCGTAATAATAAAATGGTCATACATTCTTGGACCACAACAAAATGCCCGAAGCGATGCGAAACTTAAATTGGAAATCTTTGAGATTCAAATCGCCACAATGATGTTAAAATTGTAGCCAGTTGGATTTCAAAGGAGTTCAAGATGTAACGTCCATTACAATATTGTGCAAAGTAAATTGCTCTTTACAACTGTAGCTTAAAGGCCACCTTTGTTAACACCAATTGATACAGACCAGTTCGTTAGGTTTTCTTGCTATTCCCTGGTACTTTATGATCCGTACATTGAATAATGTATATTTTGATGTTATGTACTTCAAGGTTAAAAAAAACGTGTGTTTACTTATGTATACGCATTAGAAGTGATACTTCTTTGGTAACAAGATAAAAATCTTTTCAAAAATTTTATTCTACGTTTGTAGAAAAAACGACACAAACAATAGAAAAAACTGAAAAGTTGATTATTGCTAACTTCAGGGTGTCGATTTTTTGTGACGGTGTGCGCGCGCGTCGTAAAAATTTATTCCTTACGCGCCAAAAGAAGTATAACTTCAAAAAGATGTATAGACTATTTAGTCATAAAAATTAATACGGCCTTTTGCATGACAAGGAACTATAAACAAGCAACTTTTCGTGTTGCAGTAGGAATATCCTAAATAGATTTCTTCTAAACTAATTCTACGTTTTTATTTTTATCTTTTTTTATGTTATAAAAAAAGATTCTAAAATATTAAAGAAACTAATCAGAAATTCATAGAAATAAACACTTAGGTAATGGAAATCGTATTCAAGAGGTGATGTAAAAAGTAAAGCGGGTTGTGAACGACACCCGAGGGAGACAGAATCGGTTATTTGAGCGGCGACTGCCTTCCTCTATAGTCTATGGGCTATACATAGAGTACGTATGTGGAAAAACCAGGGGGAACAAAAGTATTGTATGATTAAAAAAGCCAATATTTTTACGTACAATGTAAATACGAGTTATATTAATATATAGCAATAGTTTCAAGTGTAAACTAAAATTCTGATTGTTAGACAATATTTAATAAGTGTAGTGTTTAGCAGGAAGCCTATTTAGATTTATAATCTATAATACGCTATAACAGGTTTCACAGGCTTTCTTAAGTAATCGTTAACAAATTAACCATTAAATTTCGTAGTTCCATTGCACCTCTGATTTACAAGATATTATTTGATAGGTATCAAACCAAAAAAAAAAACTGTATTTTTTAGAATTACGGTTTTTGATTATTGGACATCAGTAGAAAAACCGACCAGCAGTCAAGTATGATTTAAGACGCAGGCTTAAAATATAAATGGCTCTGAAAGAATTCTCTTTTTTTATCGTCAACACGCAATCGGCGAAAGCCATGCGACCCTTATATTTAATTCAAAATGTTAGTCTCTTAAAATATTCACTCAATCATTATTAAAATAGAGAAATCCCCAACTTGGTTATTAAATAATAGCAGAAATAAAATGTTCCCTTATTGAAAATAATACAATAATAATAATTCTATCGTGCTAACTTGATTAATATTTAGTTTACTATGTAAATATTTTTGTAAATACCGCAAGTGATATAAAAACATAGTATAAATTCTCGTTAAAACAATATATAGCTTATCTACAATGAAAATAGTGTTCCACGACAAAATATCAGAGGTTAAAGCGAAAGATTAAAACGCTCACAAAGATTACCCCTGAATAATACGCTCGTAAATATTCTAAACAATCCACGAAGCGATTTTGCGAAGATTAAATTTCTTATACATAAGAATTGCTTCTCTATTGCGGGATTATGTAGGCGACTAGGATTACATTCTTATTTTGCTGTCATGAAAAAGGTTTTCATATTATAACATAGGTTGTATGTTTGTAGGATAGATGGCGCCATGCCATATTAGCACACGCTGGTGGCCAATGAACCCAATTAGTCTACCCTCAAACGTCATCCACGTTTGAATAGTTAACGTAATAGGATTTAGCAATTATTTTTGTATTGATAACATTTGTAAAGCATAAACCAACATTGTATATACATTTTTATTTCAAAAAAGGAAATTGCGCCGATGCGGCGGCGGTCTAAATACAGTAGAACCTCTATAAGTCGAACATCAAGGGAGACGCCAAAAAATTCGAGTTATAGAGTTTTCAACTTATGGAGGATTTCGACTTAGGCGGATTTTGATTCGACATAAAGAGTTTGAGGTTTATTCTTATAAATTTTGACCGTTTTGTATTTTTCTCATGATGTCTGATTCATTTTTTATTATTGTTGAAAGAGTACACATTGGCAGGCCAAAATGTTCAGCAACATCTTTCTTTTTTTGACAGCTCTTCACAGCTTGGAGGACTTCTAATTTTTCAGCAAGACTCAAAGTTTTTAGTTTCTCTAATTGATATATATTGCAGTAGAACCAAACTACTTCTGACAGTATTTAAGTCGAAAACAAATGACTGGCTTAGCTAAATTTCATGACACAAAGCAAGCAAACACGTGTTTCCATGAGTCATACATTTATTATTGTATACTCCTAAAATGTTTTCTAAGAAACAATGGTGTACTCACATTGTCGGCAAGTTCTTAAAGTCGGTAACTTATTTTTGTTCGCGACAATAGAGATAATAAATTCCAAATGATCAAGTTGTATAGGTAGTAATATAAAACGTTCCTATGTTCGAGATACAGAGGTCAAATTTAATTTTTCGACTTATAGAGTGAAAATATGTACCAAAATGGCTTGGAGGGACTCGGTGATTATTTCGATTAACAGAGGGTCAAGATTTCAAGTAATGGAGGTTTTGGTGTTTTAAGGGAAGGGAACAAAACATTTTTTCGAGATTTGGAGGTTTTTGACTTATCGAGGTTCGACTTAACGAGGTTCTACTGTATTACATAAAAAAATATTATTACACGTGTTAGAAAATACACTAGGGCGCGGCGTCGGCGCAACTAAATCGCCGACAATAAATAACAATAGAAAAATATTATTAGTAAATAAGAACTAAACTACAAACAACATTATTTATTCGATTCTAATATGTCACCTATATATTTTGCTTTTCGATTACACTAGAGTTTCATATAGGTACCACTCGACATACGAGAAATAATCTAATAAATACATGGTAAGATGGTGATTTCATGATATAGGAGACTGCTTTCTATCAAAACAGAACAGTTAACGGAACGCACCCAATCTCACAGAGTATAAACGTCCAATCATAAATCCTCTTTCAAAAAAGCAATTGTATCAAAGTCCCAAATAAGCAAACGGACACAGAGAACCGGAACATACAATTTTCCTTATGGTTTTAATTAAGCCGCGTACTAACCTGCGCCATTTTTGCAGTCCCGCACCACTCGTGCAGATTGATTAAAAGTCTATGGCCCATGCTTTATGACGCGTTCCCATTGTTCCGTTATCCATTTTTGGAACTAAGGTAAGAAAATAAAAGCATAAATAAATAATAATAAAAACAAAGCTTTCTAAGCCTTTTGAATACTCGTTGTAGGCCCTTGCCAAAGAAAATAAAAGCATAACTTACATATATAAACAGTTATCTTTTATAAATATTTTGTGTTACTCTAATGGCGAAAGACTCGGAAATCTTGAAATCGGCCAGTTAATTTTTTTCTTTTTTTTCTGTACCAAACAAATATTATTTATGATAAAAGTATCGATTAGGAAAATGTTACACATAACATTTTTGATAATTTAGTTCTTATCTCAGTAAACATAGTGCTTCATTTTATCCACAACATAATATGTACCTATACAGAGTTCTTTCTTGTCCTTTTTTGTAATTACAGCCATTTATTTTTATAAAAATTCGCATACAATTATTTAAATTAATCGTGCTTAGAATAAAGTCTTAACCTAATATGTGCATAAAACAACACACACATTGATTTTTTTAGTAGTGTGAGTGTCGTATTTTTCACTTCCTTTATATTTAAATTCGTAACGCATAACAATGGATCCATACCGAACCCTTGTAGCGACCAAGCAGCAACTAATTTATGGGTGAGGTGCGCGCTCCGGCCGATAGTTACGATGCGGCTAATTCTGACGGACATGCTGAAAGTTAGCAATTGTGATGTTAGGATAGTTGCCCTGTTTGTAAACAAATGGCCGGCTTGCCTTACTTTGTTTTTGCTAGAGCTTCTATTGTTAACTTTTAGTGATCTAGGTCCGAAATAGACCTAACAGTTTATCTGAGTGTTTAGGTTAATCGTTAAACGTAACATAATCAATAAAGCTTTTTATAAATTTGACGAATACTTAAATGATCCTAATCCTTGGAATTGATTTGCCCCAGTTCAAACAACTTGTATGACTCAAAACTTAGCGATTAAAAAGAGTAGCGGAAAATTTCTTGCCAGTTCTTCTTGCCCGCTCTACGCCCTTGACTTGGGAACTGGTAGTAAATGTAAATTTACAATTAATTTAACTTCTTTTTTGACGTTCATAAGTGTACCTATATGAATAAAGATATATTGAGTTTGAGTTGATTAAGATATTAAATAGGAGATTAAGTGTCAGATTCACAATCGAGACAAAGTTCAATTCAATTCTGACGTACGGGTTTCACAATTAGCGCTTCCGTTTTTAAATCTTACCCTAATGCAGCCTCAATCTATGTCAACCTTTAATACGTTACCTGCAGCTGAGATTCATTATCGGACATCGAGGCAGAAATACGAAATTCCATCTGTATCACATCACATCGACGTCCACCGTTTCACAACTGTGCGTTTTTAAACGCAGTTTCTGCCGCACTATGTGGAACCAATAGGGTCCATCAAGAAAAGAGCGTACCAATTCTTTAAAGGACATGCGCTATGGGCTATCACTTAACATGAGTTATTACCATTTGTTTTATTTAAAATATGGGACAAACGTTGAACAGGTTCGTGAGCACCTTGAAAACATCTGTACGACCAAAGATATCTCTGTAGAAGCTCTTAACGCCCGCGGAAATTACGCATCATTTAAAATTGGAGTTCCTGCCAAGTGTGGCAACCTAGTCATGGCGGAAGAGAGCTGGGCGGATAAAATATGTGTCAAGCCTTGGAAAACTAATTTTCGTGGCAAACCAAAAGAAAAATAGGACTCCCTTAACCCCTTCGGACCTACATTAAATATTGACGATATAAAAATTATTTTTTATGTTTTATTGGCTCATTAGAGAATAAAGAACATATTTTGTTAAAAAAATATAATTTTCCTATTATAGTTTTTTAGAAAATTTTATGTCCACTGAAATGGACGTCAGGTTCTTAGTGTTGTTTCTTAATGATGTGTACCCGGATTTATAGTACTAAATTAATATTAAATTTAGTACAGAACGTTACTAATATTGTCTTTTACGTGTATTAAATATAATTATTTAAATTATTTTATAAATAAAGCGTCAGCATAAATAATTTAAACGTGTTTCAAACCGTTATCAAATTTTTTATTTAGAATGTTACTCTTTTATCTCAATGGATAGGTTATTGAATAAAAAAAAACTATGTATCAAGGAATTTTTTTTGTTACTAACACACTTAACATAAATTTAATCAAGATTTTTGGTGAAAAATACGGAAACAATTTCAGTCACTAGTGAAGCAGAGATGTATCCGCATTTGAGGCAATAAACATGTGTTTTGCCCTTGCATTCTTTTTTACATCTAGTAGCTTCCTTTTTGTATCCTATTCCCATATTGGCCCCATTTCAACTTTACGTCGTCAAGCTTGTGTAGATGTTGGAATGGTTGTGGGGCTGCTTCTTCCTAAAGATGGACGACCTCTTTTTCTGTTGTTTAGTGGCTGTCCCATTTTTAACAGCGAATCTGCTGCACTGCCGAGTAAATCCAGAATATCTTTCTCAGGTATCTTACAGATGGAACCGTCTGCCTGATATTCCAACCAACTGTTAGATAGTGAAAAATCGATGGCATAGAATATCATACAAAGCGTCCATTTTTTCGATCGAATAAAGATACAGTACAGACTTATTAGATGATCTGTTTTATCTACTCCTCTCATGAATTATTATATAATTTTACTAGCTCAGGGCGTGGTACTGGTATATACTACTATAATAATAAAATATCCAAGGACTTTATTCCATCTTCGAGCATCGTCTTGCTCTCCAACACCAACCAAATTGGATGCTAAGATGACACTTTTATTATCCATCCACTTCAGGACCACCACATCTTTCGAACTATTAGTTACCTGGTAAGAAAATCCTAGGTGCTTTTTTGCTCCTTCTTTATCTGGTATAACAGGGGGTTTTCCAAACCTGTCTAATCTGATTGTCCCTCCAGCATAAATGTGTCTTTCTCTAAAGTCTTGCAACAAATTGGAAAAGTAATTGTCATAGAATTAATAACTTCCAGGGCTAATTATTCGCTTTGCCAGTGCATTAACATATGAAGCAGAAGCTTGATGCTGATTTCTTCTTCATCTCACAAAGGTTCGTTGGGGAGGACGATATTACTACCATCACGAGGCGGCCATTTTGAAGTATTCTGTAAAATTTCATCATCACTTTCTTCGTCGATATCAGATAAAGTCCCATTTTCAAGTATGTTGAGCAAATTGTCAACGTCTCCTAGTCGGGATAAGTCAAAACCTAAAAAATAATAACAAAGTAGGTAAAAATAGTATGTTTTATTCAAACTTATCTCAATAAAGGTTTATGCTCAAATTTATCGATTGGAACCTGTTGTCCATTACAATGGACATGGCAATAAGTACAGATTTTACATAGTAAGACACAAAGATTCATAATTATTATCATGTCTGCATGTAAAATAAACACTATTCATTGAGAAAAAAAATAATTCAACTTTATACATAGCAGCTATGTTCAATAAAATTAAACCAAAAATATACTTACGTGCTGGTCGGCTGTCTATGACTGTTCACTACACTTGATTAGTTATTTCCACTTACCCACATCACATTTCTTAAACGTTGTTTATAATATTAGATTCTAAGTACTTCTCGGATTTCTAGCATTAATTTATAATCGACTTTTGATAAGACCCAACAATACAACGAGTGTTTTATGAGCATGTCCACTCACATGGACGCCAGGACCGAAGGGGTTAATAAACACACTATATAATAAGAATGAAAAATCAACTCTGGTTGCCTATTATCAGAACGTGAGAGGCCTTAAAACAAAATTACTAACATTCAGAACGAACCTAATAACGCTTATCGGTGTTCAATTGGTCGCTATAACAGAAACAAATCTGGATGGAACTGTATGTGACGCCGAAGTCATGGATGGCGACTGGTCTGTTATTCGCAGAGACCGTGGGCGTCGTGGAGGAGGTGTTATGCTTTTGTCAAAATCACCCTTACATTTGACGCGTTTACCTGAATTTGAAAGCAGCGATGTTGAAGATATTTGGGCTAGGTTTAATTTTATGGGCCAGTACGTATACGTTTGTGTTGTCTATTTACCACCTTCAACTTCTGAAAAATTGTATATAAACTGGTTTGATCATGTAAGTAATATTGTAAAGGTAGTTAGTAATAGCAATAAGATTTTAATATTAGGAGATTTCAATTTTTATAGCTGTAGTGAAAGTTGTATAATGAATTTTAACTGTTTCCTTGCTGAAATGGGCTTAACTCAGTTCAATAAAATATTGAATAAGAACGGCAGGGTATTAGATGCAGTCCTTACCGGTGAAGAGTCGAGTTACAGCAGTGTGAATGTGGTAGCGGTAGATTCAGGTGATGAGTTATCCCGAATTGACGCTCATCATCCACCCTTAAAAGTAACTCTTAATTACAATTTTTACCAGCCTGCGCAAACCCGTGAACCATCGAATATTACTAACGTAAATGAATGGAACTTTAATAAAGGAAATTTTCTGTCATTATTTTATATTCTACAGGACGTAGACTGGAGAGAATTACTTGCTATTGATGATGTCGATGAAGCGGTGGAACATTTTAATAGCATTCTATATAGCTCTTTTGATCAATGTTTTCCTAGAAAAATTCGAAAGTTAACTAAACAAAGGGTCTACCCTGTATATTTTAATAATGAAATCATCGCTAAATTAAGAACTAAAGCGCAGCTCCATTGGCAGTGGAAATTTCTTAATGATAATAACGCGTGTTTAGAATTTAAACGTCTTAGGTCAATCATTAAGAACGACATTCGCAAAGCTAACATTAACTATTTACATACCATCTCATTAAATTTGGTTAATAAACCTACGCAATTTTGGCAATATATTCGTTCTCTTAGAAACCCAAAAGCTAAAGAGTCTGCAATTTCTTATAATGATGTTGAATATTATGGTTGTGACGCGGCAGAGGCATTTGCTAGTCACTTTAAATCGGTATTTCTGGCAGATCACCCGAAACTAATTCCAGAAACTGCCAATCATAATCCAAAAGCATACTCTAATCATTTTGATATCAAAAATTTCGAAACAGAAGTTATTATGCGTAGTGTAAATAAACTAAAATCTAATACACCTCCGGGTCCAGATATGATTCCGGCTTATATAATTAAAGGACTGGCAGAATATTTAATATTGCCTATATCGCATATTTTCAATATTATTTTATATTCAGGGGTCTACCCAACGTTATGGAAGACATCCCGCGTGACCCCAGTTCCTAAAGCTGATTGTAGAAGCAGAGCTGAAAACTACAGGCCTATCGCGATTCTGTGTACGCTGGCGAAGGTGTTTGAAATGTCCTTACACTCATTAATGTTGCCTAAATGCATTCCCCACATCACTCCTTGCCAGCACGCCTTTCTTCCACGCAGATCAGTTAATACTAATCTATTGACTTTGGCTGACATGGTATCGCGTGAAATTGATAGGCGGTGTCAGGTGGATGTAGTATATTTGGATTTTCACAAAGCGTTTGATCGAGTAGACAACGACATTCTTCTCCAAAAGTTGGCCGCAATTGGGTGTGGACCTGTTCTGCTTAAGTTTTTTTCTAGTTACCTAGCAAATCGTAACCAATATGTTAAATATGGACAATATATCTCGCAGCCTTATCCAACAATTTCTGGTATTAGCCAGGGTTCAAACCTGGGACCGTTGCTATTTTTAATAATGATTAACGACCTTCCAAGCGTTATCAAATATTCCAAAATACTATTATTTGCTGACGACGTTAAAGTCTTTAAAATAATTGAGACTGACAATGATCGTCTGTGTATGCAACTTGATTTGGATGATCTGCTGCATTGGAGTGAATTAAATAAACTCCAATTCAACTATGACAAATGTGAAGTGATGACCTTTAGTGCCTCTCCGAATAAAATACTCTGCGACTATGGCATAGGATCGAAAGTTATTAGGCGCGTAGACAGAGTCCGCGACTTGGGTGTCCTTTTCGTGCCCGATCTTTCATTTGCGGAGCATATTCGGACGATTACGGATGCTGCTTTTAGAAGATTAGGGTTTGTCCTGCGAAATTCGGTTGGTCTGACGGACACTGCCACTAGGGTGATATATTCATCATTAGTAAGGCCAATTCTCGAAACCAGCTGCGTCATATGGTCCCCTTATGAAAGGTATTATGGGGATATGATTGAACGAGTTCAAAAGAAGTTCCTGAGAAATCTGTATAAAAGAAGATACAATTTCTTTCCTTACCTCTACCCTACAAAGTTCTTGATGGGGGTGTTAGGGTATAATTCATTAGAGCTTCGTAGGGATTTTTCGGTGGTCAGGTTTGGTTTGAGTGTAATTAAGAATGAAACGGAAAGCGCATACTTGCTGGGAGAGATCATGAGGCTATACGTCCCGGACAAATATTGCCGCTGCCGGAAACATAACCTTTTCGCTGTGCGTTCGGCTCGCACTGTCCAGCGACAACAAGCGCCCATTCCCCGGCTACTCTCACTGCTTAATGGGTTTCTCGACTCTTCACCGGAGAGCGACCTGTTTGGGAAGCTTATGGGGGTGGTATACTGTGCTTTCAGAGTGTACCTGGAGGGGATAAGAGGGTAATGCTACCCTGTGTTGTAAATCTTAATTGTATTTATTGTATTGTTTATTGTTTTTAGTCTAAGTTTGGCCATTGTGCTGTTATTAAATAAATAAATAAATAAGGTGAGCCTCCTTCACGTTTGCCCCCTGTTCTATAAAAAAAAATGTCTCTAGTAACTTTCTAGTCTTGACAATGTCTAAAATGTATTCGGATTTCAGACTATATATACTTCTGTATTTAGTTTTGAAATGTGACCAGAACGTGTGACTTTTACGTGAAGCCTGTTAACATTCATATGTCTCTGTTACCTTTTTTGTCTATTTTCCCTTTTCCTCTTTTACCAATTGTCCCAAAAATTATATTTCAGTATTTTACATGTTATTTTTGCACCCTTAAGTTTTATCGTATTTCTTAACCTTACGACAAATTATGTTCAATTTATAAGTCAAATAAACGATAAATTGCTTTGTATTTTATTAAGCATCTCTTTTTGTGTACGTTACACATTTATTTGTTTTATTAGTTACATTAGTAGGTTAAGTTATTACTTTTGTAAGGGTTGATAAATAAGCAAATATCGTATACATAAGGTTGAGTGTGGATAATTTTAGGATCATTAGTTAGGAATATTGCTATTGCCCACTCACACGATTGGACATGTCTGAGCATAATCGTCCGTCGCGGACATCTGTAAAGTATCAACTAAATGATCCGCTGACGTGACAAATGGGACACCTTAATAGTTGGTGGATCTTTTCGTATGTCTTCAAAACTGGAGAGTTGAAACCTATTTCAGACGTAGCTAGGGTACAATACACGCGTCGCAACCGCTTCGTTAGACATATATTATTAAAGTTATGATCAATATGAAACTGATTGGAAAACGTCGGAACTTTATAATAATTTGTGTGAATGTAAAGCAAATAAAAGACAATATGAGTTATTAATCTGAGGAGTTATTGTATTCAAACATACACCAGGGCATGTAAAGACATTATTCTAGTAATACCTAATTGTAATAATTTTGCTGTCAGTGGTTGTCGATTAGGTTATGAGAACTTCTTTATTACATTTTGACAAAGAAAATATTGCATATAGAAAGGAACTCTAAAAAAATTGTCTAAAAGTTTTTCGCTATGTTCATGGCCCTGTATATAAGAAATTCTTTGTGAGTGAAGATGGCTGAATAGAGTTGTGTTTGCGCTGGTTTTTCCGTTACGTCACAAACAATCCTGGCGCTCTGAGACAGTACAGTGCGGAGTGTGACACTCATCATACTTTACTTGAAAAATAGCCAACGACAATCGTTTTTGATAAAGAATTATTACGTACTACGATAAGGCATGTAGCCTTATAAGTGATGTATTTTTATTTAGGCTATATGTAATAGAAATAACGTCAAATCGAGAATTTTTAAAATTTTCCTGATTAGACCGCTAGGCCGTTTAAATACTCCATAGAAATACTCTTTTATTATTCCTTTTATGTTACTTTAATGACAATAGATAAGATGCCATAGCTATTTCATACGAAATCAGAATTTATACTTTAAAGATAGTAGATAATCGTCTTTATTACCGATTCAAAGAATTCGGCATATTCACATAAGCGTCACAACATAAAAGATACCTTTTACATTCAAATGTATGTTTATGAAACAGGTTGATTTTTTCCTAACTCCGTTTACCATGTAAATAGGCATTCGATGGAGGGTTTAGGCCTATAGGTAGGTACTTCATCTACAAGTTCTTTTGAAGTTATTTTTATACTCAGTATTGCCTACGATTTCGTTCATGTGGAAATAATAATATAAAACATACGTATTGCGAGTCCTATCTCGTCATTGCGATAACTACGAAGATAATATTTAAAAATTTGTATGCTGTACTTATATGTAACAATACTCGTTTAATAAAATGTTCAACGTACCTTACGTAAAAATAATAATGAATGGAATCACAAATTTGTCTAAATATTGTGGGTTAACAGCTAGTTTTAGACAAAAATGATTGACTGCCGCCAAAGGAATACTTTGCGCGATGTGGAAATCTACAAAAAACGACAAACACATCTTTTACTATACATAGGTATATACTATAGTTAAATGTCTGAAATTCTAAATTGATTTTCATTTTTAATCACTAATTTTATAAGGTTTTATACTCTGATTAAATATTAATATATCTAAGAATAACAAAAATACCATATTAAAGAAAAATACATTAATGAATTTAATTAAAAATACGACATTAACACCATCTAGTAGCAATCACAGTAAGATGTAGTTAAGAGATCACAATACTTGATAGTTCAATTATACAATATAGATGTCACTATAAACCATTCATAAATATATAATTGCTATAAATAATATATTTTCTTAATATGTCTAATTTTAATCTAAACATTAGGATTTTAACATAATTTAAAACTAGTATGTATAACAATGGCCAATGCAGTAGCATTACTGTCAACGGTTATAGTCACTGTCACTACTATCTGTCATAAAATTTTACAAACAACTTAAACGACTTAAAATGTCAAAAATAGTCAGTAAATATTTTCCCACGAATTTTATCTTCCGATAACCTAAAATTTTAGCTGAATTTATATGAATTTTAAGTGAAAAGTGAGCCAATTAAAATAAAGAATCTTATTTTTCATAAATTATTTAACAAAACTACTTAAGTGATGTAACATCAGTACCACTAATTGGAATTATGAATTAGTTTGTTTCTGTTTACCTAGGTATTTTTCGAGCACCTGACCGATAAATCTTGTAATTTCGAGTAATAATTCTATTTCAAAAATGATAAGCTAAGTTTAAGTTATAGCAACATTTTTTAGACGTGACTATAGTCTAAATATCTGTGTCCATACATAGCAGGTTTATTTCTATCCTTTTCTAGTATCATGTGTCTAGTTTGCTTTAATTATTTATTCTAAATTGTATGTTATAAGTTTAAATAATTATTTTAGCACTACTAAAAATCAAAGAATTTAGAACAGTGACTCATGTTTAAATTCTTCCTAAACAATAATTTAATTTGTTTAAGTAAAAGATTAAGAATTACTTTAACTAAAACGGAATTAAACATATTCAGTAAAATAGTAATGGCCACAACAAAAACTAAAAGTGAATTAAATGTTGAACATACACCAGCAAAAAAAATGAAAGCAGAAGAAGAAAAACTGAAAATGAGTAGGACAGTGGCTACGATGTGTGGTGCATGGAGACCTGAAGAAGAGTATGGAGGTCTCATATTTGTATTTAAAGAGCGTCAGGAAGCCTTAAGTCCTACTCCAATGAATGAGTGTGATTTTCCGGAGAACATTGAAGACTTTTGGGAAGCAACTCTTGGCGATGGCTGTGAAATTCAGGTATTTCATTTATTCATTATAATTTTTGTCATAAGGTATCATTATCAAAAATATTTAAATAACAAACATTAAAAATAACCTTTACTTAAACCTTTGTTACTTTTCATAGAAAATATTATTATGGATAAACTCATTTCTGTGTTTTGAAGAACGCGCCATCTGTTATCATGTAGTCAAAACAACGAAATCTAGGGTTACCTCAAAAAGTATTGCCAGTAACATACAATTGTTTGAATTGGCGCTGTATGTACTAGAGAGCGCTGTTATGAGAATATCCAAATAAGCATATTGAAGTTGTAATATTATTACTATAATAATATGGTTTAATATGTTGTATATATTTTTATACCAGCTGTTCATTATTGTTTGCGTGGTAAGTTATCTTGCAGGAATATAAAACTGGCATAAAACCTCTATCTAACTTTCAATTTTTTATTGTGAGTGTCCGAAAGCTTTTTCGCGCTATTTTATGTTTTGTTTTAAGATACCTAGCATCTAAAAGAATTTTTAATGAAAGGTGTTAACTGTCTTTAAAGGTAACCAATCAAGCGGCCTACCTTTTTTTTCATGCGTACTGACGTTTTTGCCCATTTGACCATAAAACGAATCTAAACACAATTGAAATACTTAATGATATATTACTGCTATTGCTAAGACAAGCAATATGTATTCGTATTGTATTCGGGCGCGATTTTTATATAATCATTGTAAGGCGTCATAAGATCATATTAATATAACTTTTCACTAGTTAAGATTTGAATTTTAACGGCCCAGTTAATGCGCTTGAGAGTGAATATAATGGCTCATAGTGAGACTAAATAAGATACCAAGTAATATTAATCAATACTTAATGTAGTACAATTTAAGTACTATTAACTATATCGAGTGATGAAATCAGAGTTTTGAGTCCTGAAAACATTTAGACCAGGACATTTGATGAGCGTGATAATATTGAATATGATATTTTAATAAGGATTGCTACCAAACAGGCATTTGAGTGTAATTGAGCGAAATTTAACGCATAAAGTTTCATGTTGCGTTGTAGAAACACGTTCTTGCAGTGTTCTGAAATTAAAATTGCCACAGATACAAATTAACGAATTTGATGGGGCATATTTCCGTATTTTAATAACGTAATTTACAATATCGACCGTATACCAATAATAAATCTCACTGGATAATTTCATATTTACAAGGTGACACGGGGTGTTATTACTTGGTGTAGTCTGTTATCTGTTACGTAAGGAATTTTGTAGTAGTTATAACAATAAACGTATTATTATTAATCATCATTTAAAATAAATGTTGTTCAGGATCCATCACGTATCAAAGAAATTGGGGCTAAATAAAAATATGTTACAACTAATGTATATAATAGCCATTATGTTGTCTTCAAAATATAAATAAACAATAAGTTATTAAAATGGAAGGAGGCAGTAACATAGATGGCGTTGAACCTAATCTTGAACAATAGTATACGTTTTTTATAGATCGTGCCGATATATTAGAATCTTTGAATTAAAATACCGTGGCCGAAATCAACATTTCTTCTCAATAACACAGTAAACAGAAAAATATTTACATATTTTTGGACAAATTTAGAACGAATCCAAGAGGTAGTTAATTATATAGTTTGTATTTATCTAAGGCAAGATTATTCGGTAAATGCTTGTCGTATTACCTTGTTGTACGGAAATGCACAAAAGTTAGTTACATTGCACATCCATTCCAACGGCATTTACAGCTGTGGAATACTGGTAATACTCAATGGCATACCTGATCAATGAAGATGGGTTACCCTTTTGGCTGTCATCAGTATTCCATGGCATATACCCGTCGAGTCAGAAAAAGCAGTGAGTGCATTAAGTTAATTTAATTCATGATTATTTAATATTTTTGTAGTTCCTTATTTCTAACAATATTATTCCTTCAAGTAAAGCCACTCAATGGAACTGATTCAGTTGTACTAAAAGCCTGCTGTGCACTGCTGGGTTTCCTCAATAGTACGGTTTCCATGTTACCGTTCCATCGTAATTGGGCATTTTCAAAAATTACATTGTTCATTATTTCTTAGTGACATTGATGTAAAAATTAAAGTGTGTAGCAGTAGGTAACCCATATAGATTTTCTTGAACATAAGATTAAATGAATATTATCTATAACAATTAAATAATAAGGCTTATATTATAGATACATATATATACCTATAACCTATTAAATTACAATTTTTGTAATGTTAAGTGCATACCAAACATGTTTTTTTTATCAAAATTATGCGTTTTATGGAAATCTTTCGATATTTCCTTTGAAGGTACTACGTGCCCACACGTGCCTTCACAAAATTCCTGTATATACATTATACATATATATTTAACATGATACACGAACAGAGTTAACTCGTTAAATACTGTTATATTAAAGATGTGGAGTTATTCTGAAATTTCCATTTTCTGGTTTTATCAGCAACATAAAGTCCCATAAGCCAAATACAAAGAACATTTCGAAGGCAACACTTAACACTATTTGTTACACACATATGTTATTAAGAATATTATACAGGCTTTCATATAGGTATATAATCTTTATATATTATACATTTAAATGTTTCAATACCTTATGATCAAGCGAGATATTATTGCCTCTAAGAAACTGTGGAAGATGCCGCATGCGGTCGCGTTAAGTATTTTTTTTGAGGAATGGATATTTAGCAAATATTAGTACCTTCGTGGCTGGAAGTATTCCGTCTTAAAATATATTTTCTTTTGCGAACTAGCGAACTGTGGAATTCCCTTTGGAGATACGATCTCCAACTATTAATAAGAAGCGCATACTCTTCTCACAAAGGCCGGCAACGCACTGACTAAAATAGGTGTCTTATGAACTCCGACGGTTACCCTTTTTTGGGCGTCCCATAGGATCGTTTGCCTCTTACGCTATAAAAAAATGAATCTTGGTAAATCTGACCTTTGTAACGAAATAATGTAAACTTAATTAGCTTATATCTTTCGATTTCCACGTCAGACGCTAAATCCTTGTAGACCCCAAACCCAGCTTATGTCCATAATAAATGGACGGGAAGCCAGCCATTTGTGAGTGGATGAACGTGAAATTAATAAGGACGTAATTAGGATTAGTTATGTCCTATCATGAAACGAGGGTAGTGTGATGAATTTTGAAGTTTACGTTGAGTAGGGGTTACCCGACAATTTTATTCCAATTTAAGATTGTGAAAGAATATCTTTTATTGTACAAATGTTTCTGATTTTGCATCTTTTTGTAAATTGACAGTTGAGAAAGATAATGTAAAAGGTACATATAAAGGGCATAAAGGGCAAAAAGGGCATAATTGCTATGGCTGCCCTACCTACGCTACCCTCTCACCTTACACACAGTTAATTCAGAGTCATTTAACTATTTTTTACTTGTATATAACCTACGTGCAAGAATAAATAAATACATTGAGTGTTTATCTATTCTATGATTGTTTTGCTATTTATTTCATACACGATACTGAACTAACACAAAATTTTGTCGTTTATTGGAAGAGACACCACGTTGGTATTTGCATTATGATTCGATTTTTAAATCACGGAATTGAAGGTATTTACTATTATAAGTAATTAAATATGGCAATCTCTTTTGCATATTACAATTACTAAATAAATCCTGAAAAGAATAACAAGTAGAATAAGAATGAAAACCCCACATACATGTGAAGTTGTGTATGTCGGGAGTGCTCATGATGCAGGTTAATTAGCGATCCTTGTGTTCATTTAAATTCAGACAGTATGAAATTAAATAGATCAGTCTCACACGAAATAGTTTAAGGGTACGCAAGACGCGTAAATGGTGCTACCCTTAGACCGCTTACCACTCCGAGTGATTATTATGTGTAGTGACTATTTGCCAAAACCGAAGAAAATGTCATTATTCAACGTACGTATGTGTTTTCGTGTTTTTCTGTTTTTTTTTGACCTAGAGGTTTAGTTTTTACATTTCTAATAACCGAAAAAGGTTAAATAAGACATACATATAATGTAATCATAAACTTAATTTGCATCACCGAAGATTCATCGGAAAATCTGACCATAAAATCGCGTTATAAAATTTTTTGAATGAAAATTTTCTATTCGTTTGACGTAAAAATCTTTTGATTGCCGAGTGATGTTCGTACTCGTTACCGCTTTGAATCGATTGAGCGCTGATTCTGAAGTTTGAAGTCCAATTCGATTATTGTGCACCAGTATTTTTAGATCTGGGCATTGTTTCATTGGTTTGTAAAAATTCAAACGATATAAAAGTTGTTGTGAATAGAGTTTTGTCGGATTTAAATAACGTAGAGAATTTAATGGATTTTATAAAATTTAAACTGCAGTAGGATTACATTGATGAATCTGAGTGTAATATTGTATCTGCAAATTGTTTCCTAAAAATCAGTTTTTTACTACTTGTCTGTTACGAGGTTTGATATCTCTGTTCTAAAAATAAAGTCAGGGTAGAAAGTTCTTCAGAGTAATTGTTAACCTGTTGATTAGTTTGCATCGACTGTTAGTTACGTACGTTAATCGCTATGGAGACGTATTATTTATTTATTTATTTTAATTTATTTACACTTCGTTGCATTACAATATAAAAAGTAAAAAGTGCACATCAATCATAAAAATTTTATTTAAGATCAGTGTCACGTCAGTTAGTAGTTAGTACGAAAGTTAGGGAAACGATGTAGACAGGCAATGTTTGTACAGAAGAAATTTAAATGAAGATAGAGAAGGAGCTAAGCGAATCGAGACGGGAAGTGAATTCCATAGTCTAACTGCAGAGACCTTAAAGGACTCGCCAAGAAAGAAGGAGTTATGAGATGGGATTTCAAGGATATAGCTATCGGAAGAGCGTAAGCTACAGTTATGGGCTCCCAAAAATTTGAAATCATTTTTGAGATAGGAAGGAGTTTTAGGATTGAACAGGATGGAATGAATATAAGGTATTATAAATAGGTTAGTAAAATATAAATTGATTAAATAAAAACATTTTATGTAGGTACGTATAAAAATAAAGAATGTTCCGTTTACAAATTACGATGAGAGTCAAACCTCTATAACACAACGTTATTTAAAATGAAGAATGTCATAGCATTTAAAAGCTTCTTCACAGGAAATATTAAACGAACTTTTCCCGACGAAAATACCAACATTCCTTAAATGCATTCTTCATATATTTTGCAAATTTCTTCATACTACAGGTACTTTAACTTCGTGAACGTGTACTTGTTATTTGAATATTAACTCTGACATGGAAGTTTTTTAAAGTGATTATCAACATTCCCATGTTGTTTCCTACACGATTGTACGTAAAATGAAGCTCATATCTTATAATAAAATAACGACTAAGTAAGTCATTTCAATTTAATTTGTTTTTGTTTGTGAAATAAAAATATAATCATTGTTATATTAATGCTCTATATACAGCTTATGGGTATCTATATATATGTAAAAAAAACAAAGGGGTAAAGGACATTCATAAAGGACAACAAATAAGTAGTCTATATAATGTCTGAAATAAAATCAAACTAAATTTTAAGATAAACTTAAATCAATATAAGTGGGCGCCAGGAGGATTTTTGGACTATCCAACCAAACCTTTTTAAATAATAAATTGTTTTTCTATCACCATATAGATTGTACACCTACCGTGCACGGTATTTAAGGGCGTTCCGATACAGGGCTGAATGGGTCATACCTACCCATAAAACGATGTGGACCATCTCCAATATGGCCGTATATCAGAGGCACTTTGGGTCGCTTTTCTATACTACAACATATTTTACAAGCACTTCAAAATTTAATACTAGACCGAGACCACGAATATGTAGTATATATAGCAAATAAGTTATCCAGGCTTTGTGTATTTACGACCGATTTGGATATACGATAAATATTACACCAGTGCCCACGGATTCCTCCTAAAACACGAAACTTATTTCCAAAAGATTAAACGGCTAATTAAACGGTAACTTTTCCATCTTGTAAGTTACACGAATATTCTATTAGGTATTTCGTTAAAGTGAATTTGCAATCTAAGCGGAATGTTTTATCGGAAAAATTAATTAGGCAAGAGAATGACTATCGCAGATTTTCCGCTACAACGCCTTTCGTCCTTGACATGTTTAATATTCAGAGGCGACTCTTTAACGACTCTAAATAATTAGGTCAGACATTTTAATCCTAATTGCGATTAAGATATAGTAGATTTACGTTAGTACACGTTGATAAAGCAATGGGATATTTAACAAGATTTTAAAAACCATTTCACATAATTCATTAGTGACTACAAACCTATCTTAATATATATATTTCTTGTGTGCGTGTGTATGTGACTGAACTCCTCCTAAACGACTGGACCAATTTTGATGAAATTTTTTGTGTGTCTTCAAGGGGATCTGGGAATGGTTTAGATTCACAAATCAGCCCGGAAATTTTTTGTGTGTCTTCAAGGGGATCTGGGAATGGTTTAGATTCACAAATCAGCCCGACAGATGGCGCTGCAGTCGGTACTTTCATACTTTGTTTAATATCTTAATCGGTTGAAATATCATGCAGGACAACGTCTGTGGGGTCCACTAGTCTATATATATAAAAGAAAGTCGTGTTTGTTACAACACTTATAACTCGAGAACGGCTGGACCGATTGCCATGGTTTTTGATTTGTTGGATTTGTTTCCGTCTCGAATAGCAGAATACATAAAAACTATGAAAACTCGATATGTGTAATGAATACTTAATCATTTCAATAGATGCTGTTTATTACATGTCAAACATTTGTTGTCCAATCCTGTCAAATAGTGTAACAACTATATTTTTTTTGGAGCTTATGGCCTGGTTGCTGGACTATGATTATTCTATGATTGTCTATGATTTTTCTTTATTTTTTTTTATTCTCATTCTGTATGTATGTTTTCATCATCATTCATCATAATAAAATACTTTTTTGTTTCTATCTATATAAATATTAAATATATTATTTTGTATCATTGTTTTACGTTCATCAAAGCCTTAATTAGTTCAGCTAAAAAGTAACACGACATTCATTGACTGTTAGGCGGTACGAAGTTCGCCGGGTCAGCTAGTATTTTTATATTTTTTATTCTGTTAGCTTACAAATTCAAAATAAAAATACTTTCAAAAACCCGATAAAAAGCTTACTTAGGCAAAATCCATCCTAATGCCGTACCATGCCAGTAATTATACAAACAAACATGTTAATTATCATTATTTAATTACACAAGTGCACTTATATTATTTTTCGATCAAATCACCGTCAGACGAAATTATATTCTCAGATAGCATTAGGATTAGACAGGCCAATACGTATTTATTGTCATCATCGATTCAACTAATCTTTGACCGTTTTGTATTACGTGACTGACTATAATTTAAGATTTTTTGATAAATTCATAATTATTTACAAGTAATTTTACTCCATACCGCTTTATGTTCATGTTTTATACAGATTAAACAACTACTTATTTACTTTTCACCGGTCAGGGCGTTGAAAACGAGCGAATTTTTAATATACATAATATATAGCTAGCTTGCGAAGATGCAATTGAAATATGGTTTAAACGTTTTTGCGGACTTCGTTTATTTTCCTATTACGATTAGAAGGTTTGATATAAAACAATTTGACTAATCGATTGCGAACAATTTCTATGTCAGGCATAATCGATCAATCAATTAATCATTCAATCACATTTATCCAATAACTAATCTTCGTATGCCATTCGTTTTTAATATTTGGCCTCTTTCGATATAATTTTGAATTCGGTTATCCTTAAAGTAAAGTTTGTGATTGATGAGTTTATCACTTAAATTGTTCAGTATAATTGGGATAAAGAAAAGATTACGACATTAACCAAATATTGCATTATCAAGAAAAAAATATAACGAATATTTCCAGAAAATGATGACTGTTTTTATAGTAAAAGTGTATTTAAACTTTTGTATAATTATATATACAGTGTAAACTCTTTTATAAGGAATTTCAAGGGACCCACCTTTTTTCGTTATATGTATATAGAGATTTCGTTATAGGGTAGGAAGAGAAAAAAAACTAATTTAATCAATTACAATAATTTCTAATTCTATAATTATCAATTGGTGAATATTGTAAACAAATATAATACATAACGCTTTTCTTTTACTGGCCATTACTTGAACGCTCCCCAAGATGGCCAGTAAACGTAATAACATCACGCAATTTTTGAATATTATTGACGTAACGCGCCGTAACGTTTTTCTGTACCCAATAGTAAAACGTTTCGTGATCACCCAGTGACTCTTTATACCTAAAAGTTACCATTATATGGTGTAAAGTACCTACTGGGAAGTCGAAAATAAAATGAACAATAACGCGGAATTCAATCCCCGCCCCGCATCGTAACGATTTTCAAAAGGACCCCCCCCCAAAATTCGTAACATAATACTTGAACGCTCACTTGACAGTTTCAAAGTTTGTTTACGACTGATAATACACGATAGGTGACGGTGGTGCGTTTATTGACTGAGACCAAAATTTCCTACAGGCAATTTAATCTAAGAATAATGGTACACGTGTTAATAAATAAAAAATAACAATAGAAAAAAAGGCGAGACGGCTGTTTATGCCTCAGGTGTCTTAGAAATTTCGGCACCTCAAAAGGTTAGTTTTGTAAGCTGATTAAAAAAAACAATTACACTTAAGTATGTTGTTGATGTCTAAATATGATAATATTTCGTCGATATAGAAAATGGCTGTTGCGTTATAAAGTAAATTCATGTATGGGTTCTGTGTTAAACCAAAGAAACTTAACAATTTTGTACGTTATAGAGAGTTCGGTATAACGAATAATGTTATATAGAGAGAGAGCCGGACTTTTAATATCAATTAAAATTAGGAGGGTTTGATTTTGAAAAGATTTATAGGAATTTGTAGTTTGATCGTGAGTAATTAGACCACATTGAAATCCAACTGTAATAATTGATAACAACCATAATGCTCAGTGGTGTGTGCTGATAGTTCACAGTTGACTGCGCTGATGTTGACCGCACAATTCAACACATTTTGATGAATTCATGTGTAGATATCATTGCAATTACTCATGGTCTATGTGTTTTAGTGTCTATGAAAAATATTAAAATTTAGAAGGCGCCAATATCTATTTCATATTTTCTACTCCATCTCATGCGGCCCTTCTGGGCCCGGCTACACAAGAAGAGATGTCCTTTTATACATAATTATATTAGTAGAAACTAATAGGGGCATCTCTTTCATAAGAATCTGACCTGAAGAGTATGATATAGACTCGAATAGCATTTTTACTGCTTTGTTGTTATTAAAAGATAAGTAACATCAATTAAAACCACACAAGTGTCGTTTTTACCACGAACAATATAAAAAAAACGAATAGTTAACGTATAGTATCGAGATATTTTTGCGTACATACATTTGATACAGCGCTCCGTGGGCGTATTAAAATTAAACGGAAGAACGAACATTCATCGTTCGAATATCATTTGTGTAGTCTATACAAATTTAATGAAATATATACGCAAGACTTACCAAGCAAAAGTGACATCATCATATACAAATACTTGTAAGTTTTGTGCTATGTTGGTTTATTACAAAAACATTCCGAACAATATCTAACAATCTTGGACATAAGATAGATTAAATGGTATTCATTAGGGACGTGTAATATAACGTTTGTTCGGAACTGAGAAATAATATCTGGCAAGATACTTAATATTAATGCCGGTTAGCCGTGTTTGATTCCCGGGGGTGTAGTAAAGATAGAAAAACTTGAGCCTCCCTCTGGTTCGCGAGTCATAATTTAGGCTGCTTTGAACTGGTGCGTTCTTGGGGCATCATTAAATATCTCGGGATCCCTTAGAACGAGTTCTTAAGCATACGACTTATTGTTCTTAAGCAGATTTTTGTATTGAATTTTAATTAAAAAATCTCTTTAGAAGAGAGAAAAGTAAGAACATCCGCTATGTAGAACCAGGTACCCGTGTAGGTATTTCCCAACCAATACATCTTAGGGTCTATAGTATTTTCTTTGATTAACATAACCTTTACACATTTAAAGAAAAACACGGTCACCGTGACCACGCCCGCTGTAAAGCACGCAAAACGTAAAATTATGTTAAATAATTGTAAATTTACTTGTAAATGTAGTTTTAAATGTAGTGAGCGGTGGCTCATGGTGGTATTACTTAACATCCTTACCTCCTTGCCTCCTGCACGTTTGCTCCTTATTCTATAAAAAAAAAAACTTACATAATAGTCTTTTAAATTTTACTTATTAACATAACTTCTCAATTATTTATAATAACACTAATGTAAAATATAGTTCTATATCTACTACGATGAACTACTTAAATTAGGATTAAAAGGACAAAGCGTAGGAGTTGATATAACATGCGTACAGGCTGTATTTTCGTTTAGAAGCGTGACACTCGCGTAGGTATAAAATAATATTGTGTTTGACCCTCTCCAGTCCACGTTTAAAGGGGAAATCTGCATAAGAAAAGCTCTTATTGATTATGACGTATTTATTTAATGCCTCAAAAATAATGTTGTTACTTTGAAATCAGTTCATTAGTCTTGTGAGTTTTTAAGGGATGGACGCGATTATATTATAAATTAGGCGCCACATTGTCTAAGTTACATAAACGATATTTTAATTACTTATGATGTTCTAAATTTGAGGGATATTTATCAATGTCGAGCTATTAATGGCATCCCTCCCCGATATTTAATTTTAATAAGACCTGTTATTTATCAAACGTTTACCCAAGCTGGAGCCGTTTAGTCGGGGTTCGTTATGAACGATATTGCTTTGAAATGCCTTGTTTTTAAATATGTAAAATAAACTTGCGGCGCTTCACCGCTTTATGGGCCTCTGATTTCTGATTTTGTTTATTGATCATTCTTTTTAGAGGCGTGAAGATTTTTGAATTATAACAATGTCGGTTTCTTACGATGTTCAAAAATTTGATGATTTTTTCTTGATTCGACGGTGAAATTATCCTCTATAAAAAGTCATACTATAGTCGCAAGTATATAATTTTAATAATAGTAATAGGTACTTAGTATATCATTTTAATAATAGTAGTAATTTTTATTTTTTTTATTCATTAACTATTAATTAAAATGTCATATGGAACATGGAGTAATGGTTGCAGCTCCTTACAAACATTGTGTAAAACAAAAAACTTGGCGATTAAAAAGGAGTGGCGGAGAGTTTATTGCCAGTTCTTCTCTTCCGTTCTTCGCCCTTGATTTGAGAACTGGCAGTAAATGTAAAATTTAATATTAGAAGCATTTAATATGTATTTCTTTATTGGCTATATTTATATAAAAATCATTTATTCATGTAGGTAACACATAAGTGAACATTGTGTTACCTACATGAATAAATGATTTTTTTTTGTTTGTTTGTTTATTGATAATTGTTTTTAGAAGCGTGAAGATTTATGAATATAACAATGTCGGTTTCTTACGATGTTCATAAGTTGGATGAGTTTTTCTTGATTCGAAGGTAATATTATCCTCTGCAATTAGTCCTACTATACTTGCAAGTATATAGGTAGGTACTCAGTATATTAACGTGTGCATGCACGTTGCCACTTGTTAACAATTGTAATTGGATTTTTAAATAAATGACTAAAGTTATGTAGTTACATAAACCACGATATGTAATAATTTAGTTTATGGTCGAAATTTTATACAACTCGAATAATATGAGTTTGAATCGTTTCCGGTAAAGTTAATAAAGCGTAATAAAAAGCCACGATCGTATTAAAACGTTCTACAGACCAAAGCACTACGGTGAGTAGTATTTAGTGCGAGTGGTCTTTTACGTTGGAAATAATATAGTGTAGACGTTTGCGCTGACACAGGTGAACTTTCTGTTCCGTAACTTTGACTGTACGATGCTAATCATATTAGCGTATTTTGAATGAGCGCAACTCTCGGCAACGCGCCCAACACTGGTGAGATTATGTGCCATTGGAAATTTCCTTTAAAAGTTACATTTGTATTTTGAATGAGCGCAATTGTATGCAACGCACTCATTCAAAATTCTGGTGAGTTTGCAACTACCATTGGAAGTTTTTTTTAAAGTCACATTTTTAATCAGATTAAAAAAAGGTTATCAGGTGGAACTGAATTTATGCGAATTTGTTGGAATGTCATCTCATTAAGACTTTAATGCACGTGCGCAAAAATTTAGATGTGATATTGTCCAGATTTAGCACGAAAACTAAAACTTATATCTAGATGATCCTTAGTTCAGTTTTTGAGTTCACGACAGGCATTTAAAGTTGATTTAATTTGTCTAAACTCGATCCGTCCTGGATTCAAAAGAGACCAAGAGTTTTGTAGTGGGATATGATAAATAAACTTATGAAGCAAGCAAATTTATTACGCACCAACCTACAAGTATGTATACAGTCCACCTCTAAGACATACAGCGGGAAAATTTTGTGGGATAATTTCATCCATCATTCATGAATTTATCCAGTACCATATGGGCCTGGCAATAAGTTACCAATCTTCATTCCCCAAATTATAATAAACTGTTTTGATGTTGGCGTGGATTGATAGCCTCCGTTACCCCTAGTGTGATTGTCTGGAAAAAGTTTTATGTTAATATGTTAAATACGAATATTGGTGCTGGCAGATTTTGAAAAATACTAATAAAATTACTGTTTAATATGCTAATAGATATTGATGAAACAGATATTTTTGGTATGCAGAACATGCTGCTACATACTTACTTGTTATATATTATATATAGTTTTACTGTTTAAGCTGTATATCAAACGATAATTATACGTTGATGTTTTTATATGTTCGCGTCATTAGGATCAAAAGATTTTAAGGACATATTTTTAATACTATAAAGGTGCCTACGCCGGCAGTGTAAAAGTGACCGTAATCCATATATCTATGGACTACGGTCACTTTGAGGGTCACCCATAGTGAGTGCGGTCTCTTAAGGAGTAACAAGCTCTATTTTTAAGATATCTATTATCTAGTATTATTATTTGATATTCTTCTCAAACTCAATCTCAAAATATCTTTATTCATGTAGGTAAACAAGTACACTAATTGTCAAGTTAAATTAATTGTTCATTTACATTTACTACCAGTTCGCAAGTCAAGGGCGCAGAGCGGGTAAGAAAAACTAGCAAGAAACTTTCCGCCACTATTTTTAATCGCCAAGTATTGTCATACAAATTGTTTTAACTGGAGCAAAACAATCCCAGGGATTAGGATCATTAGAGTATTCCTCAAATTTATAAAAAGCTTTATTGATTAATTTCCGTTTAACGAGGGCTTTGAATTTATTTAGTGTCTCGATGATCTTGTCAGATTAAAACAGTAAAAAAGCCGTTACGTAAATACGAAAGACTCGCTCAGTCCTCGTTTAGTATTTTGAATCCGTTGTCAAAATGATATAGGTACAATGCCTTATAATTCGTAGTAGGGGTTCATTACATATTTATTGAGCCGCTAAACTGCAAAGCGATACGGCAAGATAGCCGTAACGCTGTATATTGGATGGTGCAAATTGAATTTGTTCCCGGCGACGCTTCGCTGTTTAAAATCGTGGAAAATATTACTTTGTTACGTGGAGATAGAGGTAGAGAATATACTGTGAACATTGATTCAACTAACTTTTATTCAGCTACTCTGCGCTGAACTCATTCGTATACAATAAATAGTATTGCGGACGCGATGCTTTTTAAAAGCTCTATATTTATTGCCTAAAATTATACTCCGTTGTTTTAAATAAAATTCCTTAGCGGATATAAAGGCGAATTTATTGCATTAACTTCTCGTGTTATTTTTTAGTATTTAAGTTTCTTTTTACAATAAAAAATAATTTGATTGTTTTTTTTGTTTAATGTTAAGATTTCTACGTAACACACTGAAACATAATGAGTGCCTTTTAGTTGGAAACTTAAACTCTAAGCGAAGCTAGTTTCAAATAAAGAACACGGTAAAAAGTTAAAGATAACACTTTTAAGATTCTATAAAAAATATTGTTTGGTAAATAGCTAAGTACTAAAAGGTTATGCATAGAAATTGTTATTATTAAAAAATGCTAATTAGAGCTTCGGCATTCCGAGTATTCAATATAAAGTATTGAGTAGTAACTTTTTTGTAAAAGATTTTTTTAGGTATGATAAAATAATTCTTATTAAAATAGGACATTTGATTTCGATATAAAAAATAATTGGCCTTTAGATAATGGTTTTTCTTAAGGAATCTATTCTATAAATTAACTAAATAATTTAATTGACATGGGGTAGATAAATGTTGCGTTCGTAAAAATTATCTGGTATTAATCATTTATATTTTGGTATAGGTTAAAACATGTCCATCAAAAACAAATAACTTGAAAAACCCCAATTTCATCAGTAATATATTTACAGAAATGCTATCAATTCTATTTACCTGATCTCACTTAATACAAAGCCGTGAAAAGTATTATCCATTCGATCTCTCTGTTTATCTAATATGAAAGGTCTTTGCAAGTCAGCAATACAATTACGAGATAGACGAACAAATATTGGACCTCTGTAAACAGTATCGATTGGATTTTCATTTCAAATCCACGGATAGTATAAATAATTTCCCTTTGGTCACGTAGGTTAACCTACGTGCTGCAATTGTGTTCTGATTGGGTTGTGTGAAAAACTTTTATACAAATCGCCATTCTTATTCAATATGCCTGAGTGATTCTTATAAGAACTTCGTTCCTCCTTTATGTGATTTTACTTAGCTTACCTTTTAAGTACATACCAACAAGGAACATTTTGCTATGCTACCCTAGAGACTGTTCGGTTTTCTGGAATAAAAACTTTTAAGGTATTTCTGTTAATTGTATGATAAGTATAAACCTCAGAATTTCAAGTCATAAGATATTAATTAACAAATAAAAATAGGGGTTGATCGCAGAGGGGTGAAAATTTATGTATTTTTGTATATACATATTGTGCTGTATCAGAAAAAATTAAAAACATAAAAATTTAGGGTTGGACCACCCTTAACATTTAGGGATTAGAAAAATTGGTTGTAGCCGATTCTCAAACTTACTGAATATGCATAAAAAATTTCATAAGAATCGATCATGCCGCTTCGGATGAGTACGGGAACGAACATTGTGACACACGAATTTTATATATTAGATAACTGGCATTTATGATCAAACCTTAAGCATCATTTTAACGAAAAGAGTCTTTTGTCTCTTTTTGTATTTTGTGTTTACGCTGTCATAAAAAGAGACAGATGAGTGAGTTTTATTCATTAACGGCGCAATAAAACTGATTCATTTTCAGCTGCCCACACCAACTAGAAGTTATGTTTTGCGGGGCGGGGCATGGTTTGAATTAAGGTGTAACTTTTTTTGTGAATAAATATATTTAAATAAATAAAAGTGAATAAATTTATTTAAGTAAAAAAAATATATTAATATTTTTTTACTTAGCCTACCTTTTTAGTAGCCACAAACCAACATATGTAACGTTTTGCCTCACAGAGACTATTCACTTTTCCGGACTAAAAACTGGTGTTAAGGTTTTCCATTAAATTTTTCTAATTTTTCTCTGCACTAAAAGAGTTCAAGAAAGAGTTAAAAAAAGAATTAGTCCAGCCGTATTCGAGTTTTGCGCTAAGCAACATTTTTTGCGTCTTATATTTATTTATATATATGTACCTAAGTTAATCTAAAAATGACTGATTTGAATATATAATATATATGTAATCAGAAATCAGGAATTATTTATTTATTGAATACTACGTTGCAACCGCTGTAAAAAAACTACAATAAATACAAAATAACTGAGACATAAAGAATAGAACAAATCAAAACATATGTAGACAATAAAAAAGACAGTGAAAAAGGACACTTGAATAACGATAATTTATAATATAAGGGATACAATGTGGACTGGTTTGTACAGTAAAGATTTAAAGGAAGATAGACAACGAGCTAAGATGATAAGAAAAGTAAGTGTATTCCATAGCCTCATTGCCCTTAAGGATTTGCCTTTCCGACTTTCTTATTTAAAAGGTTAAGTGTCTTAGTCTAATTAATACCATCCATTTTTTACACTGCCAATAGCAGAAGTGATTTCTATTTTTATCGTTGTTTCGAGTAAATAATATGTTTTTTTTCTAGTGTCAATTAATATTTTATCTATATTTGGGCAATCTTAATCCGTTAAACACTTCTTCTTTCGTTTACACTGTTATTAAAAAGAGGCATCTGTGATTTATCTATAACAATTAAATTAAATAAATTGCAAGAAGTAAAACTTTTAAATAAAATTTAGATAACAGATTTACATAGTCCGCTATTTTTAATGCATAGTTTTTATTAAGATTACAAAAACCTAGCACGTTTAAAACCCGACAGTAATTAAACTTGGGAAATGGCCTCGCGAAAGTAAATTGTGCACGAAACCGGCAAAGTATTAATTTTAGACGCTTCATTATGAAACAGATTCGACTTATAATTATTTTGCGAAGGCTTTAGTGATAAAGTGAGACGGGTGAAATGTTATTTAGATCGTTAGATGTTTTGTAAATTTACTAATTATATCAGTTTGAACTGTAGGTGATGTTGGAGTAGGTATTTATGATTGATGATCTATTTAGACTTCCAATAGCTCAGTCATTTTAGACATAAAAATAGTGATCAAATAAAGAAAATTCCGACAAAGCCAAATTTTCGTAGAGACCTTAGGTTTACCACAAGGAAGAAAGTGTCAAAAGTCCCCATCAGTCCCATGTGAGCTTAGGGACTTATTCGGGGTCAAAGGTCAACATTTTAGGTTTTTTGGATTTTTCTCGAAAACGGTAAGTTTTATCGAAAAGTACCTCAGAGCACAGTTGTAGATCTTAAAATTTTCTAAAAAAATGGTCCCTATGATTTTTTCTCTAAGACTCACTATTTCTCAGATATTGCGCTTGTAAGAATCATATTCTACATAGTATGCACACATATGCCACGTATATACATATTTAGGTACTCAAGCAAGCAAAAATGCCTACTCGTGTCTCTTTTATGTATACATTATTAGTATAACCTGGGAAGGCGCAGCAACGGACAGAAATATATTCTTCTAAAAGTTTATCAGCTTATCCAAAATGCCAAAACTTTATTTTATTTTTACATGCGATGACCGGATGCGATACTACGTCAGCAATGTTTAGAAGGGGCAAAAATTCAGTTTTAAAATTATTTGAAAAAAATGATTTGATTGACTGCTCAAAAGTATTTACAGAAATTAATTCTTCACCTCAAATACTAATTACTAAAGGAATTCGGTTTCTTCTTGCGGTTTATGGAGCTCCAAAAAAATTTATTGCATAGATACGTACAGATATTTAACATTTATAAAAAATACACGAAACAAAAAGCAAGTACAGCTATCTTGTCTTCCTCCAACATCGGCATCTGCTAGTCAACATTTGTTTCGAGTATACTATCAAGTTCAGACATGGCAAGGCAATGAACTGAACCCTGAAGACTGGGGTTGGAAATTGATAAATAATACTTTGGAACCGATTCGAACTTTACTGCCCCCTGCTCCAGAAAAACTTCTTAACACTATTTTTTGCAATTGCAAGAAAGGTTGTAGTGCCAAATGTGGCTGTAAAGTAGGGTTGCAGTGTTCTCCAGTGTGTACCAATTGCCAAGGTGTCTCTTGCTCAAATGTTCAATTAAATACAAGAGAGGAAGATTCATGTGATTTTGATGAAGAGACAACTGATTCATCTTCATTTGAACAATTTCTAAGCGCTTATCAACAGGAAAGAGAAGAAGAAGAACAAGAAGAAATTGAAGAAAACATGATTGTTGAAGTTGAATATGAAGAGTATGAGTCAGATTCAAGTAATAAAAAAAAGTTTGAACGACAGTTAAACTCAGTAACCCATATCAATAATCTTCATACTATTAAATAATTATTGTTCCTGAAAATAACGTCAGAAAGGTTCGTGAAATAGGCCTACCGGGGATACCACGTTAAAAAAAACGCGCCGAGTACACTACCTCACAGGTGGTGAGGAAATGTGTGCTAGTAGCTAGTAGTAGTTATGTAGAACGTGATTCTTACTAGCGCAATATCTGGGAAATAGTGGGTCTTAGAGAAAAAAATCAATGACCATTTTCATAGAGAATTTTAAGATCTACAACTTTGCTTTGAGGTACTTTTCGATAAAACTTACCGTTTTCGAGAAAAATCCAAAAAACCTAAAAATTTGACCTTTGACCCCGAATAAGTCCCTAAGCTCACATGGGACTGATGAAGACTTTTGACACTTTATTCCTTGTGGTAAACCTAAGGTCTCTACGAAGATTTGGCTTTGTCGGAATTTTCTTTATTTCAATTGTCTAAAATGACCGGGCTACAAGCACGTGTTTGTTGTTGTTGTAATCATATATACGTATTATGATCCATGAGATCCTTTTTATTTAAATGAAGTATTGAACACCACGCATTTCTGGGTATGTATTATATTGGTAAAAAATGTTGACGTGTTAATTTTTATAAATTACTAACTACCTAACTTATTATTGTTTATTTGTACATATGTGAAGAAAATTACAACTTGTTGGAAATTGGCAATATTTTCAATAAAAGTGGTAGATTTCTTATTAAACCAATGTTTAATCACTTATTACAATTTGCATAACATTGTTACATATTCTTAATAAGACGTACGAGTATGTAACACAAGGTTAGCGCACAGTTGACAGTTTGTAACAAAAGTGCCCGCGTATACACCTATGAACTAGGTTATAAATGTATAATTATTCAATAATACTCTTATTACTACTACCTCTATAGTATTGTTACGCGATATACAGGCGTTTGACCGCAATCCCACCAAATGTGGTTTAATAGAGAACTTTTCTAATAGCTCAAAGAACTATTTTGTTCATTTGTTTCAACAAATTAAACTCAAGTTGTTAATTAAACTGTATATTTTTATGAAACGATGAATTAAACTATATTCTTAAGATCCAAATTTTATAATAGTACTCTGGAACGATAAAGTTTTTGTAATTACTGAAAACTGCCTATTACATGAAGGTTTTGAAGAAAGCTTAGTCTACTAAATACCCTAGTATCCTACGAGTAGTCCTGAACTGCAAGCAAGCAAATATTTTAGGGATAATGTAGAAGTTTAGCGTACACGGACTAACAGGGAACTTGATGAAAGTTATACACGCCGATAAGTTAGGTTCTAAGCAAAGTTATGTATTTCTCGAAATATTAACGTTATATTAATTTATGGACAACATTGTGCCCAATTCTTTACCTTTAGTTAGCGCCCCACAAAGTAATTGGATTTGAATAACCTAATTCCGGTCACGATGGGAAGATTAATTCGTTGAAAGTGTATACGCTTGAAAACTCGTGAGTTATGGGATTGTTACGTGGGGTACCGATGGGGTCGGATAAGAAAAATATTTGCCCGCTTGATTTGTGACCTTCGTTCAAATTTCTCTCATACACTTCTAAACACTTGTCTATACTACATACAAATCCAAAAGCATTTACTGTACTGGACGTCACATTGTTGGTTTTTTATACGCCTGATCCGAGAAGCGAAGGAACTCGGACGACTTCACACAAAACTTCCGACTGTGTTCACAAATGAGCTGTATTGGCCTAGTGGCTTTAAGGGTGCGACTCTAATCCTTGAGGCCGTAGGTTCGAACCTCGACTGTGAACCAATGAAATTTTCTTTCTATGTACGCGTTTAAAACTCGCTCGTAGATTGAAGGAAAACATACAACGTGAGAAAACCGACATTCCCTACACCCGAAAAGGCGTGTGTCAGGCACAGAAGGCTGATCACCTACTTGTCTATTAAGAAAAAAATATCACGAAACAGTTACAGAAATGTAAGGCCAAGGCAAAAAGGCCCGTTCCGTTGGTTTTTTTATGTTTACAAAATATACATTTTTGTAAGCAATGTCGCATCTTATTTTTAAACAATTAGGATAGCTCAATTAATCTTATACATTACTAGCTGGCCTGGCGAACATCGTACCGCCTAACAGTCGGTTCTTTATTTTTTTTCATACTTATTCTGCTATTCGGGACACCGGTCTAGCTATTATGTCAAGAAATAAAAATTTACCTTCCCGGAACCCCTCCACTAACACTTGAACTTTATGATATGGTATTAAAGTTCAAATTGCCTTTAAATATTATTACGAATATTTTGTAAATGAATATAGAAAAGTGTTGTTTTTAGACTTTTTCACTCAATTTTTTTAAAATTTTCTCTCCGTAAGAACCATCCTCGTACTTCAAGGAATATTATAAAAAAAGAATCAGACAAATCGGTCAAGCCGTTTTCATGTTATGTCGTGACAACGCAAAACGGGTTTCATTTTTATATATATATAGATATATTAAGTACTTTTCATAATATGTTTTTTTAATTCCTCAACGGAGATTAATATTATTTTTCTACTAAAAAGAGGTTTCTTGAATGTGGTGATGTATTTAATGACACTCTTAGCTAGGTAAATACGAAAATGCGTTCAGGATCACTGAACCAATGGTTCAACTTTGTAACTAAGTGTCTTTGTTTTCACGCCTTATTAAAAATTCACATATGTTTTGGATGCTTGAAGGGAAATCATTTATTATTCTCGAAGTGAATTTGGGAAACACTTACAGCGTTTTACGACTGTCTTCAGTAATTTATATCGTCGCGGAAATGATAATTTATTGCGCATGAAACTCGTAGTAAAATGTTTTTTACGACCGTATCGAAGAGTGTGACATACTGTGTTGAGTCTGCCTTCACTTTTTTGTTGTGAGTGAGGTGTAACGTGTTCCAATTTCGCACTGTACTGTACACAGAAATTCGAATAACTTAGGTACTGGTGCAGTAGTAATTAGGTAGCTTTAATACAGATTTTGCCTGCTACTATTGTACTTGAAAAACAAAACCAGTATCTGTTTTGTTTTGTTTGTTTCATATATGTGCTTGGCGCATACCGTGGACTTTTTGGATTCAAGGCATGCTGATTCCCTTAAGATATTTGCGAGTGTTAAAGCTCACATAGATAGAAAGACCATTTGTGCACAGCCGGACTTCGAACTCCTTCAGGGATGGGGTCTCAAGCTGAAGCCACTAGGCTAAGTCAGTTGTTGTCATAGTTCTTAAAATAATTTGTATTTTTAGGAAACTCGGTAATGTTAGCTTTTAATCATTAATTATGTTTAGATTAAATTACTACCGTTTATGAATCGTCACGTTAATAGGCAGTTTTTACAAATATTCATTTCAATGTTGTTATTGCAAGATAGTATGAAAGTTAACTAATATCTTTTCTTGAATAAAGGATTATAAATTAAAAAAGATGTTTTCTTTAACAGAGGTGTAATCGGAATGAATTAGTAAAACTACAAACTAAAGCACGCCTTCTTCCTTATGTAGCAGATACGACGTCTGACGCCTAGTTGCCACTTGATAGTTTCAGGCGCTATGCACCAACATGCCCCCAGGCGTTGAAGGCTTGGCTTCAACCAATCCACTCGGCAATAGACAAATTTTCGAAAATGATCGTCTCACAATTCCAGTAGACGTTCTAATTTCTGCGACACGAGCAACATCATCTGCACCAGGAAAGAGCGCCACGATGCGACCCAGCTTCCATTTCATAGGTGGCAAATTTTCCTCCTTTAGCAAAACAAGTGAATCAATTTGCAAAGGGTTTCCTTGGGTTTGCCATTTTGTCCGTTTTTGAAGTTCTGAGATATACTCCTTGCTCCATCGTGTCCAGAAATGTTGACGAAGCTGTTCAATTCTTCGAAATCTTGAAAGATGAGTAAAATTGTGGTCTACATAACTTTCAGTTGGAATAGCTGTGAGTGGACGTCCGATCAAAAAATGTCCAGGGGTCAGTGGGGTCAGATCTTCAGGGTGCGTTGATAAGGGAGTGAGTGGTCGAGAGTTTAAAATTGCTTCTATTTGCGTTAAAACTGTATACAATTCTTCAAAAGTTAATTTAGAGTTCCCTAACACTCTTAATAAATGGTATTTCGTAGATTTAACTGCTGCCTCCCAAATCCCACCAAAATGTGGTGAATAAGCAGGTATGAAATGAAAGTTTATGCCATCATTGATGAGATCAGTGGCAAGAGAGTCAGAGTTACGCATTAAGAAATTAGCTAAATCTTTACAAGCCCCAACAAATGTAGTACCATTATCTGAATATAAGTGCAATGGTTTACCCCGACGAGCAATGAATCGACGAAAAGTAGAAATAAAACTGTTACTTGTCAAATCACCCACTAATTCCAGATGTAATGCTTTAGTCGTAAAACATACAAATATAACTATATAAACTTTGACAATACGAGAGCCTCGACCTTGACGACTAACAGAAGCAATAGGACCTGCATAGTCCACGCCAACAGACTCAAAAGGATAGTTACCGGGAGTTACTCGACGCTGGGGTAAATTACCCATAATAGGAGCTTCAATCTTTCCTTTCATGCGTGTACACCTGATACATCGTCTATAAGTAGTCTTTGCTAAATTTCTACCACCGATAGGCCAATACACTTCTCTTATTGAAGATAACAATAACTGTGGCCCAGCATGCATAAGTTTCAAATGTTCATGTTGAAATATTAATTGTGTTAATCGATGTGTGGACATTAATAGTAAAGGATGTTTTTTATCATATGAAAATTGTGAATTACTAATACGACCGCCAATACGCATTAAATTATTTTGATCTAAAAATACATTAAATTTTAACAAAGCACTTTTAACTGGTAATTCTTTCCTTTGTAAAAGAATATCATATTCTGGAAAAGATTCTCTCTGAGCAGAACGAATAATAACGTTAAGTGAATTACTTAATTCTGTTTCAGTAAGGTAATTAGTTACAGCACGTCGACCCTTACACGATTCAATAAACCTAAGTAGATAAGCTATAGCACGTCGTAGTCTGTTAAAATTTGAAAAGCGTTCAAATTGAATGAATTCTATTGGATGAGCAATGTTAAGTAAACATACCTCATTACGCATTTCTGGCAACGGTTCACATTGTACTAAAATGGAAGGCCAATCAGTATAAGACTTCTGTAAAAAGTTTGGTCCTGACCACCATATGTTTAGTGATTCAATATCATCGACTTTAACTCCTCGAGAAACATAATCAGCTGGGTTTTGAGCGGTAGGAACATGACGCCATTCACAATCACCGGTTATTTCTAAAATGTCTCCGACGCGATTCCTTACAAACGTATTTAATTTACTTGGCAACATCTTAAGCCAACCTAATACAATGGAAGAGTCAGTCCAGAAAAATGATTTCGTAACTTTAATTCTTAACGAACTACAAACCTTTTTATAAAGTTTTGCAGCCACTTGAGCTCCACAAAGCTCGAGCCGTGGTATTGTAGTTGGTTTAATCGGTGCTACCCTACTCTTAGCTGTTAATAAACGTACTAATACATTACCGCTACGATCACTACTACGTATGTATAAACAGGCACCGTATGCCCTTTCAGAAGCGTCCGAAAACACATGAATTTCTAATTGTTCATACGAGTTAATCATTACATGACGTGATACCCGTAAATTATTTAACACATTTAAATTTTTAGTAGCATCCATCCAGAGTGCTTGGATGTGCGAAGGAAGAGGTTCATCCCATGATAGATTCTGCAACCATAAACTTTGTAATATAATCTTAAATTTAATGACAACAGGAGAGAGAAGGCCTAAAGGATCAAATATTTGTGAGATCACTGAAAGCAAACTACGTTTTGTGTTAGCCGCAGTAGAGAACCCAATTGGGAAATAAAGATCATCACAAACAGGTAACCAACCTAAACCTAAGGTCTTACTTGGCTCATTCCCCCCAACATTAAGATTATGCGAGACTTCTGTTGCAGACTCTGAAATCAATTGAGGCTCATTAGACTTCCACTTTCGTAGGAATAAACCAGCTGAGCCTAGTGTGGTTATTACTTTTTCGCGAATATTCCTCACTACATTCAGATCATCCCCCCCACTCAACAAATCATCGACGAGAAAATCATGGAGAATGACTTCTGCTATCTGGTGGTCTTGACACTCGAGTCCCAATTGTTTCAGACATCTTGTAGCGAGAAATGGTGCACTCGCGGTACCATAAGTTACAGTATTTAATTGGAAAGCTCTAAGGGATTGAGATGGGTTGTCACGCCATAATATATGCTGCAGGTATCTATCATCAGGATGAACAAGTATTTTTCGGTACATTTTCTCTATGTCAGCGACGATAACATACTTATGTTGTCTGAACCTTAAAAGAATGGACAAAAGATCGTCTTGTACCATCGGACCTACCATTTGAATATCATTCAAACTAATATTATTTGAAGTAAGTGAGCTCGCGTTAAAAACTGCTCTTAACTTAGTGGTGGTACTACTTTCACGCAATACCCCGTGATGTGGGATAAAATATGCATTTTTATTCAAATTAACCTCACATTCTGTCATATGACCCAACGATTCGTATTCAGTCATGAAATCGCGATACATATTATAAAGTTGTGGGTTTGTCCGTAGTCTACGTTCTAATGAGTAAAAACATTGTTTCACTCGCTGAAATGAATCACCTAAGATAGTAGGACTTTCTTTTAGTGGAATTCTAACACAAAAACGACCATCAGACAAGCGAATAGTATTTTCGACAAAATGTTCTTCACATGTCCTTTGTTCATATGAATAACCAGAACAAGTTGAACTTATTATTTCTTCTAATTGCCAAAATTTTATAAGTTGATTTTGAATTTGATGATTAGAATTAATATCATCATCAATTAAATTTTTATTAACGAAATTGCACTGAATACGATTAGGTGGACAAGTTGAAAATAAAACCGTATCACAAATTGGACCGGAAACTAGCCAACCTAACCTAGATTCACAAAGTATAGGTTTATTGCAACCTAAACTAATTCTTTGTGATCCTAAAATGTTCCAAAAAACATCAGCGCCTAAAATTAAATCAATTGCCGCAGGCTTATAAAAAAGTGGATCTGCCAGGCAAATATTAGATGGAATGTTTAAATTTAAGATATTAACTGTACTGTTTGGTACACTATCGGTTAACGATGGTAAAATAAAACAATTAATGTTACACGTAAATGAGTCATCCAATGACTTAAAACGCAGATTACACATTTTATCGATTTGGGTAATTGCATTATTAATACCCTGAACGGATTGACTTATTTTATTATACGACAGATTTAACTGTTGAAACATCCTGTACGATAAAAGGCTAGATGTGCTACCAGAATCTAATACAACACGAACAACGTGTTCGCGATTGTTTGAATCGTATAACTTGACTAGCGCAGTGGATAATAAAACCAAATTTCCGCGGCGACAATTGTTGTCTTGACCGGCGGAAGAAACGCTGGTTGATAATGTCAAGTTATCCGGATTACTGATGGCGGGAGTAGCATTAGAACCAATACCCTCACCACGCACTAACAGCTTCTGCTTATCTGCAACGTGAACTAAAACTGAATGTTTTTTCTTACATATTTTGCAACCTGATTTTTTGCAATTATTTGAGAAATGAGATTTAGAAAAACAATTAAAACAAACCTTAAATGTTGGCAATAATTGAAGACTCTCTTCGTTATTTAAGGCTAAAAACTGAGAACACATGTTCAGTTTATGCTCGCCATTACATTTAGGACAAATCTCTTTAACGTTAATATTGTTAAAGTTCTTGTGATTGGTTTGTGTTGTAACCATAACCTTAACTTTTGAATTTTTATAACAACTACTACTACTATAACTATTTTGGTGTGACTGACGAGAAAACTCAAGTGTATCAAGCAAATTAATATGTACTCGCATGAAATCGAGGAAATGTTGAAGCTCAATTTGTGTTTCATTACTTAAACGACCTTTATACTCTTCCCACTCACGATAAGTTTTACTATCTAACTTATGAGTCATTATGTGAATGAGTAAAGTGTCCCAATGCTTTGTGGGCTCGCCCAGTGAATCCAATGCTCTGAGATTTTTATTTAACTGGTCCATAATAGTTTTTAAACAAGACGACGTTTCCCTAGTAACCGATTCAATATTAAATAACGCAGTAACATGATGTTGTATTAATAAACGCTTGTTATCAAACCGGTCACAAAGTAACTTCCACGCTGTGTTATAATTATACGAAGAAAATTCGATCGACGAAATAACAACAGCAGCTGACCCGTCTAACGATGACCTCAAATAATGAAATTTATTTATGTCATCAATTTCATTATTACCATGAATAAGACTCGTAAAAGTGTCCCTAAACTCCAACCAATTATTAATTAAACCATTAAATTTCGGTATTTGGATCGTGGGCAATTTGACAGGATTCAGTTTAACACTATGTATGACACTACCTTCGCCATCAGATGGAAGAGGAATGTAAGATTTTTTATAATTTGAAAGAATTTTCTGAGCATTACTTAATGCCTTATAATATCTATTTTCAAATTCCTCACGCTCCCCAAACACCTGACTCTCATCGTCCTGTAAACATTCTAATCGTGTCTGCACCTCATCGAACTTATTATACAATGCATCAAACCTCCTAATGCGCAACTCCAACTCCTCATAATCCCTTTCATCGGGAGGTGATGGCGATTCAAATGAAGATAAAAACCCGTTGAAAATGGTAACTTGACCCTTATAACTGCTGCGCTTTTTAATAAGTTCAGCTACTTCGGTTTTTTCAGACATGTTTGCAGAGCCAGCAGTTAAATCCTGGAATCACGACACACTCCTGTACAAATCCTTTTTTCTTCTTGATAACCTCCACTGACCTTGATTTAAGTAATTAATTAATTCCTTATTTCAATTATTATCCGCGCTCGAAGGACCAATGTTATTGCAAGATAGTATGAAAGTTAACTAATATCTTTTCTTGAATAAAGGATTATAAATTAAAAAAGATGTTTTCTTTAACAGAGGTGTAATCGGAATGAATTAGTAAAACTACAAACTAAAGCACGCCTTCTTCCTTATGTAGCAGATACGACGTCTGACGCCTAGTTGCCACTTGATAGTTTCAGGCGCTATGCACCAACAAATGTATTTTGTAATTGGTATCCTTTTTGAAATAAATAAAGAGTCATTGTATATGTGTTCCTTATACGCTTTTAAAAACATTTGTTTGAAAGTCAATCATCGGTCTTTGACCTGAATCGATATTACATTACCAAAATTGTGCTACATTATGAGCTGAAAGTGTAGGAATTTAGCAAAAAGGTAAATAAATAAAACCCTGTCGAAACTTAATGGCTTCGGGCGCTGGTGGATGGGCCGTAATGAAAATAAGTGAGGTGCCTAATGTTCTTCTAAATACTTGTCCTAAGTTATAGCTTATAAATTATAACTATGCTTTATTATAGGCAGCTTTATAGACTAATTATCATTGTTAAATTTCGCTTAGAGAGCTAAACTTTCGTATCATATAAATGATTATTTAAATACGTAGATACGTAGATGCTTATACCGACTTCGCGGCTTAACATTTTTTTTAATAGTTTGAAAATAAATATAGCCTATTTTTATCAGCCCTATAGTTTTTGTTACGAAACATACAAAAATACACTCATTATTTTATTTTTATATTATTACTAGTGGACCCCACAGACGTTGTCCTGCATGATATTTCAAGCTATTAGGATATTAAAGTATGAAAGTATCAACTGCAGCGCTACCTGCCGGGCTGATTTGTGAATCTAAACCATTCCCAGATCCCCTTGAACACACACAAAAAATTTCATCAAAATCGGTCCAGTCGTTTGAGAGAAGTTCAGTGACATACACACTCACAGAAGAATTATATATATATATAAAGATTATAAATTATTATCATTTTGTTGGAAGACCGATCACTCACTTGTTTATTAGAAAAAAATAAATCACTAAACAGATACAGTAATCTAGAGCCCAGAACTTAGAGGTTTTAGCACCTTAGTTTGTTTTGGATGTTTGTATATTAATATTCCTTAGTTATTCTTTTTCTTCATGTTTCAAGAAAAAATATTTTAGACTTAGTATAATAGGAATTCATTACGCCCATAAATGCTTCTCTTTGATAACGTAAACGTTAAACTCTACTTTATCTAAGCTTTTTTATGTTCTATCGCAATTTGATCTCGCTTTCGACAAACGGTGAGTTGACATAAAAACGTGTTTATTTATGGTGTAGGTATACAAGAACAAGATATAAGATTTCAGCGATTTTATAAAACGTATTTTTATAGCACGAATAATGTTGTTCATACTCTGTCGGCGTTTTAAGAGATGAATCTCTAGTCTAAGGTTCAATCTTTTATACAAAATAGTATGCATAATTGCTACGATTCGTATATTGTTATATAGATTATGTCCATTGTTGGATTAGTTATTACTTGGCTATCGTATATAACGATGTACGTTATAGTCAGTATTATTTAAAATTTAGTTGAAAAGGTTCTACACTATGTTGTACGGCAATTTTGTTATCGCGCTGGTCATGAATCATAAATTTATTTGACAATTAATTGTGTTGAAATGTAAGTTACTTGTGTCCTTTGACTTAGGCCAACCATGAAAATTCATTAAGTGTATCCGAAAAGACACGTGTCACGTACCTTCAGTGGAAAATGAGAGAGTTGAGGGTGCTTTCTCGCGTTTTTACCCCGGATGTAAGAAGTTTGTTGCCGGTTCCAGCCTTTTATATATACACGCTGATATATAATTACATTCTTTTACTTTTAATACATTATGGAATATCTGAATTGTGCTGTATACAATTAATGTAATAATATTTATATTCACTTAACTTATTCCTTTTACATCGCCTTGCCAGCTATGCTTTTCTATCTGATATTTGTATTTTTTATAGGAAAGTGCGCAAAAACGAGTTGGTGGGTCAATTAGAATAAACTAAAGGCTAACAAGAACGTTATCGGTTGTTAAAACGTGACCTTGGCACATATATAATATAGTAGTAATTTATTTGTTGAAATTGAACCATATATGTATATAGTTAAGTGACGAAGATACCTTATGTCTGAAAAGCTTAGTTTTCCATAATGATTATTTGTGAGAATTACCTTATAGGTTTTCAGTTTAATATTTGATATCTTGTATTATAATTATTATTATTACCTACTATGTCTAGGTCGTAAAGGTGTCGTAACCTTCGTTCCTATTGCGTCCCGAACATACGCTACGAATTCCGCAAAGTACATTGTTTGCATTTTTCTTCGCTACGTGCTCACTATCGTAGCCGGCTACGAAGCTATTACCTACGGCGTAGGCGGTTCATTTCTTTACGTAATTATAATGCTGAGTAGATACATGAATATATATGATAAATATATGGATTATATATCATAAATATAACCAGGCGACCATTTACGGACGCTTAACATTATAATTTTGCGTATTTTTTAACTCTTATGATAATTAGTATAAGAGCATAGGTATTTTAATGTGCGTTAAATGCCTTAAATAAAAAACCGGTGTAGGCAAATATAGAAGTAATCTTAGAGTTTTCAAACTCATAATAAGCGAAACATTCTTCTTTTTGTATATTAAAACTTAATTACAATTTGTATCTAAAACGTAGTATGTTACATTTTAAATTAATTGGTATCGTGTTGTTAAATTTAAAGTTTTCGCTTTTAAACCATTCAGACCGTTATAAACCTCGTATATTCTATGGCTTGACCTCCCACGGGACCCATAATATGTAAATTCATCGAGCTACAACCGACCATTTTTCACTGCAAGCGAAACTTTGCGGTACCCCTCGCACTCAATTGAACATTTAAGCCTCACTATATTATATATTACGGTTTGAGTGAAGAGAAATATTTTAGGAGAGTTATAATTTGGATTTTTTTACTTTAGAATGTTTTAAGAAACAAGGACATATTGATACCTTAAAAATATGAAGACATGTTCATAAAGGACCTAAATAAGTTAAATAAGGTTTTGTCAAGTTTATTTCTTTGCTAATTGATTGGAGGAAGGAACTAAGCAGTAATTTGAGATTTATACATAGTACGTTTATGAAGGGGGTAAGGATTTATACAGATTTTAGGTCATTGTTTAACTCATCTGAATGCGCAATCGTCTTCGATCGGCACGGCTAACAACCGACTTCACTCATAAAGAAATCCCCTCATTAGGAACGATAATAGGTTGGAAATCTAAACTAGACCCTCCAGCTTAATAAGCATATATAAAGTGACTAACTTTTATGATACAAATTAAAAAAAATAATAGATCAAGTTTAAATGACAACTAAAATTTTATATTAACATTATCAGACTGAATACTAGTATAGACTAATATAAAACAGTTAATTAATTTCACAAAAATAGAACGGGACCGCTATACAAATGAAACTACAAAATTCAAAGTCCAAAAACAAACAAGAAAAGTTTTAATTTAACTCAATTTAAACTCCGGCAACTCCCGTAACTAATTGTACCATTAAGGATTGTTTATTAAGTTTTAAGTATATAAAAAGGCGTAAAGGGAAATTCTGGTCCAAAGTTATAGTATTTCTATTGCAGAATAATTGGAATCTATTTCAAGCGAATACAAATAGCATTTTCCGAGATATTATGCAGCGTTTGTTTGCAGTGCATTTCTGATACAAAGCTTTGGGTATGAAAGCTCTCCGTGGGTAGAATTAAGCAGGATGGAACATTTTTCTTATATTTCTTGACATTTTAAATCCGATATAAGCTGTTATGAAAATACCTGGAAAGTAGAATTGCAGTTGGAATCACTTACCCTGAACTAAAGCCTAGAAGTTGATAGGTTGAATGTATTCTTTTGTCTTAATCGTTTTCTTTCTCAGTATAAATAATACTTCGATATTGTAATTATATTTTTTTTGTTAAAGTTGCGTTGAATCGAAATCTTATGACCTCGTCGAGAAACATTTTTATTGACTTTATTTGTAATATGTTCGATAAATATCTCATGTTTAGACTATGCAACTACTGTTATTAATATATCTCATACAGATATAATTATAAGGTTCTTCAATTGTTGATCTTGGGGATTGAGTTTTCAAAAGTGTTAGGTTGTTTTATAAATATGCACTCTATGGGAAGTTTCCATAAATATTTTTTTAAAATAGCAACATTATTCGCCGCCATGTTCAGTTGCGCGTGAGTCGTTTGGCTAAAAAACAAATGTAACTTTAAATCAATTAAAGTTACAATTTAGTTAAAAGCCAACGGAACAAGCTTCAAACGGCTTACAAGTAGCGGCTGAATATTGAATAAGGGGGAAGCACTGATTTTCTGAATTATCAGAAGTTATTTTAATTGTCATGATTTTAAAACATAAGAAAGAAATCATTATATAAACATTATATATGCACTGCATATATATATATATATATATGTGTCTTACTGCGTCATTAAACACTATAAGTTATGTATGTGTACAAAATCCAAAGGCTTATCATGAGGTAATTAACATAATTAAACCACATCAAATTTATTTAGACCGAATTGTGATTTGTCTGTTTATATAGTTTCAGATTGTATTTGATACTGTAATGATTCCATCCAATTTGATGATATTAAATCTTATTTCCATATTGTATTGAGTTTACTACAACTGTTATCAGATGATCTCATACCGGCTTCCCTTGGGATAGCCGCAGTTGTGCACAAACTAATATGCTGCGACATGTACCGTTAAATTAGATGTTATATCCTTTTATTGTATTTCAGGATCCTTGGCATTTGACAATATTTTCATTGTTGTGGATAACATTATAATAGACTTCGAGAATTATCTTTTAAATAATTATCGATACAGGAAAGATGATAATATCTATATATATAAAAATGAAACCCGTTTTCCGTTGTCATGACATAATATGAAAACGGCTTGACCGATTTGTCTGATTTTTTTTTGTTGTGTTTGTAATTGTCAGGAGAAGGTTCTTTGTAAAGAAAAAAAGAAAAAAATTGCGCGGAAAATTAGAAAACTTAAGAATACTTAACCACCATACAATTCGAACTTTTTGATGTAACCTTATGGCGTTTGACATAACATTGACAGAATGCGTGCTGCAAATATCGTCAAAGAGGATGTAAGAAAAATGAATATCGTTTAAAATAAATGCTTCGATCGGAGTTATTATAGTGATAATATAATAATATGCGAGCCAGAAAAACAAACAAAGAATGTTGTATAACATAAAGCATTAGAATAATAAACACTTTGTTTCTGAAATATTTTTTATTAATTATACCAATTTGAAATCAATATTCATAGTTAAGACAGGGCAACGTCTGTCGGGTCCGCTAGTATTAATATAAATAAAAAAAACAATAAATGAAGAAGTATAAGTAATTCATATAATAATGAAATTTTATGTTAAATTTAACATATTCCTCACTTTTTGTATCCGAAATTGTGATATAACATACAATTTTAATAGTTTAGGATTTTATAAAGTTTAAGATAATGCCACATTCATAGTATATACTTATATATATTAGGGTGGGTTATTTGTTTCGCACTTAATCAAAGACATCCCTCGGTAACTTCTAACAAATTTATTTAACATACAATATATAATACAGTTTTAGTTATATGTTCCTATAGAGGACTCTATTGACTTGACTGTTCTAAAAAGTAAAACTAAATAACCGGGTATTTAGGTAGAAGAAAACAAAATTGCCCTTAACAGGTTGATCTATCGTAAAATATTTAACCCTACTATCATGAAGTAGTCGTAACATGGCGTAGTGCACGATGCTTTGTCTGAGCAACTTGTAGCATCTGTTGTGAATTCGTCCCGTAAAACTTGTTCATACCGTTAATTCCGTCCATGTGACGTCACATCCGGTACAATTAGACACAGAAGGGACGTGCATGGAATGCGTATCTTAAAAATAAACTGCTCCGGTCGGTTTAAATAATTATAGCAACAAAAGGCAGTGTACCTAAATATTATTATTGCAATCGTGATAATATTACGAAAATGGAATTCATGTAATTTAGTACATCCGTAGTTATCTAAATTCTATTCAAATTATTTTACGCCTGCTGAAGTATTTTGTAAACTAATAAAATCTGTATATATATCTAGTTTTTACTGTATACTATGTGTATACAATGATCAAAGTAGTGGGTAGTGCAAACGTGTACTGGTGTGTCTCGTGATTTTTTTTCTTAAATTAAATAGTATTTCGGTAAAAACATTAAAACTTACAGTTTCAGTGATGAACTAGTGTCCCACCACACATCAATCGCTATTTTTTTCTCAATAATATCCTTTATTTAACTATAATAAACTTAAAGTTGGAAATCACTTCTTCAAGTACCTTCAATTTAACTTAATTAATTTTTCACTTTCACCTTATTATGGAGGATCTTAAAAAGTCATTAAGGGATGTATCCGAAATGGTGTCTACCAGAATGGAAGAGTTTCAGCAGCGCCTTATTGCAACTCAGAATAGGTCCCCCTCACTGGAACAAACTCCGCTTGCTAGGGAATTCGAAGCTTTCAAAAATTCTGTTTTATTCTGCCTAGAGAATCTCCAAGCTCAGATGGCAATTCTATTTAGAGTGCAGGATGAACAGGAGATGCGCAGTAGGCGAAAGTGTCTGTTGCTGCATGGAGTAAATGAAGCAAAGGATGAAAGCCAGGGCTCCATTGCAAATATGATATCCATACTGTTAAAGTGTCCTAATGTGACGGAGCAGTGCCTCTCCCGTTGCCATCGTGTGGGATTAAGATCCAGTGACAAGCCTAGGCCTATATTAATAAAGTTTCGTGAGCATGCTGACAAGTTAAGGATCTGGGCTGCCAAAACTAATCTTAAAGGCACCGGAATAACCTTGTCTGAGTTCCTGACAAAATCAAGGCACTCGCTATTTATGGAGGCAAGAAAGCGGTTTGGCGTCTCGAATTGTTGGACTCGCGATGGACGTGTACAAGTGATAGGGGCATCTCTTCGCTGAAGGAACTCGATTCAGTTCCGGACAGCATACCGTCATCGACCGCAGCTGATGATGCAAAGCTGACTAGAGACAAGACCCGTAATAAGAAGGCTCCAAAAAAGGGTCAATAAGTTCCGTTTGTACAGTGTTGGTGTTTCGTGTGTTGGGGTTATAATCAACTTTTTCTTGGTTTGTTGTCATGAGTTTCAAGTGTTAAACAGTTCTTTTTTTTAATTACTTATTTGGTATCTTATAACCTTCTCCTTCGTTTACAAATTGTTATTATGATGATATTAATTTCAAATTGTTATTTGTTATTAAAGCCCACTGACAGATTATAACTACTAACTTTCTAACGTGATGAGACGGCTGACACTGTCAAAGGTTGTTATTGTCAAGTGTCAATTGAGAATTGATACACATAGTATTTCCACAGAACATAAAATTAGTCTCGTATAATAAGATTTTGCTTTAATCCTTACATACCAGCGGTTGAGTGCGATCGTAGAACATCTTTTTTATTTCTTATTATTATCATTTTTATTTTTTTTGTATTTTTAAAGTTTAAGCGCTTATATACTTGGTGTAGATTTTATTTAACTTTTAGATTAGTTTTAGTTTTTATTTTATTTTTTATTATCATACTTTTGTTAATCATGGATTGCAGTAGTGATGACTCTGATTTCTTATCTCTGGAATCGTCCGATTGTGACTCCTTCCATAGCATTGACTCCTCCACGCCTACCCTAAATGATACCTTATCCTCTATTTTTCAAAACTTGCCTAAGCATTTCAATGTTGTACACATTAACGCCCAGAGCGTTCCAGCTCATCACACAGATCTCCTTACGTTGGCCTCTAAAGACATCCATGCCATACTTATTTCTGAAACTTGGTTCAATCCTTCCCTTTCCTCTGGTACTTACTCTCTTCCTGGTTACAATTTAATTAGAAATGACCGACTCGGCATGCGTGGAGGTGGTGTGGCAATTTACTTACGTTCTCACATCCCCTTCTCCATCATTAGCTCATCGCCACAGCCTCCACCTAGCAATTCAGCCGAGCATCTCCTCATCGAAGTTCTTCTATCCAACTCTAAGCTTCTCCTGGGAGTCTTCTATTCCCCTTCATCATCGGTGGACTACTTTGATTCCTTTGAAGACACCATTGACCAATTTTCTCCCTTATATAAAAACACAATAGTCATGGGTGACTTTAACACATGTCTGCTGAAAAATGATTCTCGCTCCAGACGGCTCCTTTCTTTAACTCACTCTTACAACCTACAAAACTTATATCTTAACGCTACCCATAAAGTCCCCGGTTTTACTCCGTCACTTTTGGATCTTATTTTTGTTTCCTCTCCTCACCTTGTCACTAAGCATGGGCAACTTCCTGCTGTCGCCTTCTCTCACCATGACCTTCTCTATCTCTCCTTTAAAGCGAGGCCACCCAAGCAGAAGCCCACGGTAGTTATGCGTCGCAGCTTTGGTGGAATCGACCATGATAGCCTACTCAGTGATGCATCCAAAATTGACTGGAGTGGTCTGTACGACTTAGCTTACCTCAACGACAAAGTTGAGTTGTTCACTTCTTCCATCACAAACCTCTATGATAAGCACGCCCCATTGAGACGTGTTAAACTTAAACATTTACCTGCTCCCTGGCTCTCTGATGAGATTAAAAGATTGATTCACAAAAAAAACAGAGCCATAGCTAAAATGAGAACTGCCAAAACTGATGCGGAGCGCGAAAAATATAAAGTAGTTCGCAATCGTTGTAATACTCGCTGTCGTGATGCTCAAAGGCAACATATCCATGACTCCGTATCCAATGGCGACACCTCAAAAATCTGGAAGTTCCTCAAAACCTTGGGGATTGGCAGATCGGTACAGAATGTTATTTCTTCAGCAATAGATATAAACAACCTAAACTCTCACTTCACCTGTTCTCCTGCCCACGATAATTCTTCTCTTAGGAAGACAATCAATAAACTGGCTTCTCTTCCAACTCCAAACTTCATGCCTTTTAATTTCACTGAATTTACCGAGCGCGAAGTGGAGGGTTGCATCCAGTCTATCTCGTCGGATGCTGTCGGATGTGATGAAGTTAGTCGTGCTATGATCTTACCTATCTTGCCAGCTATTCTTCAAGTTATTACTCATATTTTTAATTATTCAGTTACTAGTGGTAAATTCCCTACTTCTTGGAAGGATAGTCTAGTTATTCCTATTCCCAAACGGCCCGATCCCATTAACTTTTCTGACTTCCGGCCCATTTCTATTCTACCATTCCTATCTAAAGCTCTAGAGCGCCTTATACACTCGCAGCTTAGCGGATTTCTGAATAAAAACTCAATTCTAGACCCTCTCCATTTGGGTTTCCGCCCGGGGCATAGCACGACTACGGCATTGGTAAAAGTTTGTGACGACATTCGCCGAGGGATGGATGGTGGGCAGCTCACTGTTCTCACTCTGCTTGATTTTAGCAATGCTTTCAATACTGTGAACTTTGAAATTCTGCTTGGGTTACTTCGCTCTATGAATATCTGTCCATCCGCTATTGACTGGTTTCATAGCTATCTTAACGGCCGTCGGCAGCGTATTAAAATGAATGATGCTTACTCTCAGTGGAATAATATAAGTGCTGGTGTTCCGCAGGGTGGCGTTCTTTCACCTCTTCTTTTTTCTATATTTATCAATACCCTGACTGCACATCTATCCGCTAGTTATCACCTTTACGCTGATGACCTCCAAATCTACGTTCAGTCTACACTGGATGAGCTTCCTCTTGCAATACAAGCGATGAATGATGATCTTGAAAACATAGCCAACTGGAGTAAAGACTTTGGTCTTCAAATTAATCCTGCCAAGAGTCAAGTCATCATCATCGGAAGCCCTTTCTTTATTTCAAGAGTCAAATGGGCTCAGCTCCCTGGTGTTTACCTTGACGGTGTGGCCTTGGCCCTCAATAAGACTGTTAAAAACCTGGGGGTCTTCTTCGACCAAACGTTTTCCTGGGGTCATCACGTAAAGGAGATCAGCCATAAACTTTACGCCGCTTCTTTTACTCTGAAACGTCTTTCTAATTTCCTTCCCATCCGCACTAAAACTATGTTAGCACAGTCTCTTCTGCTTCCTATTCTCGATTATGCGGACTCATGCTCCTCTGATTTGAACGAAGAGCTACTTGACAAGATCGAACGCCTGCAGAATTTCTGCATACGGTTCATATTTGGTCTTAGGAAATATGACCATGTGTCTAAGTTCCGCAGGCAGCTGGGGTGGCTACCTATTCGATTCAGACGTCACGCTCATCTTCTTCAACTTCTATATTCAATTCTTTTCAATCCGAATACCCCTTCTTATCTCAAAAATCACTTTAAATTCTTAGGTCCTTCTAACTATATGTTACGGTCTTCTAATAGATGTTTATTAGAAATTCCATCTCACACTTCATCCTTCTTAGGCAATTCATTCACAATCTCCGCCATTAAGTTATGGAATACGCTGCCCGACTCCGTACGATTGGCTACCTCTCTGTCATCTTTTAAAACTCTTCTGTATTCTCATTTCTTAACCTTATCCTATCCTGATCAATCGTGACTTGTATAAATCTTGTTTCCTTGTACATCACTATTTGCTGTCCATGTATTTGTAGGATTAGCTTTTAAGTTTTTAGTCCGTTGTTAATTTTTTTTTTGTATTACTTTAGATTAAGGTACTATGTATATATATATATTTTTTTTATATAACATTTGTTTCTGCACTTCTCGCACGAATCATGTTTCTTTTTTTAGTTTTTTCTTTAACTAGGGTTGCCTGGAAGAGATCGCTTATTAGCGATAAGGCCGCCCGTTGCATCCCTTATAATTTTTTTTTTGTATTGTGTTTGATTTATTGTTTTTTGCAACGAAGTTTTAATAAATAATAAATAAAATAAATAAATATACTTATATGTTTCATTGCAGACGAAAGTTCATTAAGTTAAGTAAGACGTTGCTTTTGTGCACGTCTGTACTCGACTGCACCCGTCCGTAGCAGCTGTAGCCTGTTTTATATTTGCTTTTCAACTCGTAGCCCTTCGTTACGTGTAGCGTCTCACGACTTTTGACTAACTATTCTTAATGAAAATTTCGAAAATAGGACCTTAGATGTACTCTCAGAGCGTCATTCAAAAAGCATTCGGGATCTACATATATTGTATTCCGAACCCACCTGGGAAACGTTGGAACATTTTGAAATTATTATAAGTACTTGTAAATGAGTGTAACAATAAAATCAGTTTTAAGTTGTTTAAAATTTCGTAATCAAGAAATATCCAGTTCCAAGTTTCACCAAAAAATACATTTAAAAATCAAATTAAATGTAACTAGTTGTTGAGACCGCCTTTTAAGCAAAAAGTATTCTTGTGTACCTAAACCAGATTGACAGCAATATCTTGTTGTAAATATATAACTAATTAATATCCTTATACTATTATACGAAAACCGTATCGCCTCGACGTCCTTCGTTCCACAACTGAGCTCTTCTTATTTGCCGCGCACCACCACTATGTGGAACCAGCTGCCCACTGAAGTATTTGCAAACCAATTCGACTTAGGGTCCTTCAAGAAAAGTGCGTACCGATTTTTAAAAGGCCGGCAACACTTGCGAACCTTCTGGAAATTTGAGTGTCCATGGGCGGCGGTATTACTTAACATCAGATGAACCTCCTGCCCGTTCGTTCCATGTTAGATTTATTTTTATAAAATGCATTGAATTGCATATGGATTGGGAATACCTCTTATAATTGTTAACATTTTCGTCTTAAAACCATTTTTCATTCGATAGCCGCATTAAAAATGCTTTTAACTCATTTGAAGTGGTTTTGAAGCAAATGGATTATATCGTTAGCAATATGGTGTTGAGCTATATGAAATCCCTACGTTACCTTACAATACGATAGCTTACGTTGCTTTAAATAGATCTTGTTAAGGAACGCCGGATTAGAATCGGATCTCGTAATTGTTCAGAGATTTCGACACGGAATATCTGATAAGCAACCGAGCGTGGTACGGGATAATCAGTTAATCTCTCACTCATATTGTATTAAGTTAAGCCGTTTTCTTTATTATGTCTGCATATTGTTCTTTTTATTTTGTCTGATGAATTTACGGATAGATTTTGTCGTATTGGATTGGATGGAACTTGAGAACTGAGAGCAGTGTTGGCTTTATGAAGTATGTTTTTTTATACATGTGTCTTAACTAAGACATCAGCGACATTCTATCATAACTAGAATAATTTTAGTCTTAGTTAAGCTAGAGATTCATCTAGCTTAACTTAATAAGTAAGTTAAGTCTAACCTTATTTAATAAAAAGGATTTTTAACATAACAGAATGGTTGATCAATAATGAAGTATCGTTGATTTAAATTATTTTGACAATACATTGATGTCTCATATCTTTCTAGTAATTAATGTAAAATGAAATATGTAGCAAATCCTTCTTATTCACAACTTATATAAACATCAAAGGTTAAAATTTACTTAACACAGTTTCGTAAAGTAAATGAAGGTTGGTATATTTGTGCCAATTACTTAATGGGAAACATTAAGAACAGTTTTGATTTGTGATTTCTCATTTGAAATTTAATTAAACTAACAGACTGGTTTTAACTACTACCAATTATGTATTTGAATGATATTCGATAGTTTGGAACAGAGTTGCTATCATTTGAGGAACACTTTGATTTTGTTTGAGCAGTACCTAACACTAGTTTTTTCATTAAAATATTTTTTTTATTTTATTTTTTTGTCTATTAATGTGCCTGCTTGTTTTCTGTTTCATATATATATTGCTGATCTATGTACATAATTTGTTTGGCTTTCTATATATATAGTGTTTTGATTTATAATATGCATGTTAGCTGTAAGATTACTTATAATTAAATATAAATAACTAAATAAAATGAAACGCTTACACCTCGTAAAATACCTACTTTATTAATTTATTTTATATATCTATCTAGAGCACCATTAGAGCAGTGTTGGCCTAGTGGCTTCAGCGTGCTACTCTCATACCTGAGGTCTTAGGCTCGAACCCCGGCTGTGCACCAATGGAACTGTCTTTCTATGTGCGCATTTAACATTTGCTCGAAAGGTGAAGTAAAATATCATGAGGAAACCGACATATCTTAGACCCAAAAAGTCGACGGCTTGTATCAGACACAAGTAAAAATCACCATGAAACAGATACATAAATCTGAGGCCAAGAGCTAAAGAGGTTGTAGCGCCACTGATTTTTTTTTATCTAGAATAATATTTTACATTAGAAAACCGCTATGGTTTGTATCAATGAAACCATAGCAGGCTTATAATAATGATTGTTACTGATCGCCAAATTAAAAAGTTACAGACATCTTCAACAACAAACTAAGAAACTAAGTCGAGTTTAATTTAATTTTCTTCATTACAATGCGTCATATTCGCAAGCATTAATTTCATTCTAATTAATTGTGTTATCAATTATAATAAACAGCTATACAATATAAAGTATAAGTGTATTATTATATATATACTAATTTTACATGTGAGTAAAATGTATGTGTCGATAAAATTCATACGTAAGCATAAGCTTCTATGGTGTTATGCTTGACTAAGGTTCCATATAATGCAGAGTTTGTTTTATAATTTGTCAAACTCATGGTGGATCTGTACCCTCATTATTCATAAAAAAATAAATCAGTCTTTTAACTGTGTTTACGCTGCGATGTAGAGACAAAAAATTAAATTGAAGGCGATATTTTTGACATCCGATACGTTGGATTTCAAAGTTTTTCATCTCAACATTCAGGAAATGTTATGAAAAGTCTGCCGGAAGTTCAAGCCAGTTCAAACTATAAGAAGCACCTAGTTATACAGGGTGTTTGGTGCATCGTTTGCCAAATCAAAATGGTGGATTGGGGGGGTCTTTATCTATTATCCCAGGCCTCACAAAGAGTTCTTGGGCCAACGGAATAATTTATGTCGATTTTTTTAATGTTTTCTTTAAATTATCAAAAATTTGACTTTCAAAGGTAAATAAAAAATTAATTATACAGTAACTACACATAATGTTAATTTTTTCTTAATCTACAATAGTGTACCAATCCAAAAAATAAAAAATTACTTGCCAGCAGTATGTAGTTTTTTTTTTATTAACTCGCAAAGTGTTGAAAAAATATTTTTTTTAAAGTAAGTTCAATTTTGAACGTTAATTAAAAAAAAACGAAAAGCGCTGATGTTCTTCGAATAATTTAAAAAACTACTCTGGTCTATCTCGATTCTACTGGTATGCAATAAGTAATAAAAAACATTACCTACTTTTAAAAAAACCAAAATCTTTCTGTATAGGGTCACATTTTTTTGGTATCATAAACGTAACACACCTAAAAACTTCCGTCTCCCTCTTATGCAGCGGATTAGTACGTCTGTCTCTTTCTTTTATTAGGTTGAGGGTGAGCTGCCAGTGCTGTGGGTGATGTTTTTAGTCGAGTTTTATCTCTGCTACCTGCCTGACGCTTTCATTGTTTCATCGTAGTGCCGCGCGCGATTTGTTTCTGTTTTAGTCTTGTTGTTGTGGTTGGGATTTGAAGATGGCTACATTTTCAAACGAAGAGTACTCAGACATGTTGTTGGTGTATGGAAAAGCTTACTGTGTTGCACGAGCAGCTCAAAGAATGTACCAAGAGCGCTATCCTAACAAGCGTGTACCTGGTCGAAACACATTCCAAAATACGTATCGACGCTTACGCGAAACCGGTCGTTTGGACAATGTTACAAGGGGCATTGTGGTGCGCCATAATGTTGAAGTCGACAAGTGGATTCTGGCGCTTTTTGAAGAAGACCGCAGGTACACGCTTGTTAGGATAGCGCTCTTGGTACATTCTTTGAGCTGCTCGTGCAACACAGTCAGCTTTTCCATACACCAACAACATGTCTGAGTACTCTTCGTTTGAAAATGTAGCCATCTTCAAATCCCAACCACAACAACAAGACTAAAACAGAAACAAATCGCGCGCGGCACTACGATGAAACAATGAAAGCGTCAGGCAGGTAGCAGAGATAAAACTCGACTAAAAACATCACCCACAGCACTGGCAGCTCACCCTCAACCTAATAAAAGAAAGAGACAGACGTACTAATCCGCTGCATAAGAGGGAGACGGAAGTTTTTAGGTGTGTTACGTTTATGATACCAAAAAAATGTGACCCTATACAGAAAGATTTTGGTTTTTTTAAAAGTAGGTAATGTTTTTTATTACTTATTGCATACCAGTAGAATCGAGATAGACCAGAGTAGTTTTTTAAATTATTCGAAGAACATCAGCGCTTTTCGTTTTTTTTTAATTAACGTTCAAAATTGAACTTACTTTAAAAAAAATATTTTTTCAACACTTTGCGAGTTAATAAAAAAAAAACTACATACTGCTGGCAAGTAATTTTTTATTTTTTGGATTGGTACACTATTGTAGATTAAGAAAAAATTAACATTATGTGTAGTTACTGTATAACTTATTTTTTATTTACCTTTGAAAGTCAAATTTTTGATAATTTAAAGAAAACATTAAAAAAATCGACATAAATTATTCCGTTGGCCCAAGAACTCTTTGTGAGGCCTGGGATAATAGATAAAGACCCCCCCAATCCACCATTTTGATTTGGCAAACGATGCACCAAACACCCTGTATATTGATAATATGTTGAACATAAATGCGATCGTTAATGTCACCATTTCATATTATTAAAGTGCTTGGCCAGCTTCCAGGTGCTAGATTAAAAACTTGGAAAAAAATATAATTTACTAAGGTATTTTAAAATTAGAAAATTGTAAAGTAAGTTTTGAACACTTGTTATAGTAACTACGCGAGCGATGCTCAAGTATGCTGGGTACCAATGGGCCTCGGCGATTGTATTAAAACATGTATTGCTACTTTGACCCCAAACATTTCTTTGACATATGCAAAACAAAAATGATCTAAGTATGTATATTTTTCAAGTAACAAGCACGCTTTATACTCTCGGCACACTTGCGGTTCCTATATTACTAGTCCATTCGTATAAACTTATTCCTTGTTTGTAACAAAGGAAATCTTAACATCTTCCGAATGCGGTAGACAAGCAAATTATTTCAAGGCAATAAGAAACATTAAAATATTTAAGTGAAATATAGACTACATTTATATAAGTTTTAATAGTAATAACGTTTAAGTTACGAGGATATTCCGTGTTCTATACAAATAAATTCTAAGCATACAAACTGAACGAAAAGTTAATGGATAAAATTTTACAGTCTTCAAGTCATTTATCAAAGTTCGCGCCTTTGTTTTCGAATAGAAAATGTTTTCCGTCACGGAAATAGTTCAAATATTTATAATTTGTTTCGAAATAACCTCGATAGCTGACAAGACGCTGTGTAATTATGTAAACACCATATGTCGTTCATTTTATTGTTAAATTCAAAGTGATTTCAGCAGTTAACCTACTTGCTCTTTGGTGTCGTAGAATATTGTGGTATTTCTACTATGTAATTAAAGCTCCGTCAGAAAATAACAAAACCAGTTGTTAAAGACCTGTATCTCAATATGTTAAAGCAGAATTAATGCAGGCAACATGAGATGAACCGTTTGTATATTCAAAATGTTTTATCATACAATTATTTATATCATTGTCACTAATAGTCGAATTATAAAATAAATCTTATGAAGGCGGCTCTAATTCGGATTTCCTTAAAATGTTTTTACCTGCTGTATAAAAGAACTTACTCGAGAGCCCACCCGTTTGCTTTCCAAAAAAATATATACAATATTATATAGATGTGTTATAAGCAACTTCTATTTTATACGCTTTCGTATCTAAATATTTCCATAAGATTCCATTGCTTGATATATGTATATATTTTAAAATATTATATTTTTTCTGTTACAGGTATGAATGTTACATGATGTTGATACAGATACATATGGATGTTGGCTGTATTAAATGTAAGATATTCGATTTTTTATTATTTTGGTTTGGAAAACATTGTTTTCTAAAAATAGGTAAACATTAAAAAAAAATCGATAAAAATCGATCGTCGGGTGTAAAAATTTTCACTAAAATTTGATTTGAAAAATAATTAAGAGGGATGTTTCGCATTATACATATTAGGCGTGATTTATTATAATCAAGCAATAACGTTAAGTAATAAGATTTTAATACGATAACTTTTTACAACACATTATTTTCCTTAAATGAAATTTAAAAACTAATTATTACGTGTTCTTTGTACTTGTTTTATACATTGTTGTTACCATGACAAATATCTTAATATATATATTTCTTGTGTGCGTGTGTATGTGACTGAACTCCTCCTAAACGACTGGACCAATTTTGATGAAATTTTTTGTTAGTCTTCAAGGGGATCTGGGAATGGTTTAGATTCACAAATCAGCCCGGAAATTTTTTGTGTGTCTTTAAGGGGATCTGGGAATGGTTTAGATTCACAAATCAGCCCGGAAATTTTTTGTGTGTCTTTAAGGGGATCTGGGAATGGTTTAGATTCACAAATCAGCCCGACAGATGGCGCTGCAGTCGGTACTTTCATACTTTGTTTAATATCTTAATCGGTTGAAATATCATGCAGGACAACGTCTGTGGGGTCCACTAGTTAATATATAAAATTGATTTTCTTAGTAACTGAGCTATACACTAAATGTGTATTTAATAGAAGTAATTTTGTAAAATCATGAAAAACGTCGAATTTAAGTCAGCATACGCAATTTTTAAAACGCTTTACTTCTCACTTAATACATGAAATATATAACAAGTAATACAGAAGTCCGTCGTATAAAACAACGTACTAACGCGTAGACTAATTAAAATACAAGCCTGAAATTTAATCAAGTTTTTTGTCAAACCAAAAACAGACGTCGAGTGAAAAGGTTAAATTAGCGTGAAATTCATTAAAAGCCGGCATGCAATATTATAATGGACGTCATTTCAGTAAGCCCACACCACTATAAGTCTACGCTGAAATCGCTCCGTTTTGTTGTGTGGTGCAAGAGGGAAGATCTTACTACTATAAATTATTTTTGTTTTACTCAACGCAAGCGCGAATTCGGCTGCACACGCTGGTTATGCTTGTGTAAATCTTCTTCCAAACCCATCAGTCACATTGGTTAATGAAATATTTTTAATGAATTACTTTATGCAATATGGAGTGTGTAGCTCTGTTGGCCGTTCACGTGCACCAATGGACTTTTACGGTGAAGAAAAACTTTGTGGGATACTTGTCTTAGTCCCAAAAAGAAGATGGCGTGTGTCAGGCGTAGAAGGCTGCTTGTCTAGAACAAAACAAACACGAAACAGTTGCAGGGTTTTGTTAATTCGGTAAGGATTAAAGGTATAAATATAAACAAAAATTGTGTCAACTGATACAGAAATATGCTCTTTAAAAGCACGACCGCAAACTCGTTTAAATTTTAACTTAATCGCGAGCAACTTCCGCCATATTATAATTAAAATATACAACTCTGAAATAAGCCTTTTATTTACTGATCTATGGGATTCATCTCAATACTTCAATTTTATGTTTATTAAATCGGGGTATTTGTTAAATGCTGCTATGTTATTTTTATTTATTCAGTTCTCTTTTCTGAATTATAAGTACGTGGTACGTGGTATCGGTAATTGACTGTTCTGGTCATCCAATGACATGAGAGGCGCATGATGTAAGGAAAAGTATGCAAATAGAAACAAAAATGCTTATGCAAAAATGGGGAATGAAACTTTAAAATGTTCACATATTACCTAATTTCTATTAATATAGCAATCTATTTTGCAGTTCACAAGAATCACGTCGTTTATTGCAACTTTGTCAGACATTTTAATAAACAGGTCATTTACCTCATGTAATATCGCAATTTATTACTAAATGAAAATTTTTATTTTATCAAAGATCGTTCCTTTTAATTTTCCTGTAAAACTTAGACGGTTTTCTCGGTAAGTTTTCGATTTGATTTGCTCCACTCAATAGGAATGCCAATTGATTCAAGTTATTTAATGAAAATTTTAGTAAGGAAATTGAAGTCGTAAAATAAATAAAATATTACTTAAGGAATTCCTTATTGATTTAAAAATACTTTTTAGGTGTTTGAAACATTTGTATAGTAATATTTTTTTCAACAAATTGTTTAACGACCGCGAGTCGCGTAAAGTTTTTGGTTAAAAACATTTCGCAGTTAACTGAGAAGAATTTTTAATTATATTAACATTCTTTAAAAAACGGAGGATACGACTTTTTGAGCGTCCGTTTCATTTTATGAAGATGCTCCGTTATTTACGACGAATTAGAATTATTAAATTTTATTATAATGCTTTAAAGAAAATGGAATGCAATTAGATTTCAAATTATATAAATTTAAACATTTTAAATAACTCCCAAAGGAGTCATCAAGCGGTACCATTATCGGAGTAGCTTGATGGTATTAGCATACACGCGTTAGGTCAAACATAATACTAAAAGAGTTTCGTAACGCCCGAGTCCTCATAAATTCGTCTATCTCGAATAGTCTCAGCCTCTCTTAAAATAATCAAAATCGACCCTTTCGTATAGTCAAATAATGCCCCTCTTTGTGTTGGGGTTATAAACAAATGATTTCAAAACAGAAACATTTCATACTCAATTTTCACACTACCACAGATAAGGCTGCTTGCTTAAGGATCGCTAAAGAGTGACACTTGGCGAATAATAACTTATTGTGATTAATAAAGTATAGGAATTCTATGAAAATTTGCGCTAACTAATAAATTAGAAAATTGTTTAGGTTTTTGTCATATCAGCTTGTTAGCTGAAATATTGTATACGTTGGTAGATAATTTAACGTATCGAGAGGTCGATAGCAGCTGTCATTGGTATAATTTGGCGGTGTTTGGCGTTCAACGGGCTCTAAGACAAGCGCTGTCAGAAACTGTAAAGCCTCAACACTGCATGACCTACTAGAAAAGGCTTTCACGTTGATATTAAACTGTCTTTTGTTTTTTTTGCAACAGACCACAGTACTTGAAGTGCTTTTTAAATTTGGTATTTTGTTGAAGAACGCTAGGTTGTTTGAATCTGTTTGACTACAGTGCGCGGCAAAAAGAAGTGATGTAAAATACTCATTTGTGGAACCTCGACGTACAATGAAGCAAGCGTTGTTACTCTATTAGAAAATTTACGTTACACGATATCCCACGAATAGATTCAGAAACCGATTCTACTAATGTAACTGTAATCTGTACACGACACTGACGGGAGATAGCGTTGTTAGTGGAGCTTTGATATACGATCAACTATTATTTAGTTAGGCTGAATGCAATATTACTGAAACAATATAACGGGTAATAAATTTATTTATTAAGAGAGCACGGTGAGAGTTTATAAATACAATGGACATTTATTAGTTTCGAAAAGTTGGAAAAGTGATACGAAAAGTAATAGTAAGATATTAGAATAATAATAAAAAGAAAACAATTCTCTTTTGTTTTTTAATAATAATAGTCATTTGTTTTGGGTCATGTCTTAACGTGTTATTAAAATTTAACTAAAGGTTTATTTCGCGCGGTAATAAAATATCTTTGCTTGACAAAATTTACCATATTTTCAATATATATAAACGATATTAAGGGTTCATTATATATACGTTTATACGCATGATTGAATTTATTTTAAATGTTAAATCAAGAAGAAATTTTCAGTAGGTGTTTTTGATCTTAGAATAATGTTCCTGTGCAATGATTGGAATATCTGCTTCATCGGTTTTCAATGCCATACATAATAGTATCACATACGTCTAGACAGGACGGATTTAGATTCTTAAATATTTATACTTTATATGATTTAAATACAATGACACGTAAAACGTGAATTAATTGATTATCCATGCTATATATTATAAACGGTTATTAAAAGAGAGCTTTTGAATAATTAGATACTACCTGCATCTAATATATGGAACTCAAACTTGGGCGCCCACTAAAGTGTAACATACAGACCTACAGGTGTGTCAAAGACCGATGGAACGATGTATGATAGGGAAGAAAAGAAATGATAAAATTAAGAATACAGATTTAAGAGAAACAACTAAGGTAATAGATGTTACAATAAAAATAAATACACTAAAATGGAAATTGACGTGGCACATGGCAAGAGGAAAGGACAAGTGGAGCAAGAAAAATACTAAACTGGCGCCCGAACGATAAACGAAAAAGAGGAAGACAACTTAGAAGGTGTATATACCAAATTAAGGATACAACAGGTGGTACATGGCAGAAAGTGGCACAGTGAACAGAGGATTGGCGGGATTTGGAGGAGGCCTTTGCCAAAAAAAGGGCACATAAAAGAAGGATATATAAATGTGTTTAAGTGTGTAACGGGAATAATTCAGATTAATATCACAATTCCAACGAATTGAAACAGGTGAAACCGCGCGACAGATCTTTTTATTTATTTACACTTTGTTGCACACTAAATTTAAAGAAAAGATTACAAAGTGCAATGGGTGTCGTCATCTCTTTTAAAATATCTCTTCCAGGCAACTCTGAAACCAAACTTAGTATAGTTTTTTTTGTTTATTATTTTCGAATATTGTGTTTTGTTGTATCCTTCATAGAATAATCATGCGTACACAACTATATATTACAATGTTACCTAACAATATCACTTTTATATACAAAATATTAAAATTTCTTAAATAGATATGGTATCTTGCAAACGCTGTAAATACACAAAGCAGATCAAAGAAGGATCTGCCACATACTAAAATAGCAGGAATTCCAGCACATCTAGATTCAAGGAAGCCAAGATTGACTGACAAGCGTGACACATTTGTCTTTCAACGGCTTGTAATCGGACACTAGGCTAAAAGCTAATAGAAAATGTTGAAATAGTCTGCCAACTTTTCTGATTGATCTCGGTAGCTTTAGTTCTGTTGGTAGTTAATTTGAAATGTTATGTTTCGATTGTTACAGAAAAATAAGTTTTCCTAATCACATAAGGAAAGGTAAGTTTAGAGAAAACGTGGTATGGTTACTTCAATCAATGATACCAATTGTTTGCATGTAATTTTGTGTCTTACTCTTACATTTACATCCTAAATTGTACCCAATTAAATATATATTGTTAGAAAATTAAACTAAAAATAAAATAAAATATTGTATTCGCCACATGTTCATTACCGCACGATCTCATATCTTCAAGAATATTGAGTTACGTGTACGGTTTAATTAGAGGAAAATTTCGTCACCTTCCAGCATTACGTGAACTTGTTATAAATGAGACATATTTTATTTATGTGCAAACAAATAATAAAATCGGGTCAATAAAGTTTTAGAATATTATACAGTATGTTAAGATTGTGTCACTTGCTAACTGTTATTATGTTATATTATTTTGATATGATATGTACGATACAAATAATATACCATTTGACCCATTCATATGACTAATAATGTAAAATTCCTTTAAAGACAAATTTGCGCGCCATTGTGTGTGGCAGAATATGCGAACTTACGATTGTACCACCTTACACATTTTTGTACCATATTCTTGCAATAAATTATTATTAATAAATTACTTGAATTTTACTATTGAAGTTTTTAATATGTTATGCTACTAATATGTGACAAGTTATATATCGCTAAACATATATATATATATATATATATATATGTTTAGCGATATCCACGTTGGTTCCACCCAAAGAAGTAGAAACATTGTTAACACATGGCAACCTGTCTACTGTGTTAGTAGAAATTCTCGCGCTGCATCTAAAAGGATGCGCTAACTACTATGAATATATAATTGATGGCACCCCTTTTATTCTAACATATGTATATATTGTTATATTTTTATCTAAGATACACGTGCCTGTGTTCGTTGTTTTTAATTGATATGCAAAAATCTTTCTTGCACCCTATGTTTCAAGCTGAACTTAACATCTTTTTGACATACAATATAATAATTATATTCAGCTGAGTACACTCCTGCACTTATAATCCATCGATGGTTAGTTACTCGCAGAGATTAAACGTAATTAAATCCTATATATTACCGTTCGTTTTATTGTTTCACTGTCTCAGCCTTGTCACAGCTAAATTATTGTCCATCAGGCCCTTGTTGCCAAACTACGTATGGCAGCCGGCCAGATCAGTATAAGCCTAAAAGCGTTGCCTTTCATATGCAGCTGTAGTCAATGTTTGAGCTGGGAATTAATCAGGGGAATGGCGGATGTGTCAGGTTTTCCTAGAAACATATGATTAGGTTCAAAATAGAGAGATATTTTCTCTACATGCATATGATTTGTTCAGTGTTCCCAGAGCAATACAAATATTAATCAGCATGCAAAATCTAACGAATTTTTACACCAAATATTACAAACAAAATTTTGGAATAACTGATCCTCAGTTATTTGACTATGGTTTAATAAGCCGCGTTTTATTTAGGACGTTATACTTAATTAAATAAAAAGGTGCGTGTACTTTATGTACGCGCGTAAGAAGTTATACTTCTTTGGCATTATTACAAATAGTTTTTGATTGCATGCAAATAATTAATTACAATTAAATAATCAAAGACTGGAAAAGGAGTCATTAAAGTCAATAAAGTTCAGTTTACATTTGAAAAATTAAATAAATAAATATTTATTATTATTCTCTTACATTAAGTGTAACATAAATTCTATTATTATTCGAATGTTCTTAAATTATGTCCAATGCCGTAGCATCTTCCGTGGGCAACTTCATTCTGTTAATTTTGTGTCAATCAATCTTTCATAACGTGCCTTAAGAAGTATAACTTCAATAAAATGGACATTTTTCATCCTATGAGATATTAATCATAAATTTCAATCATATTGCGTGCGTAAAAATAACTATATATTTTTTAATAAATAGAAAAGTATTATCATTAAAGTATAATCCAATTACAGTATTTCTATACTAATCCGTACACAGTGAAGTTTCCTACTACGCCACTAGTATTTGATAGTCTCGAGGCACGGAAACGTGAGAAGTTCAATTTCCTCGGCCGATGGGTACGAAGTTACGAGCTTTCGTGAAATACGAACTTTTTATGACTCACACCATTACATTAGTCATTTATTTACTTGTAAAGCACCGCATTTTATTCGTATTTAACCGAAAATCTAGTTAGTTTGTAGTGTTATCTAGTTGAGGTGAATGCCGCTATAAATTGATACGTGTTTTATTTGGAGATAAAATGTAGTATTTCATTCGAATTTTGTGTAATATTTTCGGAAACATTTAAATAAAAATATTTGTTCTTAGAAATTGGTGTTTTGAATTCAGAATATGCTAATAAAAACAACGTTGTAAATGCGACATTGATTTCTTTTTATCGATTTTATTTACGCTATTCAAAATATTGTAGAGCAGTGTTGGCCTAGTGGCTTCAGCGTGCGACTCTCATCCCGGAGTTAGTAGGTTCGATCCCCGGCTGTGCACCAATGGACTTTTGTTTCTATGTGCGCATTCGTTCGAACGGCGAAGGAAAACATCGTGAGGAAACCGGATTGCCTTATATGTCGACGGCGTGTGTCAAGCACAGGAGGCTGACTACCTATTAGATTGACAAATGATCATGAAACAGTTACAGAAATCTGAGGCCCCTAAAAAGGTTGAAACGCCACTAATTTATTTTTATTTATTCAAAATATTGTAACTATATATTTGTTAAATCCACAAACGATTCGAGGTTATCAGAAGACTTCTGCTACGTAATCTCAGTAAGGCCAGTACCGAATAACATTAATTTTAATGAATTCAAAAGCAAATCGTATTTTACAAGAACCTTTAACATCTGGGACTTAATAAAATTGCAAATGTAGTATTAGAATACCAAAATGACTTGCGAAATATCGAGACAGACTCTAATTAAGTTATAAGTTGCCCCTCGCTACGATATTATTTCGAAATCAATATTATTAGACCTAAAAGGCATTTAGAGACGTGACCTTTCTGTATAGGCTTTTAACATCGAAAATGTCAAAATCATGAGCTTTTACGTTCATAAAATTGTGGTAAATGTGAACTTTGGTTTGGTGAAATTATTATTTATTTTTTCATTTCCATTATGAAGGAAACGTACAAAAAAACACAATGTAACAAATTGTGTTGTTTAGATCGGTTGAAATAGGATTAGTAAAATTACTTTGTCGAAGTCAAATGATTACCATAACATTACGGTATAGAAATTATCTGTTTTTTAATGTAATAATATCTATCTCCGAAATCCACTACAGTCACAGGCCTATTATGCCATGATCAATGTTATTTGTCATCAAATTTAACAAGTAAAGCGTCACTGTAGAATGATAACCTCGTATGTCCAGAGAACCAAACATTAAAGGAAACGAAAAAAAAGTTTCATTCGTATGCTCATAAAAATATTTATGTGTATTTGTTCATAGTTTTAGATGGTTAAAAAAACTTATTTATTAATAACATAAATAAGTCCTTACTTCATGATTATAAGAATCTAAAAATAAAAAATAAATGGTTTTTGACATACGAGGTAATCATTCTACAGCGACGAAAACAAAGATAATATCGCATCGCATGTTAAAATTAAGATAACACTAACCAATACATTTGTATGTTCAGAAATAAATGGTTGTATCGTTTCGTTTTCCATTAGCCAACATATAGTATTAAAGTGACCACTCAGCCGAATGACTCTGTGAGACGATTAATGCTTACATTCGTCCTCTTTATTTGCGTGGGCTAGTAATTTGGTAGCTTTTAATTCGATTTGGACTAAGTGCTTGGTAAACCTGTAAAGCGTCTTTAACTCTAACAATATATTATATTGTTAATTAGAGATGTGTATAATAAACCTTTGTTATGGTAACATTTTTTAAGATAGTAGCAAACACATGTTAGTGTCTTTGAAGTAGTGGAAAGTGGCGTTAATTGGTACGGTGAATTTTTAAATCTGTTTGCACAAACATATGAGAGTAAAAAAGCGATTTTAAATGTTATTTTTACCAGTTAAAAGCTCAATTATTCCCGAAAGATTTACAATCTTATATGTACTGTTTGATATATAATATAAATAAAATAAACTATAACATCACTATAATAGTAATCAAAAGGGCTTTAAAGGTACATATCTGAATGAGCCTAGTAGACTAAAATTAGGAGAGCTGATGGCAATGTATCTCGTATATATATATATTAAGTTTTTCATGTAAATAAAAATATATTTTTAAACATTAATTAACGTGATATAACATTAATAAGGTCCCTCAATACCCTTCAAATACTTATTTTTTTAACATATTAAGAGTAGTGTAGTTAAGTGAAAACGTTCTTTCTTACAATAAGCCTATAGGGATCTTAAGAATTAAACACAAAGTCGAAGAGTATCGGGAGAGCTTATCACTTTAAGCCTCAGAAACTTTTATTAAGCTTTCAAGTTTTATCGAAACTTTATTAAGTAAAACTTGGTATGTATTGTAATAGATAAGAAAGGGATTATTAGTGGGTATTAATACTACACAATATCAAACAAAAGTTATGTTTAAATTAAATCCATGGTAGATACAACTGGTATGAGATTACGAAAGATGTAATCTTAAAACATAGACTTTTATTCATTTGAGGTCCATAGAAAAAATATTTTTTATTAAAGTCAAAGCTAAAGTCATAAGAATTATTAGTAACTAAACGTTGGATACGGAGCCCGTAAGTCTCCGCAGATTAGATTCCTGGTTCAACTCTCATATATTGGTAACAGTTAAATCGTTTAATTATAGATCGTTACAGTCCAACGTTAAATTACATTTCGCTCGGAATGCGTTCAATATTGCATATTCCTGTCATTTCCACATTAACAAGCTGTGTACGCCAGTATTTCTGGTACAAAGATTAATAAAGGAAAATATTTCACCGTTGTACCAAATTAATTAGCACTAATTATAATACAGGTCCAATATTTCAGAATTAGCGCCCGGAAAACGAGTTAATATTTTGGTGAATGTGTTCGGCCAAAATAGAAAATTAAGACTATGGAAAATATTTCTCTTCACAAAAGTTGCATGTTTTAATATCGAAGGCCTATATTTCTCACTTCCCACTCAGACAATGTAAGGTAGGTATACCTAATAAACACGAAAACTTGTTATGTTGATAAATATTAAATACTGTACTAAATTGATTACATAGTACTTAATTGCATCAAGTTACTGACCATCTGATGCATCTAGGATCAAACATTTAAATGATGTATGTTATTGAGGACAAAACGAAGTTGTTTTTTTAAATTTCTGCGCGGTCGTGATGTGCCTTATCAAATAATATAAAAAATTTACTCAAGCTGCATTGTTTTTATGTCAGTCCAACTAATGTTACATATTTTTCAGTACAAGCATAATCTTATGTAATACCTAAGTAATAAAATAAGGCAAAATAAAACACAGTCACGAATTTTCATGTCCTTTTACTATTCGATATGCGCGATAAAAGTTGTGTTTAAGTACAGTCAATTAGTTATAATCGCGAGTTATGGGCGGATTATAAAAATGGAATTATGTCTCGCTATTACTGTTCACCTTTATTGCTTCTGTAGGTCAGTGGTTGTATTTTGGAAGCTTTTGAATAACATCTCTAAAAAAATCTACAGGATAATCTTTAGTAAATCTGCTCATAAAAAGGAAATTGCTTTGATATCTATAATTAAGTAAACGATGTTTAAACTGTAAGGAGTAAGAAATGTATATAAATTGTTAATTATGACTTTCGTGTTTTATGAAAAAACAATTCTGTATTAAAAAGCTGGTTTCGACTCAGAACCACTCGACTAAGTTGAAGTTTTTATATTTAATTTTAGTCAAATAATTGTAAATTAAGAACATTTACTCATATCATCGTCATGGCTAGGTTAAGACTGGCAAATAGCTTAAAGCTGGTTTAAAATTACCTATATAACTAGCTGACCGGGCAAACGTCGTTTTGCCATGTATATCATGTATAATAAAAATATAGGGGTTGATCGTAGAGGGGTGAAAGTTAGGGGTTGTATGTATTTTTTAATGCTGTATCTTAAAAAAATAAAAACAGAAAAAAATATCTAAAAATAAAAATAAAATATTTAGAGATGGACTACCCTTAACATTTAGGGGGATGAAAAATAGATGTTGTCCGATTCTCAGACATACCCAATAAGCACACAACATTTCATGAGAATCGGTCGAGCCGTTTCGGAGGAGTATGGCAACGAAAACTGTGACACGAGAATTTTATATATTAGATATCGTCTACACGTGTAGTCTGACTTTAAAATGTAAAATAAAACGCACCTGTTGTTTCCGAAGAGTTTAAACTTCGATACTTATATTAAATTGAAGATTCATATGTATTAGAAACGGGAAAGTTTTGAAGTTGGGCGGCCGCATGGGCGAACATTGTATCCGAATTTAAATTTCGTGTCGCCTTTAAAGTTTGAGGAAATTCTTTCGTTTCCACAATCTTTTTCGTTAATAACTTTATATTTTTGCTGAAAGTAATTTTTAAGACCCGTCGTTACATGTGTGTACAATGCCGGGCTAACATGGCAAAATAGCAGGTCTACAAAACAATAATTGCCGTAGGTTAACAGGCACAGAAGCTAGCTTACCTTCTTAAAATATCAAACCTACCAAGAAATTGGTGTGCTCCTATTATCCCATTGAGAGTTATGAAAATCAAACATATGCATGTATTTTCATCTAATACTTTACAGATATAGATAGTTCTTTAACGAAAAATAGCCACTAATTTTTCGAGATAGTTAACGCATTATATAACTTTCACTTTATAAATTTCCAATTCTAATTTAGATTTTACTTAAGTACGTAATGTATTTCTTTGGCGAATGGAATTTCGTGTCAAGTAAATAGAATAACGATTGTTGAGCGTTACTTTACCAAAACCATGAGATTTCCTTCTTGTTTGCCTAGTGTATTGGAAACTGCATATACGTAGTAATAACATGTAATAAAATAGATACAAACCCGGAATAGGGCCAGTGTCATTTCGCAGTAAAACCGCACTAAAACCTCGAATGTCAAGCCGGCTACGTGTTTTTTGATCTTCTACTGACAAGTACATTTCGATAATGAGCTTAAGTATACAAGAGGAGCTTTAACGAGCGAAATTTATCCGTATTGTACTCGATCCAACTAAAACGAAAACATTTGACACATGTATCAAATTACGATATTTAGGTTTTGAATTATAACGAATATATTCGGTCGTCTTTTAAAAAACTTTCGCCTCGTCAACACGTCTGCGTGTATTTATATAAAAATGTGATATATCTGAAGTGAATAAACTTTTAACCCTTAGCTTAATTTCACTGTCACTTTAAGTCACTGTTAAACCTGCATGATCCAACAATGTAACCACCACGCACTCGACCCTATTTACATAAAATGTACTGAAAAATTAAGGCGTGGAAAGATTGGATTTTATTCTACTGGATTAAAGTAATAAGTAATAATATTGCTTAAGACCATACAGCACACATCAATCGCGTCTTAACGAACGACGCAATGAATAGCAGTTAGCACAAAGCTTCACAATTATGAAGCTGAATATTCATGGAAAAGGAGCATCATGAATCAATAAACGCAGACAGTATGCAGTATTCTATGCGAGTTCGCGTGCTGCACGCCATATCAAATGATAACTGGATAATATAATTTCAACTTTATCGCTTAAGCTATTAGTGGTAAAATCGCTAATACAAATAATAACTTATCAAGTGAAAATGCCTTTCAGTCACATGTTTTTGAGTTTTGATTAGTTAGAAAAAATATAGCATTCGTATCAAAAGCACTATATCTATTGTTAACTGCATATAGCGTTTATAATGAGATTATTTTTAGTTGCATTCACATAATATTAAACATAATGTTACCCTATATTGTTGATGTTAGACCTAATGTTTGACATGAAATGTTCGCTTATAAGTTGTAAATAAGTAAATATATAAAGTTACAAAATGTACATAGCCCAAGGACGTATTCAGTATCTAGATTTGTGTCAATATTAAATCGCACGAAATGACTTTCAAAGCTTTTTGATATTGTGGGATATAAGTGTCATTTTTAAAAGTTTTGTGCTAATCTCTCTATTGACAATTTATTCAGAAATGTTATCAGTTTTCTATTCTTGTGTAAATTTGACTGAAATCCAAGCACACCTAGTTTGTGGCACTATGTGTCTCTTCATCGTTCGACTTAATGTACTATATAGATAGAAAAATCTATTGGTGCAAAAGCCACAGTTCGTACCCACGACCTTACCGTTAAGAATCTCAGCATCGCGCTTATATATTTAAAATCTTGATTTGTGCTTTATTCATTCAGATCACACTTTTAAACGTCAATACGAGAATACAATTTTGTGTAATAGACGTACAATTTGAGCAAATTGAGTTTACTTAATTGAACCTCTATCGCCCGCGCCCAATTTGTATGGGCTGTTAGTAGGCCGAAGCGAAATGAAATCTGTAATCTTCTTGAAGGATCTTTTGTTGAGAACGTGAAAATAATTTGATGAATTAAATGTCTAAGTAATTTCTTAATAAACCAAAAGTCGTTGTAGATGTGTGGTTATACAAGGCTATGTATTTATTTATATACATAATACATTTTATTTAATTTTAACTAGGTTCTCTACAAGCCGTATTTCCTACAATTTTTTATAAAGAAAAGTTACCTTTTTTTAAATAAAAAACATGTATTGCCTCTGGTACTCGAATGGAAATTGGACGTAAGTGGGCAATATATTAAAATTAATTTTAAAACTTATCATACAAAGTTAAATGTTACTTAAAAAAGAAATTCAGTTACAACACTGTTATTATCATAGGAAACTAAGAAGAAAACAAGTAAAGTTCCTTTCGAAAATTGCTTAGTGCTATCAGTGAAACAGTAATAAAGTTTCTGTAAAATAAAAATGCGCCGGGCGTAATATGCTCTTTGGACAATCAAATTATTAAGAGCAAGTTTTAACAAATTTAAGAGAAGAGAGCTTCAACTTTTCACTTAGAAATTAGGTTTTAATGAATTAATTACGCAAAACGGACTTTCCTATTGAATTTGTCAAAGTTTCACACAATTTTATTGCTGCTTTTAAAATGACAATGTCTTCGTGAGAATTACAGTTAAACGGATTAGACAATAGATCTAATTTTTTAACTCTACTGACGATTAAAACATGTTCTTTGAATTTTATTTAGTTTAGTTACGTTAACAATTTCTTGAATACACCTGAAAGCTTATTTTTGAATAACACTTAATTAATGGATGTTAAATGAATTATTAAAAAAAAAATATAGAACACGGGGCAAACGGGCGGGAGGCCAGCCTGATGTTAAGTGATACCGCCCCGCCGCATATGGACACTCAATACCTGAGGACTCGAGCGAGTAGCCGGCCGTTTAAGAATTGATACGCTCATTCTTTGAAGGACCCTAATGTCAAAGTCAAAGTCAAATCGTTTATTTCAATTAGACCATCTAAAATGGCACTTTTGAACGTCAAAAAAAAATATATAAAGATGATTCTAGTTGCCCCTTCCAAAAGGTAGTTTCGTGTGGAGAAGAATGGGCAAGAAACTCCACACTTACTCTTTTAAAATAGGTTTACAATATTTTGTTACATTTGTTAAATAATTATATGTGAAGACAATGTACTCTTAGAATAAACTACTATACTAAAAAAGTTAGTAAGTATACATGTTCCTCACATATTTACAAATATCGAAACCGTAGAATATTAACATTAAAGAGTAATAAAAATATTAAAAAAAAACACAACAAAACAGTGTGTGAGATACAAAAAAAATAAAAATAAAATAATAATTACATTTGTAGCATTATATAGATTAAAAAATAATAATAATAATAAGCAAAAAATCAGCAACCAATTTGATTTTGTCCAGGCTATAGAGCCAATCATAGGATTGTCCTATGGAGCAGGACCAGCATGTTTCCAAGCATTCTTATCTTGAATATAATCATCTAATTTGTAATATGCTTGTTTACAAAGTGTACTTTTAATAAAACATTTAAATTTTCGTTCATTTAGTTTTAAAATGTCACAAGGTATTTTATTGTAACATTTCACACAGTACCCCATAAATGAATTTTGAACTTTGGCTAATCTGAAAGATGGTTGAGCTATTTTATCTTTATTTCTAGTACTAAAATTATGTCTTTCATTTATTTTACTAAAAAGATGTAGATTCTTTCTTACATACATAATATTTTCATAAATGAATTGGCAAGGTACTGTCATAATATTAATCTTTTTAAATAGTTCCCTGAGAGATTCGCAACGACGTAGATTATAAATGGCTCTGACCGCTCTCTTTTGCAAAATAAAAATGGATTCTATGTCAGCAGCCCGACCCCACAGTAAAATGCCGTAAGACATTATGCTGTGAAAGTAGCTAAAATAGACCAAACGCGCAGTTTCTACATTGGTTAAATATCTTATCTTTCTAACCGCATAAACGGCTGAGCTCAGCCGCCCCGCCAGAGATGTGATATGAGGTCCCCATTGTAACTTCTCGTCTAGCGTGATGCCTAGGAAAACCGTTTGATTAATAAATTCCAGTTTTCCTTCATTCAACATTATGTCACATTCCTTACTTTTAACATTTGGCAACGTAAATCTAATACATTTAGTTTTTTTATCATTCAGTGCCAAATTGTTTACCGTAAACCAATTTTGGACCCGAAGAATAGAGTTATTCACGTCGTCACGATTTTGTGACCGTCGATCTACTTTAAAAATCAATGATGTGTCATCTGCAAATAACACCATCTTCGGTTTATTCTGTACTAATTGGGGTAAATCATTTATGTATACTAAAAAGAGGAATGGACCCAATATTGAACCTTGAGGAACGCCCATTGTAATTTCAGACCCTAACGAGTTTATGCCGTTAACCTGAACTTTAACCTGTCTGTTTTTCAAGTAAGATCTTAGTAAGTCCAGAGCTTTGTTCTTAATCCCGTAGTGATTAAGTTTCAGCAGAAGAGTCTCATGGTTTACGCAATCGAACGCCTTCGAAAGGTCGCAAAAGATTCCAATGGCATCTTGTGCTTCCTCCCAAGCGTTAAAAATGTTCTTGATTAGGGAGACACCGGCGTCAGTTGTACAACGCCCTTTGGTGAAACCGTACTGTTGTTCATGAAAGATGGAGTTTTTATTAAAGTGGCATAACATTTGATTGAGCATTAACTTTTCAAACACCTTACTGAGAGCTGGCAAAATTGACACAGGTCTATAATTATTGGGTTCTTTACTATCACCGGATTTGAACAACGGAACTACTTTACTGTGTTTCATGAGATCCGGAAAGACTCCTTGGTCTATGCTGGTGTTAAATATGAAAGCTAAATAAGGCGCAATAGTTTCGATGACACAGACAATCCCCAAAGATCTTCTGTAGATTTAATTTTAAGATCTTTAAAAGCTTTCATAACAGCCTGGGGGTTTGTATATTGAAATCGAAACTCCGTAGGGCATGCCCTTACATTCTTCGTAAGTAACGCAAAAGAAAGTGCGGATGATGAACTTAAAGCTTCGGTAGTTTTAAAGGGAATATTGATAAAAAAGTTTTCAAATTCCTGAGCTATTTCTGCATTTGAGTTTATTGGGCCATGTGCAGTCTCTAAGTTAAATTCAGTATTACGCTGTTTTTTTCTACCAGTTTCATTATTTATTATTTGCCAGGTAGTTTTTATTTTGTCATCCGCTGATTTTATTTTATTACTAATATAAAGTGCTTTAGCAATTTTGCACACACTTTTAAAAGTTTTTGAATATTTCGCAACATGATGATGAAAGTTTGTATTTTTTACATGTTGCCTTAGGCCATACAGTTCAAAAAGTTTATCCCTGCTCTTACGAATACCTGGAGTCGCCCAATCACTAAATAAGAACTTGGTGTAAATACTTTTTGTCTTTTGTGGAACAATGTCATTAAATTGCGATTTTAACAAGGTAAAAACTCCGCATAGAACTCATTAGGGTCCCAAATATTATTAAAGTTTTGAACACACAATTTACTGGTCAAGGTATTATTTAATTTCTCTAAATTTTTACATGTAATTGGCCTATACCTTATTTGAATTTTTTGTACAGGTATGTAGGCACAAAACGTTATTGTTTGTCCACTGTGATCAGAAGGCAATTTATTAACAATTTCTTTATGTAAGTAATTACAATTACAAAAAATATTATCTATACAAGTGGCAGAAGAAGCTGTCACTCTAGTTGGTTCCATAAAAACATTAGACAGATTAAATGATTTAAAAAGACTTATTAATCTGATACTATTTGAGTTTGTTTCTAATAAGTTAATATTAAAATCACCACTTATGATGATTGATTTACTACTAGTACTAAGTTTTTTTAACACATCTTCCATTACAGAATCAAATACAGATAGATTCTGATAGCCCGGAGGTCTGTAAACACATACTACAACATGCTTATCGAGCTCGACACAGGACAACTCTATAGAATGATCAACTGACAATCTGATAATGTATTTCCTTTCTTTAGATTTAACAGAATTTTTGATTAATATTAATGATCCACCGTGTATCATACACTTCCGGCTGAAATAGCTAACTACACAATAATTTTCATAATTAATAGACATTATCTGATGATCATTTAACCAATGTTCAGTTAAACAAATAATATCGAACTTGGTTTTTTCTAAAAACATTTCTATTTCCAGTAATTTGGAAGAGCAACCTTGAATATTCTGATGAAATAATCTTAAAGTATGTTGCTTTCCTTTTGGTTTATTAAAACATGTTAAATTGCCAGAAGATACCTTTTTATTATCCACAAATAATAATTGATTATTTAAACGGTTAACTTCTGTTGTCTAAGACCCTACATATGTACTAGGGTATATTTTACTTATAATTAAATGCAGCTTACTATGAACATATGTCTAATATACTTATTAAACAGCATTTACACGTTCTTATAGCGTCACCAATACCAAGAATAACAAAAGAGCATCTTTTATCGACAATGGATCGATATACTTGCTTTTCCTAACATAGTTATAATAATAACATATTGAATATTATATTCACATTAAACTCCTCATTATTATTTTATTGACATTATTATACCGCTCTGAACTGTGTAATTTCATCGTTCCATAAATACGATATTTTTATAGATGAAAGTAGTTTTCACTAAATAACGTGGAGGTAGATAAAGTGACAAAATCTAAATGTGTAATAAATATTAATCCTATTTTAAATTACGGCCACGGGGTCTTAAGAAACATGAGCGAGATCAATTTTTATTTTCGAAAACTATTTATTTCCAAATTGATGAAACACTTAAAATGTATATTTTACGAAACGCGTCTGGGTTTCAATATCAGTTACCATATAAATGGTAAACTCTGAGATCAAACGCCTCGATAAGTAGTTTGTGTCGGGTTTTGAAGGTAGATTACGTTTAAGCGGGTTTTTTATGATTATATTCTCAAAAGAAACGTTTAATAAAATGTCTGAGAGGTTGTTAACGTGTAAGTTTTCGCTTAAGCTTTCTTTTCATTAAAATTGGGAAATATTTTGTTGAACATAAACTAACCGTTTTACATAAGATTTTATTGCACTGTTTAAAATATCCTTTTGTCTGTTTATTTTTTAAAATTACATGTGTAATTTAAGTTAATACAAATTACTTGTGCCAGCTCTTCCGTAGAGTATGTGATAATAAATAAATGTATTTTGCGAACGGTAGGCTATGTGTGCGTTTGTGTGTGTGAATACGTCAATGTGTAATGTTATGTAATAACAGTTATTTGTTCCTCTACTGCTGTATAACTTAAGTTTTGCAGCCATTGCAATGGTATAATTGTTGCTTCAACCCATGCAGACAAAGCGGGTAAGTGTTAATGATTCTGTTTACTTTATTATACAATATAATCAATATTTTTTTTGGAAATGGTAGTTTTAATAGAAAAAGTATCAACTATATCTTGTCTTCTGTTTGTTTTAACACAGTGTTGTTGTTCTTATGAAGAAAATCATTTTATAAGACTATGACAATCCGTCTTGCATATCTTATATTATCTTAAATAATAATAATTGTTTTAGTTCAGAAAAAAGGACAATATCAACCAATGCTTCACTTGATGTCCGAGGTTAATGACGCAAGGTCTTACTCATAAACGTAAACAAAAATATATTCAGGAGCTATTTGCTTACTTAAAATGAAAATAAAAACATATCAAGTTATTTTGACCACGCAGTCGAAAATCGATATTCAATCTAGCTTATGAGTGCTTATCGTAATTCGTGTGCTCTTCTTAAAAGATTTGAGTGCGACAATAACAACTTTTTAATCGGCGAAGATTGTCGTACTAAAGCAGGGAACCGCTCCGGATTACTCATTAAAATTTATCACTTGAACTCTGGATTCAGTTAAGTTAACATAATGGAATTATTATGATGAATAGGCTTAAATATTGATACAGTTTTAAGACTGAAAAGATAAATATAGGCCGTGTTGATATTTTATTTAGGGCTTCAAATATAGATCATACTATAAAAAATATAAATAAAAAATCAGGTTTAGCTCTGGGCCTCAGATTTTTGTATCTATTTCATGATCAGTTGTCAATCTAATAGGCAAGTAGGTGATCAGCCTGTACCTGACACACGCCGTCGACTGTTGGGTCTAAGGCAAGCCGATTTTCTCACGATGTTTTCTTTCGCCGTTAGAGCGAATGTTAAATGCGCACATAGAAAGAAAATCCATTGGTGCACAGCCGGGGATCGAACCTACGACCTCACGGATGAGAGTCGCACGCTGAAGCCCCTAGGCCAACACTGTACTGCCAATTACTGAAACATAAATCACACACTACTAATTTTGTATCCAGAAAATTGAGCTTTATATTTCAGCGTGTTAAAATACCGGTAACGAAACTACAGTTGTTTTCACAACGCGTCCATTAAACATAAACGTCCACAAAATGTCTATTGCACGAATCTGTTATTATTGGATTCATATTGGACACCCGATATTTAAACACTGTTCATTTCACTTGCAGCTATATTGAGCAATTATTTATACTGTGCGAATGAACTGAAAAATTACCAGTATATCACTTGTTCCAATGCAGTAAAGCCTAGAATTGTCTAATTTTAATTTGAATTGTTACTTGCGATGTTCAGATACGGTGTAATAAATTTGTATTACGTGCAATAAGTTGTGTCGACGGCACGGCAATATACCTTCATGGCCGTGACGTCACACGCCTAATGTGTATAGATTTTCATAAGTTATGGCAGGTCGTTTTATAAATTCCTTCACTCCGGACTATGGTTTTATAGTGAGTTCTCAGTGACAAAGATGACTGCACATTATTAGATTGTATACGAATTTTTAAGTGCATGAGTTAACACTTTATTTGTATGTTGAGTGTCAGGGAATAAATACCGATTATCTCGTTGTATATAAGGAATCATCAGTACTCAAAAAGATTTGTGATGCTATTGTATTATTATTCATATCGCCCAAGTGGGGTAAGAAAGGACCTTCCTTAGTGTTCTTCACACCAACTAAGTCAAACATTGTATATTGAATGATGTATCGTAGAATCTTTTTCCGCTGCGATAATTTTTGTCACTACTTAAAGTACAAAGCGTTTATATACGACATGAATAATGATTTAAATGTTTACAAAAATAGCAACTTTCGTCCCATTTATCTTGCTCACATCTAAATTATTCTTATCCACGTACTACCATTTATTACGAAACTTGAACACGTGAAACCAGGCGACTAATTAAAATTTACACTCGCGACTCTGTATGGATTAAGTTTTACAGAAAATAACAGTTTGTGTTAACTTTACTACTTTATTAGACGTTTTATGAAATCTCAGATCACGCACCGCATACATTCTCGCCCCCATACAGTTGGTTTACCATGCACTTAATAGCGATATTAATGATTGAATCAAAATCAGTTTTTCATATAAGTAACACAAAGTACACTTATGTACGTCAAAAAGGAATACATTCTGCTAATTATTCAATATGTATAATGCTAATTTTCTTTTACTGCCAGTTCTCAAGTCAAGGACGTAAAACGAAAGAGAAGAACTGGCAACAAACTCTTCGCCACTCTTTTTAATCGCCAAGTTTTTTGTTTTACGCAATGTTTGTAAGAAGCTGCAACCATTACACCATGTTCCACATGACTTCTAAAGGTTATTAATAATAATAAAATAAAGTAAAACAAAGATATTATGTCCTCTATCAGCAGGAGGTATTGTGAAATAGGATTGAATCAAGAGTTACTTTACAATTGAATGATATTCCATTACAAAACGAATAACGTCATTTAATCCAACTTAATAAACCGGAATTATGTAGTACAAACACTTAATATTGGAATCGAGATTGGAATCGTATTGAAGTTACGTGGTAACCTTATGGTAGTATTTTGTTACTATTATTGTATTCTTTAATATATTAGGATATTAGTAAATTCTTCATAGCGCTTAGAGTGACTCTAACGGAGTACGAGTCGAAAGTAGTTTTGTATTTTTACATACAGAAGTCATAGATCGTGCTAACTCTCTTTTCTGAATCTCATCCTTAGAATTTATTGGTGGTTGAAATGTCATTGGTTAGTTTAGCGTAGCTTCCCTTCGTCCAAAAACATACAAATTGCAACGTTTTGTTTGCGTCTATTGTTTCACATACCACCTTGATACGCTCACAATCTACAAGGGTCACTGTGTAATGTTAGTTCACAGTCACTATATGACCTGTGTGTCGATTTGACCTTACTGTGACCTCGTATTTCATAGAAATCATACAAATAATTTTAAGAGTTTTCTGTAAACAATTTTTGTTTAAATAATGGCAACCAATTTTAACAATAATCTTGCGTAAAATGTTTCTTTTGTTTGAAAGTTTTGTTCAAAAACTTTAACCAAAACATCTTGGGAGGTTCATTACAAAATCTTTTGTTCATTGTTTCCGTTTTATTGCAATATTTTAAAATGTAGGGCACATTTTATAGACACAACTAATCAGTGAAAAATATTTTTAGATTTGGTAAATTTTTAAGCCTTTATTAAAAGCATGTCGTTGTAAATATCAAGAAGTAAAAAGAAGTTTTTTTTTTTTTTTTTTTTCTATTTCACCATACCCAGCCCTGCTGATAGAGGACAAATCTTTGTTTTTAATTTATTTTACTATGATTAATTAACTATTGATTACTTAATATGTCATGTGGAAAATGGTGTAATGGTTGCAGCTCACAAACATTGCGTAAAACAAATAACTTGGCGATTAAAAAGAGTGGCGGAGAGTTTATTGCCAATTCTTCTCTTCCGTTCTACGCCCTTGATTTGAGAACTGGCAGTAAATGTAAAATTAGAAGCATTTAATATATCTCTTTTTTAATGTTCATAAGTGGACATTGTGTTACCTATATGAATAAATAATGTTGGCTTTGACTTTGACGATGACTTTAATGTGATAAGATTTTCCGAAAAAAGATATATTGAATGTAATTAATTATCGTGATCTATAGTTATTATTTATTGTTACTGTGTTTTATCTTGTAAGTTTTTTTTTTTTTTTTTTTTTTATAATATATCACTTTTCTACTCCCCTGCCATTATGTCCAGGGACTTTTTCACATCACACGTCTCGCGAAAGACGCCCCGGCTACATCTGTAATATTTTTGTTTACAATATTCATGGGCGAGCCGGGACGCAATTCCTCGCGAGACCCGTTCTTGGGGTTTTGTTTGCCGCCTTTATATATTCAACAATTTCATCGCAGAACCGTTCCAGGTACGATCTGTGCTTTATTAACATGTCTTGTAGGCCGTTACGGTTTACAGTCATCTGCATTTGTTGCTCCAGGTCGTGCCTGGACGATGCGAATATAGGGCAATGTAGGAGCACATGTTCTACTGTTTGTTCTTCATTGCTGCAGGCACATGTTGGGCTTGTCCTAATTTTAAACCTATGAAGGTAATGTGCAAAGGCTCCGTGCCCTGTAAGAATTTGCGCCATCCGGGGTGTGAACCGCTTCTCTTTTATTAATTTGTACGCAGTTCTCACATTTGCGATGAATAATTTTGTAGTTCCAGCTGTTTCACCCCCCAGGTAGCGTTCATTCCATACATCTAGAGTCTTTTGCCTTATCTGATGTTTTACATATGACAGGGGGTATGCGGCGTATTCAGGTTTTGACCTTAGTCTTTCCGCTGCTTCTTTTGCTAACGTGTCCGCCCTCTCGTTCCCTGGCGTACCAACGTGCGCCTTTACCCAGAAGAGGCTTATATGAGTTCCTCTTTTGCGGCACTCTTCCAGGCTCCGGCGGATCTCGGCTACCTGGGGATCGAGAGATCGTCCACTCACAATAGCATCTAATGCTGACCTAGAATCACTGTATATTTTAGCGTCACGCTTATTTTTATTTATGTGACTAGTCGCGTTTCGTAGTGCCGTCAATTCAGCTTGAAAAACTGTGCAGTGGGGCGCCATCTTAATCATCTTGCTATTTATTTCTATTCCATCCTTCCATTCCGTCCAAGCGGCACCCACTCCTATACCTGTTTTGCTGCCGTCCGTATAGATTTGTGTGCCGCCGTGTCCTTCGATTTCTTCCGGATTGGTGAGCATCTTGTAGTCCAGTTTTGTTTGTTTCGCCGGGTGTGGGAGATCTACGTATTTCACTCTCCTCTCCAATTCTTCGCCCTCCAGTATTTCCGTGCTTACCCCCCTTCCTATCTCGTATAAGGCAGCGGCTTCTTGAATACGGAGGTCTAGTGGAAGTATCCCGGCCAGTAGGGTTGCTGAGTGTAATGATGTCGTCCTATAGGTTTTTGAAATTTTTTGGGCAAAGCCCCTTTGCAGGTGATTAAGTTTTCTGCGTACACAGATTTTATTTGTCGCGGGAGCCCACACCGCGGCCGCATACATTACGATTGGTTCAATAACGGCAGTGTACGCGGTCGCGATAACTTGCTGGTTTAGACCCCATTCGATCTTCGCGGCTTTGGCCAGCTGCTTATATATCTGGATGGCCTTCCGGCATACCCTCTCCACATGTCTGTTAAATGTGAGTCTAGCATCCACATCAACTCCGAGAATTCGAATGTAGTTATCCATCTGTATCGGTACATTATTCATATTTAGCCGTGGGGTATCATACTTCAGTCTGCGCGTAACCACCATGGCTTTGGTCTTGTGTGGCGCAAACTTCAGTTTGTTTAGGATACCCCATCTATGTATCCGGTTCAGTGTTAGGTTGAGGTTCTGCTGGATCTCACTACCGGTCTCTCCTTCCGCTATCAAAACGACGTCATCCGCAAAAGCCTGGACGTACTCACCACCATTTCGCAAGTCCTGTAGGAGCGGGTCCAATATTAGATTCCACATTGTTGGTCCCCCTATTGAACCCTGAACGCAGCCTTTGTTAGTTACTTTTTCAACCGTTTGTCCAGCGTAGGTTAATTTTATTTGTCTTTCGTGTAAGTAACTATCCATTACTTTCCTTAGTTTTAATGGGCATTGTTCTTCTGCCAGTCGGACTCTAATTTGCGGCCACCAAGCGCTGTCAAATGCGCCCTCTATATCGAGTGATACGATTGTTAGTATCTTCTTTTGTTTCAGCTTTGCGCGTATATGTGTGACTGCGTCATATAGGGCGTCTTCAGTGCTCCGCTGGGGCATGAATCCGTATTGGATTTTCGAGGTTTTCGGGACTAGATGCCACTTCAGCCGAGCGATTATCATTTTTTCGTATACTTTGCCTAGAAGAGGTAGTAAGCCTATGGGTCTGTAAGACTTCGGGTTTGTATAATCTGTCTTACCAGGTTTGCGCAATACAATTATTGTAGCCTTTTTCCACAATTTGGGGAAGTACCCTAGCTCCAGGCATTTGTTTAGGACGGTGAGGAATAAGTTAGGCGCCGCGTTTATCGCGTGCCAACTTATGTCCGCCGTTATGCCATCTTCTCCGGGGGCCTTCCTCGGGTTGAAACTGAGAGCGGCGGTTTCGAGTTCAGTCATTGTAAAAGGGGGATCATAGACTAAGTTATGTCCCTCTTTATTTACTGTGTTTGCTCTTCTTCTTATCAATTTGTGGTCTTCAGTTTCATCCTCACTAGTGTCTTCCGGGAAGAAAGTTCTTGCCAAGGTCTCCGCTGACTCCCTTTCGCTAATATATCTACCGTCCCTGCGAAGTGGTAAATCCTGGACTCTGGTCTCTGTCCCTCTTATCACTCTATATATACCTTCCCACATTGTCTCTCTTTCCTGTTTCTCGCAGAACTTTTTCCAACTCTCCGTTTGGGCTTGTTTGATCCGGTTTTCATACTCTTGTTTTAATGCAAGGTATTCACCTACGACCTCTTGCCTTCTGCGTGCTGCGGCACATCTTATCCTTCTCTTTCTAGTCTCAACCTGTTTCTTGAGCACCTGTAGTTCTTCGGTCCACCAAACCATTTTTTTTTTCTTCCCGGTTTTAATTTTTGGAATTGCTATTTCACTTGATTTAATTACTACATCTGTGAACTTTTCTACAATTTGTTCCAAGTCTTCAATTTTATCTATCTTTGTTACGACGTCCTCTGTTAACTGAGAATTTTCTATATTTCCTAACATTTCTTCCTTGAATTTTACCCAATCAGCTTTTTTACTGTTGTAAATTTTTGTTTTACTCTTTCTCTGGATTCCTTGATGCATTTTTGCATTAATTTTGAATAATATGGCATTGTGATCCGATGAAACCATTCCTATGTCTACTCTCCAATCTTCGATCTTTCCCAGTAGGTCACTCGTGCACACTGTTACGTCTAAGTGGCTGACTATTCTAGTTCCTCTCCTTATAACCTCAAATGTTGGTTGCTTCCCATCATTCAGTATGTGCAGGCCAAGCTCTGTTACCAGACTTCCGAAGGCTTGTCCTCTATTGTCTATTTTCGGGCTTCCCCACCACGGACTTTTGGCGTTTGCATCACCCCCTAGAACTATTCTACTATTGAGCTCATTCACCGTCGTTTCCAGGTGCTTTAGATAGGGTTCTATACAGGCTGGGTCTGGTTCCATGTAGAATGAGATTAGTGCAATGCCAGTTTGCGCCGTGGTCTTCAGTTTGATAGGCACTACATTAGTTGTTGTTAGTGCGGGGTATTGGGTAATACCAATATCCTCGTCAAAAATTAACACTGCTGCCTTTATTACTTTACCCGTCGGAGGATTCTGGCACTGCACCACTCTCACTCCCCTATAGTCTTTCACCCTACCCAGGGCTCCAATGTATGGCTCCTGTACTAGAGCGACTGTTATTTTCCTCGATTGTGCTTCACAAATAAGTTCACTCATTGCGAGTCTTTTCCTTTGCAGGTTAATCTGCACTATTTTTATCGATTTTACCGTTGGCTGGCCCTTAGCAATAAGCTACTCTGCTTCTGGCCAGGCTATCCCACCTCTTCCTTACCGGACAATGAACGTCAAAGGCTCCGTGGTCTTGTCTCTCGAAACCCATCCTTTTGCAGTTTATACAGGTGGGTTTTTCAGCTGCTTTATATTTGAGGCACTTCTCCCGCATGTGGGTTCCTCCACAGTGGGCACAGGAACAGACCAGATCGTCCTCTTCTTTGCAGTGCTTTCGCCCATGGCCATAGCCCAGACATTTCATACACTGCACCAGAGGGGACCGATCTCCAACCCACACCCTTTGAAGGTCCACATGCACTTTTCCTGCGCTAGTCAACGCTTGCCATAATTTTGGTGAGACCTGAAGGATGACGTGACCCTCATGTGGGTTCCTCGCTCTGCGACGGTATTTTTCTGTTATCCTCCAGTCTTCTTCACTTATGTGTTCTACTATTTTCCTGTTTTGTGTTCGTATTGCCTGCTTTATATCCTCTTCTGTATTGTAATTCAGCAAATTCTTAAGGATGATTAGTGGGTCTTTGTTTTCGACTTCTTTTACTTCCAGGTGCTCATTTTCACTCACTAAGTTTTGCTTGAGTCTCTCCTTTTCTTCTAGATCTCTACATCCAATTATTACTCTTCCGTTTTTGATCTTTCTAATCCTATCCACTCTAATGCCTGCCTCTTTAACATTTGCGGCTTCCCTAATTCTATTTATTACTTGGTCTCCCGTTTCCTTTTCATTTCGTGGTGCTATTATCATGGAGTGCAGCTCTACACGTCTGTTTTCCATGATAACACCGTGTTTTGGGTTGGGTGGCCTATCTCTTCTTTGGCCGCTCGTTACCTTGGCATAGGTGCGTCTCCCCTCCAACACTTGTCTCATCACTGTTGTCTGTTCTTCTATTTTTTCTTCTAGTCTCTTTTCCTTTCCATTTTGCTCACTAATATTTTCTTGGAGTAGCTTGGTAATTTCTTCTAACTTTTTAGTCTCCTTCCCTAGTCTTATCAGCTGCTCCTCCATCCCGTTTGATTTCACCTGTCGTGTGTTATCTATTCTATCATTGTCTTTTCCTGTTTCTTCCTCGTTTCCTTTGTCATTCTTTTTCTCGTTTCCCTCCCTTGCCTGGGCCTCTGCTTCTTTAACTAGCTCACAGAGTCGCTTGATAGCAGTGGTCACAGCTATTTTAATTTCGCCCTTTAAAGTACGGGCAGCGTCTAGTTGAAGGAGGGCACTTTGTTGAACGGCTGTTGCCTCAGCAGCTTTGCTTCTATATGTTTTTGCGTTTGTGTAGGTTCTGACCTTCTTTTCCTCATTTGTTACCCCCTCCCACTGGTCAATGCTCTTCCTGACACCAGCGGCCACTACGGATGTCTGCACACTAAGCTTATCTTGTTTATTAGCCTCCACAGTGGTCGCGGAGTGTGGTTTTGTCGGTGTGCGCAACCCAAACATTTTTCAATATTACTACAGTTTCTCTGGTCCGACACGCAGTGTACTGTGAAATCTGGCGAGCAATGTACGCCAAAGCGTCAGTTTGTCAGTGTTGGTACCCTTGGGCCTTGAGTAGTCTATTCTCAGAGCGCGCAATGTACCGCGAATATCTAACGAGCAATGTATGTTAACGTAATATGTCACTGTTGGTGCACTTGATTTCTGTATTCTTTGAAATGACTTTGTAATAACCTCAGGATTAGTTTCGTTTATTTAGTACTATCTAATTTCACTTTATTTTCCACTTTTCGCGTTTTTTGTTTAGCGGCTAATTCCTGCAAATGTTTTTACAATACAATTGTTGTGTTTTTAGCACTGATGCACTTATTTTTATCACTTTTATTATATAAAAATCCAGGAGTGATTGACAGCACGTCTTCACGAGTACTCGCTCCGCACACCTCTCAGTAAAAAGAAGTTAAAGAGGTTTTATTTAAATGTATAGTACTTTTACTTGTTAAGTACACGTAAAAGTTTTATCTATTACTAGCTTCAACCAAAGTCAAAATCATGTACCAACCTTATAAATGAACTGCGAAACAATTATATTATGAAAGATTTAAAATATAACAGCTCATTGTTTACAGTTACTTTTCTTAATACCCTAAGAAAATTGATGTTTATAACTTTTCATTTTATTCCAATTTCAAATAAAAATTCTTCCAAGTTTTCGCCACACAGTTTACTGCCGACACGTTTCAGTAAAAAACTCGCAACATAAAGTTGCATTAAGTTCCGCTGCAATAAGGTTCTATTCCCACACTTGCGTCTTGGCACACACGCCCGCGTCCGTCATCCACTTAGCCGTGTACGTGGTTTAGTTTATAATGTAAATGTGGAATGAATCGACCGCACGCCCCATTCTACTAGGGTTGGTTACAGTTGAAACCAAATTAAGAAAAGAATCATAATTTTTTAAAATATTCCTTGGATCCTAAAATAATGTTATACAGCCCAGCAATGACGCCATCTCTCTATTGAGACATGCCATATTCACTTAATGTACTTTCTATAACTACAATGGGATGGATATTCGTTAAGTAAAGTCATAAAAGAGTAAGCATGGAACCGACTGATTTACGTACTCATCTGAGGCATCGGGGTTTCCAAACACTATGATTATAACTTGCAGTTGAAATTTTAGATATTAGGTAAACGAGTAAACTGCCATCGCGGAAGAAGATGAACCCCTAAGACAGAGGCTGTGCTCAGTGACATTGTACTCTATATTATTATAGATTTAAACTAGCTGAACCGGCAGACGTCGTTTTGCCATTTATATTATTTTTTAGGAAAAAAAAAATTTAGTTCAATACAAATAGGTGCTCATCGTAGAGGGGTGACAATTAAGGGTTATATAGATTTTTGTATGCTGTATCATAAAAAAATCACTTAAGGGTTTGAAAGATAGATAGTAGCCGATCTTAGATTTACTGAATATGCATAAAACAACATAAGAATCGGTCGAGCGGTTTCGGAGGAGTATGGGAACGAACATTGGGACACGAGAATTTTATATATTAGATATTATTACGTTTATTTTTGTTAGTGTAGATATTGTGGAAAATTCACTATATATGTAGTCGAAGTTGCGAGGTTCATATCACAACAACTTTGACAGGTCAACGTTTGGTCGGGTCAGCTAGTGACTTGATATCAAGTAAAATATGGAAGCAATTGGATTGTTCATAATTATTAAATATTGCCTAAACTATGATAATTGCATTCATTAATACGTAAATTCGCCCAAAACAAAATTCATACATTTATTTAAAAAGGTATTAAAACATTTGAACAATAATAAAAAAACCTACCTATACTACTTATATCGCCACAATTAGGTTATAATAATTCATCATTGCTATTACCATAACATGTTTGGATGTTCATTTCAATTTCCAGTAGTATAGTAGAAAGAAAATATAAGTACATATTATTTCTGTCTATAAATGTATAGAATTACAACGACTGCCTCGTAGCCCTAACACGGACTTTGAAACAATCCTTTCAGATTTCCCGGGACACGGTGTTGTTGTAATCTTTCTTATTCTTGTTTTTTATACTGGCAATTCGCTCTGCTTGCAAACTCCTGCTGAAAAGCGACAGTGTGTGACAAACATATCGTGTTATTTACCAGTGTGTCCACCGTGGCAACAGTGTTACAGAAACGGCTGTGTCTATGGCGGTGGTGTCGCAAAGGAACACAGTCCGTTTTTGGTGATAAGAAAAATGATATGTCAGAGTATTCGCTGGTATCGGCTGTCATTGTCATTATATGTCACAGAGCTCGTATATTAAATACGTCAAAGAGAGTTACGTTAATAATCTAGTAAGCCACTAGATTTGATTTGTCAATGTTGCTAGATCTACAAATTAACAGATAATTCAATGGTCGATATTAATAATGACACCATAGTCATTATTAAAGGTAATTTATCATAACAATCATACATATAAAGTAAAGTACATTAAAGTAATCTTTGACAGTCGTGCGTGTAGTCGATTCGAGTTCGGTGTTGTTATAAATAAAGACGACATCATATAAAGCAGAAGCCTTTAAAAAACTCTAATGTCTAATTTAAATGGCTCTTGCCAACAAGCAATTGATGTCATCATCTTCAACGATTGTTTGTGAAAATTCAGGTCGTGCTTTCTGTTTATTGTGCCTGGTTCGCCTTCCTCGTTCACTTTGTCTGTCTTACCCTCTTTTTCCGTCCATTGTCTTTCATCCTTCCTTTTGTCCTCGCTCCGTAATATATATAAGAACTCATGTAATTTGATAATTTGAAAGCACAATCGCCTCTAAATAAAAATGAGACGTAAGGTAGCATGGGCAGAAATGAATACTCTATATACTAATGTAAGGCTGATAGATTATCTACAAAATTATCTCTTTTAACTCCATGAAATATTAGTGTAAAAAATGATCGTATTTCTGTATTTCATAAACTTTGCTACTTTAGTATTCAGTGCCGTAGTACGGGAACTTTGCTCTCGCTGTTTCAGTTCCAAACTAGTTCATGTTTTAAGTTATGTAAATCTGTTTTATTGTCACGTTATTGGTGGATTGTTAGTCTTCCTACGTCAAGTCTACAGAAATTGATTTAATGTTAAATTTTCTTGATATAAACTCCTTAAAGATTTCATATGCTGTACGCCATGTTATGAGACCTTAAAGTGTATTACAATCGTATATTAGCATGGATGATCTTTTTGGTCTTTTGTATTAAATTTTGACACAAATATATAGGTGATACGAAGTTCACCTTGTCATCTAGTAATATAAGAAATAAAAGACGAAAGCTCTTTTACTATATTCAAGAGTCATAGCAAATATTTTATACGAAAGTAAAACAACTATTTCCTTTAACGTATCATTCATCTTGTGAAATTATGTTGAGTTTCAATACGTTTCCCCGTCTCTGACGTTCCCAATACCTCTTTTCATTTTTATAATCTGTATAAAGAATATGAAGATATTCTGATGAGAGTCGATATTGGAAACCGTATTGAATATTTGCGTTCGACAAATGCACCTGCAGGCGCTCTAGATATTACTTGCGTCGTATTTGCCCCAATGTTTATGGCCCGATTTTTACCCGTAAGCTTGGAAATGATGAAAGATGAAGGATTACGTAAAATAGTTGTCTGTGATTTGTCATCTTTAAATTTTGAGTTATTATCTGATGGATGAACTTTTTAATGGAAGTAAAGGCTTGCTCTCGCAAATAAATTTCTGTGTCGTCGTAACCTATTGATTAAAAAGCTAAGAAATGAAAGAATTTTTTAAAAATTGTGGGTTTTGTGTATTTTTATATGGTGTATCATGAAAATAAAAATAAAAATTTTTCTTGGGGTAGGCACCCCTTATAACTTAGGGATTGGTAGCCGATTCTTAGACTTACTGAATATGCATAAAAAATTTCATAAGAATCGGTAGAGCCGTTTCGGAGGAGTATGGGAACGAACATTGTGACACGAGAATTTTATATATTAGAAGTTTTGATGTTCAATACACTCATTGTAGTGACGTAAGTCCGATAGTAAAGCGCTCGAACGCTAAGGCGCTTTTCTACAGCTCAGTCGTGTTTAATGGCGCTTTCGATTCGTTGATAAAGTGAAAAATATTGTACAGCTCTTACTTTGTACTGTAATTTATTGGCCACAAAACCACTGTTATTGCGTTCTTAATAACCTCCTTGTTGGTATATTTCCTTAATAAATTCAACTGTCTATTTAATCCATATCAGTGTAGCACCTCGATAAATATTTAATTGTATTGACCAGGTTTTTCCATATCATGCTTAATGGCGATAATTCATTGATGATCTGGTCTTTTTATTATATGACCAGCTTCCATTGATTCCACTTCATAAAATCGTTGGCAATATAACGCTTGAACCGCGACATACATATTATTTATGGACCTACAGTCCAAATATCAATAACCGGTCTCGTTCTCTGTTACGATATTTTGCAAGTAAACGTGACAAATTATTAACTTCTTCAGCTTCATTGAACGCTAATGAACTAAATTTAAATATTTCTTGAATGTGTTAAATAATCATTATAATTCTTTATGACTGCTGATTGCTCATAAAATTTGGTTTGAACTTAATAAGTAACTTTGCCTCAATAAGTAGGTAGACAACGTACCTTACGCTTTCTCTGATTGTGTTTAAACTTATAATTTAGAATTACATGTAATATAAACTAAATGTATTCAAAAGCTCTGAAAACTACTATAATACATAAAACCATTGCAGTAGTCACGTCGCATTATATATACGGCTCAAAGCCGATCTCAAAACTCGAAACATAAATCAAAAACTTTCTAAATGACAGGATAGGACAGGTATCACAACTTTTGTTTAGTACTAACACTCTCGGCTGCCTTTATTACATTGTGGCTCATAATGGGAATTTAAAATGTGCTTGTTTTTGTCTTTATATTGTGTTTTATTTCGTTAGCATTTTAAGAATCTGCTGAAAATGCCGGATGAACATAGTTTAATTATTTATATTTATTTCATTTTTTTAATTTAATAAAATTATACTGCAAAAAATATCATTACACGCGTGTAAACGTTGCTAGGCAACCAATTGGCTTATATGATTCTATTTGCGTAATTAAAGGAAAACATCAAACATTCGGTATGAGACTCAATAATCGATGAAGTCTGTGACATGCTTGATATTTACGGCACGCTTGCCGTACCTACATTCCGCATCCATTCATATTTATCCCTTTTGTGAGCAAGTTATGAAAACATACATAGCAATGTATGAAAATAAAACCGTGAATATACAAGGGTTTAACGTATTGTATTTCAGAAAAAAATAACGAAAGACATCAAAATAATATGTCAGAACCAAGCTTCGTTTTTGCAGGAGCTCTATTTAAAATTACAATATAACTGGTTTATAATTATTCACAAATGTTTTATTCACGAGCACATTAAATAAGAAATAGATGATTACGAGATTAAAATGTAAAAATCTCATATCAAAGGCATAGTTTTAATAAGATTCTAGATGGAAAAATGTGTACTGCATTTGTACTCAAATTTATTTTTAATTTTAATCCTATTTAACATTCGTCTGCCTTTGTAACATAATTTAAAAATCTAATACGTTTTGTAATCAGATTAATTGAGAACATAGCTAAGGCCAAGTATTTATTTTACGCGTATGTAAAAATCATATTCGTATCGTATTGAAACCTTCACGATTATAAAATTGGGTAAGAGATCACGCCTTTCCTAGGAACTTATTTTGGAAATATGTATTACAAATATTACAAATATTTGTAAATTTTATTATTATAAAAATTACAAATATTGTAATAGTAACTACTATTATTATTTGTAACTATCGTACAATTTTAATCGTTTGTACCAGAACAGATTCGATGTATTGTGTCAGTGATTGCTCGGAACGTCAAAGGCAGACGGCAGCGGATTCGATTAAATGGTGTATAATCAAGTGACGAGAACCCAAAGGCTAACTGGCAATGTGTACTGTTTGTGTGTGACTTGCATTATACAGGTATCACAAGGTATTACCAGTTCGCAGGAACATTTGTCTGAGTACTTTTGCGTTTCGAATTCCCACTGAATTGTCGAAGGTTTAAATTTGAATTGGTCTATTAAAGTTGCACTAAAGTGTAAAACATTTTCACTTAGATGTATTATTAGTTAAACAAAAAGGGGTGAGTAACTGTTTTTTATTACGTAAAATTATGCTATTAATTTTAAAAGCTAGCATTTATTTACATTATGTTAGAAACATTACTGTTTTATATTTGGTTAGCGTTGTGTAGTTATTGATGAAGCGTGGGATTCGTTGGACCTGAAGATTGTTTAAGCTGCTGTACCTCAACGGATGTTTCTTTCTGTAACCGTTATGTCGTACACACATTAATCGACGTGTGCATACACAGTCTCACCTATTTGCCTTGCATGTTTACGCCAACGGTGAAATCGCTTCTAACAAAAGGCGTAAATAGTTCTTATAATATAAAGGAGTTTTCATATAAGTTATTTAAACGTTAGCTTTGTCAAATAGCGCAGAGACCCATCTGCTAAATAATTGAAAGCGCAGTGAATGCAATTACGCGAGCTCGTATCCTGCATTTGTAATGTCTCTGTCTTAATTAAGGCGCGTTGCATGTACCGGAGATGAAACGCGGGTTTCTGTTTTTGAACTTGTTCGAACATGTAAGGAACGTTAAGTCCTTTAGACTAGATTGACATACAAAGAATTTTACTAGCATTGTGGCTCATGAAAGGTTACCTACTGTTCTTTTGCCATTTTGACTATTTGAATGGCGAAATTGCTTCGGATAAAAAGAAGGCTTGATGGGGTTTCCTGCAAGAGGCAGTCTTGTTAGGCCATCAGATTCATAACGTTTATTTTTCCGTACCATTAGTATAATAAGAGAATTCTTCCTTTAAATGTAACTTCTTTATTTCTGTTTTAATGTTTATTTTGTAATTATAAGTGCAACAAAATAAAATAAAGAAGTTACGTTTAAAGGAAGAATTCTCTTGTTATGTTTGTGGTTACGGGACTTAATTTTATTTGTTTATGGACCAAATTATAGGCGTCTATCATGCGTCTATGTATAATCTATGATATTGCTTAAAAATTGCAATATTATAGAATGGCTTGAATTGAATATTGATAATCAGCTGTAACGAAAAATAGGATATCTTTTAATTACTAACGTTTCTAGTGTCATCAAAACAACTCGCATGTTTAAGAGTCTGAGTCAAGAACCTTCAAAATATATATTCAAGTGATTTGGCGAATCTTCAAAGCTTTGTTTCCACATTGTCGAGAAATACAATCGTAATCCTTAAGGATCCGTTCAAAACAGTGGTACATTAACACTTAATTTGAACCTTATTCCCGTGTACTAGAAGTGATATGTTGTGATGCCGCAAATATTCATTTGTTTTAGCATTTCCAGCGTCTCATTAGAGGCAATTAATTTGCAAGACGCGGGATGTAATCAAAGTCGAGATATCAGGTGTCTTATTATCGGGTATTAAGGTCGATAATTTGGGTAGCGCTAATTCTGTGAAGATTGGCAGCGCTGTTTCGTGGATATAGCGGAAATAACTTAGTCAATCAAGTTTGGTATAGATTTGCCAATTAATAGACGTAATGTTAGGTAATCGAACTGGTAATTATAACATACAAGGCTACGCCTAAACAAATTTAAAAAAACTCCGGAGGTGTTTGTATGTTCAACTACTAACTATGATTCCATAGTTGTATAAGCGAATACATTTATATAAATGAAAGATCTTCATATCTCTGTAATAAATAACAATTCGTAATTATAACATACTAAATTTAACTTATATTTATTGAAAAAAGATACTTTTAGTGCGTTTTATAATCGACTATATATTTTTAAATTATTTGTACACAAGAAGCAACATTATCTAACTAACTATCTATGGGTGTGGTAGTCTAGAAATCCGTCGCATAGTAACCCGTAACCTTTACTGGACGTCGAATCCGAAGATTAATTACTCACAATACAAATCGCTGTCGCCCGCTGGACACTGTACTAAATAAAGCACGTAGTATTTGACTATGTACTACTCCTTCCTTGTTCTAAATACAGCACCGTCTGGAGGACATGTGCACCTCGTATTCTGGGCCTTGAGTATTGTGTTAATAATTAATTATTCATAGAAGTAATGTACCTACGTAATTAATAAATAATATAAATTAGTGTAAACTATAATTATATAATACACTATAACATAAATATGAATCTGTTTCATTACCTATTGCATAAACAAGTGAAATGTGTCATTATATAGGTTAAAGAATTTAATTATTTTCAAAAGGCTATATAAAATATTTGTTATTACCATTAAAACTTATTAAAACACCTGAATTATACAATAAAATGATAATTTTCAAGTTGAAGAATACTATGAAATTCCTTTCTCTACTATAAATTACTTATTTACCTATACTTGACAATTACCGTCACATCTAAACAGTGACAAAGGATTGTAAAATTAGATCTTGGCAAATACGCCCAGACTAGTCGATTTATTATCGAACTCGAAGAATACCAAGCGTTCTATCGGTTTATACCAGGCCATTAGTTAAGCGCGCAGGTTTTGATCTATATAGAAATACAGATGTATTGTACATTATTTATATAGTAGAGAGAAATATTACTATGGAGCATACACGAGGCATTATTTAACGTAGTAGTAAAGATATCTTACTCTTGCACTGGATTTTCTATGTGCAAATAATATTTGCACGTTCGATGAAAACCATCGTGAGGAATCTCCAACCGGCATCTATGAAACCCAAAACACGAGACACTCTTAACACGTAAAACAGACGCCAACAATCTACACACACAATATATGCAGTTGTACTAAAACCTTCTAATTTTTTTACCAAACATATACTGTATTTTCTCTTTAATTCACACTGACCACAATTAAAATCCGCTTCAAAGTGGACGCTTTAAAGTATTTTTTCAAAAGGTTATATTTGTTCTCACTTTATTTGCCGTCCGTATATTTGCATTGTTATTTGCAGCCGAGACAAACAGACCCACAGAAAGAGCACGGATTTTTTATACAAATAATGACAAACACTGATGGTATATGTTTACTTGGAAATTTTTAACAAAACATGATCTATTTTGTCGTACCAGTAGTCTTGTCAAAAGAGCTTGTTTATTGCACATACACGAATTTAATTATACACAAAACTTGTGTTACGGCACAGAAATACATTGAATTGAACACAAGTAAGTCATTTTATCTTTGGAAAATGGACATAACTTTAGGCTTTCATCATTCATTATACGATTGGTTTCTTGAAAATTGCTAGAAGAGCGAGTTATATCGCGAGTAATAGACTAGCATAATGTTTAAAAGTTTGTTGCCAATAACGTTTAGCAACAACAACTTACTTAAAAAATTTATGATAACATAGAATGTAATAAACGAATTTGATTTGACTTTTAAGAGACACTTATAAGGAGAGAGATGAACCTATTTAACATTGAGACTTAACCCAATGTCACGTTTAATCTTCCTTTAATTTTTCAAAGCTTTGAATTATCAATTCGTTTGCGGTGGTCTGAACCCCGAAATATAATCACGGTCGCTTCATTATGAATGTGGTTCTCTCCAGAGGCTTGTGGAGCCTCCGGTTGGCGGAAACCAATTTCGTTGTGTATTACTCATTTATCGAAATCACAGCTGTCTTATCGGAACCCTTTCGCACTAGGAGGATTGAAAATTTTATGGCTCGGAAAGGGATTGGACACTTCATTAATAATAACCAGGACGCAGTTTGGGTTGTGGTCAGACTTGAAAGTTTGGATCGAGTTTTCTAGTACCTATTTTAATCAGCGGAGATTTTTTGAAGTGGTTTGACCAAATTGTAGCTTATATAAAATGTAGCTTGTAATTATATTTTTGTTAAGATAATTAATAAAAATAACAAATTATCTAAAAATATATAATTTATTTAAAAATATAAGCAAACCATCTTTGCTTTTATTTTTAAATTATATGTATATTTTTAAAACTTCAAACATATACAGGAAAAATAAATATTACAGTAAACTAATATTTTTTATCTCCAATAATGATAATATGAAATTTGATTTAGTTCAGCGTTTAAAAAAACACAAAAAAAAAAAGACAGGTTCCACCGAGATTTGAACTCGGATCGCTGGATTCAAAGTCCAGAGTGCTAACCATTACACCATGGAACCGTTGTATGTCTGGCCGAAAATAACGAACGTGTTATACGAGACACGTATAACTCGTCTCGTGTAACGCGTACTTAATTAAGAATGTTTTTAACCGGTTTTGAATATAATTTATGTTGTACTGATAACGATGTTATAAATTTATCTGTCTTATATAGATATTAATGTTTTATCAATTAATCAATGATTGTTTCTTTGTTATCGTTTTATTGTATCTTGAACCTTATACCATCCGATAACCTGACACTCTTTTTTTTAAATAAATAAATATTACTTGTCCACACGACACTAAAATTTATTTTAACGTAATTTAAGTACTTAGCTTTAATTAAGTCCTGTCACATTAAGTCATTAAGTCCCTTATTATTTTTATATGTCTATGTTAAGTATATACTTTACTATAGTTCCATTTGTTTTTCTTAGTAACTTTGGTAGAGATCGCTTCATAGCGATAGGCTTCTAATTATTTACTAAATAATGAATTAAGTTTTTGGATAGTTTATAACGAACTATCAATAAATTACTCTTGTTAAGAATACTTAGTTAAAAAATTAATGAAAACTACGTTATAAATTTCGAACAGATAAAGCATCATTTCACATAAATTTTAACTTTTTATGATCAAATACTCAGTAAAATCGCATACGAGTTGGTAAAGTTGTCGAGTTAGTAATGAATGAGTGCGGGAAAACTCCCTAATTGGGGATTATGAAACAAACAGAAAACCGGGAGTCAGACAAATCGCTACGGAATTCAATGTGCACTTTTCCACTTACCATACTTATAAGTCAAACAGATAGGGTAAACTAGACTTCCTTTAACCACATTTTAAATTATACCAGATTAAAAAGTTTTGTTAATTAGTAATGGTACTTTAACATGGGTACATTTAACCTCGGCCGCGCCAAGTATTCGCTATTTGATACCACTTTTCATAATTATTCAAAGCTAAAGTCATATATATATAATAAGGTTATGTTTGTTGAACGTCAACACTCCTTTGAGAAGAACGCGTTTTGGCCTAAATGCCCGCCTTCCACTGCGAGCGGAACGGGCCCATTACGGACTCCGCAATACTTGTAACGATGATTTTCATGATGAAAATGAAAATGAATGAATGTATGTAGCAATGGCAGTAGGTGCCGTTGACAAGCTTTTGTGAATGTAATAAAATACTGTACGCTTTTAAAACCATGAAACTTTGAGGGACATTTGTGAAAATTTGTTCACAGTTTTGACCAGACGCCAGCTTATACTTTATGATAGCTAATAAATATGATAATTAACGATTGCTAATTCATTCAAGATGTATAAAATTATAATTAAGTTAACACATATTAAATACCGTAACTAGAAAATATTTACACTGACGGACTCATAAACTACATCAAAGTAAATAACGACTTTGAAATAAATATTTTAACCAAGTAAGTTTGTGTACTGGAAAGGACCTTAAAACTTTTTTGAAGAAAAACAGAAATTTATAGAAAATTGGTTTAATTAAAATATTGGTTTTAACAATAGACACAAGCTTTATACAAGGGTGTTTTAATGTTATTAAGTTGTTGTGTTGTTTATAAAGTTTGCATACTTATTAAAAAAATCATTTCAAAGTAATCCTGAAGTTTGATGCAGTTTATGAGTCCGTGAGTATATATAGAATTGAGAAATCAACTCCAAAATGGGTAAAGCTTGCGATTGGGTATTAAAATCTTTCAATCTCAAAGATATTAGTCTTGTCTCCTTTGCCTATTAACCGGGCGGTCTTTCGTCGGGAATAGAGTTAAAGCTCCATAGGGAGTATAATGTGCGTTGATTACTAAGCCACTGAGCCGGGTTCTCATCATATACCCGCTTAATTTTATTTTTGTATAAATATTAATTCTTACTTAATACGTAATTAATACTTCATTAACTTGTATGTAACATACATAGTAATTGAAGTGTCTAGGATTTAGGTCATTTTGTCTAATACTATTTTTATTTATATGAATAGGTAAATAAGGGTAAGATTTCGAGTCAAGACAGTATGGCTCCCATATATTAAAAACTTTCGAATTTTATATTCGGGACACATACTATATATATATATATACTCGTAGTTTGAGGTATGTCTAGACTCTAAATCTTAAGATTCTTTAGTACTCAGACTTCGTAGTACCTGCATTCCTAAAGATAAAAATATTCTTTCTGTTAAGGTTTTTATTTCAGCAACTTGTCTAGAAATCTATTAAACCCTCAACTGTGGCACAACGAAGCGTATAATTCCATCCATCAATTTTATTGTTTGTTTGCGTGTGCTGTTATCATGGAGGTATCTGTAATTGCTGAACATCGCTTTATTGACCGTAGTGGCAATTAAATTAAATTCTACCCAACTACCAAGAAATGTGACTTTTGTTTTGTACTTACGAAGAAATCACATAATTGTAATATGCTTGCCTTATTGGTGTAGTGGTTAGCAGGTTCTACCGCAGAGGTTCTCTGGTCAAAATTCCGGAAAGTGAGAGGGATTAGTTTTTATTTATTAATATAATCTGTTTATTTCTTGCAATAGTAGAACCTCAAAATTTCTTCTCTGAATTGAATATTTGTGTTTGTATATCCCTTTGTCGTGGGGGAACTAACAAGGCTGTTGTACCTGCTTTCGTACTGACGTGGTTGTGTCGGACATCTGTCCCATCGTAGTGTGAGAATTATGGAGCAGTGAACTTGTGTCCCTGCGCTCACACTTGTGCACTATATCTTCATAGTTGAGACTCACCACTGTTGCCTAATTGGCATAAAGATATGGATTAATTATGACCACAATTAGCAATTTGTTCTTACTTTAATACTCGTAGTGTAAAACCGTTGTGAAACGACCGCTCATTTACATGGCGCCCTAAAGCGTAGCCGTTCTATTCAGTACGCTCGAGCTCTATTCTTGAGTCATATTTAATTAAAGTCATATTTAAATAAATATAAAGCACAAAGAGGCCCCGATAACTTGGAGAAGTGGTGACCGGTTGAGTTGAAAGCACGAGACCTCGTACTTACAGGCTTACCCAGGCTCCAGCAGTGCCAAAGACGGGAGAATTTAGAAGTTATGCAACACTAACACAACCATCAGTTAAGAACGCGACAAAGGAAAGAAATAAAATAAAAAAAAGAGTGCGTGTACTTATGTACGCGCGTAAGAAGTTATACTTCTTTGGCTTTCTTTATTTTTTATAAATATTAAATAGTTAATAATAAATATAAAACGTTAATAATTTAATAATATTTAATTATTAACGTTTAATATTTAAATATATTATATATATAATATTAAATATTAGTAATTCAATTATTAATTAACAATAATAATAATTATTTTTTATTATATTATTCATTCAATTTAATAACTAGGTATGTTTCATAACCTTTTAACTAAGTAACAATAGGTCTTTGTGAAAAAGCATTGCTAAATTTCTTTGAAAAATAATTAAAACTGCTTTATTTGTTTAAAAGGTACTACAAATGTCATTATGGTCATTCAAAATTCTTGGCATAGCTGCTAACGTCAGGCATATTCTATTTCTTTTTACTTGTACATAGATTGTCTTATTTTCTACTCGCTCGCGCACGCTCGGCGCCCATACTGATAATTTTATGTCACGGTGCGCGCGCATTTCACTCTCATCAATTTTTCATAACGCGCCTAAAGAAGTATTACTTCAAAAATTAACCAAAATACTTCTTCCATCTTATATTTTAATATTTAATAGATTGTTAAACTCAAGTTTAATGCTAAGTATCTTAAGTGCACTCTTAGAGAAATTAATATCTCTCGTCGCCACTACAAGTGAATTGATTAATTTACTTTAATGAATTGTAGTTAACTACGCTTTAAGTGAGGGTTGTCACGTTATATGATTGAATATGTACGGTTATACGCTTTTGTATGATGCATAATTATTAAATTGTATTAATTATTTAGTCGTTATTTTATTTATACTTATTAAATTAGAACAAAGTACTATATCTGGGGAAATTGATGGAGCTTTACCTTAACCATTAATGTACCTCATATAACGTTCAGTACTTGCTGTTCAACACACAAAACATTAGGATATATTTTATACATTTCATAACTCCGTTGTCTTTTTCGTTTTAATTAATACGTTTATCGTGTCCCGCTAATAGTGCATTTTCTGCCTAAAATGATATTGTTCTATCTAATAATTGTTATCACCAATATTTTCAGTATTTAAGTGACTTAAATTAATATTAAAAAAATATCTGTTTTTTTAAGAATTTCTTTGTAACTTTGCCATTTAAAAGAGTAATGTTATTTTAATAATTGTTCCGGTCTCCGTGGAAACTACTTTTTGAGCCTAACTAAAACATTGACGATGCAATAGTTTTTCATTTGAATAAAATCAACTAAAGCTAGTTGAAATTTTGTTTTAGCAACTAGTAATTAATGTTGTTGATGAAACCCTATTTGTAGTGCATGATGTACACTTAATTAGTAATCAGTAATCACTCGATCGCAAAGCACGTCAACGTCAGAGTACAGATTAATGTTAAACTTTTAATTAAAATTACCAAATAACAGTTTATTTTGTCGGTTATTTATATCCGTCAAATTTTTAACAATTATAATCAAACCTATTTAATTGTATTTCCGATGACGCACGGGATGCTGGTCATGTTACATAGGAAGGCAGGTTTCTATGACAACAACTGATATCTGATATATGCCCCAAAACTAAAACCTTAAATACGTATATCACGGGTAGTTACCTGAACACAACGGAATCTTTATAATCGATATTAATGGGCGTGAAAACAAAAATGAAGTCGTATTTTCTCAAGAGATTTTAGACGCCAGAGTCTGGCCGACGTCTGGATCGGGGTCTATGAACTAAATGAGTTTCTATTACAATGACGAGTGGGCTAACAATGTGTTGGACATATTGACTGTGCAATGATGAATATTCTAAAACGAACTCAACAGGGCCTCAAACAATTTTTATATGGGTAGGCTCTGAGAGCGTAGTTGATCTAAATTAACTATGTTATGGTACATAAGTAGAAAAATCGCTATATCATAAATATAAATGTCTGGTAATATAATTTGGTTATTTAAACCAACCAATGCAGAAAATTAAATACACGTTTAAACGATTCCAGCGCGGATGTTTTATTAAATTCTTTGGGATAGCTTACCTTTTTAAATATAGGTAAATTGAAATAATAATTATAAATTTATTTTACGTAATTGTCATTTACGTAAAATAAAAGCACATTATTCTGTTTTGTGATGGTTTAAACCTATTTTAGCGACAATTAAATGGATGAAATGAATACTCAAATTAATTTAAATGTTGTCGTATAAAATTAATACACTTATTATTAACAACTTCGGCAATTTACATCCAATAATTGTTTGCTAATAATACATATTATGACAGAAAAGAACTAGAACTGATTATTTAGATGTCCTTCGAAAATAATTTAACGTATATATCCATAAACATATAGCAGCAAAAAACTACTAAACGAAAAGGGTAATATGCTTTGAATATTATATCCCTATCATCATAAAGATTAAAACCTCATCATAGTAGACAAGCGCAATGCATTCAAAACAAACAACCCCATCGTGTCCTGTAAACATGTGCAACCCTTTCTTGGCGCCAATGGATGACCACCCAGCTGCCAGTATCACTCTAGCCGTCGAAACGATAACACGTCTCGAGCTTTCGCGAGTGAAATACGAGTGTCAGTTTTTATATATATACCCGGTTAACAGAAGGGTTTGTATTCGCTTATCCTATATTTACTTTTAATATCTTCGATAGCGTTGTTCTAGTTAAATATCATGTAGCAAATGTTAGTCACTTGTTGCCGGCGTAGAGGTATCGCTTCGTAGCTATGTAGCCGTTTTATGTTTCCAATTTGTGTCGTAGCTCCCGTAGATTTTTGTAGCAGGTACGCTTATGATAGATTTACTTTTAATATATAATTTTTAGTCTAAAGCGAAAATTGTTTAAATGCTGATTTGGTTAGAGTGAGCACAGATTAGGATTATAAAATAAATAAAAATATTATTATTATATCGCACTTTTAAAGTTGTTGCTAAAGTAATTGAAATATAGAACTTTTCATATCTATAGTGGATTTTTTTTTAAATTAATATTGTTAGAAAGCCAAATTAAAATTGTGTTTAGTTTCTGTTTTAACATGTATTTTTAAAGCGGAGAATTTTTCCTCGTTTTTCAAAGGATCCTATTTAAATAACGTAAGCAGAACGCGAGTTTTTGTCCGAAATAGTTCATTCAGAGCCGTTTCATATGAAATTTTTCATGTTATTACTTCGTCTGCGAACATTTAAAATCCTTAAAGCTTTTAATTGGTATACTACTAATTTATATTAAATAAACGAACGCAATTTCTCAGGTTTTTAAGATTTTTAACAATAGATGAGTTGATTTTCGACTGGTTTATGTTTTTTGTTAACTCAATGTTATTTATAAACAATACCCTTATTCGTAACTAGTATTATTGTACCTTTTAACTAAAGTACTTATATTTCAATCACATTGCAAGTACAATTCGACTGAAAGAGACTAAGGAGTTGAGACTGATTTAGTTTTTATGAATACCCTGCAAACAATAGATAGGGCTTATTGTTTAAAATATATTTAACGAATTTTAATTATATTATTAATAAAATTCCTAATAAATAGAAAAAAATATAGGTATAATGAAGTAATAAAACGTTACCAATCCAAACTTAAAAAAACAATCGTAGTGCGAATTGAAACACGAAGAAATTATGTTAAAAGTTTTCAGCATCTCAATTGCAGATGCTTGCAACCCAAGAACAAAATTAAACATGGATCCTCACAAGAAGTTCAATATCGTGATCCAGCTCAAGTTTCGTTGACACAGCCTTTTGACAGGGCTGTCGTATAATGTAAAATAGGGCTGCTAAAAGTATTATTTGGAAGATGCTCGAAAAAGTATTCAAAAACATATTCAACTATTTTCGTTAGTTTATATGTTCGTTAGTTTCGCGAGCCCTACACATTTAAGTAATACCTCTTTTAAGGATAGAAATGAAACTGGCTGTAATTTTTTAAAACTGAAGTGAAATTATGTAAGTTCTAACTTCGTCAATAGATGGCGTTTATCCATTGAATCTCATCATAATATCAAATACTTATCTTTCAACTGGTTGAGCCATTCTTTTGCAGTCTATGACGTTAATAGTATATATATATTATAACGTCGATTTATATAAATAATGTAATAAATTTACGTATATAATAAAATTTAAACGCGTAGGGGAATTTTATTTAAATAATCGTAGTGTATTGTGGTTATGACAGCCGAATTCAGATTTTATACAAAAGTTTGGCACTAAATTACGCATGTGTCATGCTAAATTAATTAATTCACATAATAAAATTAAATAATTTTTGCTGGCAACCCTACATAGTCTAGTAAGCGTCTTGAGTCGTGGGAATGATTGATAACCCTCGAAACTAACATATTTATCAAACTAGAAACGACTTTCAGACTATTTCAACATTCATTCTGCTTCAATTTAGTTGTAATTTTAACTTCGACGTGGCTGTCTGGGCTTTTTACTAAAGAGAATAGTGTCTTTTTACTATTAGATTTTCACGATTTTTGAGTAAATTTGTGTAATTTTATTTTAGTAGGTAGGTAGGTAGGTTTTAAAAGTAAGGTTTATGGGTGGATGAGTAAAATTAACTTCATTTGTTTTTAGTGGTTACGAAAGTTCGATTCATCGATTCCATTATTATCTAAAAAGTCCTATCGTGAACTCTGCTGATAATAAAACACTTCTATAAGGCTATAAACATAGAAAAGCATGTTTGTGTATTTATTTCTAACGTTAAGCGGTAACTAACCAAAGATCAAGTTAAATTGTTTTTAATCAATATCAGAGACATGACACACACACAAAGCTAACTAACCAACCCTTTAATCACTAAATATAAATGTTAAATCAATATATATATTTAAATTTGCAGATTAATGATTACTTGTAGAGCTCTTCCAATCCAATTCAATTAAGGACAGTTCGTCGGATTTCAAAATTCAATTAAAACGAAATTTATTTGTTGGTTTCCAATTTAAGATCAAAATGCTATTTAAAATTAAAAGGCTTGGATTTGGAACGGACTTGTGAATGTGTATAATTATATATTTCATCATCCGTTTGTATTTGCCTCCAAAGAAAGGTTGAGGTCGTAATTAATGATTTAATATTCGCAGGTGTTTCCGAGTTGTAACAATTTTTAAAAGTGTATATTTGTGTAAGTGTATAAGAATCAATGAAGGATAACGTTTATACATAAAAAAGATGATGCAAAATAATTTAACGATACATATGCCGAGAGGAAAATATGTAAAGAAAAGTAAACATCCGCAAAGGTGATTGAAATGTCAGGATACTATACTAAATTGTTTCCGGGACTCAAATTTGATTCTTAAATACTCAGTTATAAAATGTATAAAAGGTTAATAAACGTTAAACTTTGAGTAATTTATTTTTCTACGAATGAATAATTACAACTCTGTTTCCACGTCTCTACCACTTCTTTTTATTTTAAAGTACTTCAACCGCTAAAGCTTAATGGATCCAAATATAACTTTCTACTTAGTGGACCCGACCAGATTCGTTTCACAAGGAGTCTATCCTTCATAAAAAAATTATCTGCTAATTTGCAATTAAAAACAAAGTATTTGTTTTGCTTATATGTTGTTTCATTAAAAGTGACAGTCAATTGTTTTTAATGTTTATTTTACTGACATAAGTTTCTATGTGATAGACTTGAAATAAAAAAAATATTAAGTAGAATATACAAATTTAATAAATTTGTTCTCCTATTGTGTCAGTGAACCTCCCCTCAGATATGATTAACACATCAATTATTGGCAATATTTTCTTATTAGTATCAGATTAACCTTTGTTTGGATAAGTTTAATAATGAATTTCTTAATTATCGATTATAGTAAGTACAAATTCGCAATCACAATACTTGAATAATACATACCAAACGAACCAAATACGAATAAAAAGTTTTTTGTTTGCTAAGTGCAATGTTTAAGTGGTTTTGTTTGTCGACAACAAGGTAACATTGTTAACACCGAAAAGCTTCTACGTTTATAAGGTGACTCTGTGTTAAGTTCTTCTCGTATTATATATTCTAATTTGATGTTTTAAAATTAATACTTTTACAGAAAATTATGTGTCATGTGAATATCCAGTTTATATGTTCGAAACTTTCGAAAATTCGGGTCTAAAATATTCATTTCAAATTATTTAGCATAACTAGGCCTTATTTAATTATATACTATCTAAGACGTCTTAATTTGTGAAGTTGTCCCTTGGAAGGTACATTAAGTTTGAATGTCCTTCGTCCCTTCGGTACCGTTGTACATAAATTAAGAAATTAGGAAGGAAGAACTCTATTTGAACTCGTGAAATATTTATCAAGTAACTTTTTAGTACCTACTGAAATAGCTCGTAATATAAATCTGACGAAACGGGTTGAACCCTTGCTACGAGTTTCGTAGCGCTAAATAACATGTAGAGTGACGTGTGCTACGAGCAATGGTGCTACAAGTTTATTACGCCGTAGACCGTTTATATTCAGATAAGATATTATATTTTTTATGTTGAATTCTTTCGATCTACAGGCGATTATATGTTAACTAAACGTAACTTAATAATTATTTAATAACTTTAACTGAAATATCCTGTATAACTTGAAAATGGGTACGTATTTCAATTTAAACGAAAGCGGTCAAGTAGATGTCTCATGTCTCGTATGTAACATAAATAACACTCATTGTAAATAACGTATGTGTAGCCACAGAAAGGATCTAAACAAATGTCCGGTCCAGTCTTAATGGATAAACTTTTTCAGCCACAAATCCCAGCTTCCGCCGGATTTACTAACTTCTTTCAAGATATCGTTTGGCGTAAGTGATGAGCGCAGTAAATCCTTTAAAACCGGAGGATTTCATGAATTTCTTAAAGAACTTGATGGCATGACTTGATAATAATAGTAGGCTACAAATAACATTTTAAAACATATCCCATATTCATTTACTTTACAATGATAAAATTACTTTTACGGTATGTTTTTTTTTTAAATGGAGCCTTTTTTTCACTTCGACAAAAAAATTGCCAGTTCTTACTTTTAATTAAACTAAAATTTCTAAAAACAAACCAATAAACTCTTTGACACATTTCGACTTATTGTAATGGAGAAAGTTATGTATTTGCGCACAGAAGCAGCCGGAAAGAATTTAAATGTAATCAAAAGTCAAAGTTACAATCATTTATTCATAGAAGTACCACAATGTACATATGAACGTCAAAAACGAAATATATATTAAATGCTTCTAGATGATAGAATTGGGCTTATCTTATATTAGGGTTTTTAAACTTTGTTGCATAATAATAATAATAATATAACCTTAATTATATAATGAGTGCAATGACGTTATCGGACCTTATAATTGTCACAAAACAATGATCGCTAGTATTATCCGTGACATATATATATGATTACAAGGGCTTGGTCATGAAAATCATTAGAGTATAATTTTGACAGACTGCATATTCAGCGCTCGTCGCTAAGCTGTCTGAGGGTGCAGTTTTTCTCAAAATTTGAAAATCTTTCAACGGCATGAAAAATTTCAATAACTGCCAAATTTTTTGGATAGTGTTTCAATGAACCGTAAGTATCGAAATTCATCAAAATGGTTCGACATAAATTTTTAACGTTCTCAAGTATACAGAAAATTATTTTACGAAAAATATCCCGCGTTATGAAAATTCTGAGCACGTAAAAATATTCAAGTCGATTTAATGCGAAATAAATTGTTGGAGATAAAAACTCTGTCAACACTCACTCATGGAAATATTTCATGATTTTCCATTTTAAGGAGGCTTTACACCTGCGCCGAGTTCATTGTTAATTTTCGACATACTGCATACTATTGTTCGATTATATCGTTGGTAATCACTGTAGCGTAAGTTTTTAATAAGGTTGACATTATACTGTAACAATAATAATGACTTGGTACTTCATATCTAGGTTTGTTTTTCTATTGTAGCGCTTATAAGATATACATGAAACAAATGTCTGCTAAATCTGTATAAAGTTTTGTCGATGTTTTTATACCTACGATTTTATTTCATACACATGCCAAATCTGTATTATATTGATATTTGTTTAATCATACGCTTTTGCTTTTTCTACGCTTGGGATGCAGGTGCGGAAACAGGTGGTAGTAGTTATACCTGCAAGGGCAGACTTCTGTGTCATAGACTGTTTGAGGCTCACATAGCCCGTTTCCTCAGCTTCTTTTACCATATACACTTTCCAGCTAGTGTTCATTACACATATTAATAGAAAAAGCTATTAGGAGCAAAGTCATAGATCGAACACCTCGTTTGCTGAAGTTTAATAAGTGCACGCTTGACATCTAGGCTTAGACCGTATATTATTTAGGTATTTAATTTGTTAAAAAATCATCCGAGAACCGTAGGCAACAAGAAGGTTAATGTTGTTTCAATAAAACTAAACAAATGAGAATATAACTTTTAATTCCCTTACAATAATATCTTTTATTGTACATTAACCCTGCCGTTTTGTTTTCACTGCGATTAACTTAATCACTTTGTATTAAAACGAATAGCACGTATTATGAAAGATAATATTTTCAAATGAAGCAAAGCGTCGGAATTCGGGCAGAATTTAATATAGGTGCCGAATTAATTTCACGTAACGATCGCGCTGAGTTAGGTATTGTTGTAAACATTATAATTTCAAATGAACGCGATATTTGCTTTAATTAAATACGCATGTACCTAGTCTTAATTAGTTAGTTTTGCTCTAATTATTTTATTCGTTTGGTGAGCCCGTAAACCGCGTCGTTACACGCGAATGAATGTGACAAAAAATCATGATGTAATTAAAGTTTTTGAAGTTATACTTCTTTAGGCGCGTTATGAAAAATTGATGAGAGTGAAATTTTACGATGCACACAAAATTACCAGTATGGGCGCCGAGCGTGCGCGAGCGAGATGGTAATGAGACAATCTACAAGTAAAAAGAAATAGAATATGCGTGACGTTAGCAGATATGCCAAGAATTTTGAATGACCATAATGACATTTGTAGTACGTTTTAAACAAATAAAGGAGTTTTAATTATTTTTTCAAAGAGATTTAGCCATGCTTTTTCACAAAGACCTATTGTTACTTAGTTAAAAGGTTATGAAACCTACCTAGTTATTAAATTGAATTAATAATATAATACAATAATAAATAATAATTAATATTAATTAATAATTGAATAATATACTAAATATTAAATATTGTTAAATTATTAACGCTAAATATTTATTATTAATTGTTTAATATTAAAAAAAAATAAAGAAAGCCTAAGAAGTATAACTTCTTACGCGCGTACATAAGTACACGCACCATTTTTGTTTTATTGAAAGTCCTCCAAGTCCCAATCTTGTTTTTTTTTAATGAAATACCAGTTGGTTTTCAGAAATATAAAGCTTCCGCGACGAGGCTGGCGTCTTGGTTTCCAATCCGGGTATTGGTATGCACAGAAGGCACACTTTCCTGTAAAAAATCATTTTCGGTTATAATTTACTTATCTTTTTACTACTTCGAATGATAAAATTACGGCCTGAACATAGTATAGAAATGGATAAATAATACAATTAAATTCATAATTTGGTTGAAGTTAGGCCCGGTTTCTAAGGCGTACTCCTACTAAAGTATATATTTTATAAATTACTTTTTAATAAAGTGAAGTTTTGGATTATTTGTTAGCAAAAATTGTGAAGCAAAGTTAGTATTCTCAATTAATTAATCGACACCTTTTAGCATAACATGGTCAATTTTGGAATTGAATATGTAACAATATATGATAATCGTATCGTTCAATAATGTGTAAATAGAATCTTAACATAAGCTGTACATTGAAACAAATTGTTTGAAGTTTTGTCCCCTGCGGACATAGAGGTTTGGGACGTAAATTAATTTCAAGTTACTTTAATAAATAAAAAGAAATGTTCTAATAAAAAATAACATCGTAATAATCCATTCAGTCGAAATCGTCATCTAAAATTTTATGGACAAAACTACACTACTAAAAATGTTTGTATCAAATAAAATTTTAGACCGTAATTACTAAAATACCTAGTAGTGAATAAATGTTTTATGGACACTGTAAACTGCACGCGAATACAATCCAATTAAAATGCGCAGGTGACGTAACGCGGTGAATACACTATTGTCACTAAAATTGTTTATTTTCAACCATAATATTAACGCAAATGTTTATTGGTACATATTTAAAGACTCATACAATTATCAAGTAATACCAGTAGTATATAGTATCAAGTAACCATTAACATTTCTTCGGATTTCTGCATCGCTTTAATTGATAATTTTTACCATTTCAAGCTATACAGTTACTCCATAATAGCCAAAAACGGAGTACACAATTGATGTACCCAGTGGCATGTCCTTAACGATATAGCTAACAAAGCCCTTAGAGACTAGAACTAGCACGTTATGTGATTGTCAGGAGTGCAATTTCTAGTAATTTTTTAACAGGATACAAGAGACGTAGGTTCACGAACAATTTAGTATGGCGTGACTAAATTGCTGAACATTCAAAAAGCTAAATGGCCTTTTTTGAAGGTGTTTTTGGAGTTATACTAGATTTTCATACATTCCATCTGTAAGTAAACCGAGTCTGTTTAAAATCAGGATTCATCCACTTTCCTTCGTAGACAGTATTTACTATAACCCAATAATCTATACCAAATAGTCTAAGATCCGGCTTCAGGATTAGTGCGTTCATGTGTTATTTGCTAAAAACCATTTTTTTTGTATATTTATAACTAGGAGAATTTATATCTACCATGTTCCCTATCAAAACAGATATGAATCCGATACATTTATACTTTTATGACGGACTTTTATCAATTAGATATCAAATTGAAGCTATTTTTCTATTAATCATCATACGTGGGTGCCTAATAAAATCTGGCCGCAAATAAGGGTTGCTGGCTGTTAAAGATGATAAATATTTAAGGTTGAGTGAAAGAGAGTTAAGGCGTAACATCATTTGTCAGACGAGGAGCGATTGTCGGCTGTGCGACGCTTTTAAGCCATTGCGCATGCGTCGAATGTTAATAAATAGGTACTCCAAAAAATATTATCTAATAATTTATAGATGCACAAATAAAACAACAATGTAAATATAAAACGTTGATACAAACGTAACGTTAAAACGTTTATAGGTAGGTAGATATTCTCCTAATTATAAATATACATAAAATTTGGTTTTTGGCAAATAACAGATGAACACACTAATCCTGCAACCGGATCTCGTACTAGAAGAGGGACAGTATTAAGCCTTTCTCTATTGGATATATAAATACTTAACAATAAAACATAGTCATAAGCTTGGGCCACTTAATCCAACATTGCTTGACTTAACAATGCACAGGTGTAAAGTAAAATGTTATGACCTTTTCAAGAATTTGACCATTTCTAAGGAGGTAAGGAGGATTTTAGGCTTCGAATACATTCGGCATTAAAACACGTGTAATAGTATAGCTTTTATCAATTTGTATATTGTTCTCTATTAGCTATCTTCTTTATAGTATGTCAGTAGAGCATTTACACAATTATAGATTATAACTTTAGTGTGTGCGTATTTATTATGTACTCTATGAATAGGCTTCCCAGTACAAATATACCAAATTTGGTATAAATGTAAACGAGTAGATATTTGTAAGGCTTTAGTCATCTACAATATACAAATATGAATGCCTATGCCATGAATAAATATCTGTGGGAAATGGAGACATCTGTTTATTTATGATGTGTTATGTTTTGCAATCTTGTCTTATGTGGTAGGGATATTTAGTATTGTGTGATCTATATTTAAGACATACACATGATATATTTGTGTTTGAAATATTATATATAGGATAATCTGATTAAAGGAAGTGAATTCTATTATCACCCTCCTTCCTTATAGAATATAGCAATATTTTGTTATTGTTGGTCTCCCTTTGGAATTTTTACCTATGTTAACTTATTAATTACATGCATGAGCATTATGTTTGTGCACGCCTTTCGCACCTATTATAGAGGACACCAATGTGTGGTGGTCAATCAAGTTAATGTCACTTATATTTGTTTTTCTACAAATTGAGTTATGTAAGTGTAATCTCAGGTTACAATTGTTTATTAGTTACAAAGGTATGACGGCGATTATCATTAAAAAAATATTATTGAATACTGAAATTCAAAATAATAACAATGTCGTAATATGCGTTATAAAAATAGGGAAACTTGTTATTATATTATTATACCACTGTTATACATAAATATGCCTTGAATACATTTACCTCGATTCTCTAAATTTTATTTGATTGTCTTATTGAACTGTATATTGTGTTCGCTATCGATTTAGTACAGTTAAACGAATTGAATCGGCAAAACACGTTTTTACACAGAAATTCATGCGATTTCAGAAAAATTATAAATTATGTAAACTATTTATGCCTTTTTTGGGAAGTCTTCCAATTGCCAATATCCAAGAAGCTTTAAGGTTCTACTTATTAATTAATCTTCTAGCCCATGTCTGCAGCCTGATATTAATGAAACTAAGAAATAATATTTCTCGGAACTAGTATGCATATTCATTACCTGATTAATTACACTTTCTAAAAACTAATCTTTAAATATTTCAAAATGTAGGTGTTATTTTAGCGTTTTATATAACAAATTGAGGAAATTGTTTGTCGTCATAACCGGTCCACTCAGCGCGGTTCCGGTTTGCGAACGATTACAGAATTTTTCATAACTCTATATATTTTGACGACAGTTCAAAGAGATATCTACTGTCAGTCTTCGGTTACGAAACTTATTTGTTTGATGACATAATTATATTTTCGAGAATATTTTTTAACCTTGTAAAGTGTTATTTTGGTTACGATCAGTGTTGATTTTTTTGAAACAAAAAACAAAATATTACACTTTTCTGTCGCATTGTAGGTAAATCATATTAAATATTATTTTCATAGGAGTTTCAAAGTATAATTGAAGCCAAACAATCATTTTTAACATTATATGTATCGTCGAGGTCAAATCAAGGTTTAATAATCACAATACATTTTAACAAAGAAATAACGCTGTAATATAAATATAAGAGAAACTTTGTCTTAACTTCAGAACTAATCTTTTCAAAGTCTCTGCTTGATGCTCGAATTTCAATAAGAAGTTGGCGAATTCTATTTAGAAACCGCGTTCAGTCGCTTTCAACGCGTGATCATTAGATCTAGACTCATTTGATTTACCTCAGTAATTTCCTTAAGACAACTTGAGGTTCTTTAACGAGATGTGTCTTTAGAGCCTCGAGCCGAGAATTTTTTGTATAGCCACTGTTTACAAAAGTATCCACTACCGAGCCATCTCATTAACTTGATTATATTCCACCTTAGAACTGCTACTGGCTTTGTAGAAACATCTCTCAAAATTCCCTACAGTCATTAGTTTTATGCAACTTTCGCACTTGTGGTAAGGGGTTAGGGATTGTATTCGTTTGGATGACCAGAGTAATTTCGAAATGTCCTGTTGAGCAAAAATGTAGCAGGCCACCAAACGTCACGTCCGTCTGGGGAACCTTAGTGTTGCTATATTTTTTATACAGTATAAAGACAGTTATGCTTGAAAGGGTTTTGGTGATCAGTGGTTTTGATTTAGAGTAGGTATTTTAAAGGGAACTTATAGTTTTTGAGTTGTTATATCCAATCTCTAGTTAAATCTTGCATACATATACAGTATTTCACGGTTATTTAATATATAACCTTCTGTTCCTTACAAACAAAAAACATAGATTGTTACGATTTGTAAGTCCGAATATAAAACGCGGAAGATTGGTGCACCACGTTCCGCAATACTAAGCCAAAGGATAAATACTAAGTATTTGGCGTATTCGGTCATAGTCCATCAACGCTTCAAAATACCTAGTTTATAATAACTGAACAACAATTTTATTAACTTTAGGTTTAAATCCTGATTAGAGCGCCCATTTCCTTTGAAAGCGTGTGGAGCAATTGTTTACATATCCATTGTGAGCAGTTGAGAACGGCTCGGTAAATCTAGACCAAAGTTAGTCCATTTAAGTTAAGGCATTACAATATTGTATGAGAAACTTAGCTTGAGAATATTGCACTCAACTGATCAGATAGTTTGATATTAATATTGGATACAGTGCGGAAGTGGTTGTTATTTGTGATCCATAGCATACGTGGTTTATTAATTTAACGTTTAGTTTTAAAATCAATTAATAAAGTTGTGGTGTCATATTTAAAAATTACATCAATCTAGAAATGCTGCGTTAACTAACATTCCTATGAGCATTTGTCAAATGAGTGTTGCGTCGTGCTTATAGATTTTTACCATACAACGAAAAATGTGTCAAGTTTGACATCTCTTGAAAACTTCCAAAATTCCAAAGGCCCTTAAAATACCTTAGTATGCCAATATTATATTTGTCATTTTTTTTCTCCTGATTCGACTTGATAATAGCAAAGATTATTCTTTACAATATCCCTTTTGATTACTCTATTAGCGGCACCTACATTACCCCTTACCACTTAAGAAAGGGGTAATGTAGGTGCCAGGTCTTATGCAAATGTAGAGCTTACGGCCGAATGACGCCTTTGCATTTCCTAATTCCTACGTATGCTGGTTACATTGCAAGATTTGTCCGTTTCCGAGTTTAAATAGAAATGGGTTGCATATCAATAAATTGCTTTGTCCCTTTATGGCATAAAAATAAGGTAACGTTACCGTGGATACAAGACCTGATGCGCTAAGTCAGACTCCTAAGGCTATGTTCAGATGGCAAAAACTTGACGCGCGTTTTCAAATCGCGCGACTAGACATTGTGGTATTGTCATACAACTGTTCACATGAGCGCGCGTTAATTTGATATTAATGTAATGTCCGTTTGCTTTTCAGATGAGCGCGCGCTTTCATCGCGATCCCATGTAATGTTAATTCCCATTTGTTAATTTTCGTAATTATATTTTGTTCTCGCATTTAAAATGAGTGAAATTGAAGATATTGACATCGACTTACTAATCGATGAAGTAGAAAAAAGGCCAGCAAGTTGGAATATAGCAAATTTGTATAAAAATATAATATAATTTGTATTTTTTTTCAAAATTGGATGAACCCAATGTGTATGTTTTCTTTTTCTATATTATTCCTTATAATATAACCACAAAATAATAGCCCCTTCCACGTCCATTTTCTACGTTCTACCGAACTAGACTGACGAGTACTCTCGCAACGCGCGTCAGCGCTCATCATCTGAACGCTCTTCAAATTTGATCGTGCGTTGACGCGCGTTACATGTGAACATAGCCTTAGTCGTTTGGAATATGGGAGTCAAAATTCGTTAAGTTTCGTTTCTGAATCTCACCTAAATGTGTCTTGTATTAGAGTATTAGGTATTTATTAGGCAACATACAGATAAATTACTGTAGTTTCAAAGAGAGCAAAATACACCCGCTTCTTTTACATAACATATAGTTGATAGACGTTTTGTTTGCCTCAAATAAGGCAAAATTCAGGGCAGCTTAGTCTCAAAGTCTATGTTCTAAGTCTTAAAGCTTGTAAGGAAACTGTACATAATCTAAAGAAACATACGTTAAAACAGTAATCATTAAAACCATGAAATGCTTAATTCTTAATAGCTATAAATTATTTATTATTTAATAACGAAAAGCGTTATCTATACAAAACATTGTTACTAAATGGTAATCACATAGTAAACTTAAACATGACGTCAAACGAATGTTGACATTATATGATTAGAATTCGCCGATAAATGAATCTCTGATGTCATAAAGAAAATACATGTAACCATAGAGAACAGTATTTCCAAAGGTCTTGGCTTCGTTAATTCTTAGCCTGCTAGAAATAAATCGTTATAACGGTATAAATTAATATAAGAAATGTTTTTAAATTATTGTCTAAGGTTTCTGTATTCAAGTATTTAAGTATTTTGTATGGTGTTTTGATACCGATTTTCTCGACCCGTGAATCTAAAATATTGCGATGACTTTCAGGTAAAAATAAAAATTCAAATCAGCCCAGGAAGCAGGTGTGCTGTACTGATAATAAGAATTCAATTTATTAGGCATCCCTTGTTAAGGAAAAGGGCTGATAGTGATCGTAAGTAAGGGAAGGAGATGAATTACATTTTATTTTATTCTTGGCGACCCTTGTATTATCTTGAGTGGGGATCGAGTATATCTTTTCAGAATAACGTAGTCCGTGAAGATTTTTTATATTAAAAACGAAAGGCTTTTATAAGGTCACATCTTATTATGTACAAAAGCTTATATATAGGTATTTAGTTAGCCTTAGTGTCTATAATAATTCTATTCCTTGGGACTGCTATCGCGTTTCACGGACGAATTAAATAATAACTTAGATCTCAAAAATATATGTAGGTACTCTTGCTTTGTTCATTGTAAACAAGACTGCTATGGTTACATTTATACAAACCACAGCGGTTTACTAATATAACATATGCGTTTATTATATAATTCTGTAAAATAAATATATAAAAATAAATGTATATTTGAGCGTCCCAAGACTATGGGACATCAAGGGAAAGAACCTGAAATATCGTAGATTATATTATGCTGAAAGAAGACATTTTTTAAAGTAAGTATTACTGCATTCAATGACTTACTAAAAATTACTTGTCCCGTCTAGGAATCTAACCGACATAAATGTAAAAAAAAACACCCCTTACTTTTTTGATGCCAATAAAGAAAATAGACAAAAAATAACAATACATACGTAAAACTGTCGAAGTCAAAGTATTTTTTTTGGAAATTAATTAATTAAATGCTCAAGTCTGTAGCCTGTTGATTTTGAATACTCGATAAGAAATGGCTCAATCAAATTTTTAGAAAATCATTAAATGCAGTAATACTAACTTTTCAAATAAAATAAAGTCTTCTTTCATCTGCGATATTTAAGGTACTTCCCCTTGATGTCCCATAATCTTGGGACGCCCTGTATATTAAAGCTAATTATGTAAAATTAAGAATTTGACACTGAGCATTTTGTATTTATATATATATGACGGCGCATTCCTAGCGCCATGTTAAGAAATACTGCAAATATTGGAACGAGATTTGACAATTGTCAAGTCTGGCGGAGCGTCGTATCGATGGTCAGCGCGGCCATGTTGAATCGTTTGGAGTTTTTCGGACGTCAACGGCGAGCGCACCACGTCTGCGACGAATCGCTTTTGTTCTAAATAATCTGGTGTCTTTTTGTTACAAAACTAATTGAAAGTGCTTGTTTAAGAGATTTCCTAATGAATAGTAAATAGATTTTGAGTTTGGTGACCAACATTAAAAAAATTATTAAGACATGGCTGATTCTAATAATGAAGGGCATCCGCCCATATCAGAAGTGGGATCCCATGCGCTACTGACCGTGCAAAAACAACCACCTGACTAAAATAGCGCCTTGAAGTTGTTAAGTAATATGGAAATTTTACTTACTCGGATGTCAACGACAACCCAACCACCGGTGGCAACTGCTAACGCCCAGTATAGTTCAGTGAAATTCGTAGAGTTTAATACGGTAGACGCAGACGCGGATATAGAAGGTTGGTCTTAATTACAGAGCTTAAAGTACTGACTAAACATTTAGAGGGCGTAGATTTCTCTAGCTCTTAGCAGTGTACTGAAAGGGCGCGCAGCTTGCTTGAGCAAGTTAAATTTGTATGAGCTGACATGGGAGAATGTAAAACAAAGTTTAATGGCTAGATTTTGTAAACCAAAATTATTTCAAGACTTCTTTGATGAAATATTGCGTTTTCAAATTGGAACAAAAGAAACTGCAGCAGAGTGGCCTGCGCTTATGGAATATGATCGAAACTATACCTAAAACCCAAATGTCAAGATTTTATAACTGGATACGTCATATCGGTCTTTGTCAGAAGGATGATTTGAAATGCCGTGAGCTACACGCATATACTGTCACTATTAAACCTCAGTTGTTTAGAATCTTAAGAGGCATTTCCCTAAAGCGAAGATCGGGTGTTACTGAAATCCAAGAGCCTGATTTCAAGCGACCTAGAATTGTGGACGCAAGATTTCCTGGTAAATATCATTTTTGTGGAATTCTCGGACACCGGCAAGTGTCTTCGAGAAGATTCTCGGAAGAGTCTTGGATGACTAAGCAGCAAGATCCGTCAACTGCAACACGTGCCCCCGAGAAAACTTCTACCGTAACCTGTTATATATGCGGTCAAGTTGGACACATAGCAACAATTTGTAAAGAAAAGGAAAAAGGTGGTTGATCTACTGCAAGGTAATAGGTCAATATCTGCGAACAGTGGCTGTCGAGGGGCACCTTGAGGATGTCATCTGGTGAGTCAGTCTCCTTTTTTTGTTTAATAGCGGACCGTCTTGCTCCTTGAGAAAAGAGAGCTATTCTACTAAGTTCCCAAGTACTGTGCGCAATGATCTTGTGTATGTTGCGGGCATTGGTGGTGATGAAATAAAATCTACGTCACAGATTTCGAGTGAGATAGCGAAATCTTTGAGCATGAGGTCTGAATTCACGCAGAGCAAGACAGTCCGTAACTTATAGGTATGTGTAATCTGTAAGCGCTGAAGTTTACTTAACTATGTTGGCACGATTAGTGAGATGAGTCATTGAATAACGTGGTGTGTGTGTGTGTGTGTGAAGGTGGTCGAAAGGATAATGTCGTCCGGGCCATGCAGCTGATAGCGGCTGGTCGTAGGGACACATTCATCCTGTCTAACCTTAAGTGTTCGTTGGTCGAAAGGATAATGTCGTCCGGGCCACGCAGCTGATAGCGGCTGGTCGAAGGGACACATTCATCCGGTCCAACCGTAGGTGTTAATTGGTCGAAGGGACAGTGTCGTCCGGTCCATGCACGAGTGGCTGGTCGAAAGGACACACCCGTCCGGTCCAATCTTAGGTGTTAATTGGTCGAAGGGACAGTGTCGTCCGGTCCATGCACGAGTGGCTGGTCGAAAGGACACACCCGTCCGGTCCAATCTTAGGTGTTAATTGGTCGAAGGGACAGTGTCGTCCGGTCCATGCACGAGTGGCTGGTCGAAAGGACACACCCGTCCGGTCCAATCTTGGTGTTAATTGGTCGAAGGGACAGTGTCGTCCGGTCCATGCACGAGTGGCTGGTCGAAAGGACACACTCGTCCGGTCCAAATTGATACTGTGAGTATGTTTGTTAGATAAAGAGTGTAATGTTTGTTAAGTGATTAGAAAAAGGTGCCGTCCGGTCCATGAGTGGTCGAAAGGACACACGCTTTTTTTTATTCTGATAGTCATAGTTGTATGACAGTAGCATTACGTCTAGTAGTCATAGCTTGTCAGGTTGGGCGAGCGGGTAGATTTACTGACACCTGTCCGATTGATTGTGTCACTGTTACAGGACTGCAATCTGATGCGCCCGAGGACGGTCGAAAGTCAGTCCGGCCGTGACGGCGCATTCCTAGCGCCATGTTAAGAAATACTGCAAATATTGGAACGAGATTTGACAATTGTCAAGTCTGGCGGAGCGTCGTATCGATGGTCAGCGCGGCCATGTTGAATCGTTTGGAGTTTTTTCGGACGTCAACGGCGAGCGCACCACGTCTGCGACGAATCGCTTTTGTTCTAAATAATCTGGTGTCTTTTTGTTACAAAACTAATTGAAAGTGCTTGTTTAAGAGATTTCCTAATGAATAGTAAATAGATTTTGAGTTTGGTGACCAACATTAAAATAATTAAGACATGGCTGATTCTAATAATGAAGGGCATCCGCCCATATATAAATGCCGGACTTTTGTTTATTTTTGTTCTTAGGAAAACATCGTCGTATCTAACGTCATATGAAAGTCAAATTAAATATTATTATTATTATTATTATATGAGCCGTCACGACATTATTTTGTAAAAGTAATATGCAGAAAAGAACAGATTGTGATAGGAACTAAATATGTCTAAATATATAATGATAAAATAAAATATTACGATTTTCTTCCAGATAACGATGACTATTTATTGAATAAACATTTATTTTCATTAAATACAAAAATTTACGAATTTATTTCAAATTGTGACTACTTAATTCGTTTAATCAGTGACTTGGAAATACACACACCGTGCACACTACTGCATATAGACTGTATATATATATTATACCATCATATAGCGTGGCGTCGCCACGCCAGAAATCGGTTTACGTACGTGTGAGCCTATAGATGTTTCACATCAAAAACGTGCTCCAAATTATTTTCTTAACCATTTCATACGAAGCCGCAGACAGAAGAATTATCATTTTGTTAACAGAATTTTGTAGCATCTAAAATGTCAATTAACAAAGATTACTTGCGACGAAAAATTAAAAACGTTGTGCCAACAAAGCCCGTCTCGTCGGATCTCAAACAAAACTCAGACAAAAGACAAAGCCCTAGGTACCCACGGTATTTGGACGATGAATAGAGAAAATTAAAGAGGATCGCCGGGCGAAAACACAATATTGAAAAATCTGTTCAATAGCGATTGTGATCGTTTTAATAAAATTGACAACATTTCTATTTTTAGGATCAACATTGTTTATCCTAATGAAAAGAAAATTTAAAATTTTCTAATTTTCATTAATGGTGTCAAGTCAAAGTTAGTAATTTTCAATTTGCGAATGTGTTTCCATCTGTCGTACAAGTTTCGTATAATTTCTCGTTTAAGTAATATCTAAGGGGTAACAATATCAAGAAATGGTTTTGTGTTGGAATACATTTTAATCTTACTCTGCGACCCAAAAACTGCCCTGACTTCCGAAATGAGGAACAAACAAACACTTTTCAGTTGCGCTTATATAAAAAAACCATTGTATTTAATAGAAACTTGAATTCTAATCCTTGTTAATCCTTGACTCCTTAAGAGCTTTTCATCGTATGAATTAAGTCTGACTATATAATACATCCAGGAGTGATTCTCAGTATTGTATATTTAGGGGTCTACACGTGTACAATCAGTGACCCAAATCTCCAAGAAACTCAAGAATCCTAGTCGTTTCCTGTTGTACCTGTCAAATGAGTGAGCACTCCTTCAACAGGTGGGCCCTGGATATATGCCAGTGTGACATCACGTGGCGCTTGCATCGTCTGGCAATGCGCAGACGCATTTACAGACCTGGTGTCAGACGCTCTTGATAATAGACTAACAGCTGTAGGGGATTGTTTTGTTGTACATTATAATAGACAATTCCGATGAAGATGAGAAGGATTTAAATATATTCTATACAAAGGTTTCTCTGAGTTTCGTATTTAATACTTATGGATTGATTCTACCTTCATTGAGTTTAATAAAAAATAAAAATGAATAAACATCTAATGACAAACAAGTTAACTAATTTCTTAATGACACTGGAAGGAACTAGTTCTCGTTTAAGATACAGGCTAGGCCTAGTTTAAACGCTAGTGCTCATAGAAGTATGTATGTATAAGGTTTACCACAATGAATATTGTATCTCAACGATTGGTAGCCTAGTGTAGAATCTTTTAAATGTAATGTTTGTAAGTCAAATAAAGTAATTTAGTTATTATTTATTTTTATAATTGATTTATTAAAATATATCGGCTTATTATGTAAAGTTAAACAATAGATGGCTTAACGAATATTAAAAATAAAACTTATAATATAATAACCAACTATAATTATGTGTGAAAGAAAAAAAAATACTGAATAAAGATGGGCGCCAAGAGAATTAGGATAACCCTACCATACCATAAGTCAATTTCACAAAATCATTCATAGCACATAGCCATAACATACATGGCAACCACCGTTTGTCCCTTTTTTTATCAAAAAACCTCAAAATATAATACGATTAAATCAATACATCTCTAACTTTATGGAGTAAAAAGGAGTGGAATTACAAGTCCTTTTCTTGTGCAATATATGTATTGTAAAATTAAAGGCAACAAAAATATCGACTTCAAATACTCGGTATCAAAATTTTTACCTTTATTTCATATGCCTAGATGCCATATTAGCAGAAGATAAAACAAATGTTTGCATATGTTTTTATCCTATGTCATATGTTGTTTTGTGTTGGGTTTTTTCGTTTAGTAGACTAAACACTTTTAGTCAGGTTATTAATAAAAACTACAATAGCTTTTTATCACGATGACCCATTAACAGAAAGTGATGTTATGATTGTCTTGTTGGTAACTCCTCAACAAATAATCACCGGTACCTACAGCTTCTTAACAAATGGTTGGCAGAATGCCACAGTTAAATGGCAGACAACAGTGGGTGTATGTCGACTAAAGAGTGGGCGTTGTATTGTCTTATACTGACCAATAGAAGAGTAGTCTACCTCACTCAGCTCACTACTGTAGGTCGTTATTCGCTACGGAGGCGTTGATGCAGGAAATTGTCCAAAAGAAAAATATGTCGCTTTGATCGAATGTTCAGCGTTCTTATTTTAAATATTGGCAAGAAGTCTAAAAGCTCAAAATGAGCCAAAAGATTTCACCGTCAGTATTAATCTGTAATTATGTTATTATTTTATCTAGTGCCCACTGTTCACGTGGAAACGAGAACACAAAATAATCACAATAAAAAATAATCCACGTCATTTTCATATACATATTTTATATGTTAAATTATTATTGTTTTAAAATAAACATTGTTTTATTACAGGTAATTTTCGTTTGCAGTATCACATATTAAAGTCCTCGCAGAGCGGTAAGTGCTTAAAATATATCAGTATATTGTACATTGCACAGATAAACAAAGTGATAGTTAACAATCAGCTCGCGCTAATTTTATTAAGATCATTACGTGTTTTATAGAATACATTAGCTTTTAATTAATTACGCTCTAGACAATTCGTGGTTTAAAATTTTATTGCCATAGTAATATATCGCTGACAGCTGTGTTCTTTAAGTAGTTTTATTTATAGAAACGATTGTTCTCTCGAACGAGTCGAACTTTATAGGTGCGTAAATTCTTTGAGTTTTATATAAAAAGACGATGATTGAGTTAAACAAAAGATTTATGGTTGTGTAAACTAAGCCCTAAAGGAATCTATTTCTGTTTATTCTTCGAAAGTCAGATGTCGAGGCGAAAGATTTTGTAAAACTGTTAGTGATTAGATAAGGAGAAAAATATATATTATTATTAGTCCGTAGTTTTATTGCGCATTTGTAAGCTTCGAATAAGCGAACACGTCAAATATTGCTCAAAAGCAATATAATAAGACGAATACTGTCATGTTTGTCAATTTTAACATGTTACTAAGAAATGATTTAAGATCAGAAGAAAATTATAATAGCCATCAACTAATCACATGTCGTGTCTTGTGCGAGATACTTCTAATGTCACACATGTTCCAACTCTAGGACTGTCATTGTTAGCAAATATTAGTTTTTCTACATGCTGCGTTTCGTACATTGTCCAAAGTACTAAAATTAGTATTGCGCGTAAACGCCCGTGACGATATAAGATGATAACAATTAAATAGGTTTTGTTCCTGTATGAAAATACCAGAATTCTATTATCAGCGATTATTGAACAGCATTAGACGATACATAAACATACTTTCATGCATATGCATATTATATGCAATATCAAACTAACTTAGTATCAATTTTAAGATGTATTAAACAATCAAAAAAAATTCCTTAATGCAGTGAACAAAAATAAATGGCTACTGACTTTTGATATCGAGATGTTCGCACGGATAATTTCTAATTAGGACGTGATTTGAAGCCGCTATTGTCTTCCAAGTGGGTCGGGCACAGCTGACTGCAATAACTCTGGTCGTTGTTTTAAGAATATTGAAGAATTATTGAATGAATTTCACCAATAACATTTTTTTTTTTCACATTGCCGCCACCGTTAAACTCATTGAGGATAATATGAAAATCTCTCTTTATGCGAATGATCGTCGGAAAAAAAAATCGATTTATATAAACGGTATGAAGCGTGTAGCTGCGGTATTGCACTGGATTTCGTTTAACACTTAACGACCGTACTGACCCCATCTCTTTCCTCAAGCCGTATTCTGTTAATTTAATGCAACTAAAGCAGCGTTCCAACCTTTTTTTGTCACACTCCCCCTTTCACTTTCTAAATTTCATGTGTTCTCTTTATACATATTACACATTTTTTTTGGTACATATTTTTTAGTATTAAAATATTGAAATGTTTACTTAACAAATTTAAATGATATACAGTCGACTCTTGATAATTTGAAACTCAAGGGACCAGAGATAAATTTCAAATTATCAAGACTTCAAATAACAAGTGTTTGAATAACCACGAGGGGAGGGACGACTGAAGGAAATAAGAATTAGATCAAAATTTGAAACTTATTATTTCAATATTCTTATTATGTATTAACAATTATTCACAAATTTTTATTTCGAAAAGAAGTCTGTAATCTTTTTTTGAGTGAGTGACTCATTTATGTAAACAATTGACAAGTCTGTGCATGTATGTAAATAAACGACAGGTATGTGCATGATAAACGCTTCAAATTATAGAGAGTAGGGAAGACCGGATTTCAAATTATCGCATGTTGGCGAGCAAGATAATACTTTTTCAACTTCAAATTACCGAAGGGACCAATTATCATTGATTTTATTCAATTTATCGAGTATTTTTCAAGGGACCGGAAAAAAATATTCAAATTATCGAGAGATTCAAATTAACGATTGTCAAATAATCGAGAGTCGACTGTATTTTACAACAATCAAATTGCCCTACTGTGGTGCGTGGGCCGCACGTTGGAAAGCACTGATCTAGAGATTTTTCGTTTAATAAACAACATTTTTTTTTCTTACTCACAGCGATCCAGTTAAACAAATATCATTCAATTATCAATTAACAGCAAAAATAAATGTTCATCTATATCCTCTTATCTAGTAAGTTGTGCCAACAATTATTTTTATCGATTCGTCAGGTAAAATGTACTATCAAAGTTAAACTGCATAATGAATCAGTCCATCAACACTATGCAGTTGTAGACTCTTTAGTATCACTGTATGTAATCGGTAGAAAAGGTCACAGCACAAATAGATGTGATCAACGCGTCTAGCGTGAAAATCATCCTTTGATGCGTAATAGATTTCTACAGCAAATAGTTTGCTAAACACTATTTTAAAAGTCGAACCTTATTTAGCTAGCCAATAAACTTAGTATTAATAGAAAACAAAACTAGGACTGACTCATGAGATATTGTTTCATGAATCGTAAAATCCATTAGTTAAATAAGCGCCGACGTTTTCTATTAGGCCTTGAAAAAACAATAAAGATTTTAAAATAAGAAAGATTAACAAAGAGCGCATAACGACCGTAGACAACAGAACTAAATGTCACCGCACAAATAGTTCGCAATCTGATACAAACGTGTGTTCCGTCGTGATACGCCCGAGTAAAAACAACCCTTTGATACACAATGCGATTGTTGAATAAATCATCCATGAACAAGTGACATTTTATTGGTATAACACTAGTTCCTTTATAATTTTTTCCCTTTTGCTTTTCGTCGTCGTTTCAGGAGACAATGTGAGCGTATAAACATAAACGATTTTAGGTGTTCGCCTAGTATATAAACGAATCAATCCTAAGTTTGTGAGTTCTTGTTTACATATCTACGGATATTTATTTTGTACGCAATCAACATTTGCTTGTAAAGGGAAAAACTTAAATTCGATTGTGAACAAAGAGCGATACAACGAACGCAGAAATATAATAATATCTCTTTAGATCACGTAGATTAATTTATATAGCATTCATAATGGCATGTTATTCATACGATCATAAACCATGTTAATGGACAAAACAGAAATTATACACGCAATAAACCAAGATATTTAGTCAATTATTAATATATTGATCGACACATCATAACTTGTATATCCGCTATAATTCGTACCGAGTTTTTGCTTATAAACGTAATATTGGACTGTCGCCAATGCCTCTCAAATTGCACTAGCCTAATTGTTAAGTTTAATATTACTGTAAAATGTAATTGTTCAGTTTTCCTGTGTTACGTCAGCACGTGCCGTTTGCGTTTATGGTCTCCGGATATTGGGCTTCGAAGCGGATATAGCATTTCGCGGAATTTCAACAACTGTATTGGTAGATAAATATTTAATTGTGTGCAGCATATGCCCCACTTTTTGTCGCTTTAAAAAATCAGATTTTAAGCCATTTGTAAGGTATATAACGTATATGTAATTATAGTAACCGTAAAAAAATTAGATAAATCACTTGTTTTCTAGTATAAAACGATCATTGATATTTTATATCATCATTGTTTTAAAAAGAAAAGATGACTGAAACCCAAGTTCTATAACGTAGCATTCGTAACTAGTAAGAGTGCTGATTAATATTCCAACTGAAATATTTCCGATCCAACTCGAAGTAGGGTTCTTCAAGAAAAGAGCGTACCAATTCTTAATAGACTGGCAACGCACTTGTGAGTCTTCTGCAATTGTGAGTGTCCATGGATGGTATCACTTAACATCAGATGAGCTTCTCCCTATATAGCTACCATACGCGGGCAGAATGTAAAATTTGATTCTATGTCAAAAACAATGATACAGGTTCTCTCAAAAATACGTTATAAATATGTCTACTATTAAGCTCTAATTCAGGCATGTCTCTAGTAACAATCAAGTTTTGGATACTGTCATATTCTATAGTCTATGAATCGTTTGACGGGAATTTAGATTAAAATCAAAATAATCTTCTCTTCAATTATTTATTATTATTAGACCTACTAAGCGATCCTACATCTTATCCTTATGATCCTATACCTGCAATATGTTATTTAGAACAAATTTGAACTTTACACTCTTTTACAAGCATATTGAAAAGTTAAATTTAAGCTTTACCACCGCATAACAATGTGTTTACTTTACCAAACATCCTCGTCGCACAGTTACAAAGTTACTGAGAATAAGTTGCCGAGATTGTTTCCAGTTTGTTGTTTGTACCACACATCTTGTCTTCTAACATCATTAATAGCGTCGAACGTAAGTTGGAACTTGGAAATTTCATGCAGCTTTGATTACCTAATATTAATTGACGAGCTGGATTGTTAAACGTACGGAGGAAACGTATCACTAAAGTTTATTTTATTGTTATTTGCTTACGCGTGTACACATTTAAACTTTTTAGTACGAAAGGCGTACACATCGAATAGTATGTGTTTTTTGAAGTTATACTTCTTTAGGCGCGTTATGAAAAATTTATGAGAGTGAAATTTTACGATGCGCGCGCACCGTGACACAAAATTAATAGAATGAAGTTGCCCACGGAAGATGCTACGGCATTGGATATAATTTAAAAACAACATTCGAATAATAATAGAATTTGTGTTACACTTAATGTAAGAGAATAATAATAAATATTTATTTATTTAATTTTTCAAATGTAAACTGAACTTTATTGACTATAATGTCTCATTTTTCAGTCTTTGATTATTTAATTGTAATTAATTATTTGCATGCAATCAAAAACTATTTTTAATAATGCCAAAGAAGTATAACTTCTTACGCGCGTACATAATCATACAAAAATACATACAACCCTTAATTGTCGCCCCTCTACGATCAACCCTATTTTTTATTATTGTAGATAATTATTTTTAGTTTCCTAGAAAAAATATACATGGCCAAACGACGTTTGCCGGGTTAGCTAGCGTAGCGTAGATATATAAAAAAATACCATGATTGGCAAATTGGTAGTCTTCAAGGTCACTCATAAATTTCTGTTACGTTGATTTAATGAATTGTGAAAATAATGAATTAACCAATTTATTTAAGGCGCCTTAAGATGTATTGTTTGATTTACTCTTCCTAGTTAATTAATTTAAAAGTCCACGCGAAATAACAATATTCTATTTGACACATCGCATACAGTTTATTTCCATTTCTCAATGTACAGTTGGCACTTGGCCAAAACATCGATACTTTTGGGCAAAACGCCAGAATGTTTGGCAAAAAACGTGTTTCGCTTGTTACCTGTTACCATGATGGGCGATATTTAAAAAGGAAATTTGCACAAAGTTTAGTGCGATGAACTCGGTACATTTCTTCACCTAGCAATAGTGTTTTCATGAATTTGTTGCTAAGTATAGGATAGGGTAAAGAAGTACTATTGAGACGAAGCCCTGTCTCATTTAGGATTTCCAGTCTTATAGCAGTATTCATGAAACGCGCTATAAATGTATTAATTTAAACATTACTGTGCGTATTATTGCGTGTATCACATATTTCTTACCGAATTTGTGATCTAAAATTCCATCTCGTTCTTTACTTTAAGTTTAAAAATAGAACATCAAAAGCAATTAATTTTCATCCAGCAAGTGTAGAATATATCCTTTTATGCTTAAAGGCAAACTCTCAGTTAATATCTCAGGTTTAATTCTAAGGGAGTCGTATAGTTTTTGCAATATCCTTCGTAATATCCAAGCAGAGGAATGTGCAACAATGCATTTAGTATTACCCCATTCATTACGGGTACAAATCCCCTGACAGAGAGTTAAGTCTCAATTTAACTTCAACTCTCTGCAGACTGTTAATATTGCAGCGGACTTGTAAACGGTTGTGAAAGCCATTTTAGTGCGAAGTTTTTAATTCTAACGAGTTTAAAACATAAAATATGTGAAAGCTGCAACTGTTGTAAAAATCTAATTTTAGAAACAGGCTAATTATTGAAATATCTAATATATAAAATTCTCGTGTCGCGGTGTTTGTAGTTAAAGTCCTCCGAATCGGCTTGACCGATTCTCATGAAATTTTTTGTGCATATTGGGTATGTCTGAGAATCGGACAACATCTATTTTTCATCCCCCTAAATTGTTAATTTTTATTTTTTAATTACATTTTTATTTTTTAATTAAATATAAATTTTTTATGATACAGCATTAAAAAATACATGCAACCCCTATTTTTTATTATAAATGCTATACATGACAAAACGACGTTTGCCGTGTCAGCTAGTATTCTATATAATATATGTAGTCTTGTTCATTAATAATATCTCGTTTTGTTTATTTTGAGAGCGTGATGTTTTTGTTCTTTTTTACTTATACCGTAACACAAATTAAACTTTATAATAGAGTATATTTTGAGTTGGTAAAAAAGTAGTACTGTATCGGTGATCTTGAAATTAATTCGCATTCACGACTGTATGACTCGTGAATTATTATGAATTTATTTTTGTTGTACTCCTAACTTGCTAAAATAAATTATTTGTAACAAAGAAAATTCTAAAGATATAAATAATATATCTAACGATGGAATACATAATATGTACGACAAGGTTCAAATATAGACGAAAGTTAGGAAGGAAAAAAATTTTTTTTTTTTTTTAAATGAACTAAACTAAGTAATACCTAATCGATCCGGCTGTGTTGTGTGATGTTATAAATGTGAGGGTATGTACGTGAAGGCGTGTATGTGCAGTGCAATTCATGATGCAGTGTATGAGTGCGGTGTGTATAGCTGTAGCCGTCTTAACTTTTCGTGTGCAAGTCTAGTTCCACTCCATGGGATGCCAAACCATATGTTCAGCCGGCTTCGAGACTGTTCCTTTTTTTATTATTTGCTTAGTTGCCGAACTATCCGATCGCATAGATATGAATCGTTTGAAAGATTCTATAGGTATATTCTGTGTTTGGGGTGTGTCATAAGAGTGGTTAGGATATAAATGTTTAAGGGTTTTTAGCATAATAATTGATGAATGAGCAGGTACAGCCAATATTGGCGACAAGTTTTTCAAGAATAACACAATTAAATACGTTTTAGTTATGGAGTATACGTATGTTGTGTAGTTTTGGAACCTCTTTTGCGCTTATTTAATTTTATTTTTCCTTAAAGGTTGGAAGAGCTTACTAGAAAGTGATAAGGTCGCGCGTTGCCTTTGTTATTATTAAAATCGGTACTGATTTTTGCAACGACGTGTTAAATAAATAAATCTTAATATTGAAACACTATCGACTATGTAGTAACAAGCAAAGCTGTTAAAATGTGTTTTTCATAATGAATATTTAGTATCTTAATGAAAATAAAAAGTTGTTATTAAAAATTATAACCATTTTATCGTTAGCAAACAATTTAAAACAAATTATTCCTTTGTATCAGTAGCGGCAATTTCTCAAATATTCCTGTAGTCTGAGCCGACAATAACTTTTTCTGCCTCTTTTATATTAGAGATTTATTATGAGGCTTTATCTTTTTTATATTGCGTCATATTTTCTTGAAAAATTTCATAGTATTTTCCCTATTAAAAGTGATTTATTAGAAATGATTTTTTCTTTTAGTGTTCAGTGAGATCACAAATTAAAATTATTGCTAAAAATAATTAACTTATTCGAAGATAAATATTTTATTTTCGAAACCTAATTATATGAAAACGTGTGTTTGTTTATATTCCTGGGCTTACTGGTATTGATTTTATTGTATACCATTATAGTATATTTATCTTTGTATATATAGTATATACCTTCTGAGCCTGTGTCTGTAAGCACAACTCCGTAACGGCTGGACCAATTCTTAGTGGTAAATGGAAAAGGATATTCCGGACGTTTACAACGCCAATAATGCGTTGATATATTAAACATTGATACAAGCGAACAAATAAGTAATGAAAACGACACTGGTTTCGAAGTTAATAAAGGAATATTAATGATGTCTGCGCGTCACAGTCGATATTACAATTGACGTGGCATCGGGCCAAGTGGGTGATTGACTTTTTTTACTAGTGTTTGACCTAAAATCGATTTTGAGATCAAAGGTTTTCCGTAAGGAATAGATATGGTATACGTATTATATCTTTGTGGTGTCAAGACTTTAATGTTCGGAAAGTTCTAGAGGCGACCATTATCACAAGTCTAGCTGTCCCATGTTCTACTAGACAATAGGAATACAATATGAAATATAGTAGAATAGTAGTAATATATTGCTATAAGTAAGCTTTTATGTGTGTGATGTATTTTATCGCTGCTTTAACTGTAAATGAGAGACTTCGTTTAGTTATTGATAAATGTTCAAATTCTTATTGAAAAATAATCTGTATAAAAATAAATTTGTCAGGTGTCAGCAGGTTGCAATCATAGATTCTTAGTAAATCCGTAGGCAACGAAACTACTGACTGATTGAAATTCGCTTTACGCATTTAATAAATCTTGCATCTTATGAGTATTTAAGTATTAGTATGTCACAAAATTCCTTTGATTTTCTTACAAACACATCTGTAAGCGTAGCAACGAGTCACTCACGTGATATATTCCAAACTGTTCTAAATATACTGACCGACATAACGCTCCAATCATTGTCATTTACTGTTTTATCTTACCGCTTTTAGCGCATCGTATTTTCTGAAGACACGTGTCACACACACTTGCTAAAATTAAATTTAAAGAATTATTAAAAATTATCTTATTTGAAAATTAAATTATTAATATCTCTACACAAATTTGAAAACCACAAAATTTTAGGAAATTGAACCAAAAATATAATTTATAACCCAGAACAGTCGTCACGGCTGTCACCTTCCGTCCCTATATTTATCAACTACCCTCAATATATTATAGTAGGTACTACGAGTATTAGTGCTATAGTAAGTGTGGATTTTAACACTCGGTTTAATTAAGTTCATTTTAACGATTATAATAGTCGCAGTGCTTGTTATACACGTACCTACTATCTTCTAATTACTAATATATAAAATTCTCGTGTCATAATGTTCGTTCCCATACTCCTCCAAAACGTCTCGACCGATTCTTATGAAAATTTTATGCATATTCAGTAAGTCTGAGAATCGGCTACTATCTATCTTTCAAACCCTTAAGTTATTAGGTGTTTCCACCCCAGAATTGTTTTTTTTTATTTTTGAGACAAAAAATTTTGTTTTTATTTTTTTATGATACAACCATACCCTTTCCGATCAACCCCTAACTTTTATTGGTTAGTTAAGAACTTATAACTTGAACTCTAAGGTTTATGTAGAGAAAAATTTACAGAAAAACCTAAAAAGTTTTCATTCCGGAAAACCGAATAGTCTGTAGTAGCACAGTAAAATGTTCCATGTTGGTATGTACTAAAAAGGTAGGCTAGACCTTAAGGAGAAACGAAGTTCGCGGGGGCAGCTAGTATATATAAAATTTGCAGCTATTGAACTATTAATATGAACATACTAACGCTAATTGTAAATAATGCTGTTATTTTAATATATTACTGAATAAACTCAATCGTAAAACTGCCGAATTCTGTCATTCTTTACATTTAATTATTTTTCACAATTATATGTCCCGGTTTAATTTGAATACTACTGTACGGAAGTATGGGTAGAAAATATATGGTTTCGAAGAGACATAAAGTCACAATTCAATATAATGCTGCATATAACTGATTCAGAGTATTCCACATTGAATTCGCGTAGGCTTAGAAAAGTTATCCCTTGACAGATTGCAAGGGTTGCCCTTGTCAACTTTTTAATACTAGGTATTAATCTAATACAACATTTATTAAAAGTGTAATTAAAATGTCCACCTTTCAACATCATTCCTGGCTGATTTAATAAAACATTTTACAGACTAATATTAATTATTATCTATTTTACTTCAAATATAATAATCCAGTGGCGCTACAACCTATTTGGGTCTTGACCTCAGAATGCAGCTGTATCTTCGAACAATTTTTAGAGCAGTAGGTGATCAGCCTTCTGTATTTGATACATTTAATCGATTTTTCGATTTGAGACTCGCTGGTTTCCTTACAACGTTTGCTTTTACTCAAGGGTGAGAGTCCCACGTTTAAGCCTTAACTTCAAATATAGGCATAGAAAATAGACCTAGACGAAAATCAATTTTTTAATACCCAGACGAAACCAAGTAAGTAGTTTAAAAACAGATGAGTGACATCCCTAAAAGGCGTATCATCACCCAACCGTAAACAAAATCGATATTTACCGTCGGTTTCGTCTTTATATCGCTATAAAAATTCCAACGTAGCACCATTCCGTACTATTGAAATATAAAGGCTTGTATTACGAATAATTTTATCATGCCACTTGTATTTTTCCTATAAAATTTATACGTTATTTCTTAGGGATTCTTATCATTAGCAGTATTTGAAAATGTACTATTGAATGTTGGCGACATCAATCCATATTCATTGTGGACTTGTAGTCTGTCTTAAAATCTTTTTTAAATGCCCTCAAAAATGTAACCTTAAAAAAAAACAAGTGTCGAAACTCAGTTCTACCGCAAAAGTTGTGAAATCCATGTAATACCGAGTCGGTTACTTTTCAGTCCCTACTCAAGGGACCTTCTGTCTTAAGTTATATCGTAATTAGTTAACCGAAAAACATCTTATAATGACCATATTATTGTAATAAACAAAATCTTTTATATAATAAATAAACACAATGTATATCACAAGTAAGAACTCATATTAAATTAGATTGTTTAGTGCGATGGTCAAAGCTATACGGGGATCAAAAATTGCTTGAACCGCTTCGAGAAAAGGGCGGTACGAGATAGCCGGATAAACAGAGACTGATTTGAAAAATATATTACTTAATATTAATTCGATTGATTTATTAGAGCATATAGTGAAACGTATATGAAAATCAGTTCCACAATTTTATACCTATAAATGTACGTAAGTCATATTTAGTATAGTAGTATGCTCAGTATCAGATTAAGTGAGGTTAACATAGTTCAAACCACGTTACCTTAATCCAAGTTTGAAGCTGTTCCTAATTTTATCAAAGGCGCGAAGTTTTCTTCATTAAGGCTATGTGGTAGGTTCTCTAAGTATCCTTCAGAGTGTGCCATGAGTTATAAGACTAAGCGAACCTTGCCTTTATACTTATCGTCATATATTATTAGGAAACGAAAGTATTTTTTTCGCTGTAATGTACATTGTTATATGTATGATCTTTCTTCTTGTTAATTTTATATCAGTCGATTCGCAGCTGCCACTAAGATTGGTCCTAATCGCAGTTACTGGAGTTTTTATATAAAAATAATTGAAGAAATTCTTTCAATATCTAGTTAATTGGAACTTAAAAAAAATTAATGCAGATACAACTTAATTACGTGTTATAGTATATAGTAACATGATCGTTTTGTTTATTATCATCAATCAGACAGAATCACAAAAAGTTAATTGTTTTTTACACTTTTCATTACTTTTCTTATAAAAATAGTTCTTGTAGTAACGAAACGGCAAGTCACATATCATTTGTTACCAAGCCTATTTAGTTGCAATACGTCTTTTTTGTATATTTTAAATGAAATTATTTATTATTTTATAAAAGTACTCTAGGCAAGTCGTGATACAGTCCTTTAAATCATATTTCCGACAAACTTGTTGGAAAATCGGCCAAAAAGTTTCTTTTCAACCCTTACATAAAGTTTCCAACTTGCTACAAACTTTTAGTTCGACCCGATGTTAACCAAGTTTATACTAATGTACACAAATTGTACACTCTTTAAATATTACTTGGGATAGAGGACTTTCGCATAACTTTGCTAACTTTTAGAGAAGCCTTTAAATATTTAAATATTCATGAACTATGTTAAAAAAATAATCTTTAACCTAATCTATCCACAGATTAAAAGTGTTGTGCTTTAAAACTATCGGAGTCTATCTTTATGATATGTAAAAATTAGTTAAAATTGTGTGCCTACCGCCAATGTCTTTATTAATTATTATTTTTAGCTACACTAGACTACAGTGTGTGCACAAGTAATATTTTAAAATTTAATATATTTTATACTTTATCTATAACGAAATATAATCATCGTTTTTATACAATATTGATCCTCACTCATACTTATCCATATAAATTTTCAAAACATTTGCACGCTGAAGATTTATCTCCTTCCCCCACCTTAAAGAAAAACAAATAACATTATGACCAAAAGTTTGATACTCCCGTGTATTTTACGAGCACTTACATGCTCCCGGAGGTTAGTGCCTGTCAACCTTAACTTAGATAATGAAATAAAAAACGTATGTACTTAAACCACAGGTCAAAAAGTCTACAGTTGGCCACGCTCCGCCGCTTTAAGTTAACAAGCTCGATTTTCCTTACAACTTAGCACATATTTTCTTTTAAATGACTCGTTTCTCATTTCAAAAGTACGAGTTAAACGTCGACAGCTCTTACTGTTTAGTTAAGAAATTAAATTTTCAGAAACTCGCTCGTTTTATATAGAAGTTTTTTTCCAGACAGCGAGTGAATATAAGCCTCTATTCGTGTAATATAATACGAAAAAAAACAAATATTTGTGTGTAAAAAGCCGAGACTATTTATAGAACGGCGATCGATTACAGGATTTTATTTCTCATCTTTAATACGCTTTTCTTAATATCTCTTTCACTTTCCGAATTTATCGTAAACTTCCAGGAATTTTTAATCTGTCTTTCAAACGTAATAATTTGTAATCTTAACCAAATCCCTAAAAAATAAAATAAGCGTAAGCCAAATAACTTATTTACTTAAATTGAAAAATTATTGTAAGAGTGTAAATTAATAAGGTTAAACACATTAGAAAGTAAAACTAATTTCAAGGTTGAAAAAATTACATGTAAGAGACTGAAATGCAATGGGTGGGACAAATGATAAGAGAAGAAAGGGAAAAATTTACAAAGAAGTTAACAGTGATCCTAGGGATATAAAGAGAAGCAGACACTTAAGAATTATAGTCGGGGTGGAATGCTATACAAAAGCGAGGGGGGAATTTGTCGAAACCACATGAAATTTTAAATATAACTGTAAATGGTGTTATCAAAAACACTGTAGAATAATTACAGTAATCAAAGCTTTTTTATTTATTTATTATCAATGTCAAAAGTTCAATTGAACACAATTTAAAAGATGTGTTTATTACTGCTAAATGGAAGAGAACGTTGGCTTAGAGCAGTTTGGCTTAGTAGCTTCAGCGTTCGATTCTTATCCCTGAGAACGTAGCGATTCGAACGACTTAATTTCTATATTTCATTTAACATTCGTTTTAACGTTGAGCGTCTGTCAGGCACAGGAAGCTGAACACCTACTTACCTATTAGATTGACAAATGGTTATGATACAGAAATTTGATGTCCAGACCTATAAAGGTTGTAACGCTACTGATTTATTTGTATTTTTAAGTGAAGAAGGAAACTTGATTGTTGCGTTTGATTAGTCGTTGGCTCAGGTAGCTTCTGCTTGTGAATCAATAGGGTAGACATACAAATTTGATTTGATTGTAACATGATTTCACACACATAAAAATATTATACCCTATTGTTTACCGCACTGAAGCTTTGGTTAGTTACTAAGCTAAATTTTGAACCCTAAATCATGTCTAAAAGGAACTGGTACTTATCCCTACGTACAACTAACCTACATTCTAGTAACAAGACGCCGCGAAAGAAATATTACGACCAAACGGCGCCCACCTCATTTTCCGTATAAAGGAAGCATGTTCTTACTATAATCATCGTCATTATGCGGTGCCATTTGGCTATAAGATTTGAGATGGCCATTACATGCGACAAATTAGGTCGTTATATGAATGACCCTTCATTGCAAAGGGCCACAGATTTTATTTATTAAATATTTAAAAATAGTGTATTTATATATTGTTGGAGCTTACACTTAAGTTGCGAAGCCAAGAAGATTTTTACAATGTATGAAAGATCTTTGCTACTTTATTGTTTTATTAAAATATGTTACTTTTTTTATTTATTTTTATTTGCTTAGCAGTATTCCTACAGCTACTTACGAATACTGTACAATATTCAAAAAATTACACTATACCCAAGCCAAAAACGGAATACACATTCATACACACACAAAGCACAGTTACACCTATACAAATACAAAAAAAAATATAAAGAATATATGTATTTATAATAAATTCTAAGATTCATGTTCATGAGGAACAACAAAGCCATTCTATCAAATAAAGGATACTTGAGTTTTTATATAATTTTTTAAGCATTTTTTTAGATACATTAAATAATATATATCTATTTGCTGGTAATTTCTGTTATAATCTGAAGGTATACGATACATGACTGAGTTACGTAAATAGTTTGTATTAGACCGAGGAATTTTAAATAGTTGGGTTTGCCTTGTATTGTGTGAAGAAGGGGCGTGAAAGAGTAAAAGCGACAATAAGTCAGGACAGTCAATTAAACCGTTGCAAATAGCGTGTAAAAACATAAGATCGTATTGTTTACGTCGACATTCTAATGATTCAATACCAAAGTACTTTCTGGAATCTATATAGCTACTATACTTTCGGAAATCCTTAAAACTTAAAAACTTACACTTTGCTATAGGCTGTATATATAGAGACATAAAACAGAGTGTTTAGATATATAATAAAAATAATTTTCATGTGTCGTTTAGCGACGTATAGACGACGATAAACGACTCATTTCTTCTCGGCACTAGACCATTTCCAAAGAGCTGCGTTTCTTGATACTTGACATAGATTTTTTAATTATAATTTTTTTTAGCATTGACTACCTACATAAAATAAATATACCTTACTACTACTGATATCGGCTATGCTGTGTTTTATCCCTACACATGGTGGGTAATATGAATCTCAAATGTTTTATAAACTATTTAACCCGACCGCTATTAGGTAGTTTGTTAAGCGCGTTACAGCGGTGTGTCTTATAAATGTTGTGGAAAAGTTTAGGTAAGGTTACGGAAAATTTCGGCTTCACGGTTACGAAATTACGGTGGAATATGGCGTGAAGGAATGTCATGTTATATTTATCCTGAAACTAAGTTTCATTCCATGGAAGTGGTTCCTTGATTTCATGTCTTTAGTTTCAAAGCAAAGATAGTTTGTTTTAATATGATATGTTTACTCCCATCATTCTAACTAGTTGGGTTTGAGGCCCGGCTTGCGTTAATAGATGTCTATATGTCAATTCACGCTCTCTTGATCGTAAAGAAAAACATAATGAACAACCCGGCACCTAGGTTGTAAAAAAAGTAAGAATCCCCAATATGCTTATGAAGAAAAATCACCAATGAAAGGTAAGAAATGACAAATTCAAATACCTTAGAGAATGGCCAATAAGTTACATTATTATTTTATTTTTAAATCGTACTTCATGTTGATCGAATTCACTCAGTATAAATTAATTATGTATATAAAAAAATATATTTCACCCTATTACTTTGTGAATATCTTTTAAAATGATTTAAGTTTGAATCGATGCATTCATAAAATTTGAAAGAAGATACTAGTGACTAGTCAAATTATAAAGCATCAAAGGGTGCATTCACTCACTGACGATATTGCAAAAAAAATCATAGAAGCGAATGACCGAAATGAAAGGATAGAAGCATGAAAGGTTGGCAAAAGTTAGTGTTGTTCCAGTCAAACACTTTAATACTAGTACAGTTATATTCACTGGAAAATATAAATAAACAGAATGTTCTATCCCGGGTTAGCCTTGCTTGCAAATACAATCAACGTGTTATTTATTTTGAGGCCTAAGCAAGATGACGCAATGTTCTTAACTTGACTTAGTCTTAATTTAATGATATTACAACAAGAAATCTGTACAATATGCATAAATAAATAAATATTTATATCTTGATGTTTCGCAGCAATCGTCGTCAGCAAGAGCCTGCCATGTTAACAGATAACTATTGGATCAAAAAGGATACATTTGTCAAAAGCTCATGAAATTTTAAACAAAACTGTAAATGGTGGTATCAAAAACACTTTAGAATAATAACAGTAATCAAAGCTTTTTTATTTATTTATTATAAATATCAAAAGTTCAATTGAATACAATTTAAAAGATGTGTTTATTACTGCTAAATGGAAGAGAACGTTGGCTTAGAGCAGTGTTGGCTTAGTAGCTTCAGCGTTCGACTCTTATCCCTGAGAACATAGCGATTCGAACCCGGCTGTGCACCAATGGACTTAATTTCTATGTCGCATTTAACATTCGCTTGAACGTTGTCAGCAAGCGCCTAACATGTTAACAGATAACTATTGGATGTATATGATTAAGACTATTGAAATATTAACGACATCTTTTGCAGCGAAATTATTATTAAATGATCGATATAAACATTATGTGTTAATATTACGATTCAATTTTTCAGACAACATTTTATTATGAAAGGTTTATATATATATACATTATTTGTTAATATGCATTAAGATTAAATTAATAACATTTTATTATAAGATAATCTTGTGTCCTCAGCCATCATGTTAGACTTGTTTTCAAACTCTACAGTTTATTTAGACGAGACGTTTAAATGAAAAATTAAATAACGTATCATGCAAAGTCACGAATTTAATACTAACGCAAAATGTGTTTGTAATCGCTGACAAAGAATATATGTTATAAATCACTGTGATATTAAGTATTTCGTCACATTGACGGAGTACTTGTGACTCATGACCTCACCACGCCCTTACCCTTGCTACGTGTCTATGAAAATTGAACGCCACGCTCGGGGCAGAATAAATTGTCTTCGTTGGACACAAGGCACGTGTAATGGAGGAGCTGAAATTCCTCAAACGCACGATTAAATTTTTAACTAAAAATGTGTTTCACGGAAGACTAGCTTTGGTGATAGCATTTGGCAACGAATAATTGTCAAAGGAATTTCATAATTTAACAGCTAACTTTAAAAAATGCTTGTATATAAGAAAAAATATTGTTTAATGAGGGAGATAAAGTAATATTAAAAATATATTATGTCTTTCACTCTATTTTATACGCTTGAGATAAATTTTGTCGGTAGAAATATTTACTCCAAAACGAAGAATTGGAGGATTCGGAAATTGATTTGTCCTTTTAACAAGCTCCTGATATAGCATTTTGATTACTCCCCCCCTTATCTCTTAACTCTTCTTATTTCAATAAGAATTGTAGATAACGGAGTAGGATCTGGATGAACAGTGTACCTCCAACTTTCGTCTAATACTGCCTTTTATCGGTATTAACTATTGATATGTTAACTAAAACTATGTCTCATTGTATGTTGTATACGAAAGCATAGTCGTAAATAAATCATAACGTTTGATTGTGACGGGTGATAAACTATGAATAAACATAGACTAAAACAGACGCGATCGTAAATCACTTATATTTTTCACTAAAACATTTAAATTCATAACTATGTCATTCTTATTACATTGTACGTTTATTGGCATAACATAAGATTTACATTCCACTGGTCGACATACTCTTTACAAAATAGTACTAATGATTTGAGCAAGGAGAGTATTTTTTTTGTCGAGTTATTTTATAACTCAAATGATGCAAAGAGCAATTTTGTTTTAAAAATAATAATATTATTTATATATTTATATATAATGGGTGCAATGCTATCAGCATAAGCTAAATACACTACAGAAAAACTGTTAACGTTGACATATAAAAACAGGCAGAATTTTCTTTATTGACACATTTATTAGTAACTCGTGCTTATGATTATCTGGTTCACTGTATTCGATGTCTATCCCAATCTCGGCTGCGGCGAACCCTACGCTCTACTGAAGATTCTCTCTTTCTATATATCGATCCCGAAGCTGACCGAGTCAAGCCTCACGCTCTACTGACGATTCTCTGTCCCTCTGCCTATCTCGATCCCGGCTGCGGCGAACCTCACGCTCTACTGAAGATTCTCTCTCTCTCTCTCTCACCTCTATATCTATCCCGAAGCTGACTGAGGCGAGCCTCACGCTCTACTGACGATTCTCTGTCCCTCTGCCTATCTCGATCCCGGCTGCGGCGAACCTCACGCTCTACTGAAGATTCTCTCTCTCTCTCACCTCTATATCTATCCCGAAGCTGACTGAGGCGAGCCTCACGTTCCGTTGACGATTTTTCATCTCTTGCTAAAAGTACTCTTATGATGAAGTATACGAGTATAGATATATATTGTAACAACATTTTCCTATTTTTGCGTACCTACTTTTTTGTTTACGGATCCTTCACAAATTTCCCATATTTTGTATTTTTGCCGCTCGCTTGTATGGGATGCACAAATCACTAAACTTTACACCCACTAAAAATGGGTTGGGCTGCGATGTATATTTGAGCGTCCAGTAGGTAGGCTTATTTTTATTCTATAAAAAAAATCTTCTCTTTAACATTAGTAAAACTAGTATATCTTTTCAGTAGCTTTAAGTGGAAAACACTAACGATATTTACATGATTCGTTGTTCATCTAGCGTGATTTACGTTGCATTTTATGTGCACTTAAAACTGCGTTTCGACAAAGAGAACATTATTACTATAACTTTGTATATTTTGATGTTCTCTTACGCAATACGATTGAGTTAGGTAATAGTAATCAGTTTAATTCACGAAATATGTTCGGTATGGAATTCCATTAAAACTAATTTTGTATTATGGAATATATGCTATTTATTTGTAATATAAAGCAACTGTGCCCCTGCAACAATATGTGCCATTTTATTGTAATCGTCCTATTTGTTCATGAATGTTTAATGAATTTTAAACGCATTTATATTTATAGCGTGCGACTCTCATCCCTGAGGTCGTAGGTTCGAACCCCGGCTGTGCACCAATGGACTTTCTTTCTATGTGCGCATTTAACATTCGCTTGAACGGTGAAGGACAACATCGTGAGGAACCCGGTTTGTCTTAGACCCAAAATGTCGACGGCTTGTGTCAGGCACTGGAGGCTGATCACCTTCTTGTCTATTACATTGACAAATGATATTGAAACAGATTCAGAAATCTGAGGCCCAGACCTAAAAGGGTTGTAGCGCAATTGATATTTTTTTTAACTTTATCAGCTAAATCTTAATTATAAAAACCCTATTATTAAAAGGTAAAAAGAAATGCTATAAAACTTGACGAGTATAAAAGCGTGACATACAACATTTCCATATGCGATTCTAAATCACTCGAAACTAGCGGAACATCTGACGAAATCGTCAAAATAAAATACTACGCACTAAAAGTTCACAATGCTCACTTCAAAGCAGTGTTTGTGCATAAAAAATATACATTATGTATTGTTAATGTTGAACGGAAATGGATTATTCACGTAATTCTTAATTACCAATAACAAACACAATAGTTCTTAATGAACTTCAAGACTGAATTTTTTTTTAAATATTTTTAATTACTTGAGATTACTTGTTTCCATTATTTCTTAGACACAGGCAGTCAGAGTGATTTAGAACAATATACATATAATACACACATTAAGAAAGCAAGAAGGTTCGTAAATTTTTCAATCACAAATAATAAAAGATTAGAAGAAAATAGCAGATTAATTTATCCAGAAGTATATTGTTGCAGAGAGGCTGTGCTAAATAGTCTAATTACATGTATTAAATGTATAATCACGTACTAATATGTTGTATCTATATATGTCTCAACATAAGATTGATTCCTTCTTTCTGTGATTTTGGTGTTATTTCACAATAACTAACATAAGTCCAGACCTAACCATTCAGCCTGGACTTATTTATCAGCTTAGTGATTTCAACAAAAATTTATATGTCTATAGCTTTAGTTTTAGCATGGCAGTAACATGCGTTTTTGTATATCACTTCATCCATTTCCATTCCTTATATTTGCAATACATTAAGAAGTGTAGTAGTAATGCAGTTAAGACGAAGGTGATGGTCATTTCTCGAGACGACACTTTAGGTCCTAATTTATCTGTAGCTGGTATAACCAGCGGCACGTAAGTCTAGCGCTGGCCGATACGTGGAGGGGATTGCTGCGCATGTGTACTGTCGCGCGGGGGACAAAATGCGACTGGAGAGCCAATCGACGCTCTTCATTCCGCTAGTCCCCCTCAGGTAGGGGAGCGCGGGGCTTGTTGTAACAGGGGTAAATAGTAACAGACCTTTTTCAATAGGAATTTGAATTTTATTCACGTTTTTTTTTTACCTAATCTTAAACTTATAACGCGCCACGCCACTTTACCACAGCCAGGGTCTCACCAGACGGCGTAGTGAGTGAGTGTGTGCAAACGCTTTATTGTTGACAGGTAACCTATAATTTTACTTACGTAAATTTTTGGTTAGTTTTACTATTTTCGTAGCTTTAAAGTTTTATATATTTTATTTTATGCTACAATATAACTATTTATGATGATGTGTAACAGTTTTCGAGATTACTAAGTTGATTTAATAGTTATCGTGATAAATATTAAGAACTATATCTAGGGGCTAGTTGTAACAAAACCTCGGGGCTTGTTGTAACATGTTACAATTTGCCCCCAGATTGCTGTAAGTTACTGACGACCGATGTTTATTTTTCCCCGGCTTAAATACTCAGAAATGTTCATTCGCGGTGGACCTCAAGATTGCATTGGAGCTGGCAATTCTTCAGGGTGGATGACTAAAAATAATTCTTGATTTTTATAGATCATTTTATCAAACACGCGAAACCTACCAGTTCTGTTACTGCTCGATAATCATGGCTCACGTATGAATATTGTAGTTGTCGAAAAAGCCAAAGAAAACAATGTTATCATGTTATCGTTTCCCCCCATTGCAACCTATGGTTGTAGGAGTCTACGACCCTTTTAAAAACCACGTGAACAGAGCACAGACTGCATGGATCTATAATAATCCAGGAAAAACGATGGCAATTTATGACATCCGAAGTGTAGTGAAGGAGTCATTATCACTTTCCTTGAACCTTGCAAATATCATCAGTGGATTTAAAGGTTCTGGTATTTGGTCTTTGAATGTTTATATTTTCCAAAATAGTGACTTTTCGCCCTCTTATGTTACTGATCGTCCAGATCCTACAGAACAATCAGAAAATGTTCTAAATGAAAGTGAGAATTTATCGTTGAATCTTGAACATCCACAACTATTTATTAGATTCTGCTCCTGAAGTGGATATCACCACAACAGAAATATATGCCACATTGAAACTGCGAACAAACCAACTCCAAGTTGCTCTGGTCAAAATCTATTTTCCCAATGAAAGATTAGACCATTACCAAAGGCGCCACCACGAAAAACAAATATAATTTGCAGACACAAAAGGAAGTCTCCTATTCTGACAGATACACCTGAAAAAGAAGCTTTGAGAGTGGAATATGAAGAAAAGATGAAGAAAAAGCAAAAAAAGATGATAAAGAAAAGCGAAAGGGGAAAGGAAATGTTAAAAAATCTGCGAAAAATAAAGATTGAAGGTGTCATATTGTTGTTTTTTTTTCTTGTTACTACTTGCCCCAACAGATGTTACAACTAGCCCCAACCACGGGGTAAGTTGTAACACTTCCCTTTTTTCAAAAAAATCATAATTGTGAGATAGTTACCTGTCGATTTGATAATATTTCAATTCGACTTCATAGATTAATAGTTAGAGTATCGATCAAAGTTTATTTGGTAATAATTTAGCCAATACACTTCATGGTATGCAATTATTTGTTAAAATTGTTACAACTAGCCCCTCGCTCCCCTACCTTATTTTTTACTTCTGCGCAATAACGGTCAGCGCTAGAGTTTCGTGCCGCTACTTATAGAACGTTGGAACGGGTGCGGCAATACAAGTATTGGACAACGATCGGTTGTTCCTACGTCTACGTACTACTTTATAAGCGTACTACCCTCAAATTGCTATTGAATGAATCTTGTAATCGTGTTACTGTTACATACCTTAAACATTCTGAATACAGGAAGATCGGAAGATTTTATATCCATACTTTCTATAAATAGTATGTAGCGAATTAAAGCTTAATAAGCTCTTGATAAGACGTATAACACACAGCTTTTTTATAAATGTTTCAGTAGAATCCGTTTATTATGACGCCGCCTATAGTGACCAACCGGTTATTATGACGTAATTGCACGACGAAGTTTGGTTTTCATATAAAATTCTTAATAAAAAGTCGGATAGAATGACTTCCCTTACAGTGACATGTCGCTTATTATGACCCATTTTTAATAGATTATGTCCGGTTATAATGACCGACATGATTCTTTACACCTCCGGTAATGTTCGTTGATTCCCGACGACGTTCGGCACGTGCTAAAGAACAACTCGAAAGTGATAGGAAAGAGGAAGTCGAGGAAGCACCATTACCTACCGCAGAAGAGGCATTAAAAGCTGCAGAATTATTATCACGATTTGTTCACAGCAATATTGAAAATGAGAATTTGACCATAGCCTATGTCTTCGAAACACAATAGTATTAGATACTGTTTTTACAATAAAATGAAAAAACAAAAGCAGACAAAAATTTCAGATTATTTACAGTAAAAAATACACTTGTATGTGTTATAATGTGCTGATTACGTGCAATTTTGATATTGATTTAATATGTATGTATACATATGTATATAATTACTATGTTTCTGTATTAAAATACTTAAGTACATAAGTACATGCGTACATTTTTACATAAAAAAGGTTTTTTATTTCTCAAAACGCTTTGTATGACGTCCGCTTATTATGACGTGTTTGTCAATTCCCTTCGATGTCATTATAAACGGACTCTACTGTATAGTTGTTGTTAACTATTAAATGTCTCGAGATACTGCCAGAATAAGCCAGTTGACCGATTACAGACGTGCGGTTGGGATCCACAAACATTGACTGAATTACTTGGTGCGGCTAAGTTTCTACTTTGAATAATGCGTTTGTGAGAACTTTGTGTGAATAGTATTTGATCTATGCTTGTATGATTAAAACTATGGGTTAAACAGGAAGTTTATTTGCTTACAATATAAAAAAAAATGAATCATTTTATAAACTACTAGCTGTTACCCGCGACTTCGTCTGCGTAGAACTACTACTTCGTGTAAATTTGTTTGGACTGAATAGGCTCTGAAACTATAATGAAACGATTCTAATGAAGCCGGCACATTGAATTATTGAGATTAACATAGGTAGACTTTTCCTGACCCTGATCCCTGACTTAACTTAGTTTAATACGTTTTTGTATACGACATTTTTTGTTTTTCCTTCTTTGGTCAAAACATGTAGGTTTTGTGGACTCGATACTCATGAGCACGCCACATACAGTTGCCCATGGGAGAAACAGTTTTTTTCTAAATGAACACCAGCTACTTTGAGTGTCTGTCCTTGAGCTTTGTTTATCGTCATAGCGAATGCTGCTTTCAGGGGAAATTGTACTCTTTTGAATTGGAATGGCAAATCGGTAGGGATTATTCTAGTTCTTGCAAACTCATCTCTTATGCAAAGTTCAAAAAAAGCTGTAAGGGTGGTTTTTGGTCGAGTAGATAGTCGCTCGTGGAAATTATCTTCTGTAAAATAAACTCGTTCACCGTTCTCTAAGTGTACACTTAGATGTGTAACGGTGGGGTGCCTTTCGTGCAACGGGAACCCTAATAACCGCCACACGGCTTCGTTGCTGCTAACATAACGACCAGATTGATATGTATGTACTTCATTTACGCGATTTGCAAGCTCTGTGCTCCTAAAATTGAAAATAGCTTGGTCACTGCCTTTGTTAATATATTTGCAGATATATTTGATAGCGCGCACTGAACTGCAAGCCTCAACATTTATATGGGCGTTAAATATTTTTAATAGAATAGCGGAATAAGGGACCACCCAACTATTATCAATAGTGACGTAACTCCCATTTCGTAGTTTCACAGATGCCGTTCGACCTCCGTCTGCTGGTGCTCTTCTACGATAGAGTGGGTATCCGTTTTCACTGTGGACAGTGTCTTTGTGTAATTTGCGAGGAAATTTCTTTGTGCATTTTCCATCTTTCATGCAAGGGCACTGAGGATTTTCAGGTCCACATGGACCATGAATCATGTTTTTAACTATAATATCATGAAGTGTCTTGTCAGTGCTTGGATCGGGTATTTCTGCGCTGATAATATTATCAATTTGATCGGGTCTCAACTTGTCTTTTAACCACAATAATATGTGGACATGTGGTAGGCCACGCTTCTGCCACTCTATGGAATACATAAAGCAGATCACTTCTCCAAATATTCTGCCTTTGGAAATAACAGACATAAGTTTTTTAACTTTCAACCTAAAAACTCTTGCGACTACATCATGCCTATCAATCGCGCTTTGACCCGGCATTAATTCATTTACTATTTCCGGCCATGCTGGGTTGCAAGTAAACGTAACGAATAAGTCAGGGCGACCATATGTACGTACATAAGCAAACGCATCCTGAGTATATTCGTGTAAGTACCTCGGACTATTTACAAATGAAGACGGTAAAATTATCATTCTACCAATATCATTTGGATTTAGATTAGCGTCATTCGCTACTGCGTCTTGAAGGTGGATATAATTTTCTGCTCTTAATTTAGTTTGATTTAATGTTATGTATCGTAATCGTTCACTTTCTACCTTAACCTACATATCAACATAAAACTGATTGGCCAGTTGCCTGCATCGTGATATAATATTAAAATCATTTTCTCTAATCATGATATGAAAGGCATAAAAGTCCATACATGATACCTTTTTGTTAGGCAAGGGCAGGCCAGTTACAGGATCGACTTGTGGAATTTGAAAGTGATACCCTTCTTGCCCTTTGCTAAATATTAGCGGATATTGTAACGCATCGTAAAATTTATGTGTATCCGGCACCCTAGTTAGTGTGTTATCACGGGCATGTAAAACTATATCACGGGAAGAAAACTGTTCACCACAAACCATGGCTGCGACTTCATTTATTAAAGGTGCATTATATCGTCTTTCGTGTTCCCCACTTGGTGTACGATCTGGGTGAATCACCAACTTATAATCATCTCCCGGCATTCTTTCTAAGGCTGTTGTGAAAGTGTTTATTAGGCGGTTATGTTCATGCAACATTCTCTGAATCTTTAAGACAATATCCTTTTCTACTAATTGAATGTTTTGACACCTGCGGTCAACCTCGTCGTTTTCATTTCCGAGTAATCGATGGTTATTATACTCAATCGATGGGTCATAATCAAAAGCAGCATTGTGGAATGCTCCCCATGTATACATTGTAAACGCATTTCTCCTTTCTGACTGCCGTTCAGCATTTAACACACGTCGTCTTTGGGATTCTTCTGGCATCTCTGCAGCTATCAATGATGCGTGTCGCTCAGCATCTAAAATCTGCCGGGCCTGAGTCTGTTCATAGGTCTCGGCAGCTCTTTGCGTTGCGTGTCGCTCAGCATCTAAAATCTGCCGGGCCTGAGTCTGTTCATAGGTTTCGGCAGCTCTTTGCGTTGCGTGTCGCTCAGCATCTAAAATCTGCCGGGCCTGAGTCTGTTCATAGGTTTCGGCAGCTCTTTGCGTTGCGTGTCGCTCAGCATCTATAATCTGCCGGGCCTGAGTCTGTTCATAGGTTTCGGCAGCTCTTTGCGTTGCGTGTCGCTCAGCATCTAAAATCTGCCGGGCCTGAGTCTGTTCATAGGTCTCGGCAGCTCTTTGCGTTGCGTGTCGCTCAGCATCTAAAATCTGCCGGGCCTGAGTTTGTTCATAGGTCTCGGCAGCTCTTTGCGTTGCGTGTCGCTCAGCATCTAAAATCTGCCGGGCCTGAGTCTGCTCCTCAGATTCTTGGGATCTAGCTACTTGCGCAGTTCGAGCTCTTTTAGAGCTACGCGCTAAATTAGATTTACGCTTGCGAGGCATATTACTTAACCAGTTACCTACCTAAAGTAATAAAAACAGGTAAGTACTTATGCAAAAAAAAATTCTTTAGCTGACAAATAATTTAGTTAAAGGTACTGAGTACGAAACTATACTTAAGGTAGGTACTTATACACATGAAATAAAACAAAAACAAAACTAAAACTAAATGTTAAAAAAAATATACTATCTACATGGAATAAAAACAAAATGAATCGATAAAATTATATGCGAAACTACTGGAACTATTTTATTCACAAAACAACATTACTTACCTATTAATACTCAATAAAAACTATGCTGACCTTCTTAGGTACCGTAACTACTTACTAAATGTGAAAAAACTTAAAAAAACCTGCCTACTAATCTACTACAATTTTATACCTATCCTAAAAAATGAATTAAAGTATTTATTTTACCTATTAACTATAATTTTACCTACTACTAACTTATGCTAAACTAATAATAACAACCAAAACAACTAAGTAAATAACACAAAATGCTTATCCAAGAAACCCTAAACACCAATGAAAACGTAAAGAAAGCGAATACGTTGCAGCTCAAAATTGTAGATATCGCATGCGTCCGCCAACGACGTCTGCCCTCACGTGTCTGCCCGTTCGGGTAAGCATACTTTGTGATCTACACTCCTCCCACCGAGCCATCCGCGTCCCCCGCACGTCTTTGCCGCCGCGCCGCGCAGCGCGCCCGCGCCCGCCAGCCCCGCCACACCACACCATGCATCGTCACACTCACACATTCATAGTGTATAGGCCGATGGGCCTGATGGACATGTCAGGCAGAAAGTATTCTAAAAGCTGGCTAGGAGTATTTGAATTATGCGATACATAACTGCACCCCGCGTTTTCACCCGTATAATTCCGGGATCGGGATCGGGATCGGGATCTGGATAAAAAGTATCCTATGTCCTTTCCCAAGGTTCCATCTATCTCTATACCAAAATTCATCAAAATCGGTTCAGCGGTTTAGGCGTGAAAAGGTAACAGACAGACAGAGTTACTTTCGCATTTATAATATTAGTAGGGATATCATGTTTTATTGAAAAAAGCGGTATTATTCAACAAGTTACTTTAACAAAGTATTTAATTAATAAGATTTTAATTTCATCAATCAAATCAGGAACTAATTTATATTGTGAATGAATTTGATTGATTGCTCCTATATCATTCAGTGTGCTTATTGATATCAAGAATCGAATTAAAACAAGTAAATTTTATTTAACTTTTGACTAAGCTTTTGAAATAATTGCACATAAATATTTTATAAATCTGAATCCATAGTATATATTAACGTTTTGCAAATAACGTAAATGCAAAAGTGTCCTTTGTTCTATTTATAATCATACTGTTATTTTAAAAATATTTAAGAAAGGTTTGTGTAATTTTTGTCAATGTTACTTGCATACATGAATATTTTGAGTATATATTTTAGTTTATAATCTCTCTCGGAAAAGTACAAAATACATTTGATATACGTCAGTGATGTCTGTAATGGCACTTAAATTTTAATATTCATACGAAGACAACAAAAACATTGTTTTATATCTCGTGATAAAGTATTATTATCGTCATTAAGCTTCAAATGTCTGTGTCCTTGTTGTGACATCCTTATTAAATGTACGTTTTGTTAACACATTATTTCTTATTTAAATTGTTATTATGCTGGAAAATCTAGTGGGGCTACAAACTATAACCTAACTATAAGGTTTATAACTAACTACACTCATGTATGTGTCATTTGTTTTTTGAAGTGAAAACTTCTTTAGCGGCGTGGTACACTTTTTTTGGAATGGGTAAAAAAAAGTTAAACTGGCGTCAGGATACGTGACCTGATCGAAAATTCGTAAGACGGATGGAGAGTAGATGACAGCTGGCGCAGCGTATTTAATGTAATATAAATTGTCATGTTTGTTATGCGTAATAAATAAATATTGTATTCTACCACATAAATGATAGTACTTTTATACTGATAATTAAAGCAATTCGTGCAAAATTATTCCCTAACCATTTCAAAATATCAAAAATGCACAACGTTAATATTTAAGTATTCACTTCTGCTGGCACTCACAGAGTGCAACCCGTCGTTTTTTTTTCTAATAGGCATGTAGGTGACCAGTCTTCTATGCTTGACACACACCATCCATTTTTATAGGTCTATATAGGTTTTCACACAATATTATCCTTCACCGAGTGAGTGTTAAAGGCCGGCAAACGAAGACAGAATATCCATTGGTGCACAGCCGGGAATCAAACCTGTGGGAAACCAAATAAAAGCAAACAAAGTAGAGGTTGTAGCGCTACTGCTTTTTTATATTTAATTAATAAATTACGTCTCATAAAAATCGGTTAAGTAAAATAATCTTATTAAATTAATTTATTAAATGAGACTACTGAAAAGAATTTGCACATTTTCCTTTCTAAGTGCTAGTCGCTTTAAAGCAGTTTTTCAAAATGTACTTATTATTGAGATAAGTTAATTTGATTCGTTTAACAGAGTTAGTGAGGTTTGCTAATTAGTATACTCGAGAAAATGTCCGATGTTAAGTTCAGCTTTATTACTATAATCGTTACGGTTTTGTAAAAGTATATTTTAACCCCCATACACAAAGAGCTCCTAAACGATGGACCGATTACGATGCGGTTTTTTTTATTAGAAAGATGTATTATGAGGAATGTGTTTTAGACGTTTAAAGGTTACCAGGTCAATTGTGGCAGAAATGTAGGAGATTACAACATATACTTAATCTCACTGTAAATATTATCAAATTCCAACAAAATTTTAAGCAACAATATGCATGGATTGATCAATTTGATGCCAGCTCGATGCTTGATCGATTCAATATAATAAAATTCATCTTCAAGTTATGGATTCCGCCCGCACTCCTCTTCAAATGAAGATGGATCGCTATCATCACTTGTTTGCTTAGGACCCTCTCGCCATTTCCGTTTTTATAACCGAAAATATGGTTCAAGCAATTTCCATACATTTTTTCATCTTGAATCGGGTTTAGTACGGACATAGATCCTTTAACATAAATTCGTATCTTGTAGTGATTTAGTGAGCTTACTTTCGTCTAGTATTTAAACTTATAAAGTATATAGGCTAGGGGAGAAAGTACATCCCAAACCAAATAACATTCATAAATATTGATTGAAATATATTTGATTGTGTGTACAAAAGCCTGATAATAAAGTGATTAAAGGTCTCTTACTTCGCTGGTAAATTGTATTTTATACATTTAACTGCCAATTTGATTTTAACGAATATTTCATAACTATATGATATCCCTTTATGAAAAATATTAAATAGTACATTTTAAGTCATCCTCGTTCTACGATTTCATTTTTGCTGAGATCTGATGTGAGTAGTAATTACATCGCTCAAATTTTATATTAATTAAATCTCTTGATAAAGCCGACGGTTTTCTTAAAATACAATTACCGATGAACTCTTAATCTACCTTTATCTACGTTGAGGCATTCGGCGGTGTCGTTTCAAGGAATTGTCCAACGCGTACAAAAGGTTCTTAAACTCGAAATAATATTAAAAATAATGGTTTTCTCGACACAGCGAAATATATTCAGGTTTATGGCGACTTACGATTCTTTTATCACTTTCTGTGGCCTCGGAACAATGTGTTCGTTATTGTATAGTGCTGTGCGGTGGAGCCTTCAAACTGAGTGCCGTTTTTATGAAAGCTTTTCGGTTATTTGCGCGAGAGACGTGTTGTAAACGAACGGATTGGATTTGGGAGCGGAGCTTTTTGCGCGTGTGAATAGTTTATGAATCTTAAAAGCTGTCGTGTTTGTTGACTAAGTAGTCTTATGGCATTTGGATATATTTAATAAAAAGGTAATATTTTATTACCAAAAAGCTTGTAAGTCTTAAAACTTACTTACACACTGACTTAAAACAGGAGCACCCTTAACACAAGTGATCGAATTAAAACAATTTTCGTCGTACTTATCGATACTTATATTATAAAGAGGAAAGATTTGTATGTAAGTATCTTTGTATCGAATTGGCTGTAAAAGTACTGGACTGATTTCAAAAATTCCTTCACCATTTGAATGCTATATTATCACTGATTAATATAGGCAATTTTAGTTGCAATAAAAATAAGGATCCCTACTAAAACTACAATAATATTGCCTAAGGTGTAAAAAAATGCCTGTAAAATATCTTCCATCGCATGCGCTGCGAAAACTATTGATGATAGAACATATCAAAATCTACAAAAGTATCAAAAAAACCACGCATGCGAAGCCGGGACGGGCCTCTAGTAGCGCATAAAATAGGAGTAATAAGAACGACCGACAGACCAAATCCTGGTGTAAAAAATATTTTCATGATTTCTGATATCTAAAATAAACAAAATTTAAAAAGCCATATCAAAGTTGAAAACCTGTCAGTTTTAAAGATTTTGTATGTCTATGTCCAGCAGTTGATGTAGCGCTCAGTTACTGGACACTGGTCAACATTTCAACTATAAATCATTAACAGAGTTCCAGTTATTCAACGATATATCATGTCGTGTGTAGTCTGTTGACTTTGGATGATATAGTTCCGGCTTTTTTTGGGTCAAATTTTGTGTGGAATTGAATCGATTTAGAACAATTGCGTATTTCGTATGCATTGAACGTCGGTTTTTATAGTACACCCTGATTGGCGTTTCGAATTTCAGAATTTTATACAATAAAAGGTCAGTATAATTTGCTAAACTGAAAATGGGACAACAAATGATTAATTCCGATTTAGTTGTAACATTATTTAAACGAATTTGTAATTACTAAAGATGTTTCTAGATATGAAACTGATTGTCTGGTATTAAGTTTAAGATATACATAAATTAATTATGTACATTGTCCACATAAGAGATCTTATCTCATAAGCCGAAATAATATTTTCAGCAACATACCAATATCTGCAACATTTCAGGATAATAGGCCCAGACATGTGGCAATTGTAGTATTTTTCCTCGAACATACGTATTCCATAAATTGATATTAAGAGAGAATTATTGCTCAATATAACCGGTGAATCAAAAGCGGTTCGGAGAGATAAGGTCTGATAATGTAACTATAAATCATTGGGTGATTATTATTGAACATATGTTTGTGGGAATAATTTCTTTGATGGAATTTGTTTGGATGAATATATAGGTTATTTTACTTAGGACAGTGGAAGTCGTTTTAGCTAATAATTAAGAAATATAGTCATTAGTTTGTGGACATCTATTTACATAATAACTTTAGTCTCGCTGCAACATAAATCTGTAAAAAGTAAGGAAAACTTCATTATAATAATGACATAATTTTAGTTACTATGTTGGAACGAAATATAAAAAACTAAATGCTCATCATCAATAATCATATAGCTTGTACAATATTTTGTAAAACTTGGCGAATAAAAAGAATAGGAGACAATTTATTGTTATTTCTTCTCTTTCTTTCCCTTAATTGAGAGCTGGCAATAAAAGTAAATTTAAAAGTGTATTTTTTATGTTTGTGTGAACATCGTGTTACCTGTATGAACGAATGATATGATTTTCATTTCTGCATTTGTTCATTTTCTTTATAGGCACATAATTGTTAAACCTTCTGTGCTTGACTTAAGTTGTAAGTTGGGTCTACGACCTCATCATATGACGTATACAATATGTAACATACTATATATCTCTTGGACCACTGCGGGACTTAAACTAGGCAATCACACTGGAAACTAATTATTCACGAGTAAAATAAGACCTACTTATTTATCAGTCAATAGAAAAGGGGTAATTTAACTCTGACATATTGAACTGATATAAAGAACAAGCATGAACCATTAGTTACCAATGTTGGCATAAAACGCGATATTCGAATTAATCTTACAACTTTTCGTTTCAGGTAAGCTGACGGGCGTGCCAAAGAAAACATTTAATTGCTTCATAAAAAGGGGAAACGGTATGTTATTATTTGGAAATTGAATTTACGGTTTTTGTAAAATATCATATAACTTCTCTTTAGCTAGACATTTGTGGCTTTTAGATTCAGGTTTTGACATAAACGGGCTTCTCAAGGCTTCTTGGGACTCAGTGGTTAATATATATTGAGACTAATTTTTTAGACAGTACAAAAATGTGCGAAGAGGTCTCATCCGGGTTTGAATACGAGGCCTAATGATCTGCTAAAAGTTAAAACGATGAGGCAGTATAATTAATATATATAGTGTGACTATCAATATGTTGATCGACAAAATATATGAGAGAGAGATATGGGCAAATAATTAATATAGATTGCTAAGACTTATACAGGTTTTAGGCATTTTCCTTAGTGGCGGAATGTACTGGAAGAAGAGATTATTCTTTTCTTTAAAACTAAATTTGGTCAATCCTATTTGCACACTAATTTAGACTTAACAATATATATTAAAAGTAAAATGCAATACCTATTAAAATTCCTTCGAATCTGGTATTGGCGGTGACTTACTATTACTATCCTTAAATCTGAAGTTTTCATTTAATTTTCACTCCTGCTTTTGACGTTTCACTTCGACAAAGGAAATTAGCATTCCCTCTGTAATAAAATTCGATATTGTTATTTAAACATTATTTCTAATTAATTTACTGTCACCATATCTATAACAATCGTTTTATAACTTCAACGAAATTTAGCTACTATAAATTGTCTTCAATAAATTCCCTTTCGTATGCAAATGAAGAAGTGATAAGTTGTATCTTTCGACATTTTCTTATTTTATATGTAAAAAAGTATAAATAAAATATAATATACCATTTACTATGCAAAAAAATTTAGACTTTGCTATTTCTAAAGAACAGTTTGAATTCGAGAGGCGGGTTACAAGCAAGTAGTATGAGCTGTCTTTAAAATAACATAAAAGTGCTTCATAAAGTCTGACTTGGACGACCTCTCGGGGGATCACTTAAATCTTATTATTTTCGCTGTAATGTAACTTGTATGTTTCTTATATTTATTACAGTGACGGTTTACCGTTATATGCCATACAATTGTTTTATAATTGTTATTAAAATACTTAATCATATTTATGATAATATCTTTAAAGAACAATGTTTTGCCATTTAAGCATAGCTCATTAGTCATATCTTTTAGTTTCTACTTATTTAAATCCTTAGGCTTAGAGCTCCCTAATGGCTTAAGTAACCTTTAAACCTATGTTACTTAAGCCATTGTGATAGGTCTTTAACGTACTTAAGTTAAGACTTACGGTTACCACCTACGAGTTCAGTACAAAAAGGTTTTAATTTTATAAAGCAAATTAGAAGGTATTTATTTACATAAATACTTTTGAAACTGGTAGAATATTGTTATACAGTAATTATAACAAAGCAATGTATTATTTTCCAAACTGAAGACGTGTTTAAAAATATATTTTAAACTAATTAATTCTGTGGTGTAATTTACGAAGCAGGTCAACCATTGTAATCACTGACATAATTGAAATAGGCGACTAGCGTGAAAGCTGTGCTGAAAAGCTTAAAACGTCTGGTCAGTTTCGATACGATTCGAGGAATGCTTTAAGTTGAAAATGTCATTTCAACATAATATTAGACCATAGAGTTTCGTCCATTATTCTAATACTTCTGGGTATTTGATGATAAATCTTAACCAATTTAAAAAAAGGGAGGTTAGTAGTTCGCCTGTAATTATGTCATATTGTAGGATTGAATAGTATTGAGTATGATGATCAAATCTGCCAAGCACTTTTTTATAGAACAAGGGGCCAACGGGCAAGTGGTATAAATAATACCGCATATAGACTCTTGAGCGGCGAAATCTGGTATATATATGGTCCAAAGTTTTAAGCGTTTATGCGATATATCCACTCATTTCTAGAGATGGTAAGTACCTTAGTAAATGATATCGTTATTTTTCAGTTGACAGGTTATATATAGCATTCGATTTTAAATAACTATTAAGAAACAAATTTTGGTTGGTTTGCGTCCTAATCCTAGATGTAAACGTAAAAGTATTTTCTGTCAACAGAAACCATGAATTTCTATAACTTAGAACCAAAAATAGACTTCTGCTAAACATTTGTCCAGCGTAGCACCTAGATTATGTTCTATATATTTTGAAGTCGGATACCCTTAGACGTATTTAAATACATTTCTATTTTAATGTACCTAAGTACCATTTTACTGTTGCATATACTATAAACTAAACCAAAAACACAAATTTTCACTTTTAATAATTTAATACTAAAATGTGTAAAAAAAAAAAATATCCAAAATAACTAAGTCGCGGACGCCTGCTTGTAGCTTAAGGATAAAATTGTATTAATATTAATGTTCTAATAAATTTCAAAACTATTCATCTCAGAGGCAACGCGAACTAAACGAATTAAAAGCACAAACAAACTCTTGACGTAAACTAGCTTTTGTAATAAGTTTATAATAGAATTGTGTTCTAACAACTGAAAATAAGAACTCGCAACTTCAACACTAACGCGTACGGCGTGTTTATATAAGTTTTGTAACGAAGAGTGACATTCGCTATTTAATACTAAGACGAACTTAAAGGATAAGTTTATTCTTATAGCTTCTAAATTCTCGTATATACTCAGTAGATAGGTAAATATTTAAGACAAAATAGCCGTGTACGCTTAGTATGACTTTTTATAATTTTTTGATAAAATCTGCAATATTTTTTGTATATAAATGTAGCGCAATGTGGGCGTGAGGACTAAACGGATGGACTAAAATTTACTGTTCTAACAGCATTCGTTCAATAAACAATGCCATAATCTAATATATAAAATTCTCGTGTCACAATTATTTTAGTTCCCATACTCCACCGAAACGGCTTGACCGATTTTTATCAAATTTTATATGCATGATCAGTAGGTCTAAGAATCGGCTACTATCTATCTTTCAACCCCTTAAGTGATAAGGGGTGTCCACCCCAAAAAAAAAAATTTATTCTTTAGTTTTTTTTTTGTTTCTATTTTTTTAATATACAGTATACAAAAATACATAAAACCCCTAATTTTCACCCCTCCACGATCAATCCATATTTTTAATTATTGTACATAGCTATTTTTATTGAACTATAAAAATGTTTCCTAGAAATAATATACATGGCAAAACAAACGTTTGCTAGTTTATTCTATATATGTATACATTTTTTCTCGACAAACTGACATCTTATTTATGTATGAAAAGTCAGATTTCTTGTTTGGGGAATTAAACTTCGCTGCATAATTAAGAATATTGTTTTGTTCCTTTGTTAATACTCACAATACAGACCTTATATTTTCGTAATATAAATATATTTAGCTGACACGATACAAAAATTAAATTAAATGTGAGCCTACATGAAGTGGTGGACGTTTAAATCCAGGCCTTCGAATATAAGCCTTGTGTAATTGAGTTCTTAAAACTGCATTGTATATTGCTGCACGGATAACTTAAGCTGGATTAATTTGTCAACGAGCACATTGTGCTTTAAAATTTTGTATAATTTGTTATGATTTTACTGGGGTTAAATTGGGAACCGAGTTAGCTTAATTGCTTCGGTCAGGTCATTTTACTCCAGCTGTGATGTGCTGGATTCACCAAGTTACAGGCTAAGACTGTGTTCTTTATTCGTTCAACAGTATTTATCTGGGCTATAAAAGTCGTTGTAGTTAATCTTGCTCACATTCCGTTTATTTTATTTATAAATATCTATCGATTAAGTATATTTGCTTCAATATTAAAGAATTACTTTTTATATTCGAATACAAACTAAAACCTCGATCAGGAATTCATTTATAAAATATATAACAGATTCTTTTTAAAAATAATTTGCTGAAATTAATCTTATTTGAGTGAATAAAATCAATATTATTTCAGTCTCGTAACGGGATTCTAGACTTTCGATCAAAACCTTGTTTACAAACAGCGGTATGAATCAATGCAGATGTAAGCAAACAAAGCCCCCGCCCAAGCTCCTGCTAGAGCTTGGGCGGGCGGATTTATGAACGTTGAGATAATCAAAAGAACTGTAAGTTTTATTTTTTATTGAATTCGACGAAGCTTTGTCTTAAATGTATATTTATCAAGATTTATAAAGGATACCTACCTGTTTTATACATTCATTTTATTATTATGTTCAACTTTCATACACACTAAATGTTAATCAAAGCCTTATAAAGTATATTTAAAGAACAGTACATTACGTAAAGTAATCATGAAATATGAGCGGTCATCGTAAATCAAAATATATTGAATTATTATGGACACGTTCGCCTCATCTTAATGGGATTTTATACGAAATGAAGATTAATGCTCAGATTACTTTTGATCCACAAACAGAATTATGATCGCTTTTATTAAGAATTGTTATTATTGAAAGAAAATGAAATGCGATATTAAAAATATTTTTATAAGATTTTATTTTCAATTATCTATTTGATACGTTTGGAATACGATTTTTCCTTTCTGAATATAATGATATTTATTTAAAATAAAATATTAGATTTACCTTTTTTAATGATACAACGTTATATTGTATTATTTGGCTTGGTCCAGATTATTTATGTTCTTCAACGAACAAAAAAATTGTATGAGGTTAAATTCTCATTCTTATTACATTTGCTTGCATTTTTAATTGCAGACAGTGATGATGTAGGATGTGAGGATGGGGTAGCTTTTACAACTAACATAGTTTTTTTAAAGAAGTGGACTACATTGGAAATCTTATAGTGTTCTAAGTGTGTTTTTTAACAAATTCTCTACCAAACTTCGCATAAAGAAATATCATTTATTTGTTGATCTTAAAATAACTAGCGCATTTCTAAAATTATTATAAACCTTGGAAATTAATTGCCCCAGTTATATTAAAACTGGCAGACCCGACAGACGTCCTGACTTCTGTTTACACAAGTTTTAAATACAAAAATATCAAACTTAAATTCAATAATCTAATTTACCTACTCTTCAATCCACTTGATATTTCATCAAAATCAATCCAGCCGTTGAGGAGGAGTTTGAAAGAATTACAAACACAGACAGAGAAGATTTATATAGCTAGAGATGTGTAATATTGATTCGAATAAATCAGACCAGCTTTTTTATAAACTTTTATCAATAAGCGTTTAAAAGTAAAAATTTGGTTGTCCTTGGCCTTCAGGCAATGAGTGGTACCACATAAGATCAGATGAGTTTTTTTTTAAATGTAATAGGAGGCAAACGTGCAGGAGGCTCACCTGATGTTAAGTGATACCGCCGCCCATGGAAACTCACAACGCCAGAAAGCTCGCAAGTACGTTGCCGGCCTTTCAAGAATTGTTACGCTCTTTTCTTGAAGGACCCTAAGTCGTTCCTGCCAGCTTGCCCCCTTGTTATATATTAAAAACAATAAAATTTCCGTAATTTCACGAAATAAATATTTACAATCTATATTTCATACTTTAGTTTTATCGTAAACATTGGCAATGTGTAACAATATGTCTTGTCTCGATATAGTTAGGCTATTTAGGAATAAATTTTAATAGAAGCATACATAATTTAATATCATACCTTGGCGCCATCAATTTCTTGAGTGGGCCCATTCATGTTCGCCAAACGTTGAGTACATTTAATGCTCTACGAAACACTTCAAACATTTCATCTCGAAATAATCAGCAAACGCCGCTAAACGATCCATAAAATCTCTTTGAAACCAGACGTCTTAATGATTGTCTTTAAATAACTTTTAATGTTGTAATTATTCGTAAGGAAATAAGGTCAATTTCATTATATTGCTTATGATTTCTGTTCAGTTGTGGTATTTTCTAGCTGCATTTTAAAATTCGGTTTAGTATAAGTCAACGGTCTTTGAATAAGATCCATAATATGTGATGTTGTATTTGAATTTTCGAAAATGTACGGGCGTTTGTAAGATATCAGATTTAGTCATTTGTCTTAATGACCAGTGATGGTGGCTTGTTAAGCCATTCTAGTTAACCCTTATCGTCATTTTGTATAGTATACCATACATCCAACTTTATAAAAATATATGATCACTATAAAACCATTTTTAACTTAGTTTTATTAAACACATGACATTTTAGACGTCTATTTTTACTTCAAAAATAAAAATAGTAGTTTATCTGTCATAATTTTAAATCAATTGTGAAAAATAAACGTCAAAATGCGCCGCACAGGTTTATCTATAGTAAGTTTTATTTTATTTTTATGTTTGTACTCCTAAATATGCATGTTTTTTATAAAATACACATGCCTAAATGTTTGTTTTAACACATTTTTATATATATGCTGTTGTCGCTATGAGAATTAGTATGTTTTTGTCGTGTTTTTTACTAACGTATATTATACTATACAATGCCGCAGTTGCAGTAATTTACCTTTCGTTGATGGTGTATAGAATAATATACATTGCTAACTGCACGGAATGAATATTTTAATGGACTTTACTATAAAAATTAAATTGCAAGTATGTCTGTCTTATATATTAAACCAATTTTATTACAATTTAAAAGACAGTTGAACTTATGTTTGACTGCCTCGTTCATATAGTGGTTGTAGAAAGCTACACACAAAGTTGGGGTTCGATTCCCACAAAAAAACACATATTATTATTACTGAAATACTACATAACTGATATATAAATATATATCTATAATACAATATGGTTTGGCTTTACTATAACGATGGGTTTTTTGCTTGTTTCTTTTACTTTGGGTTTAGACTGCTATAAATTATGTTGAGGGAAAATTATGGTATATTTAGTTTAGGAACAATCAGACAAAATACAAAATAGACTCAAAGATGCTGCTACTAACCTGCTAACTGAAAAGGCTTTGAAAAAGAAACAATTATTATATACTTAGTATTGTCAAGTGGGTTGATAATAAACAGGTCACATTGGTGAGTTCTTATGATGATGCATACCCTGTCGAAAATATAAAACGATTCGGCAAAGAAGCAAAATCTCGGGTTGATGTAAAATGTCCTAAAATTGTTAAAGACTATAATCGTCACATTAGAGGTGTCGATTTGGCAGACATGCTCATTGCATTATATCGCACTGGAATAAGATGGCACAGGTGGTATATGAAAATTTTCTCGCAGCTTTTGGATATACTCGTAGGCATCAACAACGCTTGGCTTTACGTCACAGACATAACAAAATGATAAACACCACTAGAAAGCAGGATCGTCTAGAAGGTTTTAGGTATGAAATCTACAGTGGCCTACCGAAACGAGGTCGAAACGTTTCAGTGAAAAACCATGCGATGATGTCCGGTGTGACAAATATGATCATTCGCCGCAAATAACCGGATATGAGAGGTGCAAGTACTGCAAAGTTGGCCAGGCAAGTACGATGTGAACAAAATGTAAGGTTCATCTTTGTTACGTGAAGAATCGAAAATGTTTTTTGGAGTACCACTGCAAGCAATAGGGTCTCTGAATTATTAAATTACGATTATTTTGTTGTTCAAGAAAGTTTAATTTTATTAAACATTTTATTTCCACCAAGACAGTTTATTTTTATTTCAAATCATGTTATTTACAATAATCTTTTGGTATATATTAAAAACTACTAGTAACATTTCAACTCTCCCTAAACATACCAATGTATAGCATAATATACATTCCTGAAAATGCAATAATCACTGTACGTGTAACAATGTATAGAATAGTATACATCTTGTTTTTCCAAAATTTTCATGTCACGTTTTTTTTATTTATTTTTTTGATGATTTTTATGCCCCAAAGAAGCTACATATATAATTTTTTTTTGCTTTTCTTCTAAAAAAGAATCTTGCCACGATAAGGGTTAATTAACACTTGATGATGTAATATTAATTCATTTTTTGTCTTTTAGTACGTATAGTTGGTTGACTGTTTAGAGTTCAAACAATAGAATAGTTTGCGTTTCTTAAGGCAGTATTTGCCGCGAACCACCACTATGTGGAACCAGCTGCCCACTTATGTGTTTCCCAACCGATTCGACTTCGTACCAATTCTTGAAAGGCCGGCAACGCACTTGCGAGCCTTCTGGCAATGTGAGTGTCGATGGGCGGCGGTACCACTTAACATCAGGTGAGCCTCCTGACCGTTTGCCTCCTATTACATAAAAAAGCGTAGAATAACTAAGCAAAGTGAATCAATCAACCAGTGCCCGTTTCTGATATATATAAATAAAATCAACAAAGGCCGAACCGAAAAGCCTCTTATTGCTAGTACACCACACAACCCCATATAAGATAAATCATACGAATCAGAATACCAAAACCCTAACGTGTCGGAAGCTCCAAATAAGTTCAATATACTTCGGTATTGACAAACTTATCAAAGGCACAAAAATAGAGAGACATCTCATAAAGGCTATTTATTTGAAAAGGGTCACGGGACCTCGCGAAGCCTTAATATCTTAAAAGGGATGTCCTCTGAAGGTTTTGTTTGTATTACGGAGTTAGTTTAGTTACATGTTTGGATACATTCTATAAGGTGGTGGAAACGTATGATTGGGTCTTAGCTTTGATCGTTTAATTAAGATCTATAGAGTGGCTTAGATAGAAGGAGTTATGTAATACTTTTGGACAACTTAGGAATTACTAAATATATACTTAAAAACGTTACTACAGCTACTCATTTTTTTGCTGTTTCTTTTCGGTAGAAACCACGTTTTGAGCTGGTGGTATTAAATTACGATTTTGTAAAACGATTATTTGTATAAGTTAGCTTTCGATAAATCTTTGTAACAAGAAGACACATTTCTGCGAGTGTTGTTTTCTGACGATGTTTTCGTTTATCGTACGACAAGGGTTTTTGCACACATTACACACAAGAAAATATGTGTATAGCAGGGCCTTTTTTTTATTGAGGGGAATGTATTTCCGCACAGAGTGTGGGACTCGCTCTAAAAGCCCTACCCACTAAACCCCTCCTACCAATCACTGTTGGGGTAACTAGGGTCGCGTAAGCATTCTACCAAGAGATCCCATGTCTAGCTACAGCAACCATCTTCCATAACATTGACATCGCCTAGTGTATAGCAGGGCCTAGCACGATCTTAGCGATTTATGTTTAATTTCACCAAAAGGCAAAACTGCTAAATAATGTGCGTCATACTTTTATTATGCTCATTCACTGTTCATCCGTCCTGTTACATTTTTAACATAGGAATTTATTTAGTATTGTCTTTGATTAAAATAACCTTTACACATTTATAGAAAAACGCTTTTACCGGATTAAAGATATGTATTATTTGACCGTGACCACGCACGCTGTAAAGCACGCGAAACGTCGGATAAATTTAAAATTATGTCAAATAATTGTAAATTTATAATAATACATAACTTTAATCCGGTAAAAGCGTTTTTCTATAAATAGTAATGTATTTAGTATATCAAATTGTATTCTTAAAACATTTTCCATTAAAACATGCTAAATTAATCTCTATTGAAATTGGGGCAGCCTTGAGTTGAAAAGAAAATATTAGACGGTGGCAGTTACTCACATCGTCTGACATTCAACAGTATTATGTTGATAAACTAAATTATATAAAAATGAGGCGCTTTCGCTATTTTTTTCAAAGGTTTTCGTCAAGGGTACTAGATTTTTTTTTAACTCTTTAACTTATATAAAACTAGCTGACCTGGCTAACTTCGTTCCGCCCTACAACCTTATAATATCGTTGTTACTTTAATTTAACTTATTTTAGGATTTCATTAATGTTAAGTATTACATTAATACAACTTTTTTGCAAATACAGAAATGTTTTATTGCTTGCCATTGCGTAAGAAGAATGGCAGTTTTACACATTAGGCATCTTCTCTCTAGCGTCAATATGGCGATACTGCATGTTAAGCACTTTCTGATATCCAACATCTTTTGATCAGGATCAAAGCATGGTTATGCATCTCCTCATTCACCTCAAGATCGGAATTTCTTGAACTGACACGAATTCGACGTAAAATGATGCGTAGTTTTGTCAACAGATGGCACCATATGGTTTTTGCATTCGTAAAATTAATTTATTTATTTACTTTTATTCGATAACTTATACGATATTTTATTGCTTATTCTGCTATTCGGGACGGAAACAAATCCAACAAATCAAAAACCATGGCAATCGGTCCAGCCGTTCTCGAGTTATAAGTGTTGTAACAAACACGACTTTCTTTTATATATATAGATTATGTTTACAAATTTTGAAACTAATTGTTGTTTTTATCATAACCTGAAAAATATTTGCCAAGTTGTTTATTACACATGTTAATCTGGATTTAATTCCCGTTCAATTTATGCGGGTTTGGAATAAAGACATGTAATAGGCTCATCATCATATTTTTCCTTATACAGAAATAATAAGTAAAACACAAGAAGAAATCTTAATACTGAATTATTGAACAAGCGAATGTTATAATTTTAATTCAGGCACTGAAATATTGTTCGTAATAAATAAACCAGCAAAATCTAGTCGCAGTCAACTTAAGAAACTACAAACAATTTTAACTCAAGATTAAGTCACTTTAATAGTAATATAGAAGTGGTACGTAAAATATCTTATAAATCTCGTTTATAAAATGGTTTGCGAGCGTGAGACTCATTTTTTACCCCCTCAGTTGGATTAATAGCGCCTTCAACAATGTGAAATGACCCAGTTCTATGAATACTAGTATATACTAATGCACACCTCTCGGGTAATCAGCAACGTTATAAATGATACTAATTATGTGTATTGTTCGCATTAGTAGAGCTTTTGTGCTTAAGCGTAAATGCTTGTAAAGAACGTTCAGTGAAATAATTGGATGGTAATCCTAACTATCCTATTGTTTAAAATATCTGCCTCGGCTAGTGTGTTAAATGCCTCGTTGGTTTAATGGTTGCATGGGGTTCATACGCTTAAATCCCAGGTGGGAAAATTTTAAATGTCATTTTTATCTAATATATAACATTCTCGTGTGACAATGTTCGTTCACATACTCCTCAGAAACGGCTCATCACATTCTTATGATTTTTTTTTGCATATTCAGTAAGTCTGAGAATCGGCTACCATCTATCTTTCAAACCCCGTAGTGATAACGGGTGTGCACACCAAAAAAAAATATTTTTTAGACAATTTTTTGTTTTATTATACAGCATGCAAAAATACATACAACCCTTAATTTTCAAGTACCGTCTACGATCAACCCCTATTTTTAATTCGTTAGTTAAGAACTTATAACTTAAACTGTGAGGTTTATATAGAGTAAAATCACAGAAAAACGTAAAAAGTTATCATTCCGGAATACCTAACAGTCTAGCAAAATGTTCCATGTTAGTATGTACTAAAAAGGTAGGCTAGGCATTAAGGAGAAACGAAGTTCGCGGGGGCAGCTATTAAACTATATAAACAAATGGTAAGTTAGTGTCTACGCCTTGAATGAACACGTAAAGCTGTCCTGTGCTTGCTCTCGGTCGTGTCAGACATACAGCTCATCAAAGGTAACGAACAATTTTTTTACAGCGGAGTTTGTTTGCTTTGATTGATTGTCTTTCAAACAATTGTTTTAGGTAGGCGTTATTGAAGTTTCAGTTTTAAAAGTAATTTTTATATCATCCGCAAACTATTGACCGAGACACCATAGTTATAAAAAATGTCTAAGGAATAATATAAAATTACTTACTAAATAAAAAATACACCTCAAACAGAACTAAACCGTGGACAGGAAATAAAAACATTTTCTCTCACATTAAACGTAAAATATTTTAGACGTGCCAGTAAAACTGACACAGCGCTTCGCATTGAATTTTCAGAGTTAAAAAAACACAATATCTTTAGAAAAAAGACCACGACACGCTTCCGTAAGCGCTTTGCCAGATTCACAAATAGCGGTTGGGGAAAGCAACGAACGTTTGTCTACGTGTTACGTTAAATTTAGGTCGACATTGGAAAAAGCCCTTTTAAAATTTCATCAATAGACTTTTGACTGCTAGGTACTGAGGAAAACTGGCATTGCGCTTGCAACTAAATAGTATCCCTGTACTGAATAGCAGTTGAAATACACATTGACTAATTAACTAAATCGTTAAGATTTAACGGGTATCTAAGCCATAAATTCGCTGGTGATAAAATGAAAAACTCGAAGATATTCTTCCTCAAATCAGTCGTTAAACAAGCATTACAATTTGTAGCCGAGTTGCACTGTTCTTTAACACTATGAATATAGTTATATGGGTAAAATTTAAAACACTTAAGCAATGTTTATTCATTTGCGAAATGACACCATTTTAAGGACAATATAAAAACTATTGTATCTTGAATTGAGATTGTAGATTCGGCATTGTTTTATAATTAAACTATGTATAATGAAATTGCAAATTGGCTTAAAGTGTACATATTTGTGACAGTTGATGGATTATACGAACTAATAAATCATATTTTGGTTCTATTTAAAATATTGGTATATAGTAAATTATTCGCTTCTATGTTATAAAGCTGACAAATTAGGTAGCTGTTATAGGACCTAGTTATAACTGTCTACTTTGGTGAGTCCCATTACAAGTCCAATAGGGGATTGAGTATTATACTGCTTTTATGTCATTGATAATTTATATTCAATTTTAATTCAATTATCAGTCTACCAAACCGATTAAATATTTGTTTAATCGGATATAATAGATATACGAAGAGTTATGTACTTTATTCATTTTCTAATAGTAAGTCCTTGCACAATAACAACAGATTGATTTAATAATAATAATGATTGCTGCACGGAGGCCTGTTTGAAATATAATTAACATTTAAATATGAAACGCCTTGTGCCACCGCTAAACATATGTTTTTTTACTACCACTATGTGGTAGGTAAAAGCTTCACCGCCAGTTATATTACTGAATAGCAAACCGCAGATAAAATGTTATAAAAATATTTTATACTACAATAAAATGACGTCAAATACTTTTTCATCGCTCGGTCTTGTTTCAACAGATTTCATTAAAACTTTTTTCAATGGTTATAGTTATTACATTCTTTATACAAATGTAGAAAAAAAAACCATAAGTATATATCATAACATAACCAAACCAAAATAAGATTTATTAAACATTAGTATTTTTCACATATATTATGCAAACACGTAATTTTTACATTGTCTTAACGTTATAAATACCTTCGTGGATTAAGGATATTTTTGTAAAAAAATCTTGATATTTGTGTTTGATACTTCGTAATCATATTTTCCCTAAAACTAAGAAGTTTTATTTTAAAATTGTATCCAGCGAATTCCGTGGTAGCAGCGTTGCGAGTTGAATGGAGGGATGACGTCACAGTTGATTTATGGCAGTAAAAAGAGCTGATTACGCCCATGGACCGCGTCCAAACGTAGTTTTTTCATGCGAACAACACACGGTTCACATGTGTGCACGGCGTGACTCGTGCTTCCTGAATTTTGAAAGGGAAAAAGTTAGAAGTGCGTGTAAATTTTTTCAGTTTACATTTTTCACTGTTGAATTTTGCCTGCAGCAATTTTTAAATAGGATCTATCGAACCTTGTGCGTAAGCGCTTTTGTCAAAGGACTGGATTAATTATAAATTACAAATTGTTCTTCGTCTCTAGTGGTGAGACTGGAGTGAATTGCCAATTCTCTCGGATGGCTTATGGTAAATTTCTTAGATAGGTCATAGCAAGAACGCTTAGTACGAACGGTAGGTAATAGGTCTATTTGTGTCAATAGCTTCATCATTAGAAATGGCATAGGTTTATAGCGAATTGACTCTGGCTAGACACGGCGTATTTGACGCGGAGGAGTAAGACTTTATTCCCAGAAAATACATGCCTAATTAGAGAGTTTATCAGGCAAACGGTTTGAAAGATTAACAACTAAACTAAAAACTTCGTTATTTAGCTTGCTTTAACAAAAGTTTTACTTACTTGTTCAAAATTCCTATGATTAATTGTTTTTTTATATCTCATATTAAGATGATAGACTGATCTAAATTTATGGAGCCTTATTGAGGATACTTCTAATATAATAAATCTCGGAGGGCGAACGAGCAAACAAGTGGAATCTGCGCGCATCACTGCGGATCCTTTCAAGCCAGAGATTATGTGCTCCTCGATATTATGTTTACAGTTTAGATCGCTGTAACTAGATGTCTGAAGCGTTTTGTGAATATGGCCTCTTTTTCAAAGCTCATGAAAGCCTTGTTTTTTTTATTACTATTCAATACCAGACAAGTATTGAATAGTACTTTGTGTTTATTGTTGTTGTTGATTTAAAGTAGATTGATTTAAATTCAAATTATCATGATGTTTGCGCCTTGTCGATTTTTATGACATTTCTTGTATGATATGATCTGTTGCTTGAAAGAAAAATTCGGTAGTGTATAACCGGGGTTCAAACCCACTTTAAATTGTGGACTTGGTTTTAATAATTGTTAGATAAAATTTAACTAATTCATTTAAATGTATGTTAATGTGTGGTGACTTCTGATTTTACGCATCTGCGCATTTTTATAGGATTATGATTATGTCAAAAGTGAGGTAGGTTGATCCATTGTTTAATTTATATAATTAATAAACATTATAGTCATTTTATTAACAATAAAATCCTTCATATTTTATTCGAATATAAAAATAAATTCGTATTTATAGTAAGTACCTCATATCCAAGCAATTGCATACAATGTTTAAAGAATGCCGTTTTTTATCTAATCGTATTTTTACGATGCCATAAAATAATGCTAGGTTAATAAATGTGTAAAATTAGTGATAAACCGAACATAAAATTTTCAAATCCATTAGCTAAACCGCGATATTCAATAAAAATGTTTATGCTTTTTCATTCTTGTAAATATAATTTACCTTAGTGAATTGTCTTCACAGCTCAGTTGCACGCGCATGACAATTATTTCGCCGGGAAATTAAAGCCTCGTTTATGACAGCTTTATTTATTCACTAAACCTGTGAAACTGTAGGTATGTCAAAATTGGCGTGGTCCTGCACTACATTATTATTTCGTTTCGATGTTCGTGGCACACCTGGAGGAAAATTCCTTTTGACAAACGGGAAGAATTGTTGGAATAAACAAAAGTTTTTACTGTAATTATTGACAGACCAAGTTGTAGAAATTTGTCGCAGGCATGTTTAAATGCCTGTACTAAGTATTTTCCTCAGTCTTGTAAAACCGCCTTATATTACCAGCCACAAAAAAAATGCGATTTTATAAATACTGGACAGACATTATAGCAAGTAAAAAAATAGCTTTTGTCTTATTTTTCCGAACAAATGTTGGCTTGAGCGACTCTCGTCCCGCGAGGTCATATGTTGCGTGTAACCCCGGCTCCAAGAACAGAGCGTACCAATTCTTCAAAGGCTGGCAACGCAACGCGCCTGACATTGACAGTGTCCAAGGGAGGCGGTATCACTTAACATCAGGTGCGCCTCCTGCCCGTTTGCCCCCTGTTCTATAAAAAACAAAAAAAAAATATCTTTCCTGTCTATATGCGCATTAGATACTAGCTCGTACGGTGAAAGATTTTGGTCAAACAGCGGAAGGGGCGGGACGACGATGCGACGCTGGCGCGACGTGAGCAGTTGTAATGTACTAATTAATATAGGAAATGTCACACCGAGCCGTCGCGTCCCGTCACCGTTGCCCCCGACGGTAATACAAGAAAACTACACGTTGTGTTATATGTGTATTCGTTGTAGTAGTCAAACAGATAGCGGGTCGGGAGACGTGGCGCCCAAAGTGACGATAGCTTTGTCTGCAACTACTAAAGTGGACATGGAGAGAGTTGAAAAACTAATCGAAAGTAATCGAGCACATTTTTTTGTATGATTTGGGTCATTCCAAAACAAAAATGTGAGCTTGAAATCAGTGATTTGGTAATGAACAGGAAGGAAACTCAAAGAGCTTGTTTCAAAATGCTCCACAAATCAGGCCGAGTGCGGCCGACGTGACGCTTGCAGGATCATCACGTCCGCCGTGTGACATCCACGCCGCGTCGCCGTCCCGCCCTGTCCGCTGTTTGACAAAATCTGAAGAAAAAGATCGTGAGGAAACCGGTATGTCGTAAACCCAAAAAGTCGACGGTGTTTGTCAGAGTTCAAATTTCCACAATATAATCTTATAAATGAATACAAAAATTGGAAAGCATGACATTCTAACGACATTTATTCTAAATACCACATGTATTGTTCGTGAATTTTTGTGAAAGAAAATATATATTTAAAAGATCATTATTTATGTCACTTTGGTGTCAGTGGAGTTAAAACGTTACTACAATAGAAAATCTAAAATAGATGAAGCAAGAAATGTTAAATTGTTTCAGGATTTGGGATCAACTGGCAGAGTTTCATTATTACTCTTTTTAATTCGCAAATGTGTAAGAATATTTGAAAGGCCGTCAAATCTTATATGAAATTCTCGTGTCGCGGTGTTCGTAGTTAAACTCCTCCGAAACGGCTCGACCGATTCTCATGAAATTTTGTGTGCATATTGGGTATGTCTGAGAATCGGACAACATCAATTTTTCATCCCCCTAAGTGTTAAGGGTAGTCCACCCCTAAATTATTATTTTTTAAATTTTTTGATATATTTTTTATTTTTTTATGATACATTATTAAAAAATACATACAACCCCTAATTTTACACCTCTACGATTAACCCCTATTTTTTATTATAAATTATATATATGGCAAAACGACGTTTGCCAGGTCAGCTAGTTTTTATAAAAAAATCGAAATATAATTTAAGATAACGTAAGTAACAAACCGTGTTTTTTCGACTTCGTCGTCTCTTTTTGTCAAATTGCAGTAGAAAAAGACAGATGAGTATTTCACTTTTAGTGGCTAATGGGTACATCTGTTTATTATAATAAAGTTACAATGGAATAGAAACAGTCGATTAGAAAGACTAAAGACACTTGGAATTTAATAAAGGCACAGTAGACTTTCAAAGTTTATTATTGAGATTCCAAATCAAACAAAACTAGATCGTATACGATCGAAGCCGGTGCTCAAGTTTTAATTGAATCGAGTTACCTTCCTCGACGATTGATGAAACTTATTTAATAATAACTACACTTGCCTGGATTAATTACTCTAAGAGAGGCTGAGCCCACTGAAGTATTTCCGAAGTAATTCGAACTTTAAGAAAAGAGCGTATCATTTCTTAAAAGGCCGGCAATGCACTCGCGAGCCCTCTGCCATTGAGTGTTCATGAGCGGCGGTATCAGCTAACAGATGATACCGCCAGATGAGCCTCCTGCCTGTTTATCTCCTTTCTTATAAAAAAAACATGTGTGTGTACTTATGTACACGCGTTAGAAGTTATACTTCTTTGGCGTAATAGATAAGATTTTACATCTTTCGCCTTATTCTACGTTTGTAGAAAAAAGACAATAACAATAGAAAAAAAGTATTTAATGCATTGAATGTTTTATTATAACGCATTATCTAGTTAAATAAAGTTTATTTAAATATCATAAAAAAATATTTCTGCATAATTAAAGAAATTAACATTTTTTTTATTTTAAAATGTTGATTATGCTAACTTCAGGGTGTCGGTTTTTTGTGACGGTGTGCGAGTGTCGGTTTTGTGTGAAGGATATAATGGATTTGTCCTGCCACTGTTGTTCATTGGTGACTGGTTTATTTTAGGTAAGGCTATTTCAAATGCTACTGAAAGACTTTTCGGGTTCTTAGAAATTTTTAGTTTAAAACAGATGAGAGTTGTATTTACCACTATTGTAGGTGTTTGCAACAAAAGTCGATTGCTTAGAGGAAGTCCTGCCATATTCCCTAAATAAATAAAAACAGTAATATTTAATTCTATTACTCTCGGTAACCTTGGAAACAAGTTTGCTATTATTGTAAAGTAGAGTAACTATTTTAACATTTATCAGGGGCACTATAGATAATTTTTTCGATAAAATTGGTAAATATTAAATTTTATCGCTGGCCCTAAACAATAATGATGATATGAACGTTGAAAGGATTATAGTAATCGCCTGTATAAATTATATCCATCGATTACTTTTAATGCATTTGTTGATATTTCATCAACATCACCTTGATGACTTTAAGTCTTCCATAGTCCGTTTCACAAAGCACATTCTTTTGCGAACTAGCGAACTGTGGAGTCGACTCCCGATGGAGATCTACTCTCTACTCCTCCCTCAAAGGCCGGCAACGCACTCATTAAAAATGGGCCTCCTTGGGCTGCCCTTTATGAGCGTCCCGTTGGCTCATTTGCTCTCCCTATAAAAATATATTCGATTGTTGTTCTTCAAACCAAATTTTCATAACATTCATTCACTAGTTGTTATTTTATAATGAAAGCATATCCAACACAACAGCCACCTAATAACATAAATTACAACATTCATAGCTCTTAAAACGTTCTAATTACGTTAACATGCTTGAAAACATCGCATATAGAGATTAATTAATTTTATAATATCTCGTCTCGTTCCACGCACATTTGCGTAGCGTACTCCACATTTGAAACATTTGAAATTCTCATTAAAACGTGAACGTAAACAATGTCATTTGCTTTGTCCTATACTAGAGTGGCTCTTAAAATTTGCTATGCAAAAATATTTTTCGTATTGTCAAAGGCTTTTTATACGATAATTCTCGTTTGTTCATTACATAGAGGATTGTTTGTTTATTTTTTAACTAGCCGATGGTAGCTTTATACGCGTAGAAGTAGGACACAGTTGACTATAGTACCTGTCAACCAGCTCATGAGCTATATGGAGTTTCAATCAATGTTTATTAGTTTTATATTATTAAAAAACCCAATGGCGCTGCAACCTTTTAGATGTGGGATTTCTGTATCTGTTTCGTGATAATTTGTTTTTTCTAATAGGCGAATAGGTGATAAGCCATGGCTGAATCACACGCCGTTAACTTTTTTGGGTCTACCGTCTAAGTCATGCCGGTTGACTCAAGTTTTCCTTCACCGTATGACCGAGTGGTAAATATGCATAAACAGACAAGGTATTGGTGCCCTGCCGGGGATCGAATCTACGATCTTAGGCATGAGAGCTGCACGCTGAAGCTACTAAATCAATATACATTAGGTGATTGACGCCAAAGCTTAGTTGATTCGTCGTTTAGCATTATGTAGTTTTATATATTATAAACTGTCGAACCGTGAGTCCACCTTAATCAGTAAGCTTGACTTGAACTTGAGCATCTCATTCTTCATATTTAGTATTAGGTAGTAGCTATGACAACGTTTTCAGTAGTTTTAACTATTTCTCATACAATCGACCGACTTTAACTTGTTATTAACCGTTTTTGTCAACCCTAGTGAGATGAGCTTCATGTAATGAGTGTAAAGATACTCATCTTTTAATTATTTAAACCCATTTTATGGGATGACTACTCTACAGTTTTTACACAACTTAAAGTAATCAATTATAAGTTACTGAAAATAGCTACTAGTATGTACATTTAGTATACTACCATATAGTCGCTCGGCAACACATAAGTTAGTACATTCAGAAAAAAAAATATTTTGGTCCGATTTGTATAACAATACATAGATAACATAAACGGACGAATCTTATCTTTCTTTCTTGTTAATCGAGTATATAATCATGAATTACCCGCCATTATGCATTTTTCAGTCGAACCGCTCAATAAAATCTCTTCTGACTCACCCCAGAGCGTCTAAAAGCAACAATTAAGGAATTTCTTAAAAAAAAGCAAATAAATTTTCGCCGCCGAAGAATTTTAATTATCCCCAGTTGATAGAAAGAAAAGAATCCCGAAGTCAGCGAAGCCAAATGCTCCGTCAAATAAATAAGTCTTTAAATTGCTCTCGGATAGTAATTAGTAACATTTAAAACCGCTGAAAGTGATGCCCGGACGTTGTTACGTAATAAATCTGTGTCAGCGGCCGTTCGTTTTCGCATTTTTCACCAACCCTCACTTTGTTTAAAGAAATTAAAAGTTCGAGTTCGATGATGCTATGTACCTACTTCGATTATTCAGGAATTTTACATCCTGTCCTATTAGTTTTCTTATGTTAAGTAGATGTTTACCCTTTATCTTAATAACAAATTCTTAGGGCTTTGACAAGGATTAGATTATCGTATATATGTACTTTTTACTTTTCGTAGATACTATATCACAAAAATATAATGAATTTTATGTTGATAGATTGAAATACTTGATTAAAAAGATTATTCTTATGATATTGGACATTCATAAAATACAATAAACTCAAGCGATTGAAAGTTTTACGTTTTTATAATTTATCTACATCTTACAGTTATATATATAAATAATCTATATATATAAAAATGAAACCCGTTTTCCGTTGTCACGACATAACATGAAAACGGCTTGACCGATGTGTCTGATTTTAATAATATTCCTTGAAGTACGAGGATGGTTCTTACGGAGAGAAAAATTAAAAAAAATGAGTGCAAACGTCTAAAAACAACTTTTCTATATGCCCATACAAAATATTCGTATAATAATAATACTTTAGTCAATTTGAACTTTAATACCATATCATAGAGTTTAAGTGTAGAGGAGGGGTTCCGGGAAGGTAAATTTTTATTTTGGACATAATGTATTTGTTGTCTTATCAACTTTCTTTTTTTATCTTACTAGCTAGACCGGTGTCCCGAATAGCAGAGTAAGTATTTAAAAAAAATAAAGAATAGACTGTTAGGCGGTACGATGTTCGCCAGGCCAGCTAGTAAGTATATATATATATTGAATATATACTAGAACGTGAGGAACGTTTATCTGACTGAAACAAAAAATGATTTAAAAATTACGTAATTTTTAAAATCTACGAATAGTAGCAAATAATTTACGAAATGCGTTGGTTTAGTTATATTTACTGTTTATTAGTTATTCATTATTTTTAAACCAATTTAAACTAAGTTATAATTCAAGCATAAAATTTTAATCGCAGTACAACAGTATCGTTTAATAGCGGACCGCGGTCTTTTATGTCCAACAATTTTAGTCAATTTACAGGTTATGAAAAATAAATGCAATCATAAAAAGTAGGTCCGCAGTGAGGCGCAGTGGCAAACTAATTTATTTTTATTTGTTTACGTTAGGGATTTGACCTATCACCAACAAGGAATATTTCTTGTACTATAAATGTTATCATAGTAGACTTATTTTAAAATAGATTCAGTCGTTGTTATTTTCAATGTGACCTTACGAACAAGACAATGTCAAATTAAAGGTTTTTTATAGACTTCATATACAAAGTATATAGTAACTAATAAAATTAAACAAAAAATAATGACAGTATTTTGGGTAATATTCATTAACCTCGTCTGTTGGTGTCACGTCATTCTTAACAATGGGTGCCCTTGACTTGTATCGTAAAGGATTTTTAATTTACGAATTATAAAAATAATCCAGCTTTAATATTTTATTATTAAATATATATAATAATAAGATTTTTAATAACAGTCATTAGTCAGTCATTCAAATTATTTGAAATTGTATATAATATAAGTATATTATATACCATTTCAAATAATTTTACTACAAACTTTTAAGTCTGGGTCTCAGATTTCTGTATCTGTTCTGTGATCAATTCTTATAGGCAAGTAGGTGATTCTGTGCCTGACACACACCTCGACTTTTTGTTTCTAAGACATGCCAATTTTATCGGTAGTATTAAATGCAATCATATAATGCCCACGGCTGCACAGCCGGGGTTTGAACTTACGACCCCAGGAATGAGAGTCGAACGCTGAATCCACTACCCTAACTGTTATTTATTAAAAAAAAATTTACTAACTACTTAATGTACTTAATCAATGTAAGTTTTACATACTGTTAAACTTATAACAGTATGAAACTTTGTTATAATGCTTGGTGCAATTATATTAATGTCTTTTTTTTATCTTAATATCTTACCAAAAAAAATTACATATCAACGTTCACATTTACACAACATGAAGTTGTTTCTTTGATCATAAGTCAGAGCTTTCTCTTATGTAAAGTTCTATTTCCCACCGTGTGTCCTTGACCTTGTATAATAGAAACATTAGGACTACTGCTATATTACGGCAATTTATTTAGCCAAAGTTATGAAACTCGCTCACAGTATTTATGTTACTTCGGCATTCAAGTTATTGGATCTGCTGGGATAAATACTACTCGAACCGATTGTATTTTAGCTCTTTATGTTAGAGAAATTCTAATATAAATTTACTTTAACCTAGACGGCGTTTCAGTACGTATTTATTTAGCAAATAATTTGGCTAATTCTGCCTCTTGTGTATAGCGCACTAACCCATAATATTCACATAAAAATGAACTTTGTACTGCATTACTTAACTGCATCAGAATAATTGAACTTACACAGAATTTAATATTAGATGTTTCGTTTGACTAATAGTAGTATTTTTATAACGTTTTTGACTACTAATAATGTTACTTTTGAATATAACAGTTTCTTATGACATATTTGTAGTCTCCAAATGGTAACAAAACTTTAATCTAAGGATTTTCATTACCAGTTTTGTATCTGTATAGCTCATACAGGTAGGTTTTTGTGTTTTACATCACCGACGGGAAAGATATATGATTATTGTCACTGTATTTCTATTTACTGTTGACAAAGTATGAATCGTTACATTAATAAGTCGACATAATAAGAAAACAGTGACGCTACAACCCCGGGTTTTGGTCTCAGATTTGTATCTGATTCATGATTTTTATTTTTAATAGGTGATCATCGATCTTTATTTCGTTTTAACCGTAGGCTCCAGTGTTAAATGCGCACAGAGAAAAACATTCAGCCAGCCGAGTTTCGGGGCACGACCTTAAGATTCAACATGGCTAACGTAGACGTAATAATTGTAAGATTTTTCATACTATTTTACAAACTTATTTCACAAGCGTGTTAATACTCCGTTGAACTCATGAGTCGTCGTTAAGGGCGTAGTCTAGTTTTCATAAACATACGGATATTATTCCTAACATAATAGTGTTTGTTTAAGGAAAACGCTGTCAGTTAAGTGTATACAACGGCGATGCTATAAAAACATCGTTAGAGTTTATCCCTATGATGTAATAGTATGAAAGGCCCATTGTATTTGATGACCTAATATGCGTTTTAATGTATTATTGTAAACTAGGTATTCATATAACGTGTACTATATATAAAACATTCGATACTGGCTTTAAAAACGGCAATTTTTAATCGAGGAAAAAAAAAGATATTTTTGTAAATTAAGAAAGATTTATGGCTTCGCAACGGAGGTGTATGTAATTTGCGTCTTTGCATCAATTTTTCTTTATTCACGAATATACGACATTTATAAATTAATTCTCATTTAAAATAAGCGGTTGCTTATGCGGTTGTGTTTATTTCAACTAGCAGTTGAATTAAATATAATATAAATGATGTCATCAAAATACGCTTAGATCATGGTTATTACGTTATAAATGCATTAATGGTTTATGAGAATCACGTTTTATTTATAATTGACATAAAATACTCATACAGACACGTTCATAAATCGTGTTGTATTAGCAAAATTGTACAATATAGTATATTATAAATTGTTTAATTTTTTTTTATCATCCGCTGGTTGCCATTTTCGTTACAATTTCCATATAAAACTGGTAACCATGGTAACCCGGTCTTTAGTCTATGGTTGATAATGATGCCAACCAAATATTTATTAATTAATTATAAGTTGATTTTTTAAATATTAAAGTGTGTTGGTAAAAATAATCTTCTAAATCTTAAAATTAAAAATAAATTAATTTTGCTGAATCTGTAATCTATAAAGGCAGAAGACAGAACCTCAAAACACCAAACAAAAGCCATCAACGCAATCTATTGTCCGACGCTTCATAATGCAAATACGTACCTTTTCATTTGAAGCTTTGTAATAACGCGCCCCTTTCCTGAAAGCCTGGCTTCACCCCGGGGGGAAGCGAGCACGTGTGTATATATCCGTCTCGGTCACACGTATTCCATATAATGCTATGCGTTCTCTGTCTAGCGCAGCCGATCAGCGCACGCATTGCAGGTGAATCCGTTCTTCAGTTGTTTTCTGGTAGCGCCGTGTGTGGGACGTCTTCGCTTTTTTAGCGTTTCCCGCGTAAATTTACGAGTACGAAAAATATTGATAACATTCCCCTCTGAATATTAACATTTTCGTGACGATACATGCAAAGTGTGACAATTTTAGTGTATAATTTACTCGTGTCGGCTTTTTGTGGTAATTTTTTGACTATTTTAGTTTGTGGAAGGATTTTTGTGCTACCATTGAAATAAACGTAAGTTATATTTGTTCAAGCTTTTAACATGTTAAGGCGTTGCAACACGTACAAAATAATCTTCGTAATAAAAGCGTAAATTTGAAACATTGGTTCTAATTATCATAAGTATATTTTTTTTATTTTCTTTGACATTTGTCATAAAATTGTTTGAACATTTTTATAAATAACATCTGTTTAACATTATCGTGTTTATTCTTATAATCATTATATCTTTTATTTGACACCACATTTAAACTTAAGTTAATTTATCATGAATAGAATCTACTATAGATGAAAACTAATTGAATTGACTTTCAAATATTTTTAATACCGGCGCCATTGTTAATTTAAAATCGTATATTTCAAAACCGATTATATATGAAAGCGCCATATAGTAAAACTGTTTTAATACAATTTAAAAAAAACATAATACTACCTAATAGATACAGAGACATATACTACCTAATAGATACAGAGACAAATACTGTGTAAAAGAAATGTATAAACCTTGAAATCGATAAAATTTTATTTGCAAATATTAATTATGCAGAAACTCGTTTTGTGTTTGCACATAGGTAACTCGTATATTGTGTAATAGCCGCCAGGTGAAGGAAATCATCCATGAATACGTTACAACCTGAATTTTTTACTCGATATAACCACTGCCCACTTGATGCAACTCGGAAATCTAGTTTTTTATCTAGTCCAATAGTTTGTTCTATAGTATTCTGTATGTAATCCCATATATTGAACGGATAAATTTTTGCGTGTATATTATTAATAATTTTTAGAGAACTTCATACCGCGCTTGCGAGTTAATTGTATAGAAAAATATATTAGTGTGTAGCCGGGATTCAAACATTCGACCTCGGGGTTGAGAAACGAAAGCTCTCTGGTGTTTCTTATCGTATAGAAGTATGTATTAAACAATTATATATCAGAGCGTGCTAAATAAGTCGTTTTTAAAATTTGTATACCGAAAGTCATTACCACGTAAGCTATATTTTGGCATCTATCGTCACTGTTAAAATAATGATAAAAATATTGAAGTATTTAAATCATTCGAACGTATTGTAATTCGAACATTGGTAAATTTATAAGATTTGTGGTTTTTACAGCGATTAGCCTTAAATAACATCTATAATAAATCAATTAGTTTTATATCGTCTAATTACTAAATCGATCCAGCTCTATAAATTCGATATGGATAGGTTAAATTAAGTTATATATAAGTTGGCAATTGTTTGAAACTAAAAAAAAAACTGTCTGTGTTAAACATAGACTAACATCGAGATCGAACGGTGCATACCACGTCAGAGTTCCAAATTGTCTTATTGTCCAGTACGGTTCAGAGCTATTTACAGAAATAGAAGAATGATCCTCTGTCGTCTATATAAATGTATTTCTTAAGTCCGTCTAATCGGTATAAATAATTAATACAACGTTTTGCTGTTTTAAATACATTTAGAAAGATTTAGTCAGTTAATCGAAGTTGATGTTCGCGTTTTTAAAATTACAATAGATTTTTATATAAGAAAAGTTCTCCTTCCGACAGCTTGTAGTCTGCAGTTTTATTTAAACAAACAGAATAGCATACGTACTGAGTATAAATTCGAATCATCGATCAATTACTTGCAAACTTTAAATTTAGATGAAAAAGGTGACGTTGACACGTGTCTTGGTTGAATAAAATCTATAAGCTGTTAATGCGACAGAAAGTTGGCGGGCGTCGAACTCTTTTATTTTTAAATACACAAGCTAACCATTTTGCTAGGATTTCATGACCCCGCGAACGTGTTGCCCGAAATGAACTCTCTCCGCATTTATAGTAATTTATGGCGATTCCAATAATTGTAAAAATGACTTATTTGCCTACGTATTTTCATTAGTCTGATATTTCTGTTACGAGTATAGTATATTTGTTACTTGCAATAAATTGTTTTGAATGTAACTAAAATAAGAAAAAAGAACAATGAAATCTGTGGCATTGTGTTGAAGCAAGTGTCAAGCGATTTTAATACATTTACGAACAGCTGTTTATTCCCATGGATAATCGGGATGATGTGGTAACGGAGCGGACTAGGCGAATTAATTAATTGAGGACAGATACCGGCTTCGTAATTTGACGGGTAGCAAATGTGATTTAATAAAAACTTAGCTTATTCAAAACTAAACTAAAATTCAGCATATTAAAGAAAACTTAATACCAAGTTTTTTTTGTTTCGGTGTTCATTGATATTGGATGGAGAAAAAAGGTTTAATTCTCGTTCCTAGTGGACCAAATGCACGGTTAAAAATTAATTGGATAAAGCGATTATGGAAGTAGCGATGCCAATCGGATTAAAATAATCCCAATTTAAAAACGCTTTAAAATTGCCTATATTTGAGGTAAATGTTTGTTGAGTAAGTCGACGTTCTTCTCTGAGTAGAATGAGGTTATGTTCTCATATATCAGTATTACTCTTCGTAATAACTATTTTTTTTAATTGACATTATTTACTAAAACAATGTGACAATATTTTAGATTATAGATTTTTCTATTAGTGACATAAAAAATTATGTTTTTCGTCGTAAAAATATACCATTATTTAGCGCCTCAGATTTTGCGATAATAATAATATAAGCCTTTATTCAGACAGAAAATTTTACATAATTTTAATCTTAAACTATTGTCTCTCTCCAACTTTGGTAAAGGCCTCTTCCATTTTTTTCCACTCTGCTCTGTTCTGAGCTTTCCTTGTCCATATTTTCCCAGTTGCGGTTTTTATTTCGTCTTCCCAACTTCGAAACTGCCTACCTCGTTTTCTTCTCTTATTTCTTGGGTACCAATATATGATCTCTATTTTGCGATAACCCCTTATTAATTTAACTTGCATTGTATGAAGGGAAAGGAAATATAATACGCACGCTATTTGATTTAATTAAGTAATACTGAAATAATTGAACAGGTTTTATATCACTTAAGTTTTAATGGCTATAGTAAGCTGCCATGTCATGGTACATTACATAAATTAAAATTTGGTTAGTGTCTGACGATTATTTTTAACCGAGGATGTAACTATATTTTACAAATGCATATAAACTCGTAAATACAATACAAAAATAATGCCTTAAAGAGATTATAATAACTTACCTAACATAAATAAAAGTGTATTTTAGGCAATGAATAATTCTAATCTTCAAAACGCTACTTGTAAGTTTAAGTATATAATTTACTTTAATTAGTTTTTGTTATGAGTTAATCTTAGTACCTACTTAGTTTTTATATGAAACATACATATTTCCTTCTAAAGTGGAAAATTTACGAAATAAAAATAAACGAACTAAGAAGTTAGAATGAAAAACGAAAGTTCATCTCTAGTAGTGATATTACTATTAATTGTTATTAAAATGTCAAGATATTTATAGACTGATGCGTCGCTTTAAAGATAAATTAAGCACCGCAAAACATTCTAACCTCTTAATAATAATAATCCCGCAGCGCTACAACATGTAAGTCTTGGCTGCAGATTGCATGCATTTTCTTTAAAGACAAGTAGCCGATCAGCATTCTGGACCTGACATATGTCGTAATTTTTTGAGTTTTAAAACATGCCGGTTTTCCCTTACCGTAGGAGCAGGTATTAATTCCGCCTAGGCCGCGAACGCACTCAGAGTTGAGAGAAGCATGCTTACAAGTGTGTACCGCTATGCCATTTAGTATATATACATATACAGAAATACTACATATTTTAAATAAATGTCGTTACGTAAGTATCACATATGAATCGCAACAGTTTAAAACTTGCATAGTTATCACATCTGTTTTACCCTAAACTCTTAATACCTTAGTATTTATAAATTAACAATAATTATCTTATAATATATATATAAATTACGTGTCACGTTGTTTGTCCGCTATGAACTGCTAAACTACCGAACCGACAACAATCAAATTTGCACACCTTGTGTAGTTTGATCCAACTTAAAAGATAGGATAGCTTACATCTCAATTTATACCCGCAATATTATTTTATTGCAAAATATTTGTTTATTATTTGATAGTTACAATTCTAATAGATGGCGCTGTGTTGAAAGTACCAACGTTTCACATAAGCTACAATTTAATGGTATGACCACCTAAAAAGCATGGTAGTCCCCATGTCTGGTGTTATCCTACCGTTTCCCTTGAATAGTTTGCTACTATGTAATATAACAAAACCCTTAGTTGCTGTGGCAACGCTTAGCCGGTCTACTAGTATAATATATAATTTGTATAAGGCCGTTATTAATGTTAAATAATATAACCGACAATAACATGGAACTGTTACTCCATACAGTAATCATTCATACAAGCAACGTTTCTGTAATTAATTACGTGGTATTTCTGTTCCCTTATCTGGACGTCCTCTATAACATTTTAGACGTATTTTTCCTTAATAATTTGTAATAATCAAATAGGGTTTCCGTATATAGAAATGATAATATTTCGTAATATTTGTGTATGAAATCTTTTTAGTGTTTAATAACTCGGTATACTGGTCAAAATTGATTAAAATATGATAAGTATCAATTACGGTTATGATGACCGTGTGCTTTAAAAACGTAGTCACACATGCTAGACAAGAAAATCTTTACATATGTACATAAAAATACTAGTTGCTTTAAAGCTTCATTTAAAAATCGAATTAAAAAAGCTAAACAAACTTCAATCCGTATAAAGAGATTGTTAAAAACGCTTCACGCAATAGCATAACAAACAATATATAAAATATCCTTATGGAAGCCAAATATTAAATAATATGCGTTGATGTGACCTTGTCATGAGGATACAAGTAATCTGCTCGCTATTATGTGCAAATTGAATGCGGTTACGATGTTATATACCGTTGTGAGTAGTTCTTAGAAAATTTTTAATATTTATGACAATTATGTACAATATACGAGACTATATTGGACTTAACTAATCCTATATGAAAGTTCGTAAAATCAAAGATTACCAATATTCTTTGAATAGTTAAACATTCAGTTAAATATGTAAATTAATTCTTGTATTTTTTAGAATTTTTGCCGGTCGTAAATAAACTATAGGTAAGTTAAAGGAATTCCAAGGGATTCCGATGTCGCGGTTTCTAAGAATTTGTTTCTTTGCTTCGTTAAATACTTAAAGATGAAATTCCAGGGTCCTATGTTAGCTTAGCCTGTCTATCTCCATATTAGCGGGTGTCTTTGACGACGTATAGTCTTAAGCTCTATTCGACCTGGATGAATGAATTTTGATAATAAATTGGTTCTGTCTTGATAATATTATTATTAAAATCCTATAAACCTAAAATAATAATACAATCGTGTTTTGTTTGATATTATTTATTTTATTATTAATATCATTATGTTTTGTAATTAATGTACGCTAATATATGTTGTTTCTTATATCTTGTTTTAGAGATAGTCTTATCTAATGAAGTGTACTAGGTTACTTCTCTGAAACTTGAGAAAATGGGGTGTTAAAAAATTCTTAAGTTTATTTATAGCTTCGTACATGATAATTATTATTTTATAGATGTTTGGGGCCATTTGAATTATATCTGCTTTTTGTAATATAACTACTATATATAACTAAAACATTCCTCTCCTGTATATGCTTAACTCAAACATTTAGCAAATAATTCCATAAGAATTTATATAATGATACGGGTTCTATCTTTGAATATAATTACTTAATGGTAAAATTATCATAAAACCCGTATATTACTCAACTAATTATTTCCCATCAATAAAAACTTGTTGCATTTAAGTAGAAATAGTGCGTGACAAAGAAAATGTTTCTTGTCCTGAACTGTATAATTTATTACAAAGCAATATGACTTTTGACGTTGTTAGCAATTAAACTAATAAACAATATTAATGATAAACACACCAGCCAGCGTGACGGCACGCAACTATTAATGTTTTCTCATTACATTATAGCCTGTATCAATTAGGGCTTTAGGTTTTGTTATATTCAAAACGGGACGTATTTGGTGATGTTAACAATCTATGAAGCTACATACTTTTCCCTTAATTAAATTTACACAATTTTTTTAACACAAGATTAGCGCAATGTATAATTAACCTTCCGAAATCGTATAGTCTAAGGGTTGTGTTAGTTAAGTTGGCACTGATTACCTTTCAAGTGACCAATAATATTATGTTTAGCAGAAGATGTTAGTCTTTTCTTGAAACACCTTCGCTTAAAAGAAATGTGTACGTGAAAATTTTGTAGTTAGTTTGAACCTAGACTTGTATCAAAGACCTTACTTCTACGAAAATAGAATGCTAATTGTACGTAGCGGTTTTGAGACAAACGGTCGTGTAAATTTGAAAATAAATAAAAAAATATTCAACTGTTACCCTTCACATAAAAGGTATAATTGTATTGGAAAAATAAGAGTGGTATGCAATGAAATGTAACAAACGTCTATTTTGTAATTACATACAGAAATTGAAAGGAGGTAAATTCCTTAAGGATTTGAGAGTTTATTAGGCGGGTGACATATCTTGATTGCGTCTTTGTGTTGCTTGTTTTGCTGATTGTATCCGTATTTCTGTTTTGTTTCTAAATACATACATACTACATATGTTTCTTGTAAAACAGGAATTATTCCTAAGAAGAATAGACAAATAATTGTGGCTAATATTTTTTGAGTACCGACTGTGTACCATATAAATAGCTAAGCATTTAAAAATAGCGCACTTTATCAATAAATATTAAATTTTATAATAATTTTAATACTAAAGTATGTTGTGAAAATTAACTAAATAACTCTTATATTTTTGAATTTCAGTGGCTTAGAAATTGTATTTGGAGAATGATCTGAGTTCATCCTTCATATATCAACGTTTAATATTTTTAATTTATCCCATTGACCCCAATCACTAATAATATTTTAATACTGGATAATATTTTTTTTAAATCCTCTCGTTCAATTGTGTCTAGAGTAGGTATATAAATGACATTGCATACAAATATTTTAAATGTTAAATTTGACAAAAACATTTGGGTCGTCGACACAAAATACTGATAAACATAAAATTAACATCAATTTACCAATTATCATGGCATACTAATGATGCAGAACGTAATTGAATTTGTGTTAATTTAATTCATTGATATTTTTCCATACTTTCGTGTTTGGAACAAGGGCCTTCACCTTTAGCTCTTGTAGAAGTAAACATACTGTATTTGCTGTTAATAATGTCATACAAAAAGACAAAACTGTTGTATAAAATATAATTTCCTTCTATAATTTCTCAGTATATAATCCTAAGTAATACATTTTTAAATAGTATTTCCTATTAAGGTATTTGCAATAATTATATTTTATTATTCAATCATTCTTAATTTCGTAAAAGTTTTTGTTAATATATAATTGGTGCCTAATTTTTCATCATATGATAATTCTTAGTTCTACAGTGCTACCTATTTCTAAAACGATGAACATTGTTATTATCTAGTATATGGAGGTGTTATACAATGAAACTTATTCTTAATCATGTTATCTGATATTTCATTAACTCAAACCGGTTCGTACTCTTTTCAAGGTTAATGCCATAACATAGCCTACTTTCTCAAGCAGACAGCGTGTTGTGATACATTCGTAACAGCAAATGAAAAAATGCCTACACTTGGCCCACCCAAACTATGACAAAGCTCGATAAATTAAATAATCGATGACATACTTATTACTTATATGACTTAATAAAATATCACCGCTAATAGTCGAGGTTCTAGGTCGAGGGCGTAAAATAGGCACTAAAAGATTTTTATATACATATTTCACGCAGATGTTCGCGTTTAATGTTTTTTTTAATTGTTGTTGTGTTTTGTGTGTTAATGAATGTGTCTTTGTCATTGTTAAACTCACGTTACGGTAACTAGGGTACGGTCTACGATCAAAAATTTTAACTTGACTGTATGTATCGCATAATTAGACTAAGTTCCGGGAAGGGATGAGAGACGTGGCGTTTCAGCAATCGCCTCTTCGATCTAGTACCGACAGTGATTAACTGTGCGCAAGATTGGGCACGCGATATGCTGATACGGGACTCACGTTGCAGAAATGTAGGGTAACTTTTAAAGAAAACTAAAAGCTTTCTTAGGAAATTTTGTGACCTTTTTTAATGAATACATACAAAAAAAATTGAGATCAGTTACTACAAGTCATGTAGACTTCTATGTCTATCGTTGACTCAATATTGATTTTTTGAAGTTATACTTCTTTAGGCGCGTTATGAAAAATTGATGAGAGTGAAATTTTACAATGCGCGCGCACCGTGACACAAAATTAACAGAATGAAGTTGCCCACTAAATCGCTCATTAAGTTGAGGAAAGAATGCTACCAACAAAACAGAAATGGAACATCTTTGCGCATGTCGGCACGCACGCCGCCTCTGTTCACTGTGTATTTAATATTTATATTTATAATATTTATCCACATGCTTTGAGTTTCTACACTTAAAACACGTGTTTTCATTATACAAGTGCGAATTTTATATGTTCGTCTGAATTATAATAATCAGAAGTGATTTAAATTGAATATTTAAATCAATACTAATTAATATTAGAAAATATTTGTGAAAAAACTGTGCTCATCAACCTTCCTAAGTGCTTCAATACAATTGAGGTTAACCATCCGTATGTATTATTAATAATGCCAAAGAAGTATAACTTCTTACGCGCGTACATAAAGTACACGCACCCTTTTTTTTATAACTTAATTGGTTTAAACGCATTTCTGATAGTTATGATTTCTACTGTTATATAAAAAAATACAAAATGTTCATTTTATATATGCTAAACCTATGTATCTTCAATTAACGAAAACTTCTTAAATGGATATAAACACGAATTTACATTTATTTACATTCTTTACAGTCCTTGACAAGTGACGAATACGCAGTTTTATCCCTTAAAGTAGTTTTATTTAAATGTGTAGTCCCTGCGGAAACTTATTTATAAATATATTTTTCAAATGTAAAATATATGAGTACTTTTCTAAATAAAGACTTTTATTTAACTGACACGTTATAATCAAAACTACGGTTTATAAGAGATAGATATTAACGACCTGCCGTAAAGCATAACATTTATCTTAATTAAAAATCGATTTTCATTAAAATTAAATTATGTCGTATCGCACGTTGTTATATTTTATCATCAACAGCAGTTCGTATTAATCTTTATGAGGTTCATGATTATTACCTGAATAATGCGATATTCAATCTATATTGAATAATGAAATAGCACATCAGACCGGAAAATTTGTCATTTTCACTTCAAATCTAGTCAAATTCCACAAGTATATGACGTATTTTTTATGACAAACAGATTTTGAAGCGATGATTTATTTGATGCCATCTAAGGAAAAAAACGTGTCGATACTAAGACCGTTACAGTCATCTTTAGTTTAGTTAGTAACGCATCCTAACGTTTTTTTTGGACATGTAACTCGCAGAGATCCAGAAAGTCTAGAAAAACTCATCGTGACTGGCACAGTAGGAGCTCGAGGCCGATCCACTACTCGCTGGGCCGATTAAGTAAAGGCCTTACTATCATCCAGGCGCAGAGGGTTGCCGAAGACTGGGAAGAGTCGAGTAAGTTGCGCGGCGCCTCAAACACGACCTTCAGAAATTAAGAGTGTGACTGAAGAAGAAGACTTAAACTTAAATACAGTCAATTAAAGGTTTACAAGAAAATACTTACAACTAAACAACCAACAATATATGTATTATCCTCTATACTTGAAAATTTACAATTACAAATTCAGATTCATATTATCGCTTTACCTTAATATAGAGGACGTCGCCACATTAATAAAAAAACTGCTGGAGCCCACAAAGGCTCCATCATCACGTGAAAGTCGAGGCTATTCAACTCCTTGACACCACGGGCCTAGTGAGAAGACTTAAAAGGACAAAACCATTTGAACTAGTGCATTAATGTTAGGGCACGTTAGTATAAAGTGCTTAGCAGTGAAAAAATAGAACACAAGAATAGTGTCTTCCCTTTTATAGAGACTGTAAGTAGTGTTATTGGACACTTCCTTATGTTAAAAATCCTTTTTATAAATTGGGATAGACTTAAATTACTTATTAGTCTTAAGTTAGGATATTAATGTTCCATGAAGTCTTAGTAAAAATACATGTATAAAAAAAATATAATATTATCGTTTTACAGATTTTTCAGTCGGATTTTAAGATATTTTCCATTGGTAACCAGTACCTGAGTGCTGGAGACCCGCTTCTACTTGAGTGATAATCAACCGACAGTAAAAAGTTCGGTAAGCGTTTCGTTGAAACTCGAATTAATTTGATTTCAATGTAATTACAGTTTCGTATCGCTGATTCATCTTTTTTGTTTTAATTTTAAGCTGGTTCTTATTTGAAGACAAAAAGTCGAGTAATTGTTACTCGAATATACTGAACTACCGGCCCGTCCTGGCTTCGCATGTGTGGACATTTATTTTTAAACCGTTTTTGGAGATATCTATATGTTCTTTAATATTGTGGAGCATTGTTTTGTTCTATCATCAATAGTTTTCGCAACGAATGCGATGAAAGTTATTTTATAGGCATTTTTTTTACACTTTGGGTAACATTATTGTAGTTTTGTAGGGATCCTTATTTTTTTGTAATTAAAAGCCTATATGAATCAGTGATAATGTAGCATTCAAATGGTAAAAGAATTTTTAAAATCGGTTTAGTACTTTTTGAGCCAATTCGTTACAAACATACTTACATACAAATCTTTCCTCTTTATAATATTAGTATAGATAAAGTGTTTTATTTAAATGCACGTTTGCTTAATATTTTAAGCTCGCTAATTATCACAGCTTTTTATAATTCGTCTCGTCCTTGAACTCAGTTGTCTAAAACATTATGAATAGTACTGTTTATGTAACATCTACTACGCTCTACCAAAATCTTCAAGGTTATCCAATATCCAAATAAGGTCTTCTATGCAACCTGCAATTCTTCAATAGAGCAAACTAATGTTTTCCACCAGTAACGGGTAGATCTTTGTGGTTAGCGACTTCGAATACCTTTTATAAACTGAGACACTTTGTATGAAATAAATAAATAGTATTTATACAGGTAATTTATTATATTGATAATTTAATCTGAGAGGCTTTCTTTCAGTATAATACTCGAGACATAACTAAATAAAGCGTACGACCAACCAGGCTCCAGAAGATAAACCACTCCTTATATGGAAATTGTATTCGTTTTTACAACAAACTCCCAAGCGAAATTAGAGAATTATCAATAAATAATTTTAATGCTCTCGTTAAACGTAAATTAATCAATAAAGCTATTTATAAATTTTACAAAAATTTAAATGATCCTCCTAATCCTTCGGACTGATTTGCTCAAATTCAAACAATTTGTATGACTCAAAACTTAGCGATTAAATAGACTAGCGAAAATTTTCTTGCCAGTTCTTCTTGCCCGCTCTACGCCCTTGACTTGCGAACTGGTCGTAAATGTAAATATAGAATTGCTTTAAGTTCTTTTCTGATGTTCATAAGGGTACGTGTTTATCTATATGAATAAAGTTATTTTGACTTTGACTTTCCTAAAAAATATACAGAATTAAAACTCTCAAAACTTGGAAATGTTCATCAAAACCGAAGTATAAGTTTCCTAAAGTAGATACTCCTAATATTGACGAATCAAATTTTCTTAACACAAAATATATATCCTATATACCTTGATCAATTCAAATATATCTAAATATATTTATCGACATACCATTACTGCCTCGCGTGCCCAGTATTTCAGTAAGAATGCAATCGAATAGGGCAGGCATTGAGGGCATTATATTTTTGTATTTTCTATTATAGTATTCAGAACGTGTGTTAACGCGACTGTCAACTGTTCGGTCGTCATATAACACATTCGGAGAATGTTCACGTCTTGTTTGTATGAAAATTATGATTTTGATATACGAATTCGACGTTTTTCAGGGAGCGTGGGATACATACATTATGGGATTTATTTATTCATCACTGATCTAAGGATGACGCAATGATTTTTTTTAGTTCATTGTTGGTCTATCGTTCGGTTGAATAATTGAATGCATTTTGATTAGTACAAGGCTTGAATGAATCGAACAGGGTTACTATATATGCGCATATTTTTTTGTATCTATTTCATTGATTAATTATACCAATAGTGTTCTGGCTTCTGAACCTAACTTATATCGTCGTTTATTAAAGTTCATCATAATATCTTTCTTCATTGTACGGTAAGTCTTAATGACGCATATAGAAAGAACTATAGGTTCACAGCCGGTGTTCGAAGAAACTTCAACGTCGAGATAGGTTCGCTTAACCACAAAATCTTAAAAAATTAATCTAATTTGTCTAATTTAGTTAAGAAGACCAAGGACTTGCCTGTGCACCTATAAATAAATAATTATACGAAGCAAACTAATTGTATATAGAATATTTTTGTATTGTATATAGAACTAGTTGGTATCAATCAAATAAACACCGCCAGATGGTTTCGTTTTATGATAGCGAAGATGAATCGTCGTCATTATCTCGCTCCAGCGTTACCGCGTTTCCGGAAAGCTCAAAACATCTGTCAAACATCTGAATCTAGCCGTCCTAGTTTCCTTTTAAACTAAGACCTAACATAAACATTGTGCTAATCGTATAATCAATCTTGTAGATAATGCTTTAGTTTATCGCTTTAACTGAAGTTTAAATTTTGGTTTTATAGGCTATTGTGTAATTAACTGGTTCCGTACAAACCGCTTGCTTTTGTTAGCTGCATTAGATGGTTACGCTCAAACTCAATATACATCAAGATTTTGTGAATATTACTAGAAATGTATATGTTAATTTTTGGTCCGAAAGAACCTCCTTGAAAAGAAGATAAACCAATAACGTTGTCTCAGTATCGTAAGTAAAGAAAATAACAGTGATCGGGTGTTACGTCTATACACATCAAGTTTCACTTGTATATCCAGTTCCTAACACGTAATTTTACCTGCACTACCGTATTTAGAATACTTTCCATAATCAAGATGTCTTTAAAAATGAAAGTCGATTCACGGGAGTCTTTCTATGCAGGCAGTCTTTTTGTGGCATGTACTAACTATTTGGGTCAGTGGCGCAGTGACGCCCGTGACAGGGGTTTTAGTGATCACGCTCTTTACATAACTACGCGGTTTCAGTTTTTAATACATTACCGGATGGTTTTAGACGGCAAGGTTAACGATGTGAAACGTTTGGCTTGCTTAACGTATTACGCCATTGATATATGGTTTATAATTAAAATCAATAGAAGACTAATTTTAATTAAATTTCGAATATCGTGTAACATTAGCCATTATGTATCCATTGATATAATTATGGACTGTTTAATACAGTGTTTCCCGTGGGGCCCACGCTCCACTAGGGGGCAATTTGATTGTTAAGTGGGCTATTCGAAAATTTATTAAAATCATTTGAAACTTGAATTTCAGTTTTTCGTTGTTTTGAAAATTTACTTACTGGGTTTCTTTAACAATTTCCTAGTCATTTCTTTCTAAAACCTATGATTTAAGTTACTTAGTAAACAGTTATTTTTTTAATATTAAATATTATGTTAACATACATAATACTACTACTACTACTATACTTAGTGGGGGAAAACAAAAGAGTTTTGGAAAGGCTTAGGTAGGGCATGGCACAAAAAAGCTTGGGAAACTCTGGTTCAATTAGTCAGCCCCGATAGTGAGAAATAAAAAAATATTCAATAAAATTTGCTCGCTACCTCTTTTTTGGTTATTAGTATAATCTATGTTATAAGTATACTTAGCCAGATTTTTTTACACGCGTTGCTTTAAAGTAAAATAAAGTACCATTCGGATATGACTCTGCACAAACGTCTTTAAATAAATAATAAGTATAATAAGATTCTATTGACGAATTTCCTTTGTGTTTGAAACACGCAATCTGACCATTATTCACGTGTCAATATTATTCTAAATTATGCTTTGCTTTTTGCTGCCATGTCTTTTAACTAATGCCATACCCTATAATTACTCATAATTGCCTTTTATTATAGGGTTTAAATATGTACTCAGTAGTCCAAAGATTGGAGTTTTTGCCGAGAATTGTATTTATCAGCTAAAAACCTTTGTACATGGAATAATGAAACACTGTCTTGTACTCAGCAATCGGGAATTATATGAACCGTGATTCGTTCGGATGGAATTTCGATGGTCCTATCTACTTGAAATTACCAGACGTATTTCAAAGCTCTATTCATAGTTAATTCTCAATATCTATCTGGTTTTAATGCTATAAATCTAATCCAAATTGGATTAGAGTATTTAATAAAATAATTTTTAACTTGGTAAAATTTTAAAATTATGTGAAATAATTGTAAACACATAACTTCAATCCGGTTAAAAATTGTTTTATTAAATGTGTAAAAGTTATGTCAATAAAAGACAATACTATGCATAAGAGTATGTATATATATTCCGATAATACATCTGCAAAGGAACGTACCTAAACTAAAATTCTTTGCGGCATGCGGGACCAGCTAGCCCCAGTAACATTTGTATGAAAATGGACGTAAATTCTACTGTTTTATAGTTGGATAGCAAGTCACTCCAAAAAGCAACATTCACCGGTACCCAATTTCCAAATATGCACAGTATTATAACATCATTGTCTACTATCTGTATCCTATAAATTCGTTACATGTAAACATGTATTGCAAGATTTTATTTAATGAAAGTTCAACGTTCGAACAGCCCTAAGCCCGTAGAGAAATAAAATTGTTTGTCTAATAAAGTTGTTTATGACCTCAGTTCTAGACAGATGAGATATTGAGGCTAGCATGTAATATGTATTGCGGGACGTAACCAAGGTTAATTCGAATCTTGACCGTCACACAGCGTGGTTTGTATGATGGTCAGTGTAACGCTTCGACGGTCTTAAGAATACACTTACGATGCATGCCTCTAAATTATCTATTATTTAAAGAAAGGTCAAACTAATTAGCCATTGTCTTTGGTTGCTTAAAAAACTTTAAAATGTATTTGTATAATATGTTTTTGATCTGGACATTTATGGCCCTCGATGCACAGAGTAACTTAAATGTGTGTGTAGCGCCTTCTTTCGCCGGCCAGATCCAGGAATAGATTTAATTTTACGATCGAAAGTTTTCTTAGTTTGATTTCATATAAAATAGCTCCTGAAACGTCACAAATCTTACATATGTAAAAATATGTCTTATGTCAAAAATAAACGTCAAACGACTATTACTGATAAGTTACGTTTTTCTTTGTCGGTTACCAAAGACTTCATATTATTTCAGATCAAGACAAAGTTTTATTAATATTTTTTCTTAATTTTATAAATCTAATATTGAGCCCATCCGCTACGAAATTGGATTTAAGATTTAACTTGATAATCCCTTTTCTTAAAATAACACTCATAAAAAATACCTTAATATTATTAGATTGTTTTCGTATTTGATTGCAAATTGCTTTTTATAAAATGGTATCGTACTGGCTGAATATATTAGGGTATTTTTAAAGAAAATTAAAAAACTTATGACAATAATTACACCGTTTATCGAGACATAAACGTACATTCGGGAAGCGACTCTCTTTTGACTATTCAGTGAGTAATAATCATATCAAAAGGGAGGCTCTTGTATGGAGTATTGATGATAGCATTATGATCAAATGCGTTAAAGTAGTGTAAAATTCTAAACGTTTTTGACACACAGCAGTCATATTTAGCGCCAAGTCGCGCTTCTGAGTCTTACCCTAAAATATCTCAGCGTAAGGATAACATGTTATTCTAAGTGGTGATCCAAAGAAAACTACGTAAATAATGTAATAAATTCGAGTAGCGTAGTTCTCGCGATATCAAAGACTGACATTAAGTAATTTTTGATAGAGTATATATTTACTTATATTACAATTTGGAGATAAATACCCAATGATATAATAGTCCATATAAATCTTGAGTACACAATTCTGCAGAGTCTAATTAGTAGAGTGAAATTTCAATACTATTGGTCATTGGAATACGACTGTTAATATTAAGGGTACCAAAATTACATTCTCACTCTGTTTTATCTCTGTCTTCTTCTGTTTCTGTTTAGTGAGAGACCTTTACTATTGTTTGATTATTTAAAATTTTATTAAATAATTCACTTTTTTATTAACTTTGAGTAGTGAGCAGTGTTGCCATAGTGGCTGCAGCGTGAGACTCTTCCCTGAAGTCCTCTTCGTAGGTTCGATCCCCGGTTGTGCACCAATGGACTGTCAGTATATGTGCAAAATCAACATTTGTCAGACTGATCTACTTGTCTATGAAATATGATCAAAGAATAATCAAAGAAGCGGATGCAATCAAGTCCCATATAGGGTAGCAACGCCATGAGTTTTTTTTATTAACTTCAATTTCTTACTATATGTATTTGTTATACCTAATATGTATTAATAGATTTATGGTTAAATACTTTTTGTTGAGTGTTTTGCATGCGAGAATGTTATTTAATGATTAAAATGATTGTACATTTTAAGAGAAGGCAGCCCTGACAAATATAATGTCGACCTCAATTTTTGTTATACAAGTACCGGATCAAATCAAGCGAACGTTTTATGACGCACATAAATAGATGCGCGTGCGCTTTGTCGAGTCCCGTGATTTTTACTGATGGATTGTTTATTTTCGTCTGTCAGATTTAGACCGCAATAAAAACATATGGTATACGGGATGTTCAAAGAACTCTATTATTGTTCTATTTAATTAAAATCTACAATAATTAGTAATTATTTTAATGCTTTCTGTAATTTAAAAAGTTATTATTATGAACAAAAACAGTTTAGCTTATCGTTACAGGTCTTGTCATTTACAAGTCTGACTTCATACTTTTAATAAAAAAATACTGATAACTGAATAAATTTGTCTTTAAAACTCAAAAAAGTTCCAATTCCAGTTTAAATAGTAGATTAAAATACAAATAAATTGTATTTTCGTTTACATAATTATGACATAATTTATTAGTTTCGTAAACACCACTATTTTGGTGTTTAGATATGAAATCGAGGATATATGTGACATCGCTGTGTCGTCAAATTCATATTCTATTAACACCGTTTGTCTTGATATTTATGTGGTTGTAAATTTTATGTAACACATAATTTGTTTAGCAGTAAAACGATATTTAACTGTGTATTTATGTGCTTGGTTTTACTCCATCCATCACGGGATCATACCCAGATTTGTGAAGCATCCTGCATCGCTAGTAACTATCAAACTAAACAAACGAAGGAACGGCACAATATATAAATCCTGATTGATTGTGGTATAACACTATTTTTAAATTTTAAAAACATTATCCCAATTTTAATTGCTAATCACTGGCACAAAGGCAAAAGGAAGTGATAATATTCCTATATTACCTTATTATTATTATAGCCTCTCAGATAGTTAGCCAAACTATTCGCCTGGTCCGTAGTAACACTCCAGCTAAGAATAGTATCTCAGACATTTGGCAACGCACCAGCACGATGGCCAGACGTGTAGAAACAATAGATGAAATTGGCTTTGATTCTTGTTATAAAATACAAGTTTTGTGTGTGGATATGCTACCAGTTAAAGTGGTTAATTATGAAATTTCCACTACTGCTTTTAGCGATATTGTTTGGCGTCTACGGTGTAAATAAAAAATAAACTATGATAAATAATATGTCTACGCCTTAAGGAAAACATTTTTTATATAAAAGTATACATATTAAACGTACCAGACTTATTTTGTTAAATAAATATTATGAGAACATAATTTATAAAGCAATAAAGAGTTCAGCAAGGTTGAATTTAGTGTCATTACTGCTAGTTAACGATGCTTTTAAAATAATTTAAATTCGTTGATATTTTCTCAAGAATATTTGTTGAAATCTATTTATCTCTTCGCATTATGCATGTAGTCTTCACTTTCCCATTGTAGACTAAAAAAAACAATACTATTTTCTATTAATTTAAGTAAACGGTTTTAATGTGTCACTACAACAGTAGTAGAAAGGATAACAGAGCTAAAAGTACACTAGCAATGCTTGTTGCAAGAATATCTTTTTAATATTTTAGTTCAACCATGATAAAATTAATTGCACAGAATTTCCATTGTTTTCACCACAAGTGCCATTAAATACTTTGTATAGTTCCACTAGGAAAAAGACATTGTATATTGATCCATTTAAATTTAATATATGAACCTTAATAAAATATACTATAATGAATGTCAATTGTCAACATAATCGATTACGCGCGGTTACGCAACGCGCGCATCATTACTCCGTTACCGAGCGCGCGCGCACTCGCCATTTCTACGTGCTCGGCCTTGAACGACGTCACTTTCACTACATTATATTTTATGAGACGTCAAAGCACGAAGATTGCTATGATTAGGTTATTTTTATGAGGCACGGCGTTGATAATTCAATTTTACGACATGGCTAGATGAATGTAAACGATGTATTAATTTTTTTGGTTTACATGCGAAATATTGATTTTAAATATAGAGTAGGGACTATCTATGATGATTTTTAAACGCTGAAATAAGAAGAGTAAGCGCATCGGTCTTCTAAAAATTATCTGTCTCGGTTGAAATGTTCTGAAACAGTCCAGTGCATTTTCTTATATATTTTCTTTCACTTTATTTTATTTAAAAAAGCTTAAAAAATCAACGTATATCTAGCACAGAAAACTCATCACCTACAAATAAAACAGACGCAGTAATATGCACATGACTGGTGACGGGTATCTGATGGCTCCGTAGCATATAGAACATACTGATTTCACATTTCATATGTATAGCTAAGATCTAGAGGTCAAGAGTAAGATGGCATAGTAAATGTCACTTGTTGGGCAAGCCACTCTTGGATGTGATGTCTGATTGCGTATTTTCAACAAAACGTGTTATGATGTTGTAGATAAGGTATAAGCTTATATATATAAGCAATAACTTCTGGATCACGTTGGATGTCGAAACTCTTCTAGGAAAGACATTAGCACGGCATTGTTATTAATACAGTACAAATAAGACAAAGAAGTCTCGTAGACTTCCTATGACTGTTACGTATTTTCTTAATTACGAAATCTATTTTTATACTCGTCTTCTTTCGTATCAATTGTCAACTAAGCCATTGTAATGCCCGGGATACATGAGGCTAGTTTTTCAAGCTAGGATAGCAAGCTAGTACTCTCCTGGCTTGTTGACCACGCTTGGAACATGCTAGTTCTGTTTACATGAGGCTAGCATGCTTAAGTACTAGCCAACTGAAAACTAGCTTCGCCGGCCACATGAGGCTAGTACACAAGCCAGGATAGTAAAATCTGTGGTTGGGGGCGCTACTATCCCAAAAATAGAACTCCATCCTATTCAAAACTACCCTGGCTTGTAAACTAGCTTACTGACACTAGCTTGCTATCCTAGCTTGAAAAACTAGCCTCGTGTAACTCGGGCATAAGGGATCACATGTTTTTGCATTTATTTACGCGACACAATGTCCCCTCTACACAAAGGAAAGAGTCGAGTCTTACGAACTAAGATTTCCGTCTTCTCTGAATCTTACACTTAAAAATTGTAAAACACTTATGTAGCCTAACGAAAGGAAGATATAAACATATTTTTTGTTACAATCTTTCATAGTAAACACCTTTTAAAATAAACCTTCAAACTATATTTAATACATTCAACAATGTCAGCAAATTGTGTTACTATGTTAATGTAACAGTATAACCAATGATTACTCGGCAATTTAAATCATGCTTCATATTTAATATAAACAAAGTTTACACTTTGTACATAACAAACCAGCTTTAGAAGAAAATAGATCAGTAATGTTTTCAGATCAGCAGTATTTATTATTATTAACCTTTATACTATACTATATATCCAAAAAGTTTCCACTTCAAATTCAAAAATTAGTTTTGTTAGTACATTCTTAGTATAGGTTAGTAATTGTTGTTTTATGTCCAGTTTTTAAGCCCATTGGTGCACAGCCAGGATTCGAACCTGCGATCACAGGAAGAGAATTGAACGCTAAAGCCGCTAGGTCCATTTTCTAAATGTATGTAAATTGATAGACAAAATTTACTTATTTACTAACAGTAAGATATCATCTTATACATTATAAGTGGGAAAAACGGTGGCGCCGTCTACATAAGGTAATTTCATTGTTTCTACTATGCTAATATTGTTCTCTTTAATGTTTGCTTATCAAATTTTATGTATTCTGATTTATGCTTTTCGTACGCATGAAAACAATTGATCAATATTTGTTTTTTATTTAATATATTTATCTACGAATAACAAGACTATTGACAATTCATTAGTTTTAACCTGGGATTCTAGTCTTTGCTTAGAATAATGATTATGTATTATTGCATATATTATACTACTTACAATTTTCATTATTATTCATTTATGTTTTAACCATTTGGCTATGCCTTTATGGTTAATCAAGTTCCAGGTTCTTCAACTTGGAACAAAAATAAGTCTTTATATGTCTAGAAATAGGCCAATTCTCTCGGAATAATTGGGAACCATTAATTAAGGCAAAGTATTGTTAAAGTACCAGAATAATGCTTAGATTGGCTTTTGTTTAAACAGTTTACGGTATTTTTACTTTAGTATTGAGTGCCCCTTAATTGGTATGACCCCAATTCCGTCCGTAGCTTAACCTTGTTTAAACACCGGTTATAGAAGTTTAGTCTTCGTAATACTTTATCTTTACAACTTATTTATGGTATCCGAGTCAATGATGCAATTTATAGCCTAATTTGTTTTAAATATATCCTTTAATTACATTTATTAGATAATTATGTTAACTCTTTAACTGTTTTGGTTTTACGACTGGATAAGGACTGAGGGACGTATTCATATGTAACTGATTAACGAAACAAAAAAGTCTTATCTTTTTTAATCACGTTCTTCATCGCTGAAGGTTGTGTTGGTGTTGCAAAACTTCCTTCATTCCTTTCTACGTACATCAAACGGATTTATGTTGATTTGTTTGATAAAAAAATATTTATTTATTAAAAAAATAAGCAAACAACAGTTAAATGTAAGAAATTATTACAAGTCATTAATAACACAATACGTGTTGGAACATCGATGCGACCTTACTTTTGTAAAAAAATATTGTATATATTCTTAGCAACTACTTTATATTTTTTATTTTTAAATAGTTTAAAAACAATGTTTACTAACCTCTAAAATTGCTCACTAAGTGAATGTAATTCTTTCAGAAATAAAGTATCTTTGCACCGAAATGTCATTTATAAATTAGTATTGTTCTATTACATAGGAATTCATATACACTAATTTATACTAATATTGCAATTTAAATTATAAATTGCAATTGTATATTTTGTCACCCTCCTACAATATAATTTACTATAGATTTATAACTCAATTGTACCCTACCAATAACAACGAAGTTATAAATTCAAAAGGTTATAAATCTAAAATTGTTTTATATATTACGAGTTCTGAATAGGGCCGGGCATTAAAGAAATTCCGTTACAGGCCTATTTGACAATGATTATAGGATGCAAGTCATTGACGGATGTTCTTGATACATAAATAACATCCTCTCGGATGACTTGTACGTTTTAATTTACGTAGTAATTTCTATAGTATTCATAAACGATACCTGTACGTAGATATACAATTATTCCTTAACAGTATTTCCTACTGTTTATCTAATTGTTGATAGGCAGACGTCCAAGCCATCATCTTTGCTCTGCATTCATCTCTGCATTGCGATGGCTAGTCTTACGTCACTGGCATTGTTTATGTTGGCTTGCTGGGATCTGAATGAAATAGGGGCAAACGATTTATTGGATTATACACTACTATACTCGCTTTTCAGTACTTTGATGTTTGTTTAAATTAAATTTACTGTTATTTTACACATATAAATAATAGAAGCAAGGAAACGGATCGTCGGTGTTATTGTAAGGATAAACTTTACGGGTTATATTTTAGTATTCTCAGAAATTTTAAAGTCATTATAAGTTAAGTTATTCAAATTTTGGTTAATCATGAATTATTTTATATGGTTATTAAAAATGGATAGCTTCATAAGCCCGATTTATAAATTTTTATTACACAAATTGATTAGCTATCGTATTTCTTCGTTGAACTTTGGTACGTAATTGAGCTCCTCGGAGACGTTGCGAGAAAAATAAAGGAGCAAGATAAAAATTCCATTTGCTCGGTTATTTTACATCCAAACCTTCGTCTCGCGAAATTTAAAGCCTCCCCGAATCTGTATCAAGGCGAACCTAAAATCGAGTTACATTCGATATACGATACGTCTTCGTGCATCGTAAAAGTATGTATACAATCACATATTACCCAACCAAATCGTATATACCAACCGTAACACCAAATCACGTATGGGTATGGTTTTATATTTTCGTTGGGACTTTTTTTGTAGCATACGATTCGTGGCGTTTTATTTTCACGAGGTCAGTGTATGGTTATAAAATTTGTTACGATTTTTAAATTTAACACGTCGCGGAAATACCGCGCTATTGGAACTTTGGTATATAATATATTGTTAGTACCTATTGCTAAATTTTGCTCCCAATAAATTTAATATATTTAGTGTATTAAAGAATATTGTATTTATAACTAGTATTTTTGCTTAGCTGTTCAAGTTCAATAGTTACGAGAAAAAAGTTTTTCCTCGATAATAACATAATTTTTATACAAAAACCCTTTTAAAATTCAATCCAGTTTTCATTTGCAGCTTATTAATGAGAATTTCTTGTCCAGAACACGATAGTTAATTACGAGACGTACAGTAGTGATTAGGGTCCAAAGTTCTCATTTAAAAAGCGAAATTGTGGGTTATTTCTCCGCAATGTTTTTTTCGCTTTGCGGTTTCTCAGCATACGTTACTGGTAACTGGACTGTAAATTTCGTATTGTACTAAATATTTTTATGATTTATTTTATGAGATTCTTTAGCTCTGCAATCTTTACATAAAGTCGTTTCTGTGAAATGAGTTTTTACTTTTGGGGTAAAATGTTATACTATGTAATGTAACCACTTTATTATGTTGTTACTGTGTTTTAAACTTTATCAAATAAGTATAAGTACAAAAAAGTATTACAAACTATAAATTATGTTTATTAATAATAATTTTGTAAATAATTCATCTGTATGTAAAACTTGTTCTACACTTTACTAACTCAGCAACCTAACTTAAACTACTGGTGATAAAAAGGGACTTGGGCATAAATTAGAAATAGAAGATAAATACGCATGTAGAAGTTTCTTGTTAGAAATAAATTAAAATGTATTTATGATTTTAATCGTGAATATAACATTACTTGAGCTCGGTCCACAGGTAGTAACTATTTATTATTATTAAATTATAGATTTTTAACCAACTGCCTACTGCCTGCCAGTATATAATAATTTCTCAAGACAAGTATTGAATGTGGTAAATACGGATTTACACAAACCAGTGTTAAGGGTTTACTCGCACATCGTATATTGATATAGCATAGGCTATTCATCACGAGTGATGTCTATGAGATTAGTACACAGCGTGGTCAAACTATGTTATGTTTTTAGTATGAAATACTTCGATGTACAAATTTTTATATAATGGCCTAACAGACAAAAAGGCTCTACTAGATGTTAATGGGAAAACGTCGCCAATACTTTTCTCTTCTCTTTTCTGGTCTTTTTTCTTGGAAGTTTCGAAGTCGTATTGGTTCGACATAGGAAATTGCTTTAAAAAGCTAGTTTACCCGCTACCATCCACCACATACTCGTTTATTATTCACTCCATTCTACTTTCAATAATTAACACCATCTCTTTGCCGCATAAAAATATAACCTTTAATTAACATCAAAATCACACTGTGTGGTAAGGCATAATCAAATTGTGTATCGATAAATTTTAGCGCTTCTATTTAAGCGGAGCAGAAATTAGCGTCAACCGATGGTAATTTGGTTGTCAGACCTCAATAAATGTCCAACTCTCGGGACAATCTAGTTTTGTATTGATATTTGAGCCGGTAGTTGTGTTGTACAGCGTAGTTGAGAACTTTCCTGTGTTATTGGAGTTGTGCGATACGTGAGATCCAGAAATGCAATATCTTTATTTCTGAAAAACTCATGAATGGTTTGATATTGATGATGTAATGTCCTACCCAGAACAGCTGTAGGTTCTGTACGGTACGGTATTACATCGTCTAGGTAAAAATATTTGTGGTTGCGGTCGTATATATGAAAATGTTATTTAACAACAAATATAACTTTCTGTTCTCTATTCGTATGCCTTATATGAAGTTATTGTTTGATGTATCTTAATGTATTATGTTAATTGTTGTGATATTATTAAAGCTACAGATACAAGGTCAGCCTGTATATCATCACCTTGGTACTGTAAGTCATAATCCGTGACTCGGCATGTATACTGAATAAATATCTTAACAACAGCGTATTAATGTTTGCTTCAGACATAGGCACTGAGCTGGAAAACGTTGTTGATTTAAGCAAATTTTCGTTGAATACGCAGTGTTCGCATAATTTTCGATAAATATAAGTATGATTTAATTTCTTTGAGATGTGCTCAAATGTTCAAAAGGCTTTTAGTAATAAGTCATTTTATTGGTTTTTCATAGATCTTGAAAGAATATTGTGTATATTGTCATTAAATTTTTTTAGCAATTGTTTGACCCATCCTATCTCGATAATGTCAGTTTTTTAATTTAACTAATAATTACTTTCGAATTCCAATATAAACATACATACCGTTATATGTTTGTAAATAAAAAAAATCTGTGCGTGTATTTGTAATTAAACTAGTTTTGGCTGGTTTAATTACAGATTTTGCTGAAATTCTTTGTCTGTGTTTAACTAGATTCGAGAGTGGTTTAGATTTGCAATTCCATGTTTTTTTTGTATGTGCGTACAGGACAACGTTACTCCTAAATACATGAATCTAGATTAATAATAAGAAAAAATCTTAATTAAAACTTACAATCGTGTAGCCGCATCTGAATACTCTTTATTTTATTTTGTAAAATCAGTATGTCATAACAAATACAAAATCGTTAAGTCATCACCAAGCAGCTATGTATTAAAAGGTATAGCAAACATCACTCACGTGCAAATTGATTTCTCGCGCCTTCTTAATGAATTTTATTGGCAATATGCCAACGTACACCATATTAGTTAGAATATGAATTGCAGTTTTGAATGTTTAATTTTCATTGCCTTTAAAATAACGCTGTCCCGTCGTAAACAAGGAAAGTTAATAACTATATTATATCGTAGAGTATATAACCAAGGATTTTTTTAATAGAAGGGAATCAATACTATATATCCAATTTGATATAGTAGAAGTAGGTACCAACACGTCTTGTCACTGTCCGATTTCTATATAATTGATAAGACAGCAAAGGAATCCATCACTGCTTTGTCTTTATGTCTATTTTTCTTTATATTCTATTAAAAATGTTTTCCTTATATACGTATAGTTGAACAATAGTGTTTTCTTTATGAATCGATTTTTATGAATATTGGAAAGATGTGTGATGTGTGTGGTAATGAACTAAACGTTGTTGATCAATCACAATCTAACGAGAGACGCCAACGTACAACGTTCTTCCAACGAGAATGAGTCATCTAATGTCAGTAATTTTTTCGATTTATATCTCCCACAAAAATATTATTAATATTTTAGTAATCCATAGATTATGTCATGCTGCGTATGTTTTTGTTGACGTATTCTGGCGGAACCAGATGAAAAACCATCTATTGACCCCTGAGAATTGAATAGCGTATTATGGTAATTGAAAAGCACTTTATTATTTTACTATAATAGGAGTTTTTATGGTATGATTTTGTATGGGATCTATTGAATATAGTTTGTGCTTAGAAAAGATTGTACTCATCAAGGTCATCAGGCTACCGCCTTAAAATTGCGAGAAGCAAATTCCAATGAATATGTTACACGCACTGAAGTATTTCCGAACCATATCGGCTCATGGTCCTTCTAGAAAAGTACCACCTTTAACCGCCGGCAACGCACTTGCGAGCCATCTGGTAATGTAAGTGTCCATGGGCAGCGGTATCACTTAAAATTAGGAGTGCCTCCTATCCTGTTAAATAAAAAAACGTTCCTACAACTATTACGGATGCAGTAATTATAATATTATTTTATTTATAAGCAAGAAGACTGTTTTATAGAATAAATGCTTCTTGTGATTAATAGGTTGGGCACAATCTCTCCCTGTTTAAACTTATTTTAAATTCACTTCCAATACCTAAGAGAGTTTAGTATAAGTCTGTCATGAGACCTTGCGGAACCGGTTCATGAGTTGTGCAAACGATACGTCATTATACGCGTAATGTAAGCGCAGTCTTCTGGACTCCGACGATTATTATTTTCACTAATTAATCTTTATTTAACATGAGTCTCAATCGGTTGTCAAAATAACATAATACGAGCGTAAAAGATATTCCTGTTATTGCTACTCGAAACAGCTATTGTCGTTGGGATCTAAACCTGCAACTAGTCTTAAGTAAATATATATTACTAGCTGTACCCACGCTTGGCTGTGGCACATTGTGATTGAATGGTTGAGAAATGAAAAACAAAATAATACAAAAAATAAACTAAAAAAAAAGATCAAAACGATCCTAGATGCGGATTATATATCATGCTAAAATTTAGGCTCGATCGGTGAAGAACTTTTTGAGTTTTTGAAGCGTACACAAACCAACATAACATTTATATATATAGGATTAAGTGTTTCCTAACATTTGCAACGTTACTTAAGATTTTATTTTACAAACTGGAGCAATTTTAGACCTTTTTTTGTTTCTATGAACGATTTTGTGTCAAATTAATCCCTTTAAAAAATGACACTTTAAGCTTCGCCTAACTTTTTAATTGTAAATGTTTCAATATTTTTATTAGTTGCATTTTTTCTAATACCCTAGCCTACAGTTCTGAGAACTTGTAAATTTTTATCGCAGCTGTCGCCACCTTGGAATTTTCTAGTTTCACTTTTATTTAACTAGAAGCGTGTGAACCATTTTATTTTTTTCACAATTTACTGAGCGACCCGTGTCTCGTGGCATTCCATCCATCTTCGAAGATCCCTATATGGAAGCTACGTTTTTCATATAATTGCGTATATAAAATACTTCAGTGAGTTGAAATGAATAATTTTACGCAGAACTTGTTGTTAATATAAAACTTTTGCTTTTTATCGAACTCAAGCAAAATGATGTAAGGTTTATTTAAATGTTGCCAAATAATTGATTCAGTTTATGTTAAAATCTGCTTTAATCGAGCGCCATTGGCTTAGCCAGTGTCGTGCTTTTTCACCTTGACTTATATGAAGTAGTAGTTCTTTAGCCCTTTATATTAAGGTGTATTTTAAAGTACAAGATTTAAGACAACGTTATCTTAGTCTTATTTAGTAGGTATTTCAAAAAGTTTACTACAAGCACTCTTCATGAATACTAACAGCTAACTCACAAAAAACATAAATAAGCCCCGGTATAATTAACCTATTCACTCAAAGGCTAGATGAATTATACTTCTTTCATTCCTAATAAGACCAATTCAAACTTATCTTCGCCGAGCAAAAAATTTATATTAATGTTCGCAACAGGCTTTATCAACAAGGCAGAGGTTGTAGACAACTTTATAATAACGATAGATCAAGCGGCACCTTATACCGTTCAAAGATAATCATAATTGTGTTTTTTATTTGCAGGTAAGTGGCTGCGAAATGGCGGAATGGAGCGAGGTATCTTTTAATGAACTTAAGATGTATTAAAAAGGCTTTATAGAGGAATAGTAAGATGCAATGACGTCATTACCTATGTCGTTGTGTAAAGTAGTAACGTTAAAGAAGAAATGACTATTATTATAATTTTATGTTAAAACTAGCTGACCCGGAAAACGTTGTTTTTGCGATGTATATTATTTCTATGAAACATTTTTTTAGTTCAATAAAAATAACCAACTACTATACTAAAAATAGGCGTTGATCGTAGAGAGGTGAAAATTTAGCGTTGTATGTATTTTTTAATGCCACATAATAAAAAAATAATTTTGGGGTTGAAAGATAGTAGCCGATTTTCAGACTTACTTAATATGCATAAAAGTTTTATAAGAATCGGTCGAGCTGTTTCGGAGGGGAACGAACATTGTGAAACGAGAATTTTATATATTAGAAGATTAAAAAATTAAAAGGATAATAATGAATTCCATAGGTTTTAAATTAAAATATGGTAAGACTATTCGACTATTAGACGTTATTAAATACATTGTTGATATAGTACAGAAAAATTAAACAATAATTTGACAAAAATATCGTATTTAAAATCCGTTTCTAAAAGGAGATTATTATGGAGGTGGCCTTAGGAGTAGGGCGTCTTTGTTAATGAAGACTATTGTCTTCAACTGTAATTATATTTAATTATAACAGGTTAATATGACTTTAATTTCCTATTATTCAATATGAATTTTTAACCATGTTGTATTACCATACCCATTTGATTGTAAAGTATACTATAGGCCCGTGTACGGTAGCTGAAGCTTCCGTGCGACATGCTCTATCGATAAATGTGGGAGCGCCGCACGCCTGTAATTGTGGCTTGTCCTGTCAACCAAGTTAATTCCTTATTGAGGAGTTGGTTAATTGTGGGGATAAATCAAACTGTCCCTCTCCGAGTAATGGAGAGGTTTCCTGTATAAATCTAATTAAACGGCAATTAAAGTTACGTTATACTTGGATAACGGATGACTTCGTTACGCTTACATAGACGTTAGTAAAATAGATAGTTTTATTATTAGCTAGTATATAAATATTTATATAAGCTCACTTAAAATGTAATCATGCACAGTTTAGATACTTCAGATTATTCTTCTTCAGACGCGCTCTTCGCTATTAGTGTCGTCGCACAATTTCCTATATCCACTCCTATTTTCGGCAAGTCTCAGCGCCTGGGTGTCGGTAAGACCTGTAATGGGTCAGCGTCGAGGTGAGGCGAGATGGTTACTCTGGAAGTATTAACTTTTGAGATAATGTACAAGACTAAAAATAAAATTGACATGCCTTAGCACTTTTCAGTAAAGCTTCGGGTGAAAACGCGAATTTATAACATTATTTACATAATTCAACGCTTCAATTGAGTCAAAGCAATCGCAGTCAGCGAGACTGATATAACAAATTGACAGACAACTAATTGATAATAACTAAATAGTTATAGTTAGTATGCCAATCACAATTAAGTATACGGGTCTGTGCATTACTGATAAGTTAATTTCGTATACAAATGTAATACATAGTTTCAAATGACCTGAAGTGTTACAAATGTATGTATCTGGTTAATAAACAAGCAGTGTTAGCCTAGTGGTTTCAGCGTGCGACTCTCATCCCTGAGGATGGAGGTTTGATCCCCGGCTGTGCATCATTGGACTTTCTTTCTATGTGCGCATTTAACATTCGCTCGAACGGTGAAGGAAAACATCGTGAGGAAATCGACACCGAAATTCGACGGCATGTGTTAGGCACTGAAGGCTGATCACCTACTTTCGTATTAGATTGAAAAATGATCATGAAACAGATTCAAAAATCTGAGGCCCAGACCTAAAGAGGTTGTAGGGCCACTGATTATTATTATTATCTGGTTCATAAATTCTTGAAAGGATTAAGGCGCCACCTGCCCAGCTGATAGTCTTACTCGACTGAAGATAATCAAATAAGTCTATTACATGCGACAAAAGTGCCGCTAAGTAGATTACTATCTAACCGCTTATTTTTGTACTTAATTAAGCATTAAAATGTGATTTAATTTTTATCTTTTCATCTGGGTTGGAATTTTATTTGAAGCGGTATACGTACTTAAAGGAAAATGTGAATTCGTATTACTAATTTATAATTATCAATTATTTTTGTAAATTATTGAATAACTTTGTACCTGCTGAATTTAAGCATTTAAATCTTCATAAAAACTGTAACTATTACTTATACAAACATCCCTTTCTCTCAAACTCTGTTTACGCTATGAGGAAAAGAAATAGATAGTATTATTGATTAGTAATATATTTTTATAGATTTTTTACCAATTGAAATAAAAATTTATTATTCATGAATAATTACTAAATTTAATATTAAGTTCTATTTATACAAAATAAAGTATGAAATATTCTTCGCTTAGATAAGTTACTGTGAATACTGATACTATCTTAAGCAATTTAAAAGCCTTTAGCACATTATGTTGAACTAATGTCCGTGAATTTAAACAAAAAATGCAAATTGTTAATTGTTATCTCAAGGTCTAAGTTCTTATGTAAAGATAAAAAATCGTATGTGCGATACCGTGACGTATATTACATTGAAAATAGGTTTTTGTAGAAACGAATAATATATTATAATTCACAGTGTAAGGGCACAGTTGGTAACTCTTGTAAATATATATTTCATAAGCTATGCAGCCTTAAGTGCCTACTAAACCTAATTGTTTAGAAGCGCATTGTATTTAGTAATACCTGGGTTACCAGCATTATAAGAATTGGTAAGCTCAATTCACGAAGGACCCTTAGTGTTGATTCAATTCTTAACACTTTTTTTTTACAAAAATTCTTTCTTATTACTTAGTATTTGATGATTTATAGATTAGTCTAATTTTACTACCAAACCTATAAGTGACGTTAATCAGGAGGTTGAATGAAAATTCTGCATCAGAAATTTTCCATGTGTAATAAATTTTATCAAGCGCTTGTAAATGTTTTGAATGATTATGACGTTTTGGCAAACATCGAGTTTTTTAAGAAGTGCACGCTCTAACGCGATGTCTAAACAATATTATTATTGCAATAAAGTATATGTTTTATGCGCTGAAAACGAAAATACATCTTATTTGAAATTTAATAGTAAAATTAGTATCTGGCTTCATACCATTCATTTTATATATTCTCAAAGAACATATTTTAAAAGATGCATAATTACTTATATACTTCAAAGGTCTATAGATCTGATACATAGTTATTTACGAAATATATTTTGTAAAAATTGCGAATATAAGTTACCAAACACATTACAATTACTATTACAACGTACAATTAATTTGATTCGTGACTGCATTGTAATTAAAAAACACTCAGGAATTTTACTTGATTACATGGGAACGATTAAGAGAATTTGCACACCTGCGACTCATTTGGCAAATGCACATTAAATTCGATTAAGTGTCCCTTAAAATGGTCGTTAAATTGCAATCTTTCAATCTATATTTTATGGCATAGTAAAATGTTGTTTAGCATATATATCGAAGGGATTTCAAATAGTCGTAGTAATCACTGTTGTTACGATGACCGGTTTATTTATTTACACTGTATTACCTTAAACAAACATGTTACGTAAGTAATTAGGCAACGGGCTTATCGCTAACAAGCGATTTCTTCCAGGCAACCCTATTATTGTAAGATAAAAATACCTACTGAGGGTATTTTTGTATGTACAAGAATTGTACATAAAAATGTGTGCGTGTACTAGGTGTACACACGTAAGAAGTGAAACTTCTTTATGACTTTATTTTTCGAAAAATGATCTACTATATGCAACTTAACGAAATTGGTTAAATAAAGTTTAACATAAGGCTTTTATTATCATAGACATGAATACAAATACACTAAATTTTTTTCCAACCCCGATAAAGAAGTTTCACTTCAATAATTAACCGTAAACATAAAATTACATGTAAGTAGAATTATACAATACTGAACTAAAATCTTAAAATAAAATAAGTTAAAGCTAATCTTAGGGTTAATGAGTCATATTTTTTCTATATAAGTAGCTAGGTAATTACGAGGTAGAAGAGAAATGCTCAAAAAGAAGATTCTTAAATAAATTTAAATTTAGCTCGTCTGATATCAAGAGGTGAGGGATTGCAAAGGAGTACTGTGCACAGTAAATTAGATGTGATAGAATTATGTTTTATGAGTACAGTTTTAAGAATTAGTTTGTCAAGGGAATGCAGGGAAAAACTACCGCCAGAAAGGAATATAGGTACAATTTTGCTTTAAGTAACTAGGAGTTTTAGGATCGAATAGTTAGTAATATAATATAGCTTTATTAGATGTTGTAAAATGTGCATCTTGCGCCGTAATCGATCACTAAGTTAAACATTTTTAACTTATGTATGATTATAGTTACTAGTAGTTCCACTACTAGTTTGTCAACCAATGAGCACGCACGGAATTCGTCTTCTGGGCGACACTAAGGAAGGTTTAAGAAATCTCACCAAAAATAAGTAATAAATCTTGTACTGTATGAAAATTAATACACAACAATTCTCGACAGTACATTTCAACGATTACAATCGTCTATGTTTCGTGTATACGCAGCCTAACTCACATTTAATAACCCATTAGCTGTCAGATGCAAACTGAAAATTACCTGTAATCGTGATACACAAATGATGCGTTAAAACTTAAAAACGGTTTTGCGAAATTGAACGTTGCGTATTTTGACCGATCAGCAGTTTATTGCTAATGATATTTAATACATGTGCGAAGTAATTCGCTTGTAATGGATTTTAGTAGAGTTTAATATTGTTGCTCGATAAAGCGGGTACGTGATAGAAATATATATCAGTGGGGCGGACTTTATGGCCAATATAATAATGATCTATTGTGAACGGGAAAATGTCTTTATAATTTCTTGCATTTAAGCTCGTTTTCTGCAGTAGAAAGTAAATTGCTAATCTATGGCACGTCAGAATATTGGCAGGTTTTTTTATACCTGAATTTCACTTACTACGGATCCCCGAATCTTCTCACATATCCATTTGAGACTCTATTCACACCAGGCATCCTTTCTGGTATTCGGAGAGAGTGTAATAACACACCTCGGGTACATCCTGCCCTACCGCACAAGGAGATTCCCGGGGCCGCATTCGTTTTCTACGGGAGCCCTGCCTGATCAAAATCTTCATCCTATTTTGAGCTTTTGTTTATATTAACTTTTTTAAAGTATTCGAACATTTATTACAAAACTAATTTTGCTCCTCATAATATCCAATGAAAGTCGCCCGCAACTTGTCTATTTTCTGATTAAAGATTAATTTTACATTGCACATGTAACGATATCGTTAAATCGCAAGGCGTGCATTCATTGTTTAAGTAAACAGTGGAGATAGTGCCTAAAAATAATATGCGCTTTAAAATGCAAGATTCTTGTGACGTTTTATTAGATAACTTCTCCTTTGGGACTTGAATGAGACTGCAATCTTGTAGAACAGAATATACTGCATTTTCTTTTTAAACTCTTATTTCGTGACATTTATTTTTTACATCGCGATCAATGGCTGACGGACCTTTTGGTTTTATTCAACTTTTGCATATATTTATTTATTTATTAACACTTCTTTGCATTACAATATAAAAATTAAACATAATTAAATTTAAAGGTGAGCAACTGGCGGCCTTATCGCTTTCGAGCGATCTCTTCCAGGCAACCACTGTGAGAAAAGAAAAAATGTATTAAATTAGATAAAGTAGGCAAGAAGTGTAGTTATTAAGAAAATAAAACTAAACAGGAAAAAAAAACAAACTGAACTAATAAAGGATACAAGAAAAATAAAAATTAATATAATTATAATTTCTTTTTGAACAATATCTTTCAAAAATCTATGTGATATAATTCTACGGTGCGTCATTAGGCTTCCGGGTATACCACCGCGTCCATAAGTGTATCCAGTTTTTTTAACATTCCCTTTAATCGAAACCTTTCTACTTTCAATACAATCATTTGAACGCTGAATGTTCAGTGCATATGTATGGATAAAACTGTATCACGTTATATCCATAGAACTCAAACACAAATGAATATCAAATAAAAACTCTAAAACAACACACATTGTTTACCCGAATTGTTTATATAGCGCAAGCAAGCATTTACCAGTTTCATAACGGTTTACATAATAAAATATGTGATAACAGATTTGTTATAAACTGTTTACATTCGCTTATGTGCTTTTACCGATACTGGCTTTGTTTATTGTTTGAAACCATTTCAAACATATATTATAGTGCGTAAAGTCTGTAAGAAAATTTAGTATCGGCTTCATACTTCGGCAACTCTCATAACGCATTAGAGCTTAACAAATTATAAGCTTTGATACAAATCAAGTACACCAGGAAAACAAAGAGTAACATTATCGCACTGTAGTTCGGTAGCAGAATCCAATAAATCCTTTATACAGGATGTCCCAAGAGATATTTCCGTAATATAACAAGGTGTACCTTTATTTTTACTTAATCAAATGTTCTTTCTCTTTCTGTTTTTACGCTGTTCTGAAGAGAGACAGTGCTTTTGTTAAAACAGTCTTTTAAGATTCATGTATATGTAATACATATTTAAAGGATGTTAAAAACTAATTCCGTAATAGATAATGTAAAAATATTTCACAAATTTAACAATTGTTGCTCTTCATTACCTATGTGTCATAAAACATAATTTTACTTTGATTATGGATACCCTGTATAATACTTTACAAACTTGCATATATTTTGATGCATGCCTAAGATTGTGCCTCCGAGCAGGTTAACAAAGATTTATTTGTAATTGTAATTCGTATTCAGTACCTTTAATACGTGTACTTTTTATTGACTAAAGAACATTTTGAATGCATACAGTGACACTGTTCTAAATTTAAATTAATGTTTTGAAATGTTGTAGAAATATTTTCGATTTAATTATTTAAAGGTGAATTGAAATTTACACTCTTAACCATAAAAATTAAATCGGTATGGCCCCGATTTAACTCTTTCGTCTCTTTCTGTTATATTGAATTTTCGCTGTGTTGAAAAGGTACAAATGAGTACTAAAGCTTTAATGGTGCAATTAGATTGATTTTGATGATAAACTGGTTGTAAAACGGTCTGAAATATAAAACCAATAACTATCGCACACGATACAAATATTTTTCTATAGAATTATTAATTTGTAAATAAAGTGTAATTAAAATGACATGTTTTAGATTTAGACTAATAATAAAGATTTAAGGAACTAGGCAATAACAAGCGTAATAAAATATAACACGCACGTAATGCTTACATCTTCATATTATTAGAATCGGCACGTTTATCTTATAACTTCCTTATTCATCAGCTGTATTCAGAATTATCCACTTATATTAGATCTATAACCAGTGTTAGCCTAGTTTCTAGGCGACCCCTTAGGTCAGGCGTACTAATCCTGTGCAATCTTACGGTGGGGGAAATAACTAGATTTTCTTAGCATCAAAAAAAAATAACCAACCTCGCACTAGTTTTTTTTAAAGAATAAAATTCCACCGACAAATTTACGCGTAAATCTCCGTTCTATGTTTATCAATCATCGTTTAATTGAAGGAAATGATATCATCCTACGCCATTTATAAATCAATTTGATAGACTGAGTTAAATGAATATGCGTTTAATTAAATGGTTTTTTTATAAGGTCATTTCGTGGTGTATAATGAGCGACATAGCTCCTCAAGGCATTGTCCTTCATCGATTTATTATATTGGACTTAGAAATATTACTTTATTTGTTAGTGTGAGATTTTGTCATTTTTTTATATTACTTTTTTTATTAATCATAACAATCAAATATACAGTATTTACTATTTTCTCAATCTACATAATAGAAGTAATTAATAATTATTTTTTATATTTAAATTTGTTACTGCACAATATGACTTTTTACAAAAAAGCCTCATTGGGTTCAATTAGTTTGGACAAAAAATAGAAGGTCTAGGTAGACACAGTAGACTGTGTTCATCTAATATAATATATACATTATGGAAAGGTTAATTCTAGAAAAAACGCATTGATCGGCTAACTACGTTTTCAACCAATATTTATTCAACATCACAAATAATAAATGCACTAACAATTGTATGAAAAATTCTTAAGTTAAATTATTGTCCACTCAAAGAAGCGGATGCAATCAAATAAAACTGTCAGGAACTTGTGCAATGTGCGCAATTTCGTTACTACTGTCATATCTGCAATCTATAAACATGTGTGATATGTATAAAGTATAGATAGATCCACATGTGACATCTGTATATAGATAAGGACATATTACATATCTATTTCACGTTAATAGTAGTTTCTCGTAATCTAAACAAATGAACTTCGGAAATTTAATTTTTAAAAACAAAAGCACGTATTTTAAAAATATTTCAATCAAACAATTGTCTTATAAGGTACATATACAAATATCATTATGTCATTGTTAACTAGAAATAACGTGACTGGACGGCGAAGTCATCAATATAGTTTATTAGGAGCACGTGCTTGAAGAAAGTGAAACATGGGATTTACGCGTTTGAACCACTGACATTTTATGTTATACATCGTATAAGTATGTATATATATATATATATATATGTGTGTGAATTTTTTATGACGTCAAGTTTACTTATAACAGACATTGTTTAGGTATCACTTTTAAGCGTTTAATTTAATTAAGTTACCGTATTTTATCTTATATGAAAAAAATATGATATTATATCTGAACATTTGTACTGTCATAATTTGCGACTCTTTGAAACACGTATTCGTTATCTAATTTGGAATGCTGTACAGTAATCGAATACAACATAATTACGAGGCGCCAGCAAAATCTGGCAACACTAATTTGACTGATGATTAATTACTTTGACCGCATCGCAAATTATTCAACGGTAGGTTGTATGCTGTGGAATTACAAGTTCGAAAATTATTTTTATTATTACCATTGTTTACTGAATTCATACTAAATGTGGCAAACGTAGTAGACAAAATAATGCTTTTGTGCTAGTGTTTCCTATTTTTAACTTATCTATAAAATATCTAATTCAGATGTTGAAGCATGGAATGAATTCCTTCCGGAACCGCTGAAAACAACCGCTGTATAAACAGCGACGCGAAATAGATTTTTATTCTACGAGTATAACCGCCGTTTTATTACGATAGTTTCTCTGAATTCCTTGAAAATTTGGATAAAGATTTTGTTTAAACGTTGTCGAGCAATAGTTTTAAGATACATATATTTAGCGTCACATGGTCAATCTCTCTTTAAGTATTATTTCCAAATGTACTGTATTAATGAAGGATGTACGTCGGGGCACAAACTGTATTATTATGTAAATGTATCTCCTCCCACGTGCAGACATAAAAATAGTCATATTTTACATAAATTAATTCGAATCATTTCACTCGGAGCTTGATAAGGTACGCATCAGTTTTGTTTATGGGTTTATTAAGAGTTCTTGAATTATATGTTAAATATTATTTATCTAAAGGAATAACTCCTAAAAAATGAAAACCCGGACGGGACTTTTTATAGTAATTAATGTAAGTTATTTGTACTGGACCATAAATAACTAAGTATATCTCTTACCTTTTATTAATATAAACATCGAGAATTTCAGAGAATAAGATAGTCATTTAACTTATTTTTTTGTTATGCAGGTTTTGTATGTCTTATGCCTTTCTTTAAACCAATTTCTTCAACTTATTGGAGTCGTTAAAAATATTTTTTTTTTATAACCTATGGATATTAGATTACATAAATTGATATATTAACACTAATATATAATATTTGTTTTACCAAACAATCAGTACTTTTCAGGAAGGTCCATAATATATACGATTGGAGTCACGTTGTAAAGGCTAAAAGTAATGATGTAAAACCTTAATACACCAAGGCTTTAGATTTGATCTAAACCTACTTAGAACCATAAATTGGTCATGGTCATGTATATTTCATCACGTTTACATACACATTATAAAAACTGTTTTGTATCATATATCCGCTTCGTAATTCTGTATAAGAATAGATAACTAATTGGTAAATAATAGCAATTATTGCTTTGTAATTAATTCGTTCTGGATTTGAGCCGCAAATACGATTATTTTTTATGAGTATTGAATTGTTTTTTGCTGTCGTTTCGTATTAATTGACTGAGGTGATTTGTACAAATAGTATTTGAATATGTGAGTGAACATTGTATCAGACACCAAACAAAAAATATTTAATGTAGTTTGTGTACATTTGTTAAACAAGCTTCTGCGTCAACTTCACTGACAATATTTAAAAAAGGAGGTGATCAGGCTTCCTTAAAAACTTTCGGAAAACATAAATACGTTGGTATGATATAGTTACTCTTATCATACCAATTTTATTCATTTTATGTTATCCTTTACTTGGGTAAAGCGAAATAAGTCAACAAAGTTATCCGTTAATTGCACCTACAAACTCAGTTTTCATGCTTAGACATAAAAAAAACAAAATTAGTTCTCATAATAATATTTTTTTATATACCTTGTATAGCCTTTAAATTTGTTATTACCATGCTTATTTTAAATTAAAACCTTTACAACTATCATTAACACTCGCATTAAATTTACGTAAAAGCCTCCGACGGTGCACTTTAGAAATTTATTTGTTGTAAATAGTAGCAATTACGATATGAATAACCTGGTTATAGGTCCAGTTATTAATTAAAAACCACCTTTTTTCTTAGAGTAACAACAGACAAACTTGCAATGGGAACTCCCATAATTATCCTATATATATATACATTTTCCTATAAACAAAAAATAAATTGTGAATATTGCAATAAACGGCTATATTTTTAAACGGAGTTACACACGCTTAGTATTGAAGAAGTGTTACTCTGAGTGTACCGGTGTATTTTCACCGAAAACAAAAGCGAATCACAAAACTGTCCCGACATTTGGCGTGCTATGTTGAGACATGAATTTGTATGCCATCTTACAAAAGCGTGATTTATGATGATGAAGATTAACTCATTGGCACTGAATCAATAATTTTTAATGGGCGTTTTTTAAATTATCGTCAGCCATTAATCTTGTACATCGTCGTATGAATTAATAGAACATATAATATTATTGAATTGTGTTATAGTAATCAGTCATTTACGAAAAAGCGTCCGCGTTATAATGACGTATAAAATGCTTGTTTTGTCTCGTATATATCTTCTTATATATAAAATTCTCGTGTCACAATGTTAGTCTGCATACTCCTCCGAAACGGCTTGACCGATTCCTCTGAAATTTGGTAAGCACATTGGGTAGGTCTGAGAATCGGCTAACATCTATTTTTCACACCCCTAAATAATAAGGGTGGTCCACCCCTCAATTTTTTTTTTTTATTTTTAGATTTTTTTTTCTGTTTTAATTTTTTTATGATACAACATTAAAAAATACATACAACCCCTAACTTTCACCCCTCTACGATCAACCCCTATTTTTTTATTATACATGATATACATGGCAAAACGACGTTTGCCCGGTCAGCTAGTATTATATATAATAATAATTAATCTATGTTCAAACTCAACACTTCGGCTGAAAAATCTCTCGTTAGTATATGGAATTTGAAATGTGTGAATACTTAAACGATAAGTCATTATGATACAAACATATTTAAGTAGCTATTGTGTTGCGAAACAAATTAAATCCCTAACCCGTAGACTACAACATTACATACTACAATTATTGAAATGCTAGAAACAGTAATGATAAGGTAAATTGTCTGTGGTCTCCTTTAGCCTCAAATACATAGATAGGGCTTCTTTAATACGCCTTACTTAGGTATGAGCACAATGTTCGACAGATGTTGCCCATCTTCAAACTATTATCGCTCTATTCACCTTATCATAAAACATAAAATCGTATGAAATATAACACGATTACTTCAGAACCTTGTAGCGTGGGAATCGTACGTGAATCTGTAAAATACATTGAAATGTTTTTTCAAGGCATTTATAAGTTTATTGAGTTTAGTATAAATATTTATAAGTCTAGCTCTTAGACGTTTACTAACCTAGTCTAGCCGCTTTTATGTCTTTCAATTAGTTTTATTGTATCTGAATTAAGCTTTATAACAAAGCTGTATAACGATGTACAATAAAAGCTTTTTCCTTTTACTTCAGATTATTTATAATTAAAGCGATTTTCACAGACATCGTAATATTTAAATTGTTAGATTAAAACTGCAATTTGTTTTTTTATTTTTACTTAGTAACAAGTGTGGAGCAGCGCAAAAGCTCACGCGTTTGTGACCTAAAGACAAACGCGTATTAAATTTTTTTCTTCATAATACCATATAAAGGCAAACTCAAAAAAATGCGTAAAACACTTTATCTTATAATTGTGTAGTGCTCACGAAAAATCAAAGCCTATCTTCGTTAAACTAGTTAAAGATTTATTTCTCTTTAACTGTCTAACAAGTATTTTTTGCCTTATTGCAGCCTTACCATGTATTTTTTGTGCACGACAGCTGTTCATACAAAAGGGGTCAACGATCGAACGAATTAATTAAATAATAACTACAATACGAAACTAATATATAATGCTTTAACAACGTATAAGAATTTATAAAAAATCTGATCGGGAGAATCAAACAGGAAACAATTAATACAAATTCAGTTTTATTTTATTCGCAATTAAGGTGATTTTTCAATGATTTTTTGCGTACACCAATTAAATTCGATTCCGATTAGAGTATGAACTATTAATAGCGTTTTTATTGTAATTATAATGGCGTGTGTCGGATAATAATTTAGTGCATATTATAGGAATTATCTAAAATGACTTCATCCTTGTTTAAAGATTTTCAAGAAATTGTCGGGAACGTCAGAGTCAAAAGGAAAAATATCAAAGGTTCATTAGCAGTCAATTAACATTATTAGTAAATTGACTACTGTAAATAATTCATTTTATGTTAGAAACGCGTGGCGGACTTCTAATTGATTATTGCTATAATTGTTGCAAGTTATCTACTAAACTCATTTAATTACAATTAATGTAAAGATCAAAATAGTAAGTTAGAAATATGATATTTTTATCGGTTCATTTTCAAGAGCAGCGTAGAGCAATCCGTTGAGATTTGAGATCGTATCTCGATTACTCCATTCGATTTAATGAACCTCAAACCAGGATTTGTATTATATAAGTTCTTAATAAAAAATTATCTATGTTTAAATCTAGTCTAAGTGATTTTTTTTATTTCCAGTCTCACTCACCAGTTATATGAAATATAATAAAAAGTATTCTTAATATTGAAGTTTATGTTTTAATGATTTATTTCGTAAGAAACTAGTGATAGTTGCTGAACTAATAATATCATGTATGTGTTTACCTGATATAACTAATTGATTAATAAAAATTGAAAATATTACAAAAATACCAGTCCTCAAATTACATAAAGATAAGTTAATTAATATATGAACGTCCTATGAGAATTGGTTGTCGTTGCCAAGTATCAGTGTGTGTAAAATTAGTTTATAATATGTATGTATACGAAGTTCCGTCTCACGGAAATCGGGAAGATATAATATTTGTTCACAATCTGCATCGCCCAAAGAACAAGAAACGAAATTCCTAAACAACAATAAAAGTTTTATAGACAAAAACCTGAACCAAAATTCGACCCCACATTATTTAAGGCACGCAAATTGGCTTGGGGCGAAACTTCACTTAAACGAACTATAAAATTTATTTTTACGCGCGTTTTATTGTTGCTAAGACTCCTTTTGGTTGTGAGGGAGAAATAAAGCTTATTGATACCGATTAAATGTTAAACGAATGTTTGGGACTTTTTTAATGCTTTTGTCTCGTAAATTACTTGTTAATTTTTAACTCCCAATATGATAATGAGTAATCTTCGTGAAATCAACAAACATAATGTCTTAAGACACCAGTATGGATTTGTACTTGTATAGAATAAAAAATTCAATACAACAATTTTTTAATGGGTTCACTACCTCCTAGCCTATTTAATAGCTGTTCAGATAGTCTATAGCTTGTTATTTACTTAAAATAAAAACACTACTTGCTGTAAAAATATAAAAACCAGGGACAACAAAACCCTCAGAATATGATGGATTCATCGAATAATAAAAACACGACAAACATTGTGGACAGCGAACAAATCGATTAGCAATCAGAGTCAATCGATTTTTATTCGGTCATTGAATTTCAATACAAATGGGATATCAGAAATGTCATTCTAGGCTTAACTTCTTTGTGTTGCCACAATATATGATAGTTTTCCATTCCAATAATGAATTTACTATAACACAAAAATACTCTGATGAGATTCGTAATTTCATTTTTACATTCATGCCATATGTATGTTTTATTATGTTACACATGATAGATATTGTTACTTGAATGTTAAATAATAGTAACTATCAAACTTGCTTTTTTATCTGGAATTTCAAGTATATTCATTACCTGTCCACATCGTATTCTTTGTACTAACTGATGTGAGACTTATCTAAAATTATCGTGATTCATGTGCACTTTTTCTTTTTCATGTGTCCATTTTTAGTTTAGTTTATTTGTACCTATTTTAGTTTTGTCTAGATAACTATGTGTATTATGTATTTTTGCTCTTCTTGCTTACCTTATCTATTTTTTATCACAGTGGTTGCCTGGAAAAGATCGCTTTCGAGCGATAAGGCCGCCAGTTGCCCTGCTTTTTATGTCAATTGTATTATGTGTGTTAATAAATAACATTAAAAAAATTTATACTTGATGAAAAACTCAGAATGTAATGGAAATGTTTATAATTGTCATCATATATACACATACATTTAATTCTTGGTTTAATCTTAGTCTATTAAAAATATAAATGATTTTTAAATGTAATGCCGCCTCAGGCAAGAAACGTTAAACTTGATCGCGTCGAAAGGTCTATAAATAATACACATCACACATTCCATTACAAGTATCAGATATCAACAAAAAGCAAAGGTCAACAAACTGCTTGATTTGGAAAAAGAACAATTTAACATCCTTTTAACAGCATCGAAATCTTTCAACAACCAAATCGATGCCTTAAATAATGTACATATATCCTTGCACCATACAAATAAATGAATCACACAAATACGATATCTATGACGTTGTATTTAGGTCGGGTATTGTTTAAAGTTTTGACATGTTAGACACGTGGGGAGGCTGTACATTTAAATGGGCTTAAATACTCCGGTATCCAAGCCGGTTGGTATTGTCCAAGTCATATTGGGGTCATTGTTTGTGGGACACCGCGTGCCGCTAAGGAACTATTGTTCGCCGCCTGATTAGTGGATGGTAGGACGTAATCGATACTTGATTAAACGAGAATGATTGTTAAAAATAAATCGTGGACTCGTTAGTCGATTATATAAAAAATTATAGACGTCTACGCGTAGAATCCATAATTGCTGAGTCGGGATAATACGGGATACTAATGATGGCTGCTCCTAGTTATTACTTAGTATAGCGATAGAATAATCAACATTGAATGTTTTATTTACTTTTAATTAAAAAGATGTCCAAAATAGATTTATAAAATTAATACTGGAATTTACGTTTGAAATCGCTGATCTTAGATTGTTTGGAATTGTTTTAGCATCATCTCTTATAAATTAATAGAGACTTTAGCTAAGTAACAAGAATTGCCAATGATTATGTAAGCCTCTTGACCCGTGCCTATGCATTCGCAGAGGCACGTAAAGCTGTCGGTTCTGTGCCTGTTACACAAAGGTCCCATTGGGCTATCTGAGTTATGGAATATAGAGGGCACTTACGTCGCCGCCTTACGCCTGTACCCTATATCGCAAAACTTCGTAAATAGCCATTCATAGTAATTAGCCTCTGTCGCAAAATTGGTCTGTAGAACTTTATTTAGGTTTTGACGGTGTCTATTTGAATTTTCAAATGTCCTTGTTATTTTTTTCGTCAATTGATACCCTGACAGACTATATACACAGGTTAGGTAACTTTGGAACTCTAATACAAAATATATATATTTTTAAACCCTCTAAACATAGGGTACGAAACATATAGTCTCAAGTGTAACAGTAGTTAGTCAATTACCGTGCAAGTCAGTTTGATATTGACTTTGTATTAAAAAACATTTGCAAATCTAAAACTAGCAATAATTTAGCAAAATTCAATCATTGGCTAATGAACACGTCCAATCACCTAATGTGCATCGATTTCCACACGAATACATTATAATAGCCGATAAAAGAAACCAAACCGTGGATACAGTGATTATTCGAGCGGAATTTACGACTTCCCGAAGGCCGATCCCTTCAAATAACAAAGCCCGTATATCGCGTTCGAATTAAATTTCGTGGGAACAGCTCTCATTGTCTGGACTTTCCATAGAGGTCACGCCTAGATTTGATGACCATTGTATAGCTTTATGTGATACCTCTAGATTTGATAACCCTTTGATCGGTATTGATATGACAGATTTTGACGTCCTGATTAAAAGGGAATTTGTATTGGGAAAGCCATGTTATAAATGTCTCTGGATTATAAACAATTTTAATTTATACCTACACATTTTGCCAGATTCCCTGAATACTAATAATATAAACTACTAGCAAACTCGGCGAACTACGTTTCGCCACCAGATGGCTTCGTTTTATGTAACATTTCGTTTGGTGATCCCGCTTTTCTGTTGAATTTTCTATAGCCCGAGACCTTTCCAACGAATGCAAAACCGTGGAAATCGGTTCGTGCGTTCTGGAGTTATAGCGTCAGGAAGGAAAACCCGACTTATTTTTATATAGTAGATTATTTAGTTCTGTTTAGTGAACAAATGCATGCATCCATGAATTAATTGCGACATTCAAAACAAAACATAACCGAAATTTCCAGTTTCAATTAGAAGTGCCCATATCGTTAAGCAATACAAAACCTTTTGCAATAAAAAACGCAGCGATTGGAAACACAAAAAGACAGAGGAGTGTACGCGAAAAGAAGCATAATGCTTGCAAATTGGGAGAGTTCTCTGGCCCACCGACTTTTTATCTGAAGCTTATTCGATAAATTACAATGAGATACACTTGAGCGGATATGGGCGAAATAAATTTCGATGTTTGACATTTACTTTTCGGTCGCGACAGCGGAATGGCCGCCACACGACACGCGAGGATTGGTATCGTGCATTTTAGATGGAATACAGGAATATGTTGACCATTTAGATGTACGATGTCAAGTTCGAAATTCGTGAATTTTTTAAGCTGCTTTTTATGTCTGTGCAGCTTTTGGCCGAGTTGAATGACCAAGTGCAGGTTGATTGTGTCAGAGAACCGGTAGACACAACTGCTGCCCAATTTATTTAAAAATGGCAACATTTTCTAAATCAACCGTTTTAGAATATATTTTTAAAATATTGAGCAAACAAATATTTTCCCTGTCAAAGTATATCCCTTATTACTTTTTGGAACTGAATCTTTCATTCTATATAAGAAAAATTCTCAAAAACCTCTTTTTACTACAGAGTCGTAATTCAATTTAAAAATGCCTACACGTGAGAAAATATAATTTTCAATGCAAACGATCTTCTGATTAGAAGAAATTAAGTTCTGATGACAACAAAAAGTGAAATTCCAAAACTCAAATGTATTATGCCGGCTCCAAAACTGATTTGTAATGCAAGAAATATATATTTGGAGCTGTTTACGACTTTTAAGATTTATAACAATATGTGGTGGCTTTTTTGTTGGTGTTCGATGCCACTCATTACTTGGCTCCCGCTGATGTAATAAGAAAAACGAAAATCGTTACATTACGTTATTTAATCGATTCAGAAGGTAAACATAGTGTGACAGCCGTTTTTCTTTATGAATTCCGTAAATAAGAAATATAATTTTTACAAACGTTTTTAACATGTTAAGAGACAGATATTTTAGATTGTACTTTCATCACTCGCGCAAGGACAACATAAAATTTATCCAGAATAAATTTTCTATTATTAATTTTTTTAACAAGTTTAGTACGTAAACATTAATTTTTAAATTTACTAATAATTATAAATATTCTGGCTTAACAGTGTTCAAATTAACTACCAAGTTAATCTACCTTAACCGGTATAATCGCCGGGACTGACTTTTGAAACCGAAAGTAACTAAAAACGATAATTCAAATCTGCCATATAAAAAGTTTGAATAATGCTTGTCTTGACAATAAATTGGTGTAACTTATATCCAATACAAATACAATGGCACAAAAAGGTCTTAAGAGCTTCATAAATTCAATTTAATTTTCAACACAATCGCTAATTAGCATATTTTCATTCTCGATATGATGATAAATTAAAATTGGGTACAATGCTTAATAAGGCTAAAGCGACTGACAGGTTTTTATAATATTTATTCCTAACAAGGTGATGCAAAAGTTGGAGAAGGATAATTGTTACGCTGGCTAACAAAGGGCAATGAACTTAAGGTTTGAAAGGGTAGTACTTATTTGAATAACCCTGTGATACGCTTAATGTATGTTAATTTTTTATGTCTACATTCTAAGGAATAATTTTGGCTGATATGATACGTTTGGTTTTTATGCAAAAAAGTGTTAATCAACTGATCTTCAACTGTTTTCAGGTAAAGTGTTATAGAAAAATACTAAATCACAGACGTACAAATGTTTTACTCCATTTTTATTTTCTGTTAGGTTAGGTTAGACATTGTTAAAAATAAAGACAAGAAAATTAAATTCGTATTTAATAAAATGTTAATATAAATTTAATTATAATAAATATATACACAGCAGTAGGTACGAGCCATTTCTTTATCAATTTGTCGGTAATATAAAACTGTTTGTAGAATTTAATTGAACTGTCTAGCATTTTACTAACCTTGTTGTTGATGTGGCACATTTTGGTATTTTATTTTACACATATAAGGTAAATTTCCAAAACTGTTTATAGCCTAACAAAAACCCTAAAAGGATCTCATTTCACGTGTCACAATGTCAAATATCATAAAAGCTCGAGAATTAAATAGCCACGAGAATAAATAAAAATTATCTGTCCGAAAACGTTTACTGTTAAATTTTGTTGGTATACAATGCTTGGAAAAACTAAGGTTAACATTCTATTCAATTTAGATAAACGCCAAGTATTACTCCAATATGTGTATGTTGATACCAAACGTTTTGGACATACGGGCCCGACGTGCAGACATAATGTTAAATCATACGAAGGTCACCTCGCGCTATATCTCATATGAATCCTTAGTTTTAATATAAGGACAGAAAATAATACGTATAATTTACTTGTAATTATTAGGAAATAATTTAATACTTAATTTTTATGGTTACGTAATAGAAATAATTTCTACAAACATTATAACTGTAACAAGATAAGACCTTTTGTTGAGATATTATAAACTCAGTTTTCGATGACTTTCGAAGTCCTGATAGCTTTGTTCGCGTTTCCTTTGTTTCATTTATAACAGAATCCGTCTTATATTTCGATTCCAAACCATTAAAGTTTTGAATACTTAATGAGAACTTGAAACTCGGATATAAATTATTTTTCATCCAAGAAGTATTATGTTATATTCCCCAGTTCTAAGAACAAGGAACAAGTAAAACCTTAAAAGGGAAACTAATTTCCGAATTTCAATGAATTTTCTAAATCAACTCGAAGGAAAGTTGATATTCGTGAATCAAACACAAAACTCTGACCTTACAGAGGAAGCTCATGACTCGATTTTGACTTAAGATAAGTTAAATGATTACGGCTTCGTATAATCGTTGTATGAAATCTCACTTTTGTAAAAAGATTGTAGAATTTAGTACTATACTGACTTATGGTAGCTGATACAAGAATAATAATCGTCATTACTCAATCAATTGCATACAGTATCGGACACGAACGCATCTCACATTATAATGATGGATTAAATATATAGATTTAATCACGATGTCATGACAAAGCTCGTCACGATTGTATGCTGACTTTCAATACTAATCGATTTATATCTAAGTTCGAATGGCAAAGTATTGATCAAAGGTATTACCGATGTTCCACAAAAATATAGAGCTATTATTTTACCCCCTTTACCCACCTTCGTTCCTAATTTTGTAACGTACAAAGTCCGACTAAACAATTCCAGATTAATGATTTAAAATTAATCAATGATTACGCATTATTGTAATATACTTCTGCTAAGAATACAACACTTAATCAGAAATCTTTGTAATTTCAGTGTTAAAATTCGAAAATTTATTTGCTTTCACAAATAGGACCATAACTATTCATATGTTATTACTATAAACTTGTTGAAAATTATTTATCTTAATTTATTAAACCTCCGACAAATTCAACCCTGTATTAGACGAATAGAAATTTCTCGTTTTTCTAGACGCTTTTACGGGAATTAGTTCCATACCTCATCGCTGCTTTCTCCAGGGAGCTGCTGGAGTTAAAATATCCAGCTTCAATTTAAAAATGAACCGTATTTATCCTATATATATTATGCGGCTTATAGACTATTTTGTATTTTAAATTTTAATTAATTTTACCAAATTTATTAAGGTCTTATTTATAAACCTCGTTAAGGAATGATTAGTCTCTGTTGCTAAGACCAAAGTGGGAAGGATAACATTGAATAGCTATTTGAGGTTTGTAGAACCCGTACAAATAAGGTGGTTAGTGTTTTGTGTATTTAAGTGAGTAAGTAATACAATGTCGCTGATTAAAGCTTTATTGTTACAATTTTATAAATGGAAAATTACACAAGTCGTCCCCTTCCATGAGCTTACTCCTTAATCGGGTTATCTCAAATTATAAAATTGTTATTAGCAAAACAGGTTTAATGTGATACAAATATATACGTTGACACATTTCACAATGAATAGTAATGATAACAGATAAATTTATAGTACATTCTAAAAATAACTAAAACATATCGTACGTGCGTCTGAAATTTGAACATTTTTTTAGGTAGGATTCTGTGTCTCGTTTATTCGGGTCTGAGACACTATTCTCTCGATTTCGAACTGTTTCTTCGCCGTATGAATTAACATTGGTTGAGTGCCAGTGAAAAAACGCACGACCACTAGTTTGACCACCGCACAGTAGCACTAAGCTAACTCTGCCCTCCGTCACAAATATAAGTTTTAAAAAATCGCCGCTTCTAGCAAATTATATATATATTTTATTTACGTCAGTCAATTGTAAATTATAGTATGTTCTGTTTATAGACACAACACATTACAAGTAGGTAACTACGTCGTGAGCAAATACTTATTGATGATGTCACTTAGACTATTGTTGTTTAAAAATCTAATGCATCCGTGATTATGAATTATATATTACTAGCTGACCCGGCGAACTTCGTACCGCCTCACAGTCAATGAATGTCGTGTTACTTTTTAGCTGAACTAATTAAGGCTTTGATGAACGTAAAACAATGATACAAAATAATATATTTATATAGATAGAAACATAAAAGTATTTTATTATGATGAATGATGATGAAAACATACATACAGAATGAGAATAAAAAAAATAAAAAATAAAGAAAAATCATAGACAATCATAGAATAATCATAGTCTCAGCAACCAGGCCATAAGCTCCAAAAAAAAATATAGTTGTTACACTATTTGACAGGATTGGACAACAAATGTTTGACATGTAATAAACAAATCAGCATCTATTGAAATGATTAAGTATTCATTACACATATCGAGTTTTCACTGTTTTCATGATGTATTCTGCTATTCGGGACGGAAACAAATCCAACAAATCAAAAACCATGGCAATCGGTCCAGCCGTTCTCGAGTTATAAGTGTGTTGTAACAAACACGACTTTCTTTTATATATATAGATATTAGGATTAAGATATTATTGAGTTGCTATTTTTGTGTATTTAGTATGAAATACTAAACAAATTTATTTTTAGACATCATAATGTTTAATTTAATTCGTTACTAGTAGGTAATTTGATAATTCCATAAACAATTCAGGAATCCATAATTTAAATGAATTAAGATAGTGTGTGTGTGTGTGTACACATTGCTACCAATAAATATAGATTTTATTTCTATTATCTGTCGGTAATATACGTATTTTTGTATTTAAACTACCATGTTCTATAATGCCTGTTCTTATACAAATTACCCATCAATTGAAAGCAAGTGTATACACAGTCTAACTCGTATATAACATAGCACTATTAATTGCAATGCAATTAATGCACTGTCAAACTAAAAACCGCGACACAATTTTCCTACTAACGTGAAATATAAAATTAAATGTGAAATATTGTGCAGTACTTGATATATTGAGTACAGAAAGCAAATAAGGACTTATCGAGCAATTCACCAGTACTTCACATATAAAATGAAAATAAAAGAATAACGACTATGCGAGAGTGGATTTCGCTGCGAACTTAATAACTTATTAAACCATATTAATACTATTTCAAGTGAGTTGTGCACATATCAAACGAAATTGAATAAAATATACTTATTAGTGGTTAATAGCTTGAACGCGTTTTGGGCCGTTTCTCTTGGTGTTTCGAATCTTCTAATTTAATTCTGACAGATTAGATAATAATTAGTGGCTTCAAAATATCCTATCGGTAAATAGGTACGGTACGTACACTTTCAGTTCAGCAAAATCCATGTCAACTGTGTCATAAACAGCAAATTCCCTCATCCATTTATCGTACTATCGCAAAAACTAAACTTCAGACAGTACTTGAACAAATTTCTTGTAATTACAAAGTAAATGAATATAACCTCAGCATACAAGGTACCATACAACATTCAAACTGTAACGGAAAATTGTACCTATATAAAGAAATTAAGCACGGACCTATTAAATTTGTAGATTAGGTATATCTAACCCGATATCTATTGGTTCATTCAACTTCTAAACACAATTACAATGCAAATCGTAAATTTTATCACCCCATTAACTTACACGTTAGCTAATACAGGCTCTAGGATAGTCATAAAAATGATAACCGTTCGAGTTCTATCGTATTTATTTCTAGTACATGTGAAGGTAATATTTATTTTATTGTCGAAATTTATATTCGATGTAACTGGGGAAAGAAATTAACTTCCTACGCGGTGGTAAGGAATTTTAATAGTATAGCAATCAATTCGTTGTTTTGTTTAGTAATTTTATGGGCATACGAAATAGTTATATAAATACATGTGTGACCGTTGTAAGAGCATAGTGTGGTTTTTTCATAGGGCTAAGTATTCAGCCTAGTATAGACAGAGCTTTTCACTAGTAGACAACTTTTAACAAATCAAAGAGATCAAAGTACTAATTAACATTATGTATAAGATTTATAAGGATGACGTAATAATTTACTAATTTATTTAATTAATTAATATTAGAATCCACTAAAATAAAAGCAGAAATAAAATTGACATATCTTAATTGCGGTTATTGTAAAAACGCACTCCTATGGAGCAACATTTTAATGCCGTGAATAGGGGAAGAAAATCTAAAATTCGAATTTCGAATACCGAATTAAAAATATTATACAAGTGTCCCGTACCTTTAAGATGTTCCAGTATTACGCTAAGTGATTCAACCTTGTTGTGTAATTCACTCGCTGGTAATGGAGTACTTTTGGGTCAATGCCAATAACTCTGGTCATTCTCATTTTGTACCCATGTTTACATACAGACATGATTTAATGTATTATTTTGATCTTATTGTACTCAGTATATTATATGAATAAGATACTCTGAATATGTATACATTAAGAGATTACAGGACCTCACTGTAACTAAATCAATGATGCATGCGTGAGACACGTTCGTCTGTTTATCGTCATATGTAACTATTGTCATAATATAACCTATACAGTTATTGCTAAAGATGCGCTTGGCTGCGTTTTGGCTTTTTAATGAAGCATAAAATTTATTTAAGCATTATCTTAAGTATTTACAAGATTTCCACGTTTGTTTTTTTGAACATTTTTCTTATTGAGCTTTGCTTATTCTTTCTTAGGTATTTAGGATTTTATACTTACTTAATTATATAGTTTATCTTGGTCCGCAGAAAAATTTACGTTGCATTATGTAGCAAAAATTACTTTTGCAAGTTTAGATGACGATGGCATATTTTATCATCGCATTTATTATATAATTTGTAATAATGGTTTAGGTCTGCTATTTTATACAGTAACCAACGTACTCTGTGGCTACACTTAATTAATGAAAGAAAAATAATTCCCGTAATATTTCTCTCCGATATAATCAAATGAATATTTTTAACAAAACGAACATTGTTTCGTAACGCTAATTAGCGTTATCTCGGATCGCAACAAAAATAGTTCACAGCTCTTGAATGTTTCATTAATTTTTACATTTTATTACAATTTGTGCCCAGCGGTGTTTCATTGAAAATAGTGTTTGTTATTTAGAAAATGTTTACCAATGCATAAAACCATTTTTAATTAACTGTTACAGAGATTATTTAGTATTTTAATTACCTTTAGTAAATTGTAAACGGAAAAGTATTTTGTGTTTTTATAGCAAAATATACTCGAAAATAATATATAAATAGGGATATATTTGTTTTTTATTAGTTCGTATGTGTGTTTGTGTGTGTTGTTGTGGTTTAACTTCCACCGACCGCACTCCTTAGGTAAACATAATAGCATATCTATCTTTGACGGTTGGTATGCTATACCTATGAGAACTTTTTACGTATAATATAACCTACCATTCAGACAGTGTAAATATTTAAAAAACCTAATGCTTTGTTACCTTAAGAATTTCATACGCAATATTGCTTAAAACTCTGTTATTTAAATGATATACAGACTTTTTTCAAAATATACAGTTACGTGATAAAAATACGCGTGCAATACGTAGATTGCACGTAGATACTTTGATGTTTTGTCCCTAATACACGTAACAACATACACCCAAAGAATTTCTTTAAGCGCCTGAAAAGTCGCCAGAGCTAGTTTCAATAAATCAAATAGCTATTTATCTCGTGTGACCTTATTTCTTTTGTCTCACATATTACAAAACGTTCACCTGTCAGTCTATCACAAAATAGATTCGGCTCTTTTCAACGTGTCGCTACTCACTGAGAAATGAAACCTGAAATGTTCTCTAGATATTGAAACAATATAACGGAAATGTTATGAAGTGGTAAGATACCAATAGTTCTTTATTTAATGTATATAAATATAGCTTTGATTTATTTTATACAATCATGATAAATCGATTTCTACAAAAATCGTTTCCTATAACAGTTCCAATTTCAGATCTACTTTGTTGTATTATAGAAAGAAGGTTTTGGTTTTGAATAGGTATAATGTTATTGCGAACGTTCCTATTATAGTTTGACGACACATCAATAATTTAATTTAACTGACGTTTATATAAAACGCACTTGCGAGCCTTCTGCCAGTTTGAGTGTCCATGGGCGGCGGTATCACTTAACATCAGGTGAGCCTCCCGCCCGATTGCCTCTTATTACATTTAAAAAAAAAATGATGACCGTAAATACAAGACTACATATATACACATTATATTACATACATTTTCTATATCTTCGCCACCATAACATAAAGTTTAAAAGGAACACAGATATCTTAGTAATAAGGAAATTTTAAGTAATATAGAAACATTCTTACCAATAATCCTGGTATAGACTTAACTTAAAAATATTATAATCTCATTTAATTTAAAGATTTATCATATATTCATTATTGACTAGTTCACTTGATATCAATAACCATAAATTTTACTATCGGTGTAATTGATTGCATATTCTAAGATAATTTTATTCCTATGAATATATGTATGACCATGTTTAAGTCAATAAATTAATACTGGCCTTACTTGAGTCATAAATAGAAAATATTTATTGGGTTTTATTATAATTTATTTACAAGCTTTAATCTTACCAATAATATATATATAATAAAACCGATTAAAATCTTCTGATGTACGGCGCTTAGTTGATTAGTTATCACGGAGGTCCTGACTTACGTTTACAGTAAAATTATATTTGTTTTAAACACGCAGAAAGCTGATTATCTACTTGCGTTAAAATAAATACACAAAAATGTTCAGCTCCATTGAAGGGCTGCGGACTGTCAAACATTATAAGTATAGATTCCTAGTTCTCTTACAATTTCACATATATCTGTAACCATGTCAGTATTTTATATTGTTTCATTTGTTTAGGCATAAAAATTATAATAATTTCAAAAACCAGTGAGCGTTACGAATTTAATTTGTCAAAGTATACTTGAGCCTTTCTTACTTAAAATAATATCCAGAGAGATAAGTTATACCGACGCTTCCATTCATACCTAGGATATCAGTGAAAATCTGCAAACCCATCTGACTCGGCGGAAAATCCTCAAATAAACTCGAAAGGTCGCCAACAATGAACGCGCACATACAAAAGGTTTATTTTGAAAGCTTGGTAGCCCGGATAAGTTGAACAGTACTCGCTTAATGTCTGCTGGTGATCGTTATAAAACGGTGCATTATATAACTTACATTTTAAATAAATTAAGATATGAATTTAGAAAATTTTCACTTTTAATACCACAAGAGCTTCGCGCGTGATTTTTTAACCTGAAAAACTTGACGACTTTATTTGTTTGCAACGAACCTATCGGGAAATACCCGATAATTTTGAAGCTCGTGTGGTATTCGGGGGATTATTTTTCCGACCCAAATGTCGGCCAATAGAATTGCACCATGAGACGAAATGTACAGTTAACAAATAAGAATTTCATAATGAATAAAACAACTACTTAATACTTTTCTTGAAGCAACTACCAGAGAAAATTTTCAAAAAATTATCAGTATAATACCATGTAGGTTGTACCACGTGACGTCGAATGGTGCAATTCTATTGGTCGACATTTGGGTCGGAAAAATAATCATACTTATGTCACTCTATTTCAATTTTTAATAACTTCAATTTTTTTCTTTATACTTCATTTATTGTTATCGTTTAGGATATGTTGTAGCTAGTTTTTGAAAAAAACACAGTTAATTTGTTGTCAGTACAATTTTTGAATTCCCTGTAAAGTTGAAAATTAAACTATAATTAATAGTATAGAAGTATTTTTACCCTTGACTTGCGACCCGCCCAAACTTCATACATATTGTTTTCGTGTTTTTGCACCTAAGGCAATAATATAAAGTAAATAAAATAGTAAATATAAAGTAAGTACTAAAATAAATAGAACTCACTATATTATAATTTGAAATTACCCATTTAATGAAAATGCCACAAACAATTTTCTGCAGTGCTCGATACCTGTAAACTCATCTCCTTATTTGGCTTGAATGTTTTGTCCTTATCACTCACTCGTAAATAAATAAATACGACAAAACGTTTTCTATGCATTTGAGAATTACAGTTTACAGTTTTAATGTTACAGTTATTTTTAATATTGACGTCCATATTATAGTGACATAAATACGGGATACGGGTAAAAATATCGCATATAGAGTATGAAAGTCATATTCTAATATTTTTATTCCTTTGTCCTGTATTCACGTATTTGCCTAAGTGGTTTATGGAACTTACAAAGGGGCTTAAGCTTTCTTAAGGGATTTTAAGGAATAAACCAACAAGGTAGAAATATTCCTACTTACGTTCTTAGTCTTATAAGGTAAGTACTTACTTTCCGTCTTGAAAGATTTAAAAGTTCAACATATTGGAACTGTTTTATAATTAACTTCAAAAAAACATGATATTGACCATTTACTTCCGAGGAATGTATTTTCAAATTTTTATCCTTTATGATACTGAATAATGTACTCGAAGTATTATAGAAACGTTATGTAAAATACAACATATAAAGAACATTAGGCATGTATTCTTTTTTCTTAAAAACATAACAAAAGTAACACTATTTCACAATTAACCTTTTCTCCTAAACGCTAAATTAAAAAAAAAAGGGTGCGTATACTTATGTACGCGCGTAAGAAGTTATACTTCTTTGGCATTATTAAAAATAGTTTTTGATTGCATGCAAATAATTAATTACAATTAAATAATCAAAGACTGGAAAAGGAGTCATTATAGTGAATTAAGTTCAGTTAATATTTGATAAATTGAATAAATAAATATTTATTATTATTCTCTTACATTAAGTGTAACATAAATTCTATTATTATTCGAATGTTGTTTTTAAATTACGTCCAATGCCGTAGCATCTTCCGTGGGCAACTTCATTCTGTTAATTGTGTGTCACGGTGCGCGCGCATCGTAAAATTTCACTCTCATCAATTTTTCATAACGCGCCTATAGATGTATAACTTCAAAAATGCCAATAATGCCGTAACTAAAACAAGTGAGCTAAGGAATAAAACAATTTATATTCTTGATAGGCCGTGACAAGTCTCTGAAATTAGAATGTCACTGCTTCATTAAAGTCGTCTCGAGATACTGAAGGGACTATTAAAATAACTCTTGGGCAATACAAATTATGAAAGGACAAACTAAAATAATTCTTTTGGCTAACAAACTTCAATCAATATAGAGGTTAATGAAATCTCTGAAGTATTTTCGGACATATGCCAGTACGAGTTTATGATATTTCTACACACATACAGTGAATTCGGGACACAGAACAGATAAACTCTACTGCAAGTACGTATGTCTTATATATTTCCTAATCCAAAGAAAGTTTTTTTGCCGTGTAGAGAATACCTATGGGGATTAAAAAATAAGACTGATGGACGGTCCATTGGTTTTTTTTTCAAATTTGATGTGTTTGTTGCAGAAAAAGGTTTTCTATCGTTCCTTACAAATGCAGTGCCGGCATGTGGGGTTTAATAATAATTATTCGGACAAAACTTACTGACTGTAGTTCTAATGTATGATATCAAGTAGAAAAATATAATGATGTTACTTAATCTTTTATCACATAAGATCTCAAAGCTTTTAACTATATGGACGTTCTGTCAAAGCTTTATTACGGAGATTTCGGTTTGCAAGACAAGCAAGTCAATTAAACAAAATCGACATCAAATAAGTGTCTTTGTGGCAAAATCACTCCTATTTCCATACATCCAGGACAAATACCCATTTCGAAACATTTCCGACCTTCTGACACAGGGGAACTGAATGTCGTATTCTCCTTGCTAATAACAGCAGCTAATGACACATCATTAGAGGCATTTGACCCAAATTTCTTTATGTTTAACATAAATACTTTGAATTGGCGGAAATGACAACGGAACCTACGTTTTTTAAGGCTTTTTGATAGATACATTGTATAATTAAAGCATTTCAATACTCACACTATAGTCTTTAATAATATAAAATTAATTTATAACTTGTGCTCAAACAATTCATAATAATAAGAAAAACTATTTGTATTGATACATAATATTTAAATTAACATTTTGATTACCACAAAGTGCCTATAGAAATATAACTCACTACCGGCTTGTCAGGGTTCACACGGCGGGACATTTATTTTAAAAATACTTTGAAATAAGTAGTGCCTATGTAACTCAAGGATAATGTACCATTTTAATGGCATTTTTTATCAGAGCAATCATTTTGAGTTTGAGTTAATTAGATACAAACATACAACAAACAAATATTTCCTCTTTATAATATTAGTATAGATGTTCCAAAATTTAAAATTCGTTATTTAGTAAGTATATGATGTTTTAAACAATCGACTTTATACTAACTAGAGTCTATGCAAAATATGTAATCCCGTCGCGTGATGTTACTGTCGCTTATCTAAATAAAATGAAAGATTTCCCACGAAACTTATTTCTTCGCAATTCTACCCTCGTTTATTTCGAAACATGTCAGCGTCAGGCCGAGGTCACTGTCTATGGCAATTTGCGATCAGATATAGTTAGTGTTTTTGCTGAAAAATTGGTTTCTAGCTGAAAGAGTGTGGTATGTAAGTCGTATTTTATTTATGCTTGGATTACTTAATACAAATTTTATTTTAAGGAATTCGAGAAATCATTCATTAGTAATTGTTCTATAATTTGTTTATAAATTTTGAATCTATGTAAGTTGACGGCTCATTGGTCTAGTGGTTAGTACCCCTGACTGCGAATCCATGAGTCCCGGGTTTGATCCCCAGCTGAGACAAACATCGACGTGATGAGCATTTGGTGTTGTGCTTAGGTCATGGGTGTTTAAATATGTATTTATATGTCTATCTATCTATGTATGTATATCCGTTGCCTAGTACCCATAACACAAGCTTCACCAGCTTAGCATGGGACTCGGTCAATTTGTGTGAAAAAAAAAAATTATAACCTATTTTTTACAATAGAAACATTGTTCGTCGCCATATTCGGTTGGTTCCGCGCGAGTGGGGTAGAACCCCTAGGGCTAAAGTTTATTAGCCTCACTAATAAAGGCTTACTATTGAAATAATAATTCTATATGTTCAAGTCCCTTGGCAAAATAATAATTAATTTTATTAAAAGGTAAAAACACAAAACTTTGCTGTTTTAAGATTTTATCAGTCAGTTAGTCAGATCAGTTAATTTTAACCATTTAGTACATAATTTTAAAATCTACGTATACAAGTTTCTGGCGCTGTTCCCTTGTGGCTGACAAGGTGACAAATATAGAAGCGTCAATACATTTTGCCAAATGAATAGTCGAGACGCGGTTCGCTCGTAAACCCGCGATCATTAACTTTAATAGATCAAAGCGATTCTGTTAGACACGTGTAGTACGGTCGTTCGGTCAAACGAAATTGAACACTGACATTATAATTAATTAATAATATCGGATGCTACAGTCCGTGCCTATTGAGAAAGTAGTCGATTTTGAAATCTTTAAGAAATGTTTACTTGTGTGGAAATATCATGATGTAACCCTAGGAGAACACTTATGTGGCGCTGTAGAGTAGGAAAACAATAATTATGTAAGGTGTAAATCCTGTACATAAATTATTTTATTAACAATCACGTATATCTTTGTCCTCAGGTATATGTGAAAACGGTGAAACGTAAATGTCCCCGTACCAAGTGTTTGTGTGATCGTGGATGAGGTAACAGCTACCGAGCTGGCGTGGTACGGGGCCGGTGGGGGCGCCATGCAGGCGGGGGGCGGCTGGTTCGTCCCGTGGACTATGGGTGTGCAGAAGTTTGCAGTGGCGTTGCCCATGGGCGGCGTAATGCCACTTGTGCCACCGTTGCTGGCCGCCATGCCTCAGGCGCCTCCGCCTTTGCGCCTTATAGCGCCTCTGCCGCATACGCAGTCTGGCAGAAAGGTAAGCAAGAGTTGGTTTAAAAAAATTGTTTATTATTTCCTTTGCCTTTATATTTTTTTATTATTTTTGTAATGCTGATATTTTACTTGTAAATTGTTATTATTTTATTTATGAAGTAATGTTAACATGGAATTTCATCAGAATATCAATTGATGTATTATTAAATATGTTAGCTGCCGCAACTGCCACCAGGTCAAACAATTGGAAGCACTATAAAATTCTTCGATATTAATATTGACACGTTACCGATATTGGCAAATTGTCAAGTTAATATCACAATGATGAATTTTTCCCTTGGGGGAGTAAATAAAAAATTGAAAAGGGCCTGATATTTGTATATTAAATAATTTTTTGAGCCGTGTTGGCCTAGTGGTTTCAGCGTGCGATTCTCATCCTTGAGGTCGTAGGTTCGATCCCCGGCAGTGTATCAATGGAATTTATATCTATGTGCGCATTTAACATTTGCTCGAACGGTGAAGGAAAATGTCGTGAGGAAACCGGCTTGTTTTAAACCCAAAAAGTCGACGGTGTGCTTCAGGCACAAGAGGCTAATCACCTACTCGTCTATTAGATTGACTATAAGGCCATGAACAGATACAAAAATCTAAGGCCCAGACCTAAAAAGGTTGAAGCGGCACTGGTTAAATTATTTTGAAGGTGTTTTAAAATATTTATGACACTGGTTGAACTGTGTATGAATGTTTAAAGCGTATGTCTTGGCATTATTTGTAATTTTTCTAAAAGTCGAATAAAGCACTATACTAATTAAATTTTATCTCTGTGTCAAAATACTCCTGATAGGCTGGCTATTTTTTTTTTTAATCTACGGTCGAGCGATCAGGGTCTTTCCACAAAGCCTAGTCCTTCAACCACTTTTCACATATGCATTCAAAGATACATTTAATTTGTCATTACTTAAACAATGGATTTTTCTCTAGTGAAGATACAAGTGTGAAGATTTTATTTCAGATTGCATTATGTTGTAATTTGTAGTTCATGCGTACATCCCTCTATTCAGCTTGACCTAAAAGTTTTTTCTCTTTATAGTATTTCATGAAATAATACTTCGCAGAGTAACTGGGATATGATTTGCTACTTATTTATTTATTAAAGAAACTAAACAGATACATCTCTATACAGTAAAATTAAAATAAATGTAAAACATAGAATAAATATACACATTGGATATATCCACCAAAATAGTTTCACTGATAAAAAATACAATACAAAGTAAAACAAGACAAAACATGATAGCACAAAATTTAACACTAAACTAGAAGCTATATAAAAAAAAATAAGAAAGATACAAGGCTTAAGACATTAAGAGTTTTAACTTATTCTTATAAGCAGTAGAGGAGTGCGACTGGAGTGTGGATGTACTAGTAAATAGGATAATTTATATATTTTTTATTTTAAATATATTTATTCACAAAAAAGTTACACCTTAAATCAAACCATGCCCCGCAAAACTGCTAACGCAGTTTGACTGCAGGTGACTCGCCTTAAATAAACATAACTTCTAAATCACTAAATTACTAACACTGCTACTACAACTAATTCTAATACACTTAATTTACTTATAGGTTACAGCATATTTAACAAATGGTTTTTTAATAAACCTCTAAATTTATCCAATGAAGTCTCTCGTCTTATGTCCTCGGGTAAACTATTGAGCAAGTATGGAATCCGCTTCTTCAACGTTCTATCTCCATAATAATTTTGCACCATGGGTATTTCAAATTTACCTTTGGACATTGACCTTGTGTCAGTTATATGATGCACCAAACTAGTAAAACGATCCTGCTTACCATGGTTATTTACAAGTACAAGGAATCTATGTTTCAGGCTAGCCGGTAAAATTGTACATATTTTGAATAGTTTATAATAATCTCCTTTACATTGATTCCTTGTCTTTTTATTTACTAGTAATTTTAAAAATCTTATTTGTAATGATTCTACTTTATCAATGTATGTTTTAAATGTTAACCCATAGCAGTCAAGGGCGTAACATATTATGGAATCCACAAGTGCAAAATATAAACATTTTAGTATGGGCCATGAGACTTTAGTACGTAAATGGTAAAACTTTTCTAATAAAATTCTTAGTTTTCTACACAAAAATTCTATATGGGAATCCCAAGAAAAAGACGTATCTATTTTTACTCCTAGATAATTTACACAATTAACTTTTTCGATAGGTTTACACGTACAGTTAATTTTGTTGTTATGAAAGCAATCAAAGCCGTGCGCAAAAAGAGGAGGTGGATTATCAATAGAACTTAAATACGGGGAGTGAATAATTATCATCTTTGTTTTGTCAGCGTTTAATATGATGCCGTTATCATGTGACCATTTAACTACCGCATCCACATCCTCTTGAACCCGGCGACACATCTACGAGAGGTCGGTATTAGCGCTGAGAGTACAATATGCCCTTGAGTTTATCAGAGGTAAGTTGATCAGTAATTAGATGATGACAGTTTTAATGTTTACAAAACTATTATTGAAGACTCACTACGGCCTATAAGAGTTATTGCTCCTGTGCCTGCATATACATACACTTGTACATTATATCTACCGTGTAGATGGCATGTTTCAATAGAGATTGGCGACTATGACCTAATTGTTATGGACGTTTTAAAGCATTATTCGTGTTTGGAACTTTTTGAATACAAAAGTCTTATTTACATAAATTATCACTTATAAAACATTCTCATGACATTTTAACTATATTATTGTTTTTTGTTTTATTGTCACATCGTCTATAAAATTTTATTACACTTTATTGTTCGTTTATTAAAGTGTTCTCACAGTAGCGATTAAATAACGTCAACGATAACATTATATTAAATTATGCGTTAAATTATACACTATATAACTATAACCTTCAGAAGTTTTTATTTTGACGAAAAACCTGTTTAATTTGCATAACAAACACACATCAATAACAAAACACATTTGTGTTCGAAAGCTCCCTTAAAAGCTCTGCATGAAGTGCGTAATATTGTATACCGAGAATCCTAGTAAAGTAGGTTGTTAGCTTTATGTGCGGCGATTTTTGCTCACGTTTAATAAAAAGCTTATACGTAAGCTCCGCAACAATTGGTTTTTGCTTCTGCGGTGCAAGTAATAGACGATTTCTCATTAAGATTTAAATTATCTACTCCTGTCTTGAGAGGCGTTTATTAAGAGTTAATGGATACGTAAGCCAAGTGTAGGTTTGCACTGTATCCATTTAAAAGCTTAAAAAGTGTTTCGAACTAATCGTATATTCATTTTCGAAGAAGAATTCCTTAGAACTGAATTGAATTATTCCTAGTCAATCATTAGAGACAATTTAACGGGTGACTTTACTCTGTTATCGTCATCATAAATCACCTTGATTTTGTTATTATTAATCTATCTTAATGACGTCTCATATTTGAATATAGAGAACTTTTACTATAATTTAGCACTGGAAATAGAGTTATGTCTAGGAAATCAACATATTACACAGAAACTTTGATATTTTTAATTGTGCGAGCCACAGCTACAAATCTTACTAAACTTGAAGAATTATAAGCGTCGCGACTGAAAATTTTCTCAGCTATTTCAAACATGATTTAATGCAATGTATGCGTGTGGGCATTAAATATTTATTACCGTACTTTTTTTAGTGTACGCTATACGCTTTAAGCTAATAAGATAGACCAATTTCCAACGAGCTGTTGTGCGTTTAATAGACGCCATCTAGTGATCGGATTATCTTTGTTTGTCTTCTAAGACGGCAGATTAGTTTTTGCTGGCAACATGTTTTTAAATGGGACAGGTTTTCCTTGTTTAGCTATTGATTATTTTTACCTTCTGTTTATTGATTACGTATCCTGTGGAACGTTTAATGGAATGGTCGATTTATTTAGGATATCTTTTAATGAACGCCCAAATATATATTATTACAAATTTGTATTATTTTATACAAATTTAGTTTTTTCACACTGAAATCTTGATTAATGTATTGAACATTGTCAAATAAAATATCACCCGTGACAATTATATGAAATAAATATATACTGAGAGAGAGATTTACATCATTTTTTAAATAATAACATGGCCTGCTTTTAAATACTCTCTTATTTATATCTCTCTTTAGTGTTATAACGTATACAAAACAGGACAAATTAAAAAAACCTATACCTCCATACTTATATTATTTCTCACATTTATATAAATAAGCCACAAACGAGTATTAGAAACGTATTACGGACACTCAATCGTTATCAAGATCTCGGATGTGAGTTATCGAGATCTAGATTAAACTAGACCTAAATTAGTCCCGAATAGGCTCCTGTCGAGATAAACTCTATGACAAATTACTAAACTGTTGCGCTGCTCGTTAAGAAATTGTTCTTGTTTCTCTATTCTGATGGCGCAGTAGTAAAACGTGGGCCTCTCGACCAAGAGGCCGCGTGTTCGAACCCCCCGGCTGTGAACTAATTAACTTTTCATCCTATGTGCGCTATTCATCTTTACGTAGGGTAATAAAACATTGTGTAGAAATTGTAAACAGAAGCAAATATCTGTAAAGCGGGAGCAGGGGTTACGGGATTTGGTACAAATTCTTTAACCATTTTGTCTTCGTAACATGTGTCATATATAGCATAAAGATTTATTAATAACTAGCTGGCCTGGCGAACATCGTACCGCCTAACAATCGATTCTTTATTTGTTTAAAATACTTATTCTGCTATTCGGGACACCGGTCTAATTAGTAGGATAAAAAAAAAGAAAATTGATAAGACAACAAATACATTATGTCAAAAAATAAAAATTTACCTTCCCGGAACCCCTCCACTAACACTTGAACTTTATGATATGGTATTAAAGTTCAAATTGACTTTTAAGTATTATTACGAATATTTTGTATGGGAATATAGAAAAGTGTTTAGACTTTTTCACTCAATTTTTTTAATTTTTCTCCATAAGAACCATCCTCGTATTTCAAGGTATATGATATAAAAAAATCAGAAAAATCGGTCAAGCCGTCTTCATGTTATGTCGTGACAACGGAAAACGGGTTTCATTTATATATATATTTTTGAGGTCTGCTCCAGGATGTCTATCTGTGGCTAGATCGCGCTTTACAAATCGGCCCCTTGGAGCTCGCATTGTTCCTTAAAGAAAAGATATCAAACAGATTTTAAACGCTATAATGTATAAAATAAATTATTAATAAGGAATTAGTTGCAAAGCTATAACTCATTAAATAAAGTATTGTTTACAAGACAAGATCAAAAATGGGCAGTTTTAGCATCTCAATTATCTATAATAGTCGTGTAATATATCATCGAAATTTAAATAAAACCACAGCGGGCAATTATCAGAATTTATTGGTCCCGCCCACCAATTAGCAAATTTTTTAGCTATAGCTTCGACCACCTTTGGTTATAAGCTTGAACTCGGTAATTTGCTATTGTGATAGCAAATAGAGGTCTTACTTAATTGGTTTCAATAATGCATTCACCACAAACAAAACCGCAGGATATTGCTATTATTATAAACGCAATTAAAGGCCGTGGAAAAGGGCGCTTTGTATATCACAATATATACACATAACATTACGGCAAATAGTATTAAACGAAGACACGTGAAAAATAAATAGTGATTGGAATTTGTTAATGCACCTGCCTTAAAATATACCATTTATTTATTATTATATACATCCTACTTATTTTTTGCGAAAGTTTTTTGCTCTTTCACGTAAAAACTACTGAATTGATTGTTAAATGAAACTTTACAATAATATAGCTTATACATCAGAATAACACATAGGCTACACTTAATAAAGATATGATGTGAATTGTCCAAAATATCAAGTAAGTAGGAAAAAATAAAAAATATTGATGAATAAGACGCAAAAATATGTCTAGCGGTGGTTTGGATTTTAACAACTAAACTAGTATGTCAGGACGTTTGTAGCCTCTTCAATTATATTTCCAATATTAACATATAACTGATCAATGGCGGCATTAAATGGTGGTATTAAAGTAATAAATCACGTGGTAATAGCCGGGAAGCCTTTGAGAATTGTTCGCTAACTCACAAATTAATGCGGGTGCTGCCGATCGCAATACGGTTAGAATATATACATACTAAAACGTTTCCATCATTTCAAGTTTCGTTTTTAATACGATATACTAAGTCTAACGTTTTCAAATAGAGATTTATAAAGATATTGCAGTGTTTAGACAGAAAATTTATTGTTTCCCAAATTATTGACTCTGGTTATTTAATATTAATACTTCACTTTTCGTAGAATATAGAAGAAAATGCAAAAAAAATTGCACTTTGTCCTTTTTTATGAAAAGCTTTATTTACAAGAACGTGCAGTTCATACTTAATACCATCTAACAACCCCTCGCAATTTCTTACGACATTAATAAGATAACAATCTAAATTCTATTTAATGATGTTGCTGCATCACATTATAATACTACATAGGTACGCTTTTAATTGGTGGGGAATCTTAAACTGTCAGGCTTAAGCCGAGATTAGTGGCAGAAATATAATTTCTACCAGTTTTTTAAGATACAGAAATAGTTTCTGAGTTTACATTACACCGATTGTATTTTAAATATGGAAAAAGTTAATAAAATTTTGAAATAAAAATATTCAAATTTATATGTGAAAAGTGAAATAATTTTAATTTACACAGATGAACGTACAGCTATCGTTTTCATAAAATCTGTATTATTTCAAATCAATTTGATAATTGTAGTATTGACAACATAATCTATTCAATTTAAATTCGGAAACCCATTATAGTATTAAAAACGTGATTCTAACAGTATCTTTATTATAATCAAACAACGTAGTAACCCTAAACTACGTTTTAAAAATTTATCTCTAAGTCTCGCTGGAGGGCTAACAAGTATTTATCTCCAAAGTACCATTTCCTGTCGCCGTTCAACATTACTTTATGAATATAAGAAAGCTTTGCAATATTTTAAAGCGTGCTATTTAAGTATTTCTATTAATATTCAAACACCTTGCGCTTGCTTATTTATCAGTACATGTCCGGGCATAATAAGTTTGCAACTGTGTAGGATTAGTTTTTTTTTATAATGATTTATAGGCATTGCGTGTTATCGTTTAATGGTAATTCATTTTATGTCGGCCACCTTGCTCAGTAAACTGATACTTTTTCTATTTATTAACATTCGAACTCTTTAATAAGAAGATGAAATGTGTTGCATAGGCAACAAACTTAATAGAAAATTTTGTAACAGATTTTACTCTGAATTCAGGATATTGACACGAAGCTTGAATAACTAGTATGTGACTATATTATGAAGAACTATAGTCTGGTTTAAGGTTGGTTTTTTCTTGGCAAAAACTTGATAAGGCAATAACGAAAAGTTAATTTTTTTGTTACAGTTGCGATCTCGCGGGATTATTTCTTATTAATATTCCGTACCTTTTTTTACAGATAATGCCATCACTATTTGAAATCGACCAGTATTAATAACATTACTTTGTATTATTTTTATATTGCGTCTTAGATGTACTATATTAAAATGGTTGTACAATTATTCACTTATTTTAATTGAGTTCTGTTTTCTAAGGAAAAGCGGGCGTGAAAATGTCTTCAATTACGCGCCTATGTGGTATGAGGCAGCTGCATTTCCTGATTTATTCCCCAAGCATATCAATCACAGTATATTGCGAATAGTAGGCATTTAGAATGTTACTGAGTTATTTAATGTGTGGTTTTATTGATTCCGAGATATACAAAGCATTTGTTTTGCCTCGATTATCCCAGAAGGTATATTTTGTTAAACAAATAATGCCAGTAGATAAATTTCCGATTCGATACGATTTAGGAGCCTACCTAAAAGTGTGTGCAATTCTCTCAAAGGTTGGCAACACAACCGGGAACATGCAGGTCAGGGCAGGTTAACACCTAATTCAAAGTGGTAAATCCCCGTCTGCTCCTTTGCCTTTGTGTTCCTTAGTCAACTGTTCTTAATATACTATCGTGCTGTGTGGAGATTATTAATCGTTTGATTGAGTAACGAGTTCACTTTTTTTTAGATCTGCTAAAGCGACGCTCGATAATTCTCTAACTGACATAAGAATTGAGCTTTTTGTTCAACCGGATAGGAGTTTATTGACGCTACTACGTTTTATTTTTAACTTTCCTTAACGATGTGAATAGTGTTTGTTGTGAATTTATTGAATCTATATTATATTTAAATGTTTTTGGCTCCGTGAAGCATTCCATTTCATATCAATATTTTTTGCCTTTTAGGAGATTTGATTCTAAGCTAAACAATCAGACTTAATTATTGTTTAGCTATCGACTTAACTAAGATCTAGGCATAAGAAGGATGTGTACAATATTTATTTATAATATATAATTTGGAAATTTCTGATAACTAAACGCTTTAATCCCGTTGGTATGTTTTTTTTATTTATTACGAAGAGGTGACATTAATTTTCCTATACAAAGTAGATAATATGATAATATTTGATTCTTCATCAGTAATACGTACAGAAACGCAAAATCCATCAAACCAAAACCAGTGACGCAAAAACAATCAATCCATGGCCTCGCAAACAAGTATAGCGCAAGAAGTATTCGAGTGAGCAATAATCGATTTACAATCGTTCCAACGAGTCATGCGATGTGCATTGAATCGTCAAAGCAAACGTTTGGTCGAGGGTGTGCGTCGAATTTTAAAACCCCTACAATTATATGCAATTGTCAAATGAAAGTTTCGAATAGGGGAAAATATTTAGTTACATTTGGTCTTTGATATACCTATGCATGATTTTTTATATTGGAATATAGCCTTAGTAAGGTTTGACTCGCAGTTAATTTCAGTATAGTTACGTATAAATAATTAGTATTAAAATATATGAGGATTTAATTAACTAAAATAATTTTACCTTTAAACAACGAAATTCAATTCAGTTAGTTTATCTAAAAAAAAAGGTGCGTGTACTTATGTACGCGCGTAAGAAGTTATACTTCTTTGGCTTTCTTAATTTTTTTTAAATATTAAATAATTAATAATCAATATTAAGCGTTAATAATTTAACAATATTTAATATTTAGTATATTATTCAATTATTAATAAATATTAATTATATTATTAATTCAATTGAATAACTAGGTATGTTTCATAACCTTTTAACTAAGTATAAATAGGTCTTTGTGAAAAAGCATTGCTAAATTTCTTTAAAAAAATAATTAGAACTGCTTTATTTGTTTAAAAGGTACTACAAGTAGATTGTCTTATACCCATTTCGCTCGGGCACGCTCGGCGCCCATACTGAATTTTGTGTCACGGTGCGCGCGCATCGTAAAATTTCACTCTCATAAATTTTTCATAACGCCCCTAAAGAAGTATAACTTCAAAAATTTAATTTAAAACAAAACCGAACTTAAGAGTTTAGCGACACATAAATAGATAAAAGTCTGAGGAAATTCCATAGATATTTCGTTGTTATATAACGCATGCATATGCATGTAACATGTAAAAATTAATACCGCTTAATTTTCTTACGACCCAGCTGCGTTCAAGAATTCAATATAAGTTTATTATAATCAATATCTTGAATATATAATAACTATGAAGATACACCTGATGCAAACCGACTTCGAACTCTTGGCAGACTGCCCAATAACAAATATTAATGCACCTCAAATAATACCTTTAAAAGCAATTTGTGGCTACAATTTATGTATAGAAAATGAACCGTATTGTATGAATTGATATTAGGCTGATGAAATGATATTTCAGACGGTTAGTGGCCAAATTTGGGACTTTACAGGAAAATGTTCAGATTTTAGTGTAGTTCGATAAATTTAATATTCAGAAAAGTTATGTTTGTAAGAATAGTTACTGCTGCGTAAGTAATACATGTATGTTGAAATATTTAGAATATATGTCATATTCTATGTGCTCAACCTAAATGTAAAATAGTTTAGTATAAATAGATGAAGCGTGAACTTAATAATTAAAACAGGCTCAAGATAAACTATTTTTTAGTTTATAGATATTTACATACCTTCTATATATTTATGAGCTTACAGAAAAATTATCAGTGCAATCTTATATTGGCAGGTATAAATTACTCAGTTGGTTAAAACGTATGCCTACAGTCCACTATCTTGACGCTAGAAGAATAGATAAGAAAACCATTCTATAGGAGCTGTTCCACTGTAAGCGGATAGCGTATTTACGATACAATGTAGTAATTGGCTGGTTTTCCTTTGTCTTATAGATTGTATTGTGAAGTAGTTATTTCTAGATTTAATTTAATAATCATTATCATTGATAACCAGGACAGATCTGTCCAATTCGAACTCAAACAAATAATTTTTTAAGTTGTGTTGTGTTCTTTGTGTTGTTCTAAAACATTGGTTTAACAGAGATGCTTTTTTGCATTTTGTTGAGGGTAGCCAGTGATTTTTCTTGGTCTACCTCCATGATTCGTATTCATTCTTGCATTTTTGTTTTTTAAACAAGCCCACATTTTTTGATAATTCAAATTTACCCGTTAAATGTTGGTGCCTGGTGGTTTATTTGTCTGTTTACATAAAAGTGAAACCAAGGTCATATGAATATTAAAATGGGGTGTGCATCAAAGGTCACCAAACCGTTCCTTGTCACACATTTATTAATCCCCACAGGATTTTATAAACCGCTGTAACTCAGGCAAACATACAAAACTAATATAAATGAAAGCATCCGGCGGTCTAACTGATAGTGAATGTCGTTCATGTACTAATTGATAAAGTTACTATTAATACACGTTAATCTTACAGATTAGCAATGTGCCTCATTAGCCCGAGTGATATTTTCTATACTAAAATATACTGTAGTCTTGTTTCAATTGTGTGGTTTGTATAAATTATTTTCAAATTATTGTACATCTACTTAATATAAATTAGGACGTACTAAAACGAGCTATTGAGTGTTTCTAGACTTCGAAACACGTGCCTTCTTTTGTCAGGTTATTTCCATCTTTAGCTACTTTTTCAAATATATCTCACCCATTTTAGTTATACGCTTTCAAAATTATGATTTGGCCAGTTAATGTCATGCCTTGTTGAATTATATGAATTACACTAAAAATCTAGATATATTATACTCGTATGAATTAGATATTTCATTGCCTACAAATAAAGGTATATTGACCATTAATAAGGACATTTCAAGAGGGAACATGTACCCTGTCAATTAACACATAGTTTAAAACGGAACTTGTTGAGATGCCTCATGCGTTTGCTTTTCTTGTTGTCGAGGAATTTCTGTCATCTTCCCTTATCCTGCCTTCATCTATCCTATTTTTAGAATAACATTAATGGTATATGTATTTTGCTGGAATTATCAATAATGATTTTTTTCGATTACATCATAATTTAAGAAAATTAATAAACCTGAATTCTGTTTGATAGGACCAAAGGTTACAACCTTAAATTCACGGATTTTATTATTATCGTAACATATATCAATGCTACATTTTATGTATACATAAATAAATATATTCATTTGAGGCTGATATTTAATACGTTAAACGAATAAATTAATAAAATTGTTTATATATTTGAAAATGTTCTGTCCTTGTCCCCTGTCAAAGTGCATTAAATTTGACAGGCTGTGGTAACTGCCTTTTATGGCTGTACCGAAGCCTCGTTTGTGAAATAAGAAAATTTTTGAAAATTTTCAAAATAATCACCTTAATATTGATAAAATGATTTATTTATTGTATTGTGTGTATTTTAATAATGACTCGGTAAATGTTTGATGTTTCCAAAAAGAATTCTCTAATCATACAATTCGTATACATCGAAATAAGATACAAAAATATTTTTGATCTTAGCGCTAAGGAAATAGATGCGAGAATAGCGAAACATCTCGTTATCAGTAGATACAAATCATTGAACGTGTTCAGCAGTTGGAAACCAATTTCCGTTCCTCTTTCATATTGAAATGTAAGTAGTCCGTGACAAATAGAGGGTGTTTGTGGATCCGAATATGGATCTAAATTATTAAGATTGGATTGAACTAATGAAATCTTTTTGTATGGCTGACACTTTGGATAAAGACGAAACTTTTGAGATCGGAATATATTTATTGGCTTTAAATTTGACAGTGAATATTTCAAGGTCATTTGTTTAGAGCCCTTTTAGCCTGATGGCCTTGCCATGAGAATTTCAACTATGAGGTCGTGCTCTCATACACTTTCCGTGCACTGATGGAATACTTTTTTAAACGGTAGGAAACTATAAAGGAGAAACTAGCATGTTGGGACTTACCCAAATATTCACGGCGCGTTACAAATGTGCTCTCAATCAAGGGTTGTAGCGCTACTTTTGAGTGGCATATGCCATCACTTCTCAATTTCGGAACTGGTACCTAAAATAACGATGTTTATTTGATTCAATTAAGGCAATTTAACCAAGACATAACTATGAACAAACATTGATGTAATATTGTTACAGAAGCATTATAGCAGTGTTTATTTGAAATCCATAACTTTTTCGTACCTTATTATTTAAATACAAAATTAGAGAATATTACAAAAAAAATGCCAATTTCCTTATCTTCGTTAAGCCACTTAAACATTGTTTTATCAAGGTGATATTTGAATTTCTGATAAGCTGCCCACGCAACATTTGGGAACAGAATTTCATTAGGAATTAAGTTACCAAGTTATTTACGGATATTTTTTCTTGATTAACTTGTATATTTTTTTCATTTTCTATTTGCAAAACGCTTAGCCGCAAAAAAATGGGACTTGAGATTTGTCATTTGACGTCATTTAGGATTGACTTTAGAGAATGAAAATGTTTTATATTGACCTAAAAACGACGTTGTAATTAAAATGTGTTCATTCAATTTCCTGAATTTGGTTAAACACTAAAGTAATTTGAATGGTACGCGGTGTTGCGGCTGTCAACGATTTACTTAGTGTTGCCCTATATTTGTCGTTATTTGCCGTATTTGCGGGGGCAAATTGCTGACTCAATCGCACTCAGGCAGCGCTGACAACTCGACACGGGAATGAATGTATTGCGGACGATGTATTAAACTGTTTGTGCACCGAGCACTTTTTCATATGTTAAAGATTTAGTATGAGTAAAAAGGTTTTTGATAAAATGTGAAATACTTTTATATTTACTTAATTATATATTCTAGAAACTATTTTTTACGTGTTTTTATCATAACGTATAATGCAGACATTAGCAAAAGCTTTTGTTGGTATATTATATTATTTATTGTAATAGTGTGGATAGTTGTATATGTATCTTGATATTATTAGATTAAAACACTATAATATAAATTCGAATTCATGTCAGACATCGTCAAACACAGAGTTCAAACTCCAGACCTTATTTCGAAACTTATTCCATCAGCTATTTAATAACCCGTTTAATATAAGCTCAAGACCCACTTCTTATAACAAGTGTCATGTTCGCATATAATAATACGCCAGTTATACTTTAATTCCTACTAAGTACCTGTACCGTATAGCAATAATAACCACATTGCAATCTCTCAAAGAGCGTCGAGGTGAATCTCTTATTTTTGTCACAGACAAGTATCCCATCATACCTTTATGTCGTTAAAATACTGTTATTACTCCACGTTCACAAGTTGTCCTTTAAATGTCACTAATAGAGGCTCCTGCGCAATTTTTTACTTGAATGCTTCATTAATATTGTCATTGATAGATTTAAAAACTCGATGAACTTGTTTTACAAGTGATTATTTTGTTGGGATGGTTTTAAATTTTTTACGCGATTTATTTCTGGTAATGGAATATTTGTAGAGTCTCTTTGTGTTAACAGTTAAATATTTTTATAATGAGTATTCGGTAATATAGATTATATAAATATGTACTTGTGATTTTAAAGTACAGAGTCAAAATCACTTAATAATAAGGAAAACTATGTTATATACTAAACATTAACGATGTTACATACAATATTCAATAGCTGTTTGGTTCCTATATTTTTATAAATAAGGAGATAATTTTTTTGTATATAAATCAGTGGCGCAACAACCTTTTTAGGTCTGGGCCTCAGATTTCTAAATCTGTTTAAATATCATTTGTCAATCTAATAGGCAAGTAGGTGATCAGCCTCCTGTGCCAGACGCCCGCCGTCGAGTTTTTGGGACTAAGGTATGCCAGTTTCCTCACGGTATTTTCCTTCACCGTTCGAGTGAAAGTTAAATGCGCACATAGAAAGAAAGTCCATTAGTGCACAGCCGGGGATCGAACCTACGACTCAGACTACGGTTGAGATTCGCACGCTGAAGCCACTAGGCCAACACTTCTCATGAAAAAGGAGAATAGAGATACTCTTACTTAATTTTATGTAACTGCGTTTGATAACCATTTTGCCTTTAATAATTTAATGCATAAGACGGTGACAGTTAATAAAAAAGAAGCCAAACATCTTCGCGAAGGTGAGTAAGTTAATAGTCAATAAAACGGACACCGTCCGTCTGTTACGTGATACGTATAATTAAAACCTTATTATAGCAATTACAGGAAAATACCGCTTCGTTAATTACCCGCTTCGGTCGAAAGTAATTGGCTAATTCTCTTAATGGTAAGACAAAGGAATCCGAAACGCCGAAAAAGAATAAAGTTTAAATGGTCTCAGAGAAAACGAATTCGGGATTCTTCTTGAAATTTAAAATGGTAAAAAATGGCATTAATATTCAATATCTTCTCAAAGGTCCGTTCCAATAACAGTGAAGTCCTACGTTGATAATATCATGTTATGATTGCGTCGGCATTTCCTATACAATTCGATTAATTTGTCTCGGAGCAATTAATCGTTTCTTGTTTTGAACGATTACCTTTTTACCACATCGGAATGTGGACGACTCGTGATGGTATTTCGGCTAAGGTGCAAACAAATTAAGGTTGTGTTTTCTTGCGTAATAGAAATCGATGTCAAGAATCCGTTTTGGAAGATATTTGAATTAAGAACTGTTAATAAAAAGTAGCAATAAATGCCTGCGCTTAAAATGTTTAGATTTGATAACTGAAAGTGAAATTCAAATTCGATTCACGGTTAATAGTTGCGACCAATTTATTCTTTTACCTATCTATGTAATAGACATAAAACAATATGAAATTCACTTTGGAGATGTGTTTAACTATATTTTTTAGAATTCGTTTCCAAAATTCTCAATAGCTCGATAATTTATACACGTAGGGTAATACAGGAAGTTTGTATGTTGACAGGGTCATTATTAACACGCGCCTAATGTTAACAAGTAGGTACTACGAGTCAATAATTGAGGAAGTGTTATTACGCATTGTAAAGGTACCAAGAACAAAAAATCTATTGAAAGTGAATTTTTACGTGATGTAAATATTAAACGATTTTTTCAATTAAATTAAATGAAGATATGAAGTATTATAAGCATTCGTTACTGACCTTAAATCTTTAAAAGAGGTGTATCTGGTTCACATACATAGTTTATTAGGGATTCATGGGAACCTAAAATGTAAAGTTATTCTTTTTCAAATCAAAATGTAGCGAATTAACACTTCTAAACGGCCCGAAATTCCGTGTTCCGTAATTTGCATGTGGTTCAAAATTAGAATCCTATCAAACGGTTTTGTTGCTTAATCAGGACCGACGTCAAGCCTCCCAAACCATGCGATTTCCGAGAATCGTCCCGGCTTCTTTGAGTCGGGCATTTCAGACTTATTTTCATTCGCGTCACCGTCACAGTTTAGCATTGTTGCCCTTTTTTCGGCGCTCTTCGTTAGCGATCGCATTTTACGTTTTGTCGAAGGTATTCGCATTTTTTGTACGGGTTTTAAATCTGGGACGCGTACTGCGTTCATGTTAACTTTGTTTGTTCAGGCTCGACATTTATTTTGGTGTTTATCTAGTTTATAGAATTCGAGTTTATTAATATCATATTTATGATATAACGAACTAAATGATTAGGGTTTTCACGCAACTTTCCAAATATTTTATTTTGAATTTCTGCTTAGTAGAATCAATATCAATAATTTTCAAGCTTACTTTACTATAGACTTCTTGGCTATAGAAAATTACGTATTATATTATCTCATCTTTAAAGGTCACGAGAATTATTATAGTCAATTCATTACGCGCGTGCCGTAATCATAACTAACAAGAAATACCTGACCCGTATCTACGATATTACTATATGAACATAGATTATAAGACCACACAATAGCGGTTCACAGAAATACAGACGGAGACCATAAACACAAGTTATTGTTTTAATTTTTTCTTAATACCATACGTTTTCTTGGTTTCGCTTTTTGTGAGTTATCGCCTTTTGTTTAACATTGGACCGACGTTTAAACGCAAATTGGCGAGACACTTATTAACTTTGAACTTCATTCTCTTGTTTAAGTTTATAATAGAGCCCATATGAGATAGTACTCAGACATAATATATACAGTTTCATGAATGTCTTGTCTTTGTTGTATACCATACATATATGAATATGATTTCTGTAAAATTTACATTAAACAACCGTATGTTTCATAATGTTTATCAAATTTAGTAATAATAAACTTGATCAAACATACACAACACTTCATATTCAGGATATTAATTCCGTTGCTCATTTTATCAGAAGAGTACTTTTGACTTTATGTACTAAACATTAGATTTTATCATTTTGTTCCCTTAACTTAACTTAGTTGATATTTTTTGTTTTTCTGTAACAAAGAGTTAGCTTCAGATCCAGAAAAGAAATTGCTAACAATCAGATTATTAAAGTTAATGATATCCTATTTGAATCTATCCATTCGTACTCTTCTAGTATGGATGTGTATTTCTTATCATATTTACCAAATACAAACAGTTGTTTGAGAATCGAATGAAAAACAGAGTACGTCTAACTACGCCACGAATTCTAGACCTCCTTTTGTATTTACCTCAAAAGATAATTTAAGTAAATCATACATTATATAATTATTTACACTTTGGCTTGAACTTGAAAACGCGTCAATGGTGACTAAATATGTTTGCTATTTTAAAATCCCTATAACGTATAGTTAAATAAAGAAACAAGTCACATAAATTAAGGTCGCAACATACATAAATGTTTCTTCGTTGGCTTTTATGGCTGATACTCGGATATATTCTTGCACCTGCGCGTATTTGTATTGCATTTATTATTTCATTTGAACTTGGAACTGAGTCGTGTGTATGTAGCAGTTATTGCGTTATAGAAATAATTATTTATTTTAGACAGCCAATGAGAAAAAAATTAAAACTTTAGGTAAGAAAACCATTTTTTCCTGAATGCATTGTCAAAATTAGGATAATAGATATTTATGGAGATTATTAATTTATGAAATTCGAGTCCTTCAAGAAAAGAGCATACCAAATCTTAAAAGGCCGGCAACGCACTCGCGAGCCCTTTGGGTTTGAGAGTGTTCGTGGGTGATTATCACTTAACATCATGTGAGCTTCCTGTCCGTATGCCCCCTATTCTGTCAAAAAAATTATATAATGAAAAATAATCAATAAAATTATTAAAATACAGATGTACTTAGAGTGTGCAATTGTATTTACTTAAAAATTAAGTTTATAAATCGCATGTGGGCAAGTAAACATGAATTATCAATTTTGAATAGTTTTTATAAACGAGTTTAACAAGACTCAAAGAAAAACAAGTATTCACATTATCCTTAGCAAGAACAATTACTTATATCTTATGTACTTACAGTTTATTTTATTTAATATATTTGCATACTCAACGTTCCCACGGATCCTGACCAGTGGGTTTATTATTAGCGGGAATAAGTTAGTGTCCTTTTTTAATAGCTTCAATATATATCCTAACCACTTTTAATCGGAGAAGAATCCGCCATATTATGCTATATTCCCCGTCTATTTTGAGACCAAAAGACCAGGTTATTAGAAATTTAGTATATTATGTTTATGTTTTACCATGTTGCGGTTTCGAATACCAAAAAACAATATTATTTGACAACACGTACATGTATATATATATTAAAATTATGGCTATATTCAAATATAGAACAGGATTTATATTTGTTACTGTCCTGATTTAGCTAGATTTGCTAGTAATAAACTAGTTAGCGTATAATTGAAATTATTTTAGTTAAACGTCAATCTGCGCACACGCACGCATCAAAACACTTGACAGTTTAATTTTAGGAATTGGCTTTTACCAAAATAAGACCACTGCGACTTAAGGTGCCTTTTTTTCTTAGCTTGCTTAAGATTTAGCACGATTATTTGAGACTTGATATATAATACTGTAATTTATATTTAAGATCCTTGTTTTAGCTTATTCCTCAAATGGAATGAATATACATGGATAAGCTGACGTAAAAATATTTTTTTTTACATCATGACATAGATTTTAAGTATCGAATGCGATTGACGCACTTTACTAAATAATACTGTTTAGAATTTGTTTTATTTGGTTTGAAGAAGTCGGTCTGGTTCTGTACCAGTTTTTCTAGCACTGGTCCCATAAATTACCAGCGATTTACAGATTTTTTTAATAAACGACAGTCTGCCTTGATCGTCTTGTTTAAAGTGATTTATTTGGTATAAATAACCCAGGACCAGACAGAACCTAGCTCTTAAGGCCTTATTTTCTTATTACCTAAATAATTACAAATTACCTTGAGCTAAAAGTTTATTAATCACTTTTAGTGAAATATGCTTAATCAAACCGACGACTCAAACAAAATAAACAAAAGCGTCCCTAATGAATTGTCCTAGCAATACATTAGCCGAGACCTAAACAAAAAGTGTACGCGACTGTACAAAAATATTACTCTCAACATGGGAAATCTTATTTTATCAGATTGTCAGAGGATTTTCTCAGCGATTGTATCAGACAATAAATTGTTTATCGGTCGTAAAAACGGTTTCGTTGCCAAAGCTTTATGAACGCGATCCTATAAACATTAGCAAGGAATACTATGTACAAACAAAAGCTTATTGTGACCAAGTTCTAAATAGGTCACTTATACATATGTTTATTACATTATTCACTTAGTATGTCTTTGTATGAACACGAACGGATATGAGACATGAAAAACCAATCAAGTCCCTATGTCAAATATGAACAAAAATATCAGTTTTACACTAGTCCCTCGCCTATAATATCCAAATATAGTATAGTAACCTTTTCTAAAATATGTAATAAAGTAGAAAACAAATATTAAATATGTTGTGTAATAGGTATTTATGCTAGAGTCTAGCAGCTAGACCATATTGGATTAGAATGCCTTATTTTAAATTGAACTTTTAGTTCTTGTATTTGTATCTTACTTGATTAAATAATTTAATTTACCGCTACATTTTAATATGATCTACTAATCTTTTTTTAAAGTAAAAAATCGGATTTAGTGTTCTCTTGGCACACATTCGTGACACAAGGGAAAAATGCGTGAAATGAAGAAATCCATTGGATCCACGAATCCATTCAAGCGATGATGTTGAATGAGTCGGATCACCAAATTGCCCACATCGGATGTTAGAATTGCCTCTTGCTGAACTTAACGAGCGCCCATCACGACTGGCGGCGCTCACTCCCAGTCACAGACTTACGCGATAATTATAAGTGCAATACCACGCTGTGTAAACTAGATATTTTCATACTCTAGTCTTATTTTTTAAGCATTTTATTTACAAAAAAAAGTATCAACATTATTGCTATATTATAATTACTATCAATATAGTCGATAAATTTATAGCATATTTATGTATATCATCATTACTTACAAATCGCTTTTGCTTATATCCTAAGGTCGTACGTATGAAATGTTTCAATGTCTTTACTTAAAGGTTCATAGTCACGCAATTTATGTAAAGGTCTTTGAACGTAGGGGTAAGTTTTTTGCAAACATATACCCAATTTTGTTTAAGGAAACGTTTAAATTGAACACATACTTTGGTATATAATTGTAGGTTTTTATTTACTATAGTATTACAAGCTTGACTTAGTATGTATGAATATTTAACATTGTTGTACTAATTATTTTAATACCTTATTAATATAGAAATAGTTGCAGTAACAGTTGTAATAGTGCGGCTGTTGCATGAGCATGAAAACATCAATTATTTTATATGAGTTTCTTAATAGACACCAAGTAAATCAATGTAACAAACAAAATTGGATTGTCATAAATACTTTAAATAGCGCGACATCAGCAATAAGGAAACTCCCTATATCGTAATTATACTATAAAGCAATACGTTTTAAAGATGTTTTATTTATTTTAATCTTCTAATTCATTCACTCAAATATTACGATCAAAAATAAGATTTTTTTCTTCCTAATATGCATAATAAATTCAATACGAAAATGATTCGCATCTAACAGATGTATCTTTATTCATCCCGCAATGGTTGTACATATATCTTATCAAATAAATATGGCTGCCAATAAAATAGGTCGATAGTCCAATATATGTCACGGTTACATATTCATATTTTTATTGCTCTTCCATAAATATTGTGTCGGGGAAGAAATACATTTTGTAGAAAAGGAATTTAGATACATTATTTGTGTAGATTAAAGTTGTACATGTTATTCTTCTTATTAGTAGCTTTACTTAAGTTTATAAAAGCATATGAATGAAAATCTGTTTTTTTAATGTTTATTGACTTTGTACGTTTTATACTAAGTTGTAAAGAAACACGCAAATATGACATACGATTTGAGTACACATACTTCAAATATGAAAAATAGATTTAGGAGCATCTAAAGGTCAATCAGAAAGTCAACTTTTTTAAACAACGGCTTTTCTACACAAAATTTTCTTTGTGTAGAAAAGCCGTTCATGAAAATGGAATGCGATCACTCTAAATATTAAAAATATATTTAATAACATCATTAAAGGCTACATCAACCCTTTGTTCATGTCACCCTGTAGGAAACATTGGCGAATACCAGCCCCAACTAAATACACCCTAAGTCATTAAGGGAATCAAAAAGGTGTGAAAATAGTAAATCTATTTGATTTCACCACTCGAGACTAATTGAAAACCCTGGAATTAAAACCATTTTGTTAGTATGTGCGGTAATTGCTGGGGGAACCAGTCTCTTTTGTTTCTAAGAGGTGTTAGGGTGACGACATGTTGGTTTATTGAGCGGGTTTACATAATAGCAAATTAGTTTTAATGACCAACATGATTTTTTAATAAACTTTTGCGTATCTGATACTATTACATATATTTCGTAACTTCAAACCAGGCCTGCTTATTTTTATTATAAAAATAACAATCTATTGATGCACTGGGATTGTCACGCAGGTTCTTCATTTATATAATTGCATGCTATGTCACGACGAAGATATAACTAGGAAATTCTTCGAAACGTACGAAACAAAAATATCTGTATTAAATGCTAGTATATTTATTGATATTGTATATCCGCTTCGCTTGTGTCGGCAATCTGTTGCACGTCGTCGCTCGTAGGCGTGCTACGTAGTATTGATCGTAGCGCTACGTAGCACTCCCGCGATATAATGACTCTTATTTTTAGTTGCCTGCTTTATTTTTAGCATTGTGCTATTTATATTCATTCCTGTTATTTTACATTAAAATTTCTTGTTTACATATAAACATGCACTCTAATATCAATTTATACCAACCAATTTATTCACTTCTCGTGCTTAGAAATCTAAGTATATACAGGGTGGCCAAAAAGTCGTGGATCAAACGCAAATATGGGATAGATGAGGGCATCAGCGGCAAAAAATTGTTCTACGGGAGGTGTCTAAGGTCAACCCCTGCAGAGTTATGATTTATTTTGGTTTTTATATGAAAATTGACTTTTTTTTACTAATTCTTCTTAAAACTCGAAAATATCTTCATTCTGTATCTTTCTCATAATATCCACTAGATTGGTACAGATTAATACTTGCGTTAGACATACTATTTATAGTTGTTTATTGAGTGTATTCAAGATAATATTAAGTGATACGATATAACATTTTTTCAAATCATAAATTTTTCTTTACTTTGGACCCCACTGTGAAAAAAAATTACTCCACCGAAAAGTGTCCCTGTACTACAAGTTTTGGCGCATTTAATAGAGATTCTAAAAAGGTATTACACGTGGCCATGAGTAGCTCTAATATCTTTCTAGGAAGAATTACAAACAACGATTGTGAAATAATAATTGTATTAAAACAATTATTTCTCAATGGTTGTTTGTAGGAAACCAAATATTTTACAATAAAATATGCTCAAAATTCCTGACTCTGACCATAATACTTAATCTGCACCGTCTAATCAAATTCCTACGTAACCCTCCAGCCTCTGTCCAATTTTTTGAATCTAGTCCGATTCACACAGTACTGGTCACAGGTAGGTAAATAATCTATCATAAGTCCGAATCGTTGTTGTTTTTTCGTCCTAGAAAGATATTAAAGCTATTCATGGCCATGTGTAATACCTTTTCAGAATCCATATTAAATGCGCCAAAACTTGTAATACAGGGTCACTTTACGGTAGAGTAATTTTTTTTCACAGTGGGGTCCGAAATAAACAAAAAGTTTTGATTTGAAAAAAATTTATATCGCATAACTTAATATTATCTTCAATACACTCAATAAACAACTATAAATAGTATGTCTAACGCAAGAACTCATAAGTACCAATCGAGTGGATATTATGAAAAAGATACAGGATGTAGATTTTTTCGAATTTTAATAAGAATTAGTAAAAAAAGGCAATTTTCATATAAAAACCAAAATAAATCATAACTCTGCAGGGGTTGACCTTAGACACCTCCCGTAGAACAATTTTTCGCCGCTGATGACCTCATCTATCCCCTATTTGCGTTTGATCCACGACTTTTTGGCCACCCTGTATAAGCAAGAGCATATCCATTCAAATGATTTTTTTTCTATTCAAAATCCCAATTCATAAGATCAAATAAATTCGATTATTTACCAATTATACAATCCTTTTATTTAAATACAATCAACAGATGAAAAGCCTGTTAAAATTAATTAATTTTGAGGCTTGGCGAGTTTTATTTATAGATTTGTAATTTAAGGAAAAGGGACTGCTATTATTTTCAACACTTGCGACCCTCCATGGCTCGAGTAGATTGATTTGACAGTACCCTCATTCACCATTCTTTTGATTTATCGTTCCCTTGTTCGCGAATGACCGAGTAGGTCATTAAAATGTTATCAACAAGGTCATATTATGGAGTGTGTCATGGAGAGCGAGTTTACTCCAAAAGTTCACAGGTTTTTAACCTACTGGCCTATACTAAATTACGCAATAAGAAATACTTTGTTCGTTTGTTGTAACTTTAACGTATAAGGTAATATTATATTTCACATTTTTTCCTTAAAAAAAAAGATAGGATAAGTTGTAATATAACAGTCTATATATACGTAAATGACCTTCAAGCAAAGATGTTAACATTTTGTGATATAATTAGTTTAAGTTTTTTTTCTGTTTTTTATTCATTTAAAAAAAATTCGTAGTGACAATTTTAATTAATAACTATGTAAGCTGTTTATATTTGACCTAAATTAATTGAGATATAAATAATAATTAACATAAATTCCGAATAAAATTACAGTAGTTAACACACACTCATTAAATTTGTTCAAATTTGATTTTACCAGCTACTCCATCAATTACGTAATTTCAAACGTCAATTACGGGAAGTACTGAATTGATCACATTTTAACAAATACGAAGGGATCCAATGTAATTTGCTGCGATAGGATCATTACAAAGGTCAAACTGTCATTCGCTCATCGATCTATGTTCATTAGGAATAAATGTTTTCGATAAACCCCGTATTCATTTTGTTAATCCTTTTTGTCCAGTCATCCTGAAATTGTGAATGATGCTAACATATTTTTAGTTCTGTAATGTCTCACTGAAAGAAATATTTGTTTTGTAATCTAACACCTTCATTATATTAAAATTAGGCTTTATTGTAGTTTGAGATGTTGTTCTTAATTTTATTATTGCATAAGTATCAGAAAATGTGGATACACTAAACTGATTTAAAATACAAAATGTATTTATTAGTCCTAAACATGTCGTATCTCACAAGTTATGAATTGTTTGTTATATTTTAACTAATGATCTTTAGAAAAATAATACGTAGTTTTTATGAAATATTCATAATTATAATCTGTGGCATAAAAACATTCAGTGCGATGAGTTTCGTTAAATTATTCACAAACGACTTTCCGCCCAGTATAAAAACCTGTTTATTTATGAGAACGTGAGCTGAATTATACCTTAATCTACTGTGCGCACTGTTTATTTTGTATGTAATAACTCTGTATTTCATTAAAATGCAGAAATGAAAACAATTTTAATTAAAAACAGGCACAACGACGTTAGTTATTAACATGTTTCTTACGGTAAGCTATTGATTAAATAACGTATTAATAAAATAAGTGTATTTGGAATCACCCGAAGGTCTTACTTTAAATTATTCAAGTATTTACTAAAACATATGTTTTGTATTACATTTTCCTTTTCTTCATGACTAAATCATAAAAAGATGTGAATAAACACATTCAATATAAAAAAATCCTACACTTAACAATATTTATATTTTGCCGCACAGGAAAATCTCATGAAATGAGTATAATTTCATCCATTATCCCGTTGCTTAGGAAGGCGGAGAATGGTCCTCTAGGGGGCTCTCAAAAACAATTTCATTTTGAGGGCAGAAACACGAAAGGAATGAGTGCACACTTCTTGAGAGCCCTCACGGAATTGCTACGTGCAATTATCATGCATTTTTGGACACCCTTAATCGTCTGGGGTTGTGCAGTAATATAATCGCAGTAACCTCTCAGTGTGGATCTTGGATTTCGGAGAATTTTATTCGAGCGCAAAGTGGAAAACCGCATAAATCCGTGGCGACCTTTAGGTCCGGGCCTCAGATTACTGTATCTGTTTATGATCATTTGTTAATATAATAGGCTATTAGTAAGGAAAGCCGGTATCTTCACGATGTTTCCTTCGCCTTTCGAGCGATATTAAATCACACAAAGAAAGTCTATTGGTGCACAGCAGAGGATCGAACCTACGACATCAGCGATGAGAGTCGCATGTTCAAGCCACTAGGCCAACACTGCTCTGGAAAACAGATGTTACTCGAGCTATTCATAAACTGAGAGGAACTATATATAATAAATAGTATTTCTTTTAAACGCATTCTACAGAATCGTGTTGTAAATGGCTTGCAGTATTGCATAGGTGGTGGTTTGCATTTTATTATACGTGAGCTACTCGTTTGAACCCAGTCGCGTATAAAAATATGCGTCTGTTATGTCGATGATCTTTTATATCAGAAAGATTAGCAGCCTTCTGTGTGATCATGAAATGGTTATTGTTTTATTAATAATGCACGCGTAAAGTCTAGAGTTACAAGCACTACCTACGCACTACCTTCCTACTGTACTACCCATACCAATCAAGCTTCAGCGGTAACCAAATACTATAATATCCTCCATTATGTCTGATAATATACCGATCATGTTACATTTATTACTCAAATTCTATAAATACCTAAATAAGTTTCAATTTTGTTCGTTAATATCTAATATCGAATATTTGAGAATTGCCCATTGGGCACACCGCATACTATCCTAACCTGGAATGTTCGGGATTTCTGAAGTGACTATCCCCTTACCCTATCAAGATAAATGGCATTCTATTATATTCACATTCTTCGTTGAATTAATTTCATGCTTTTGAGTATTGGATTTAGTTTATGTATAAATATAACTATTCACTTTCCGATTCATAAGGGGCCTTTTAAAACGTAGACTTCAATTATACCTTGTTTGTATCATCACTGTAATGAAATTTTTTATTTGTTCAAATTGATAACCATGGTGACACATTTTTATCATAAGCCTGAATAAGATTATTCGTTTCTTATTGTTTTTTTTAGATATTGTGTACATTAGTTTTTATTTTTTTAATACGTTTAAACTTCTGTTTTATGTGATATGTAGTATACGGACCTGAGTACGAGATTTCTAAAAATAAATAGACATTGAATATAAAACGATGATCTTAAAAAAAAAAATATTCATTTGTGTTATCAGTTTGTACAAGTTTGCAATAGGTTTTAATAGTTTATTTTGTAAGTTATGGTTTTTAAACGATTTTTGTTTTTTATTTCTAAGAACCTGTTCCTAAGCACTTATGTCAAATTGTACACCTCTTCTATTAAAGGCGACAGAAATCCGCCGAGATTACATTGTGTTGGATTTATCCAATATTTTTCTATTAAATATAGAATTTCTCTGAATACGTGAACCTCCTCGGGGGTTTGCCGAATACAACAGGTTATGTCTGTTGTTATATTTATTGCTTACGGTCGGTTCCTTCGTATATTGTTTGAGGGAAATGCTTCAGTGAAATTGGGTATTATCTGTGAAATTTCGTATACATTTGTTTTATATTACTTTTGTTGTACTGATTACATTAAAATTGTTTGACTTCAATTTATTTTTTATAATCATAAATTTTCTATAAATAGCAATGGAATATATTACACATAATTATGTGTGCATAAGCTATGAAGCAATTTTATTTTTAATTAATAGTTATTCGTGTGTTGTCTTGGCTTGAGTAAATTGATGTAGCTAATTTTTTATTTCTTTGTTTCAGGGTGAAAAAGACAACGGCAAGAATTGTATATTATCCTGCGAGAAAAGGAAAGCTGATGATGGGGACATTAACAAAGATCTCAAAAAGGTTAGTTGAATCATGTATATATTATATTTGTTTGTTTTTTATATAAAAGCGAAACAAAAAAATCGTAGAGTTAAAAGAAAATTAAATAAGTTAAATAGGGAAAAAAGGGTTCATGCCATCGTTACAGAGATAGTGACAAATTTAAGTATTCATAAGTGTCTTTTAATATATTTAGTAAATGTTATTTCTACTTTATTAATGAGCTTTGAAGGTATCTTTACCTAAAATATAGTTTTGCAAGAAGAAAGTGAGGCAACACCTTCGTGTCCTTTCACAGTAAAGATGTACCGATAAATAGAATTGCTTATGCATGCATCGCTCGCCGAAAGCGTGTGGGCTGCGATAAGACCGATATTGCTACGTAAACGAATGTAATGGAGACATTATATTTGTACTATCCATTTACAATGTGCGTTCGAATCGGTTCTGTCACGCTACTAGGCGTGAACCTATCATAGACCTTACGACCATGTAATAGAGCTGATTTTATCGTGAATTATAAACGGGGCCAGACAAAGGGTTGATTCAGTTCGATTTAGATTTAATTAAGTGAATACTGAGTCAATGGCGATGAGATTTCCATTGTGATAGCAATATTTATTGGTTAGAAAGCGTTCGCCCAGTATCCTTTTCGCTATAAAGACAGAGGTTTATGAAGAGGAAAATAACAATTTTTGTATTTCATATTGACAGAACCGATCATCGATCGGAGTAGAGGTTGAGATTTAAGATAGCGTTTGAACTAAAATTTAAAACGATTGTTGAAAATAAACCTTATTCTATCAGTTTAAGGTTATATTTAAAACAAATGGATCTTACAACATGCAACGAATCTGAAACCATAATTTTAAAAATCTGAAATGGTTCTGTCTGCTGATGAATTACACCAAAAGAACTAAGTGTCTCACTCGTTTATTATTGGTTCAGAAAGTGCATTTTAAGCCCCAATTGGAAACAGCAGCCCCGCTTAATGGGTCACAAATATGTATTGAAAATTTCGTAAAAATAGTTTAAATAATTGGAAACGTATTTAAATTAGAAAAATAACTTTAGTGACACTACAATGCCCGTATTTAGATATCAAAGTTTATGAAACATTATTTACAATAGTTTCGCAGTATAATGAAGGAAAAGAAGGAAGTGATTAATTTACATGATACTATAATGATACATGACGTAGTGGCACGAGTAAGACAGACATGCAAAACTTTCAATTGCACACATTCACAGGCAAAGTGCCAAATAGCCGGTGTCAAATTGGTGCAACGCCAGTGCATCGAATTGTTCCCACATACCTCACTGTTACGCAAACTATTATCTAATGCATGTCTCGATCACCACACCCTATACTGTGCAGTATCTATAATATGGTATTTAAGTTTAACTCCCGTATGACAAAAACTCATTGGATTTACCCTAGAATTCTTCAAACATTATTATTTCATATTTCTATTGTAATTGCTTTATTATAGCACTTTTTACTTAACTCGTCTAAAAATCATATGTATCCAATTAAACAACATTAATATAAAACAACTCAAGGATTGCTATTTCTTTCTATAACATATTATATAACAACTTATATATTAGCTTAAATTTACGACATTAGCCTGTACTCAAATCCAATTAGTCAGGCTTTTGATAAATTTTATTTAAAAAATCTAAAAAACAAAGCAAAACTAAAGTCGCAGTATTTCAATTAGTCCAAACTTTTCCTCGGTCCTCCTATCTAAGGGTCACTTTGTTCATTAATTCTGAAGGTCTTTTCGAAAACGTATTCATCCCTTATTTAAATGTATCGGGTTTAAGAGGACCTTATTAAAGGTCTGTTGAGTATATTTACCCGGATACAAAGATCCTGTTTGAATTCCCCAGGTATCTTCTATAATACATTGCAACCAAGAAATTCAACTGACTTAATTTCAATTTTTAATGAAACTCAGATTTCATATATCTCTTTAAATAAAAGACACGTAATTCTTCATATATAACTTTAGTAATTCTTGTTACCAAATAGCTTTCAGCCAAATATTCTATAAATTCCCATAAAAGGGCGTTATTTACATCGTTTGTTAAACTATTACATTTCAACTCGCGCATTCCCGTCAAAGTTCCAACATTGGTATGAGTAAAAAGCTCATAACAACGCGTAGATTGTTTCGTTTTTAAAACTTTTCTCATCTCGTCCCTCGCAACGAAGTTTTTTATAAGCGATTCTTGCGAACAATACGCCTGATGTTACATCGATTCAATATTCCACACTTTTTACTCCACTCAGCGGGTGCTTTGGGTTTTATTGAAATGATAATGAATGACGGCGTTGTGTTACTTTGAATAGTACTGAGCTTAGGGAAAAAGTATGAATAATACGTAACTGTTAATTAGAAAGTTTGACAAGAGTGATGCATTGATCTACTTTAAGGGCCTATTTTGGTGTAAGACATTTTGAGATCATCGAAAGGAATTTAGATTATAAGGTTATTTACGAGTAATAAAAGTGACAATGGTTAAAAACTGTATTCGTAGATTGGTCTCATACTTAGATAGTCAGGGAAGGTTCGGGATAAAGTAACTGTTCTAGACCGTTAAATAACTATAAAAAATGTGAGCCTCACGGGACGCCTGGCAGATGTGAAACATCGACATAATTTTGTAAAAGTAATATGCAGAAAAGAACAGATTGTGATAGGAACTAAATATGTCATAATGATAAAATAAAATTACGATTTTTTTTCCAAATAACGATGACTATTTATTGAATAAACATTATTTTCATTAAATACAAAAATTAACGAGTTTATTTCAAATCGTAACTACTTCATTCGTTTAATCAGTGACTTTGAAATACACACACCGTGCACACTACTGCATATAGACTGTATATCATCATATAGAGGGACGCCACGCCAGAAATCGGTTTTACGTGCGGCTATAGATGTTTCACATCAAAAATCCATAGACTCTTAAAAATAGATTATATATAACGTAATTTATGTTTTTTTGTTACAGGCAAAACTAGAGACAAAAGCATTAAAGGCAAAAAGACCTGGTTTTACAGACGACAGATACAATGAAACATCTTACTATATGGAAAATGGTAAGTCCTATTTCAGTATTCATTGTCTACGACATTAGTATTCGTTTAAGGCTGGCATCGTGCCCAAGACTGATAGCCCGGATGTCCATGGACAGCGGTGATCACTAACCATGGTGTCCGGTCAGCTCAATTTCGCTGCTATATCAAAAAAAAATAAACACCCACTTTATTCTCGAGGTTGTGATCCACGTACGAGCCTATTACTTTAGATAAAGCAAGATAACAGCAATTTCCTAGAAAATACAAACATAAATAAATTAGACTTCATACTGGAAATTAGATTATTTAGACTCATTTATCATGTGGTATTTTGTACAAATTGACGAAAATCTGAGCGCGTCTTATCATCTATTAAAATAAATTTACGAGCTGTGTTGCACTGCAGAACATAAAGTGAAGAATCAGAAATATAAAAGCAAATTAAGTGGAAAATATGAGACGGTGCGCTGGACTTCAGCCAACTTCACCTGAGAATGGCACACTGCATTGCGAAGCGTTTGTACTTAACAAACTTTTAATAGAAGTGCAATTACTTTATTACCATTGTTCGTTCAAGCAATTGTTTAGTGAACAAGTTTGTAGATGTTCAGGAATTTCTTAGGTTGCCTAAAATAAACGATACTCAACGGAATGTCTGTGTATTTTATTCACAGTATAAAAATAGACGTTGTAATGTAACCCCGTTAACCGCTTTAATTAATTTAAAAGCAAGCATGTTATAAAAGTTACTCTGTGCCAAGAATAAATTGTATAATTATTGCCGGGTCACGATTATTCGGCAAAATTTTTCAATCCATTTTAAACATGAAAATGGCCTAACCTATCTTGTTCGTGAAAACTTACTGCAATGCTGTTGTTTCATCGTTAAATTGCACCCTTGAGAAGTTTAATAGATTCGTCGCAATTATTTAGTTGAAATATTTTTCCTTCAAATATTCGTATTCAATGTATTTGTAAGCCTTTTCAGGTCTGATTAAATGTACATCCAATACTAACATCTGAATTCAAAATCCTCATATTGCAGGACTCAGGAAAGTGTACCCATATTACTTCACATTTACCACCTTCACAAAAGGCAGATGGGTCGGCGAGAAAATTCTCGATGTCTTCGCGAGGGAATTCAGGGCGCATCCCGCGGCCGAATACGAAAGGTGCATCAGAGCTGGCACCCTCACGGTCAACTATGAAAGAGTTGACCCCGATTACAGACTCAAACACAACGATCTCCTCGCTAACGTTGTCCATAGGTACTTTATCTATAATAAGCGAAGCCATAATTTGTAGATAGCTTACAATATCTAGTATGTCATCACACGAGACTCGATCAAACATATTGACACTCTGTTAGATTAGCTCCGTTAAGTTCCCGTTTATCTTAACCAATCTTCCTTCTACTCACACGGGATCGTATGTATTTGGAACTTAGATTTTCTACTAACAATGCTTGATGAATTTCTAAGTTTACCTTCGTCCATACGCTTGTAAATACAAGCTTTTAAGTTGTGAAATTCGAAATTCGGATTCGGATTCGATATTTATTATATCTGTCATGAACCTTCACATAATGTTATGTTGACTGAGCTATTGTTATGCAATTATTCCTATTCTATTACTCCTGACAATTTAAAAACACTTGGAGTGTCGTGACTTTAAAATAACAAACGAACGGGTGAGAACTCGTGTTGCGTTGAACCCTGTGGTCATATGTCATCAGAGAATAAAAGAAAAGAGAAAAGAGAATTATTGAGTTCCATCACACGGTGACCTTTCGCCTGACGTGTGTATCGTTGCAGGCACGAAGTACCAGTGACGAGCCAACCCATCAACCTCGTACATATCGACGAGGACATAGTGGTTGTCAACAAACCAGCCTCTATTCCCGTAAGTGGCAAATGAGACAGCCATTTGGTTATGCTTTTTTTCATTATCACTTCCTTCTTTGCATGCTTAGATTAACTCTAGTTTTAAGGCTTGAACACTTGTGGTAAGTATTCACTTATGTGTGCAGTAAGCTATGTATTGCTATGTAGATAAAATCATTTAGAGACATTTTCATAATTCTTTTATTTTGCTATACATTTTTCGTCTAAAACACTTTTAGAACCCTTTTGCGGCACAAAAAGTTTCAAATTCGAACATGACATGACTTTAAAAGCACATAAGTTGCGGTTAAAATCCGCTTTCCTTCCAAAGCTTCAAAGTCCTTTGACGTATAAAGCGGTCCCTTTGCAAGAAATATTCCATTCTGTGATGGAGTGCCTTTAATAATACCGTCTCTTGTCACTTTCATATCGACTTTTAGTACAGGGGTGTCTTTATTATGACTTTAATGTTCTCGGTACGATGTTTTTGACGTGCCGAAATTAAGTTACTGGAGTTATCTTTTTAAAAACATTTTTTAAATTTTGAGGCGGATTATTATTGCAAGATGAAAATTCAAGATTATATGTTTCAAGTGTAACTGATTTATATATATATAATAATAAAATACGTAATTCAAAAGCTTGTTTTGTTTAATATGTAAATAAAACTCTGTTGAAATAATATAGGAAACGCCAAACATACTGTAATAAAATTGTATCCCAATTTGAGTTCGATCTGGAATTTTGGTGAGAAATTCTTTGCCTAAAGATAAAACGAATATAAATTGAGAATGCAGACAAAAGTCAGTTGAAACGTTTTGAAATAAAACTTTTAATAACCCGGTTTTACGATAGAACTAAGTAAAAGCTAAATCATCTAAAATAGTACAAAATAAATCTAACTTAATATTTCTATATAACTATTATATGAAAGTGCTCATTTAACAGAATAAAACGTAAATGAAACATTATACCTACAGTACGACTTTACAGATAAATTCCTTATAAGCGATTAATAAAATAATTCACTTGTGTTAAGTACAAGTCAAAACATAAATAAAAGATCACTTAATTTATGGACTGAAATCAAAAAGAGGATAAAACCAATAATGATGTGTAGCTAATAATTAAAAAAGAAACATAAAACCTGTTTCTTTTTAAAGAAGACATTGCATGATGGCTCCCATCTCTTTAGATGGTTTAGTAAAATAAAATACAGGCTGTTCACAATTTATTCAAACTATGAACCATAGTCAAAACCTAACATTAAAGCAAGAATTTTGTGAAATGTCAAATATCTGCAAAAACTAAACACTTTTATTAAAAAATTTATATTCAGAGTCACGATATGCTCGCTAAAACTGTCTTTATAATGATATTGTGTGTATACGTGCGCGTGTAAAATTTACAACATAATATTACGTTCTCAAAACACGTCTTACATCTTATTGTTTCAATAGAACATCAGTAATGTATAATTTAAATCAAACTTTTCATAGATTTAATTCATTACATTGTACATAACGTAACGTATGAGAGCTGTAATTTTTTGTTTAAATTCGTAGTACTCACTTATTCCTAACACATCCTGTATATCGCCTCAAGCAAAAATAATAAGTTGCGTACAATATTGGCTATTTCGCTGCGCTTATCAGTCGCCTCGGGGCTCTTTAATAAATTAACGTAATCAAGAAACACATAATGATATAAAAAGAAATACCGTCATGTAGATGTCTCAGTTATTTATTAGTTTGAGTTTACTGAATGACGGTGATTTTTATTCGTTTTTATGCAACAAACAATATTTTATTGGACTAAAATTTATTTTCAAGTCAAATACAATAGCAAATTAACTTAAAATTAAATTTAAAGTTTATTGTATTAAAATATATAGAATAGCCATCCCGACCGAAGATGATCCTTATTACTTTAAAATAGATCGAATCATAAAATTTGTATATTTTAAATTTTAGATTTATAAGAAAATATTTTAACTTACATATATTGCAAAAGTTCTTTTTAAATCATTTGATCGAAATGGTCCGTTTAAACTACCTGATTGTTGTGATATCTGATGTTATTTAAAAAAAACAATTAAGTAAAAGACTATACCCCTCATGGTCCGTCATTCGTAAGAATTAGTCACTGACAAATATGTAATTAGCATTCCATACGTTAACTTCATATGAATTTCGTCGCCTCAGTAGTACCGCCATAAATTAACAGAACGCAATATTCTAAGTAATATGAGTGGCCGAGACAGATCGATTTGATTGATACAATGCGTATTCTGAGAATTTGAGACGGTATACACTGATTTATTACTTCTTTTGATTGTCAATATAATTGCGCGGTGATAAAAGAAATTTATTCCCTATGGACAGCCAATATTTTTTGGACGTAAAAAGTTGAAAATCCTGCAACGTCAGGTCATAGGAAATTATTTATATATAAATGTATAGCACTTTTGAATCATTATTTTTACTTCCATCGGAAAGTAGTTCCTATAAGAGCCGGTGAGAAAGACATTTTTCGAAATAATTATTCGTTTAAACAAGTGTATTAGACTATTCATAAAAAAAAGCAAAATACTGATCATTAGTCATAGACACTGTAAACAGTTTGTAAATATACTTTATTCATAGTAAAACATAAAGTGTCCTTGATTATATACTTTGATAGATACGGCTTCTCACAGGATTATTCGATTACACACGACACCTATTTACAAACCTACATACGTAGTATAAGATTTATTCTTCTGTAGGTGTGGTTTTATTAAATTATCTGTAATGATATTACGTCGGGTAAAGCAAATCTCTTTTAACATTGCCTCAACAAATATAATTTTAATAACTGAAATCAATATTACACCGGACATTCTTCGAAATGGCTTTAAATTTAGTTCGTTAGGATAGGAAAATCTCTGTATTGCGATTGCTAAAACGATTGCAAGAAATGTACCAGCTCTGAGGTCACGACTACTTGATATAAATATATGATTTTTGTCGGCAAAATTCGCCCACATTTAAATCTCTATGAAAGAGTGCCCCATACATATTCACTTCACTAGTGTTTACCAGCATACGTTCACATTGATTTGTATTTTAATGCATTTTGACCCCTTTAGTATAGACACCAACATACTGAACATCACAAAATGAAATACAAAAGTTTTGACATCTATATTTTGAATTTATGTTTAAGGTGATAATCGTTTTAATTATGTATAATGAGTATAAATGTAAATAAATAAAAGTTTGAAATAATCAAATAACAATGATAAGGTATGAAGTGATTGTGTAATGCCAGCGTTCGACGGGGCAATCCAACATCTATGGACAAAATAGCTCCTTTGTTTTGTCCTATTTTTCCAAACCTTTTCTTACATCCCTAATCTGCCCTAATCCAATTTAATACCCTATTTACGCCTACTGTCTAAGCAAAATATAATAGGCGGTTAGCGTCATTGTTTCCAAATTTAAAGCCATTCAATCGCGCAATCAAAACTTGAATAGTTTCTTTGTAATTGGAGTCCGCCCCGTTGGACGCTTGAGTTGAGCAGACACTCAGTTCGTACTTACTTTGGGCCAGGCACGAGACCCCCGTGCTCGCTTGTCCCTTGCGCATCATTTACGCTGACGAGGACCTACTCGTGCTAGACAAGCCATGCTCGCTGCCGGTGAGTCTTACCTTACACCTTGAGAGACTGGGCAAGCATGATTCAAAGGATTTTCGACTTTAAATGCCCGATTTTGACGCTTCACTTAACAATACTTCTCTCAATACATACAGAAGATGCCATTGCATGTTTTTCTTTAGGTTACTTGATTTTTTAAGATAGTGAGTTTACTTTTTTATCAATAGAACTTACCGGATGTATGACTAGAACTTATGTACATAAAGCATACAAAAAATAGATTAGGTATTTTTTATGAAATTTATTAATTAACATTAATTGAAAGCCACGAATATATAGGACCAGTTTAGAAAATTAAATTATAATTATTTTTTTATTACTTTAACTACACGATTTATCTATGCATGAGTTATTCTTAAATATTTAATAAGATGTAATATTTATTTCAAATCACCTTTTATTTATATTTTTATACCTTTTTCGTATATAAATCCTAGTAACAAAACTATTTTAGTATTTTTTAATAGCTTTTCGGCTATCATAATATGAGGTCTCATTGTTTAACCCTCCGAATCTAAAAGCATTTAAGATATTTAAGTTCAGAAATGCTTTGTCAAATGGAACACGAAGGCGAATGGAATTTTAAAATAAGGGTATCCATGGCGCGTCTGTGAACGCTGTTCTTTGTAAAAAATTCAATTTGAAACTCCACAATCTGATTTGCAAGCGAAATTTCAGTTGCGTTGTCTTTTCTAACCCATTCATTTGAAAAAAAAAATTCTTCTTTATTATGGGTAAATATATAGTCTTTAATTGACTAGAGTCTAATGGCCATCATATTCTGTCTCAATTTTTAAAAAGTGAAACTATTTTCGTACAACTCGTTTACTCCTCGTTAATAAGAAAAGACTTTAATTTAACATTAAACAATTACCTTGCATGCTAATTACCACATCACAAATTAAATCCCACTAAGCTTTATAAGCTTTTAGTTTGCTTCGCTTCATTCACCGGCTTGTATTAACATTGCACAAAGATAATATAAGTTAGTTATTGGTTATAAAATATTATTTATGTAGAACCCTTATTCATATTATTGCCTCAAATAGCTATTGAATGTCTTGCCTTTATCACTCTTGTGTCATTTTGAATTTATTTCGATATTTGTAGCGTTAATGTTTAATATTATATGAGTTTGGTAGAATAGTAAATTGGACGAAATGTTATTTTTATATTACCTGTACATTATATTATTGAAAATAGAAAGCTTAGTACCAAGTATAACGGCTTTGAATATATAAGGTATGAAAAAAACCAAACGAATGTTATAAAGTATTGCTTTAATATTTATTATTAAAAAAAATGTTTATGCTGCAATTGTAATAGTTATAGATTATATAGGAACGACCTTGTAAATAATCGATATTCCTACTTTAAAAAATGTATTTTAAAATCATTACTGAGCAGGTACAGGAATAGTACATGCACATGCTTAAATTTAAATAAAATAAATATCGCAGGTTCACCCTTGTGGCCGGTATAGGCACAATACAGTGGTATTTATCCTCGCCAAGGAGTACAACTTGAAGAACTTGAGGACCATTCACAGACTCGACAGGCTCACGTCAGGTTAGTTGAAATGCATACACTTAATCTTGATTGAGTGGATAGTTTCCTTAGTAAATGCGAGAATAGGTGAGGTGTACCGGGTTCGATTCCCGGTTCGAGGGCAAGTTTTAATTTAATTTAAATTTTTTCTCGGCCTTTTGGAGGATTGTGCGGTACCGGGCGAGTGCCTAAACCATATGATCGAATTTCTAAGGCAAAAAGAACGATTGATAAAAATCTCATACTTGACGCTGGCTAATGCACAAACCGTGGCAGAGCCATTAAAAAAAAATGCGAGAATTTTACAATTACTTGTGAAATAAGTTCGATACTTACCAGTAATTAATAGCAAATAGGCCTTTTCAAAATCTTATGTTCTTGATGAGACGTACTATGTGACATATGAGGTCTGAGAATATATATTTCTGCACAAATGATTTTTTTGACAAAAATGTATATAACCTGAACAATCATTATTTTACGGTAATCAAAGTATGTACATTGTACATCTCAGAGATAACGCTATATGTGGTTGATAACTAAGTGGTTTTGGCAGTATTACTTGTATGGGTAACATAACTAAATAAGTATAATAATAACTAGTGGGAGTGCCATGCTGTTGCCTTCGGGCTTCAGCCAAATGGGCAGGCACGACCGGGGCAGTACCACTGTCTCTCAGAAAACCGGCGTGAAGTGCGTCACCTCCGTTTCGTGCGGTGAGAGAGATTCCCGGAGCCCATTCCCCCCCCCCCCCTTGAAATATGAAGGTGCAGAAAAAAGAGAATCTTTTCCAGGGGGGTACCACACGCGCTCGCGGTGGAGAATCCCCCTCTGGGCGTCCAACACCGGGACACTCTGCGCCCGGTGGTGGACGCACAGGCTGCCCTTCGTATTCTGGGATGGGCAATTCTGCGCTCGGTAAAAACATTAATCGTTCTCGGGGCAAACGGAGCAATTTAACAAAGGCACCCCCGTCCACACTCGCCGTGGACTTCACAAATGTTAGGGGGCTCAATTCCAACATCAACGCTGTCCACTACCACTTAGAGACTGCGAAGCCAGCCTTGCTCTTTCTTACCGAGACTCAAATATCCCCCCCGGCTGATACTTCCTACCTCTCCTACCCGGGGTACAAATTGGAACATTCATTTGTGCCGCGGGCGGGAGTTTGCGTGTACGTCAGAGAGGATATCTGTTCTCGTCGCCTCGGGACGCTTGAAGGAAGGGACCTATCTAACCTCTGGCTGCGCGTAGACTGCGATGACCATCCGCGATTCTACGCATGCCTGTATAGGTCCCATAGCGGAAATACCGAAACTGACCGACTCATTGAGCACATCCAAATGGCTACAGATTCCCTGCTCGAAAGGGTTCCTACCGCTGAAATCGTGATACTTGGCGATTTTAACGCCCACCATGCCGATTGGCTCGGCTCAGAAACCACCGATCATGCGGGAAGATCCTTTCACGACTTTGCTTTGGCTTACGACTTGACGCAAATGGTCCCTGCGATTACGCGAATACCAGATGTGGATGGTCATAAACCCTCTTTGTTGGACCTTCTGCTGACTTCACATCCGGAGAACTACCAAGTCTCTGTTGAACCGCCATTGAGTTCATCAGATCATTGTGTGGTCCGGAGCATTGTGCCGTTCACGCGCCCTCTTCGGCCTAGCTTCACTGGCTGTCGCCGCGTGTGGCACTATAAGTCAGCAGATTGGGATGGGATGCGGTCTTTTTTTGCGTCCTACCCTTGGGGGCCAATTTGCTTTTCGTCGAGTACTCCAGATGCCGTCGCTGACTCTGTCGCCGAGGTGGTCCTGCAGAAGCGGCAGAAGCGGTGACATCCTGTGATGTGACTATCGGCGAACGTAAAAAAGCATACAATTCAGCCTCCAGGTCCTTCAAGCGAGAAATCGCTAAAGCAAAGTCAGAGCACATTGCCAGATTTGGTGAGAAATTGGCCCACCTCCCTTCGGGAACTCGAGCCTTCTGGTCTCTTGCCAAAGCTGTGCAAGGGAATTTCTGTCTGCCCTCAATTCCACCACTGCATAGGGAGGATGACTCACTGGCCCATACCGCGAAAGAGAAGGCCGATCTTCTAGGCTGTCTCTTTGCGTCGAACTCCACTTTGGATGATCAAGGGAAGGAACCACCGACATTATTGCGGTGTGATACTACGATGCCCGAAGTTATATTCCGGCAACGTGCTATCCGTAAAGCTTTGTCTTCCTTGGACATCCATAAGTCGAGCGGACCCGATGGCATCCCTCCAATTGTGCTGCGTACTTGTGCTCCTGAGTTGGCTCCGGTCCTAACGCGCCTTTTCCGGTACCTTTACACGCTCGGCACTGTTCCGAAGTGCTGGAAGATCGCTTCGATACATCCGATCCCTAAAAAAGGCGATCGCTCTGATCCGTCCAACTATCGCCCAATAGCTATAACCTCCTTGTTCTCCAAAATAATGGAAACCATTATTAACAGCCAGCTCCTGAGGTATCTAGAGGGCCACCAGCTGATTAGCGATTCTCAGTACGGCTTTCGTCGTGGTCGCTCAGCTGGTGACCTCCTTGTATACCTTACACATAGGTGGGCAGAGGCAATTGAGTCCAAGGGGGAGGCGCTGGCGGTAAGTTTGGACATAGCGAAAGCCTTCGATCGGGTGTGGCACAGAGCGCTGCTCTCGAAGCTTCCAGCCTACGGGCTCCCTGAGAAATTATGCAACTGGATTTCCAGCTTTCTCGCTGATCGGAGCATCAAAGTCGTCATCGACGGAGCATGCTCCGACCTGAAACCTGTGAATGCTGGTGTCCCACAAGGCTGTGTCCTATCCCCGACCCTGTTTATTCTGCATATCAATGATATGTTGCAGCTTAGCAACATTCATTGCTATGCGGACGACAGCACTGGGGATACTTTTTACACTGGCCGGGCAGGTATTTCTCGGGCTGTTGTCGATGAGTACCGAAACAAACTTGTGTCTGAAGTCGAAACTCTTCTACGTGGAGTCGCTGACTGGGGTAGACTAAATCTAGTCCAATTTAACCCCAAGAAGACACAAGTATGCGCGTTTTCCGCTAAAAAAACTCCCTTTGTCGCTACTCCCCTCTTTGAAGACACTCTCCTTAAAGCCTCAGCTAGCATCGGAATACTGGGCGTTGACATATCGAATAACGTTCAGTTTCGCGGTCATCTGGAAGGAAAGGCTAAATTAGCCTCCAAAAAGCTTGGTGTGCTCAGCAAGGCGAGACGGTACTTCACTCCGGGCCACCGCTTGCAACTATATAAAGCGCAAATTCGGTCTCATATGGAGTACTGCTCTCACCTCTGGGCGGGAGCTCCCCAGTACCAGCTCCTTCGACTTGACCGTATTCAACGAAGAGCGGTTCGAATCGTCGACGACCAGTCACTTTCAGTACGGCTTGATCCCTTGGCGTTGCATAGAGATGTGGGATCTCTCTGCATCTTCTACCGCATTTACCATGGAGAGTGTTCAGAGGAGTTGTTCGGTCTAATACCTGCAGCTGAGTTTCATCATCGGACGTCAAGGCAAAATACAAAATACCATCCGTATCACCTCGACGTCCGTCGTTCCACAACAGAGCGTTTTTAAGGCAGTTTTTGCCGCGCACCACCACTATGTGGAACCAGCTGCCCACAGAAGTATTTCCGAACCAATTCGACTTAGGGACCTTCAAGAAAAGAGCGTACCAATTCCTGAAAGGCCGGCAACGCACTTGCGAGCCTTCTGGCATTGTGAGTGTCCATGGGCGGTGGTATCACTTAACATCAGGTGAGCCTCCTGCCCGTTTGCCTCCTATTACATAAAAATGAAAAAAAAAAAAAAACTATTAGTATTTTATTTCTTTTGGAGATAAGATTTACATAAGACATAATGTTAATAATTCTAGCGATCAAAAGTAAACGGTATGAAAGTCTCGCCTTAATATTAGGATTTTGTCTTGGCAACAAGCATTATTATGCCTGTGTTAACTGCATGTTATTCCTTAACCAGGTCTCTTGCTATTCGGCCGAAGTCCAAAGAAGGCAAGACAGATGGAACATCAGATTAGGAATCGGCAGGTGCTGAAGGAATACGTATGCAGGGTTGATGGTGAATTTCTTGAGTGAGTATTTCAAATTTAAAGAATTTAAGATAATTCTAGAGAATAGAATTCTGTTCATGACGTTAATATATTTTTATAAGTGGCTATATTACTATTATTATGATGTCCCTGGCATAAGTAAAATGCCTATTAACAATACAGGATAAATTTAAAATTATGTTAAATAGTTGTAAATTTATAATAATACATAACTTCAATCCGGTCAAAAAGTTTTTTCTTTAAATACAGTATTTCTTCAAATTATGCTTTCGATTGTAAGAAAATGATAATAAATTAATGTTTAATTAATTTGTTATTTTATAATAACGTGATAACTATATTTTAGTAAGGGGCTAGCGCGGTTAGTATTAAAATGGTAAGAATAGGAAATATATATTACTAAAATAAATATTGTTATTGCTTTTTAAATATTTGTAAGAGTTCTTTGTTCTTTGGTCAGTAAAAACTTATTATTTAAGTACAAACAAAAATAATAATTTTGAAAGTTTAATAATTGTGTCGAGGTTTATATGAAATAAGTTCGTTATTTTTTCTAAACGAAACGAACGTCTGTGGAGAAACGAAAAAGTTAATAAAAATATTTTTAAAGTCTTCGAATGCACAATAAGAACCAGCCCATTATTACAAAGAACAAAAATGTCTGTTTATAACACATTTTGTTATAGGTGTAGATAGTTCGTAATAGATTAATTACAATATAATTTATCATAGCACCTTGGTACCATCTTGCATATATGCGCGCAGACGGGACATAATTTGAGGGCTTAAATCTTGTCGGACGACGTCACGCAAGATTTAATGCATTAGTTAAATACATATTGTCTGGATGTTGATATAATTGGAATATAGATTTTCATAACAACCGTATAAACAGTATATAGATGTTTTATGCTTAAAAAGTTTTGTTGGTTGTTTTAATATATTGCTATTTTAAAAGAGTACCGAGAGTTTTTTACGCCGGCTTTTTCTCTCGTCCTACACCCTCTGTCTTCTTTGCCAATGAGTAGGGATACCTACAAATTCAAATTTAATGACGTGGAATAAGTGATACTTGTATCTTATGTTCCATAATAAACATATTTTATTTTTTATTTTATTTTTATACAGGTGAAATGAGACAGTGGCGTATCTAACGTACTTATAGATCCCTTAGTACGTTTGTAGGTTTAGATGGTTGAAACTACTCAACGGTTTTAGTGCGGTTTTCATCAATAAAGTCATTCAAGATTAACGTATAATATATAATAATAGTAATTTGAAAAAACAATTTTTTTTTTCATCATGCACTTAAATCTACGAAACTGCGATATCATGTTTCCTGAACGAGGTCGGATTGATAATGATAAAAATAAGTTTTAACCTATAACCTTTCTTTCTGGCAAAACATAATTTTTATTAAACCTCCATCTTGCTCTGTTATGTAATCATGTAGTTTCTATTTTAAGTAATACTAAGACTAATAGTTAGATGCGGGCAAAGTTACACGCTATGACTCTAATTGCAAAATTAATACTAAATTATGCGTTAAACGCTGTAATTATAAGCCACACAACACTTCATCAGTATCGATTGTGCTCAAGGAATATCTTAGTGTAATTAGCATTCAAGTGTTACAATATTGATGTAATGAACTAATTTGCTATATCGACATACTTATTTTATGTGGTAAGGAAAGGTGTAACAGGAATTAAATATGCTAAATATGAAAATTATTATATGAAAATTCTGTATCTCCAAATCGCTTTTGCACTTATTTTTAATTAAAGCGTGATGCTTGATTATTAATACCGCTAATTTCTTTGACTGCTTCAGTATCCCTACCTCTGGAAAATATCTATATCTGTCATTGTCAAACCAATATATATATTATATATACCTACTGTTAAAAACGGTAGGTCTGTGTCGTAATTAGGACATGATATTTTCACTATATTTATATCGTACATTGAAGAACAATAAATGAACGAATGTCACATGACCTGTTTGTAGACCAACTTTTTACAACCTGTAATAACAGAAATTACAGCTCTACGATCACTCTGTTATCATCGTAGTTTGCTACGTTGTTTTCGTAGCACTATTATGCTACGATTTTTAGTATCGAAATTTCATTGTATTTTTTTTTTTTTTTTTATAAAACATGGGGCTAAGAGACAGGACCTGGTGTTAAATGCCGCTCATGGACAGTCACAACGCCAGAAGGCACGCGAGTGCGGTGTCGGCAGTATAATTTGTATATATATTTATTTATATTTTCATACGTACCAGTCAATATGTTTTTTCTTTATGATTTTCGCTTTTTTTATCACTGATTCAAGAATAAAAAGAATTCCTTTCTATAAATATCTCTCATTCTACAAATATCGCTTGTACATCTTTCTTCAGCCGAGGTTATTAAAATTTGTTATTTTATTTTTTTTAAATATTTATTTTTCAGTGAAGAGATCGAATGCACAGAACCAATAGAAGTTGTAAGCTACAAGATAGGTGTGTGCAAAGTATCGCCAAAGGGCAAGGACTGTTCTACAACGTTTAAGAGGCTTGGTTTCAACCCTCGCACCAACACCAGTGTAGTGCTGTGCCGGCCTAAGACCGGAAGAATGCATCAGATCAGAGTGCACCTTCAGTATTTGGGTGAGTAATTCCTATCTAACCTTATATTTTATTCTTATATAATATCTTAAATAAATCATTAAGATATAAATTTGATCAGATGGTTTTTGTAATATCGTGTGAAATTTTATGTATATTTCAACAAATTTGTAGATAGAAACAGCAATCGGTAGATAGAATTTGAGATTAGAGAGGGTACAGTCAATACAAGTTTCATCAGAATCGGCTTAGTACTTTTTGAGATATGGGCATCCACGCATTCTTAAACGGGATACGCATTATAAAGGCACCAAGCCCATAGTGTTGGCGGATATTTGATATTTGTAAATTTAAACATTTCAAAAAAAAACTAACACGGTGGTGATGAGAGTACCAACCCGTCAGAAAGATGTTTTTTTGATGATACTGTTATGATATAGTTACTGTAAATTAATAATAATAATTGATTTACTTTAGACTACAGATCGATTCTACGCGATTTTTTTTTAATTTATGCGAACATACATTTCCATGACATACACACATTCTGTATTATCTGAAACAACATGAGCAAAACGAAGCGTAAATGTGTCTGTCCGCAGCAGATTAATTCAAATAAAGGGCGAAAATATTTTTTTCTTAAACAAGCAATACTGGCGGGCCATAAAAAATGTTTTCTTAATTAAACAAAGGTATGTAACGGAATTTGAACCACAGTTTTGACTGTATATTTTTACAGGTTTTAGTTGTGAAATGAGAATACTGATATTCTCATTCCGTAATATATACGCTTAGTATTTAAAACAACCATTAACACTGAATAAGTAATGTGCTTTAATATAGCTCTCGGAAAGTAAGCCCCTTCATCAGAGTAAGGATTTCGTAGTTATTTTTACGTAAGCCCCTCTAAAACTTTACGAACTACGATACAGTTCAACCCATACTGTTAGTTGCGAAACTAAAAAAGCGCAACTTAATTAGCTGACTATTAGAGTCGAACTAAATTGGATGTTGTATCTTACAACCAACGAATTTCTGATAAACTTTTTTAATTAAGAACAGTATTTTTTTTTTCATCATGCTAATTAGCTTATCATTATGAAAGTACGAATTAATTGTTTGTTGAAACAACAAGTTTTAATCGACTACACGTATAGTGGTGTATAAATTATGCTTTACACAAATGGTCTGGTCACGAGGCACTTGTACTTGTTAAAATTATAATGGATTAATTTAACACAAAAACACTTCACAAAACACAATCTTGATCTAATCTCTCAATCAGTTTTCATAAAAGGTTTTCACAAAATCGCAGGTATTTCCTAGTGCAAAGTCCGTATAGGCCTCATGGGGGGGAGAGATACATATATGACACGTTAAACGTAACAAAATCGATATATTAAAGATATATGTCGTAACTATTTTATCATGAACTGTGGCAAACCGCCAGTCATATCCACTAAAGAACTCTTTTTGCATGCAATTATGAAGTCTGAATAGTTGGCGAAAAAGTTTCAACTTTCGTGTTGCCAATTTTCATTTTCAGTGCTTGTTAAAATTTCTTTTTTAATTTTCTACCGCTGCTCTTCACAATGGTACGGCCACAAGCGTCCGATGTTTTTTTTTTAATTCAACAATACCTGTTTTTCTACGTCAAATAAATTATGCATTTAATTTTAGCTGCACTTATTTTGCTTGGGTTAGATTATTACAGTTCTGTAACACTCCATTAAATAAAAGTATGGACTTTTTCAGTTCTTTTTGAAAGGATTTTGAGTGTACCTGGGTTTTTATATCCGTGTTGAAAGTAATTATGACATACCTGGATGAAATATATATAGAACGCAGAATTATTTTCCGCAAACACTCTTTTTATCCATTTATGTAATATTTGTGTATTAACAACATATATTGGTTAAGTGGCAAAAAAAATCTGATCTGAAAGATTTCAGAATCGTAATCATTTGTTTTTTATAAAAGGCAAGTAGTTGATCAGCCTTTTGTAGCTGACATACGCCGCCGACTTGTTGGTTTTAACTAAGGCATACATGCCGGTTTCCTCAAGATGTTTTTCTTCATACGAGCGAGTGTTAAGTTCGCAGATAGACGATACAATTACCTCCGGGGTCGGTCATTAATGCCACTAGGCCAACACTGCTCATAACATATATAACATGTATGATCTCATACATAACTTATATAACATGGATGTTCTCATATATAACTATGAGAAGTTATATAAATAATACCCCTTGAAGGCTCTTGTGCGGTCAGGATATGCAGAATGTTATAATATTTTTAATTTATTCGTCGTTTTATACAAATCAGGTTCCTAGTGCCAACTAATCACTTTAACTTAGTATTATTTTGAAAATATGTGTTATTAATTGGCTGCAGGTTACCCAGTAGTTAACGATCCGTTATACAATCATCCTGTATTCGGACCGCTACGGGGCAAAGGCGGTGATACGGGAGGCAAGTCTGATGAGGAGTTAGTGAGAGATCTGATTGCCATACACAACGCTGAGAACTGGCTCGGCGTGGACGCTGCTGATGATGATATGCTCTTTTCTAAGCCTCCTACTGATGATAAAGGTAGTGTTAGACCGTTTTGGAATTATTTTGGGAGCCGTTTCTACAAACAAATACATGACTGTCGGATAATAAGCTTGATGAATCATCGTAATTGTAGGTTAAAATCATCGTCTTGATTCTCGCATTGTTTATTATTTTTTAACTAATTTATTCGCAAATTTAAATATTATTTGGCCCACTTATCCAAATTGTTTCGGGTATTAAGTCTTGATTACCCATTTGTGACTGATTAGTCATTGTTAATAATTGTTACAGTCGGCGAAGATGAATGTGATACAGGATCAGCATCACGAGAGTCTTCACCAAGGTTGGAGTCGCCGGCTCCTGGGATAACCCCATCTACCGTCATGACGCGTAAGTTTTCACTTGCAATATACTTGTGGTGACTGGTCGGTCTTGAATTCGTGTATGCGGTGGTGATGTTACTTATTTCGACTATGTATTTGCGTGTTGTACCCACGAGAATGTAAGTGCGTGATCCTATTTCACCATGACTACTGCTGATAGAGGACAAATCTTTGTTTTTAATTATTAATAACTTAAGATGTCATAGAACGGAAGAGAAGAACTCTCTTCCGTTCTACGCCCTTGATTTGAGAACTGGCAGTAAATATAAAATTAGAAGCATTTAGCATTTAATATGTATTTATTTTTTACGTTCATAAGTGTAGTGTGATTATTTAAATAAACAATATTTCTTAGTGTGGTAGTAGTGGTTAAAGTATAATTTTAAACTCTTAGAAACACCAGTAATATTTCCTTATGCGCAGGCAATATTGGTTTTAATCTAGGAATCATTGTGAAAACTTGTGTCATCCGCCAACCAATTGGCACTGGCCGTGTCGTCATTGAAGGCCTACCTCCTAACAATGAAAACCTAATTAATAGATTAATAATGAGGATTATTAATGCAAACGCGCTAAAGGCTCACCAAATGATACCGCCACTTTGGGACACTCACTCTGGCATTTCGAAATAATATTTTGGACATATAATATCTGTTCTCTTATGTGTTTGATTTGTCTTACTAATAATTTCATTTGTTTAGCGACTCTAGCCAGTCCGTCGAGTGCTTCAGAGGCGCCGGTTGAGGAGATGTGCAACATTGCACATTCGCCAGTTCTATGCAACGACGACTCTAGTGACGCTAAGGTTAGAATTTTAAATAGTCGTATATCAATTTTTTTTACCGTATTAAGTTAATAAAAGGTCATGTTAGCACGTTTCTGTATTTCAAGTATAAGTTGTTGAGGAAATCTTTAATCTGATTTTACAGTATTTTTTGTGACTATAATCAAATGATTTAATATATTAAAGTAATACTCTAAATATCAATCTGAATAGAAAGACTATTTTCTCCGACACTCGAATTAAAACATCGAAAATACAAGGCGCATTGCAAAGCAAAGTGTCTGACAGAGTGGACTATTTTTATTATATTACTAGCAGACCGGCCAAGCGTTGCTGTGGCTAAGGTTTTTGTTATATTACATAGTAGTAACCTATTCAAGGAAAACGGTAGGAGTACACCAGTCATGGGGACCACCATTGAAACGTTGGTACTTTCAACACAGCGCCATTTGTTAGAATTGTGACTATCAAATAAAAACAAATATTTTGCAATAAATTAATATTGCGGGTATAAATTGAGATGTAAGCTCCCATCTTTTATGTTGGATCAAATTACACACGGTGTGCAAATTTGATTGAAATCGGTTAAGTAGTTTAGGAGACCACATCGGACATACAACGTGACACGTAATTTATATTTATTAAGATTGTCTATACAATTGCGTATATAATTAAATATAACATAACGATTTCAGTCGGACAAAGTAACCGTAGCGACACAGACGGGATGCAGTACTCCCGGGGCGCCCCCTCAGACCCCAAGTGGGTCAAACGGGTCTAGCCCTTCAGACGCGCTGACCGCTGATCCCCATTGCTACGAGTGCAGGGTGCGCTATCGGGACCCACGTCCTAGGGACCTCATTATGTATCTGCATGCCTGGAAGTATAAGGTAAAGATTTATGGGTCCAATAATTATCTTTTAAATAAAAAACTTTTTTGACCGGATTGAAGTTATGTATTATTATAAATTTACAACTAAGTCGATACCAACTCCGGGGAAATAAATACAGATAATGCAACTTTCTCTGCAGCTGTGATACTTTTTGACATTCAACATCTTTTGTCTTCTGTCACCGTGACCACGCACGCTGTAAAGCACGCGGAACGTCGGATAAATTTAAAATTATGTTAAATAGTTGTAAATTTATAATAGATAATACATAATGTGTAAAAATTATGTCAATCAAAGACAATGCAATAATTATCTTATTTGTTTATCCGTCAAAATTGTTCCGTAATTCGAGTGTAAGCATTACTAAGCATGGTCTTAAATTTCAAAGAAAACATTTTAATCACATAATATTTTTTTTTTAAATAGGGACCAGGTTGGGAATACGAGACGGAACTTCCTCAATGGGCTGACGTTGAATGGGAGGAAGCGGATAGTTCATAGTTACAGCAAATTGTACCATTGGGGACGCTTCTTGCGGCTTTGCAGGTGTAAAGTGTAATATTTGCATGGCATTAATCTTACATTGTTAATGGCAGCAAAGTTGATCGTTGAAACATGATCGTTGATAACATTGATTGTTGATAATTGTTGATTTTCATTGATCATTAATACCAATGAATTTATACATTTATCATTGATTGGTAAAAATGATTATTGTTGTGGTATTGAAAATATGACAATAAAATAGAAGTATTCTGGTCGTTTGTTTTCTTCTGAAAATTATAATCTTGGATTTCTTTTTCGATTTTGTAATGAATATTAAAAAGATTTTGCCATGTAAATCAACTTTGTAGTCGCGGGTTGTGACCCTGGTGGAAAGATGTAAAATCATCGTGGCTGTTATAACTTATCCAGATAAGTTTTATAATTAATCTAAGGTAGACGTAAGTTTTTTGATGACAGTTGCAATTATGCAAATTCTTTTGTGTGTAGAGTTTATTTTAAAATGACAATTTTAATAAAAGTACCTACATTTTATGGAGGGTAGACTTAAAAAATATTTCTTGATCAATTAAAATTGATTTTAGTGTTAGCTGGTTTTTTTAGTTCCTATCGGCCTATGTTTCAAGCTTTTGTAGATATTGTAAAAATATCAGTAATTAATCGCTTTAATATAGCAGGGTCTTATAAATATCATCTCATAATTATTTCCCTGTATTATTTGGCATATTATAAAATTGTAAATCTGGACCAGGTAAATTTTCTTAAACGGTTAAAACTAGCGTTTAAATAGAGTATAATAGTATATAGAGCCACGTTAGGGAAAATTTCTTGACTAAACGTAACAGCGCAGTGATATCTGCGCTGTGATTTTTAACTGTTATTCATCACTGCTAAAATAGCAGTTATATTTCATATGACTTTTCACTTGTCATGTAACCTTAGCGTGGCTCCTGATGTAGGCAAATCATTAATGTAATATTAAAATTTTGACGTTTTGGCTTCCATAGTGTAGTTTGTAAATAAATTATAATTTCATTTTCCGCATAATATATGCATTTATTTAAAAAAATACCAAAGTAAGGAGTTTCTAATCTCCAAAGATTAAAATGCCAGATAGTCCATAGAAGCAGCACATTTAAAGACATTAAGTTTTTTCATAAGTTTGCGTGTTTTGTCGACGGCTTAATGGATTCTAAAGGACTAGAACGTTTCAGTCGTCGACTTTTAGAAATAAGAATCAATTTAGTTTAGTTTTTTGGATTGTTCGTAAACGTAGATTCATGTAACATTAGCAAGTATTAAAATAAAAGACAATTCTTACTGTAACTTTGATAAAAAAAATATTTTCACGAGCTTTCTATAAATTAATTCTATGGAAATATATATTTTTCGTACTTTTAGTGTAGACATAGTGCTTTATCGTACCTATTGTTCTGTTAAAATTCTCTAATGCTTTGGAGTATATTTTGCGGAAGAATACCCTACCTTGACCTAACTTTGATTTCCTGTACCTGACATTTGACATATTCATAATAAACACTAATTTCCATCACTAATACAGGAAAAAAATAAAAGTTGACATGATGAAAATGGTTTTACTGCTAAGAGCAGTGTCTTGGAGCTGTAATACTATTTATACGTGATAATTACTTATTACCTCGATTCTTAGGTAAAATCACGCTACAGTAATTGACACACACAACGTCCACAGAATATAAACAAGATTGTACTTGTGGAATTTTGTATCGAATCACGTTTTATACTTGCGCTGCCTACATTACACTTCTGCCTTTATTAATCACTAAGCAATTAATTAAATGTGCAAACGGCTACGCAATGTAAGGTGAACTATCTATTGGATGGAACTAATCCAAAACCTGCGAAAATCTTTTGTTACGTTTAAGGTGGGTTATTAAAGGTTGAACTTACTCTATCGCTGCTGTAAATGTGCAAGTAGTTCGTTAGCGACCGATAATCTGTTTTGGGATCAACTCTTATTGGTAAGATTTTTTATAGTTATCGGAAACATTATCTAATTTTCTTCTATTAGTCGCTAAATGTCACTCACGGATTGGATAATTAACTTATACATGAAGATATGGTTTTTAGCAAAATTCTATAAATGCGCTTAGAACAAAATTAATTTTGTTATTTGTGTCAAGATAATAAAGAAACATCAAATTATAAAAAAAATCTAAGCGTATTTATCTCAAACTAAAATATATAATGTAAAATGGTATACAATGGCATATCACCCTATAAAGCCTATTTCTATATGTCGTAGGCTTGCATATTGTTGTATTTTTATAGTATATAAGTTTTAGTTTATGTATAAAGCTCGCGTACACTTCTTTTTTTACATCATTTGGAGCGCTTGAGCGGTTTATTTATTTGTAAGAAATTTTCATGTGCCTTCAAAATAATGAAAAATTGATATTGATAAAATTGTAAACGTTTTTCCGATTTTTTTATTAGGATAGGTTTGGGATGAGCTAGGGTTGTTCAATTGGCACAACCCTATCTCGATATAGGCACAATTTTGCACATTTTAATCATTTGCGTTGTTGGTAATTGCCGATTAGTGCCATAACGGCTAAATAAGTCACTTTTAAGGTTGCATATATTTCGCAGAACTTACAAAAAAAAACATTACTATCGTGTCATATGGCCAAAGTTTATATATAAAAATGACGTAGTATACTTTACTGAAATATACCTTACAATCGGTGTTAATTGTCATCAATGCTTTGACATAACGTAATTGGTTAGCACCATCTGTTATCACGGAATAAATATTCCGACAGAAGATATCGTTTAATTGTATAACTAGATATTCGTTTCCTGTGGTATCAAAGCGGAAAACAAGTGGATTGGCAATCCTTCGATGTAAAGTACTCGTCAATAGATCATGAAGCGTCATGAAAAATGTATGAGTCGGTTGCAACACTTCTTACCATATTGGATAGTGATGAATTCCGAGCTGCATTCAAAAGATCGAATAATTTCCATCGATTTACTATTGAACACTGTGTCTTATTAGCATGGAATTGTTTAAAATTGGAACAGAAAAGTCTATTTATTAGTTTAATAACATTTTTAATAATAACACACACACACAGAACACGAAGAAGTACTAATTTAATAAGTTGATTTTTGATATATTTTTATCGTGTTCAAACTAATAACACCAATATTATTAACATCATAAATGTTATCTATTCTGCGAAAAATATGAAATCGAATGGTTTTTCCAATGTTGTGTTTTTAACGAATAAAGAAAGACATTTTTTGTTATTTTGTATAAGTATTTGGTAATTAAGAATACATAGTGTCTCCTTCTTTAGATACGTGTTGTAATGATCATGTTTCCACATATAATTAATTAGAATAAACTTCATCATTGAATTTTATTGTTTTATTTCTCGTTTATGTAAATTGTTCACCCTTAAAACTATAAGTACCTACTACAGTTTTAACATGACGTGTGTGCTGTGTGCATCAAATGGTTTGGTTTAGATGGCACAGAACCTGTAAGGATTTTTTTGATTGGCAAAAACAAGGCAAAGACAAAAATTATATTTGAAAACAAAATTTAATCTAATCATCTCTATTAAATGTGTTTACATGTCTGAATTGAAGTAATAATATGTTCGAATTAAGCAGTGAATGTTATCTCTACATACCTACTGACTGCAGATAGCGCACGGCAATCAAAATATCGGCTAGAGTAGACTTGCGCCCTATATTGCGCGATTCAAATTCTGTAGTTCCCTAGAGTTTAAACGATAGCTATCTGTTTAAAATCTGCTAATAGTTCTCATGAAAAGTTTTTGGTAGAATTAAAAAAGAATCCAAATAATGATTAAATTGGATTAGATGACAAATACAAGACTTAGGGTCTGTTTCACAATGTATGGATAAGTTCTACATAAGTTACACATTAGCTATTTATTACTTCTTGGTAGGATAAACACTATTGTTGCGTTTCACGACTGTCAGATAGCGCTATTCGTCACATAAAGTCCATCACAAGTTATGAGTCCGGTTATGTGTCAAATAGCACAATTTATCTTCCAAATAATTTATGTGTTGCATAGCTATTTGGTACCTTATCCATACATTGTGAAACAGACCCTTATTCTGATATCCGTAATGTACGGTGACAAGTCATTGCCGCTGTGTCTCTAGGTGAAAGTACTATGTGGCAGTTGTCCGCTATCACATAAAACTCAAAAGTCGATTGACAATTTCTATACAAATTTTATTTGTACCTTGTGTACGATACACACCTTTTGAAGGATATTACTAACAAACAATCCTATTTACCACTCGTGAGACGTTTCCTTTATAGCAAGAATTAATAATAATAACAAGTCGTCGAAAGTCGTTGTTGTAAACGCAAGTAGCTCATAGAATCTCAAGATATGTTTCTAGTGCCTACAATTCTACTTGACCATAAAATATATATACTTATTTCGTTTTTAGGATAAGACACAGATCACTTTTAAACTAAGGCCTAGCGTTCAACCTCAACTTGTAAATGCAAGTCATTTATTATTGTATTTTTTTAATTACCTAAACATCGGAAATTTACCAAAAACAGAAACAAAATTATAACTCCTAAACTACAAAAAATCGTAGATCACACATGGGGTTATTCAGGTGCTCTATCTCTGGGCCACCGCTTGACACTCTGTATACACATACGGTGAAAAAAACGACGCAACCACTCCGAAACTAGAATAAAATTGAAGCCGACGCAAACATATAAAGATAAACTCATAAAAAATCTCAGTCTTGAAACATATTTAAAAGCCTGTTTATTCCTGTATTTCTATTTGAGTGGTCGTCTATTATAAGCAACAAACTGTGACCTGTCACAAAAACAAAATGCCGGTTATTTATCGCTAGTTTAACCATTTGGCTAAGCGTAAATTTGCAGTTAATTGCGTAACAGTTAACGTAGAAGCACTTAAATATACTCTCAACGGGTTGGTATCATGCTGTGAATGAATAATGTTCTTTGTAATCTGTAGGTTTTATTCTCTCTATAAAATTCGAGGACACTTTTAACTGTCTTATATGTCACAACTTACAAGTCGTAAAACAAATGAATACTACAAAAGATGTCTTAATCACCTTAGTAAAATAAAAATAAAAAGTGGTACAATAATTATATGCCATGCTACCATGGCGATATTTTCTTGAATAAAAAATTAAAACAATTATTGAGACTGGTTTTCACCTTTAAAAGGAGGTTTTATAGCTGAAAACAAACTGGTTTTTCGCGGTTAGGTCGGGCTCACTTCTTCGTCGTACTATACCAGACAGGCGTTACTTACGTGTGTTATTTCTATTACGAGTCAAATAGTTGTTATTTTTATTTAAAATTTAATATTATAATAGCGAAATTAATTTCGTGTAGTCTCATGTTTTGTTTTTGTTTTTTCTACTTTTATACTATATAATATATATAACCAAATATTAAAAGATTTAGTCTAGCTATGCAAAGTGGGAACGCTGCTAGTATCTTCGGAACCTTACCTAAACGGACTCCTTTTAATAATGTATTTTAGTTATTATTTTTCTGTTATAAATTTATTAATTAAAAAAAAAGATAAATATTTAAATATATGGACTTCAGTAGCAAGAAACAGAAGATACATTTCCCCGGTAAAGTGGGTAGCGTCGGGCGAGGAATTTTCAAGTGGTACTAATTAAAGAATTCCCCTGGATCCATAATAAAACAAATTTTTATATAATAATTAATCACTTTGTAATGCGTAATAAATACAATTCCACCATAAGATTAGTCCTTAGGGATTATTTAGGTAAAACAGTGTAATAAGCCTCATTTAGTTTTCGAATAAAAGGGCAAGCTATACTGTAATTTAAAATAATTACTTTTATCTTTAACTCACAGTCACCCGGATTACATAATTAAAACGAAAAGATATAGAAGAAATCAGGTAGTCAACAAGAGGTCGTAAAATTTCCCGCTCAATTGAGATAAGGAAAACATTTTCCGAAAGGTAATTTTAAGCCTATTCCGCTTAATTTTGAATTTATTAACATTTTATTTAAAAAAAACACAATTGAAACCAATTAATATATGGATATGGATAAAAAAGTGTTTTTTTATAATTTATGACAGTATCGTGTGTTTAAATTGTAAAACCATCCCAATCTTTGCATACGTATAATACCAATTTACGGGTCTTTGCCGCAAAAGTAACTGTCGCTATCTACTTTCTTATATTCAACAGTGACAATTTTAAAAGTTTAGGCAAATACCACTTTTGTCCTATAAAATCTATCTAAAAACCCACTGTATTATTTACCTATTTCACGAATAAAACCTTAAAGAACAGTCATTTATTTCATAAGTCATAAAAGTTCATTTAAGGCAGGCCCGTATTCATTTCACAAATTATATCTAATTTCAAGGGTAGAAAAAGTCTTAGTGATGCAATACGAAGTCTACATCTACAAACTTCTTCCTTTTGACCAAATTCAGCTCTACTTGATTCTCTCTCTCTCTCTATGCAGAGACATTGCGTCTCTTTGAGTTTTCTACAATGTTTACTATGGTGAGTGTTCTGAAGAATTGTTTGGGTTGACCCCTTTTGCCTCGTTTCAACACCGGACGAGTTGTATCAATTCAAAATTAAGTCAAGATCACCTTGATGGCTGGCAGTCTTCCACAGTCCGTTACACAAAGCACTTTGTTTTGGAAACTTTTGGGTCTTCCCTGAGAGATATGACCTTCAACTATTCAAAGTTAGAGTGTACTCCTCTGCGTATCTGGTGTCCTTGGGCTGCGATGTCTGCCCTTTTTGGGCGTCTCGTAGCTTCGTTTGCCTCACTATTAAACTTAAATTTATTTACTATAGTATAGCTTTTTGACACGCCTGCTGCAACAACTGTTAATAATCGAGGGTTGCCCCAAGGCTGTGAATCCGTACCTGTTCCAACAAATAGCAATTTCGAAAACCTGAAAACACGAGTTACGATACCTAGTAATTTTACCGCGATTCAAATTTATGTTTTCCGACTCTCTATTTTATTACATGACTTATTTTATGACTCTTAATAATCGTATAATGTTTTCATGCGGAAGGGATAAGCGCGTGAATATTTTTATTGATTTATAAGGATTTTATTAATATCTATATAGATTATATAATTAGAGGCTTTTTTTGTATGTCTGTTTTATCTTTGTCTTTTAAATATATTTTGAATTATACTGGTTTATTGTATCCGTAGCACTCAACGCACAATTGAAATAATTTATAACAGAACAAAATATTATTTACTAATCAAGGGGTACGTTTAATGTATATATATATACGTCTAATATTAATAATTTAATACCTTAATCCAAGGATAAAATGTCAAATACTAGGCTAAAAGGTTAAATCCGAAAAAAGGGCACAGTGATAGAATACTGATTGGTCGGAAAAACTTGAAACCATTCATTAGCTAATTGCGATTGGTTAGTTTCCGCCGCAAACCAACAGTTGAAATAGGATTCGAATTTTAAATTTGTAATTGGAACATCCGTAGGGTTTCGTTTTGTAAACAAGATGGAGTTTAAAACGTTTAATAGTTTTTACCTATATTGGATGTTTTTAATGTAAAATAATCGATAGTTTCGAGAGAGAGATGTTCATTAGAGAACTATAATTTATTTCAATTATCAATGAATTATTTATTTTCTATAAATATTAAGGCCCAAACGTAAGTATTCATAAAAATTATCGTAAATTTTAAGAAAAATAAGAAATTCTCTAGCTAAATTAAATGTACCTTAAATACCTTACGTCACTATTAATCTCCTAACCCTCTTGAACTATAATTTTGATAGTACATAATAGGCTACTTTACGTATTGCGTTTAATAGCCCTTAAATATACCCCTGTGACGGGTTAAACTTATTAACAGAAAATGTGCTTGTATGTCTCTTGTCTAAAAAGGCTCTATAGTTCGATAGAGTTGATTTGACCTCATTTATTTAAACGCTTAGAGATGGTACATTTGTAGTGAAGCGTTTCATCATATTCGCAGGATATCACACCATGCATATATATTTTTTTTAGTATCTTCAATAAAAAAACCGCTAGGTATTAAAATGTAGCAAAATAGCAACCGCACTCGTGTTTACCGATGGGTTATGACCGGTTTATCAATAAAATAATAGATATTCTGTAATAAAAAGAACTTTTTGTTGCATATAATGGTTACACAGCAAGAACATCAAAGTCACATCAATTTCCATATTTAGCGGTGCCGTCTAGTAGCAACTACGGAAAATACTTTACAAATTTATTTCAACAGAGACTTATTACTAATTATATTCACTATTATTATCTATAAAATGTGTTTTCACCTATAAGTTGATAAATGCACCAACACTATTAAAACAAATTAATTATAATTTCTGTAAAATTCTCGTGTCACATACGTGTTCGTCACCATACTCCTCTAAAACGGCTCGACCGATTCTTATGAAATGTTTTATGCATGTTCAGTATGAGAATCGGCTACTATCTTTCTATTTCAAACTCTAAGTGATAAGGGGTGTCCACCCCAAATTTTTTTGTTTTGATTTTTTTATGATTCAGCATACAAAAATACATACAACCCTTAATTGTCACCCCTCTATGAACAACCCCTATTTTTTATTACTGTAGATAGTTATTATAATTGAACTAAAAAAGTGTTTCCTAGAAATTAAAATAAAAATAATACATGGGTCAGCTAGTATTATTTTAGAATGCTCACATAGTCTTTTTTAAATAACATACTAAATTAGGTTCAAATAACCACCAAAGTGCATACTGCTATAGATAGATCTCTATTTAAACGTAAATAATATTTTCACAGACCTTAGTGAATTGCGAATAGCTCATTGTGATTCAGTAATGTTGTGCACGATTTGACGTCACCACGCCCGCATGCGGCCGCATAGTAAACACTTCTGCCTAATTTATGTAGAGCGAATACTGCCTTATATGCTGTTTATTTATTTTACAATCTTAATTCAAACAAATATGTCAAAGAAAATGTTGGCGATTCTAGAGTCATATAGTTATATACTTCTGATTCGAGAACTGGCAGCAAATTGAAATTTGAAAGCATTTTTTTAATAAACATATAATATATGAATTAATAATATTGTGATTTTACACGCAAAACCGCACGTTTTTGTTTATAAAATGGAATCTCAAAAAAAATACGAAATCTGTCGGCCTGGACAGCTCAATTCGGGCAATTTGGGCGCCCGGAAATGAGCTTTTTCCCGCGACTAGGGGCGTCTTGTGCGAGACTCGGGGAGCTCGGCTTGGACCGTAGCGGGGTGGTCAATACACTAAGGAGCAGGACGAAAGCTCACTAAGTATGGAACCTCGCCTTCTCCGGTGAAGGCGGTTTTTACCCTAATCTGATTTGTATTTGCCGCGCGGGTAGCTTTTAATTTGTCATTAGCTACGGAGATTGGATCATCCGGATACGTTAAAACGTGTCGGGGCCTCCAACGGGCCTTTTCTATCTGGTAGGCACGCATGAGAGTTTCACATCTATTTATTACTTATCATAATATGATGACGACAAACATTAAAACAGTTTTATAACTACAAATTCGGAGTAAATTGTAAAGTTATTATAATTAAACGGATTTAATTTTTGTATAATGTGCAACAACAATGATTTAAGAACTGGCAGTAAATGTAAAATTAGAAGCATTTCATTTAAATACATATAATTTTTTTTTTGGCGCTCATAAGTGTACATTGACTTGTGACTTTGTATGCATTTGGCTGTCACATATGTATCCGTCGGTAATCAAACCCTGCCTAAAACACATAGAGCAGTATTAGCCTTTTGGATTAAGAGTGTGGTCCACATCCCTGATATGGATCTCGTCTGTGCATAAATTGAATTTTCACCCCCTACGATTAAGACAAACATCGTGAGTAAACCGGCATGTCTTAAATCCAAAAATAAATGACATGTGTCAGAAACAAAACACTGATCACCTGTCTATAAAATAAAAATTATGACACATTCAGCTATAGGCGTAGTAAAATACATAACAAAAACCAATTATTGCAAAGTACGATTATCCTTAAACTTACTTAAACCCTATGACAGCTCATTAATACTATCATACCATCACTAACAACTCGGAAATGAGATTTTTGATCAAAAGGTCGGTCATTAGGTATCCAAATGATCCTAATCAAGTGCCTATCAATCACATTGTGTCATTGTAGGGAAAAAGTTATATCCGGAGTGGAAATGGAGTTAGAGTAACGATGACTTTGTTATTAGAAAAGGGGATCGACGTAGGATGGTTGACATAACGGAATAGAAAAAGCACTTACACTTATAAACCTCCCGCTTCATTAGTCATGTAAAATTTGATTTCTTTCATTGATTTTGGATACAATTTATGAGAGACTTGAGAGTCGAAACGGTAACACTGGAGCATAAAGTCCTATCAAAATTTATTTATTTATTATTTCCATTAAACTTAGCTATTGTTAAACTAGCTGCATTATCCTTATTTAATTATTTATAGCTTTGTGTTTACATACATTTTATCTTTCGTGCTTAAATGTATTCTCGTAATAATTGGTTAAGAATGCGATACGAGTGTATATGAACTGTGATTCATCATATATAAAATTATTATCAATGAAATAGATAATAATTTTATAGAAATCTGAAGGAAAACCCATAAAAGCTTGTTAATATAAGTTCAAGTTATTAACTTTTGATTGCGAAATCTGGAAAGCTTAATTAGAAATATATTTAGCTAATACAGAAATTACTTTTATCCAAATTCGAAAACTTCGCAATTAACATGCTTTGTTGTTCATTTACTAAAAGTCAGATGCATGGCGCGAGTTCCAAGTTTTTCCTTTCTAAAAGCAAAAAGTTTGAAATTAATTAATTACTGAACTGTCTGCCGAAGCTGATTCTTTGCGAAAAGAATTCGTGATAAAATGTTTTCTATTCTTCATTTAAAACTTTCTAAAGGAATCACGAACAATTTTTAAAATTGCATATTTTATTTAGTACTCGATTTTTCAGTCGTATCCAGTGTACTTTACTCTAATATTACTTAAAGGTAAAATAAATCTATTAATAATAATCAAACATGTAGACGCATTTTTAATTTCCGGGCTTGACCCAATGATTGTTTTATGTTTACGGAATATACTCGTGGAAGAAAAACATTTTTTTATTTATTAGTATTAGGAACTGAAAACATAGGTAAATTTCTGGCTTACAAAAACGTAAAATTAATAATGTACACCTTAAAACTGACACAGCATGCATAATAATAAAGGAAACATCCTTATAACATATGAAAAAGAAATGAAAGTAATATTATTCAAATCAAAGATCGAAGAAATATAAAAAGATTTAAATGTTTAACGTAAGTTCGGTGGCGGTTGTTGTACATATCTACAAATATCTGTTAAATGAAACACTTTTTTTGAAGCTGGATGTAAACTAGTTTTAATCGTTTAAAATATGAACTGTTTAGTGTTTAGCACTAACAAAAAATTGGGGGTTGCAACGCTAAGAAAAACCTAACTTGGGTTATTTAAAGGTTCCTAAATCTAAGTGACATTTCAATAAGTATATTCGATTTTTTTGGACATAACCGGAAACAAGAATGTTCTATTACAATTTTATATATTTTAGAGAATGATTGTGTGAAAAACGAAATGGGCTCATTTTGGCTTCAAGTGTGCGATGATTGCTAACATTTGGTTTACGCTTCTAATAATTTGCTAAAATATATACGTGTAACTTAACTAATGTTAGGTTACATAACTCATGATTGTTTAATTGTGTAAGCTAAAAAGAATATGACGAAACTGCTCCAAGAAAAGAGTACAAGATATATCAATCGCCAACTTCTGTACGTTTACAATTCTACGTACACGGGGTACAAAGGACCGGCGTATACTTCGGAGAAGGAAACGCTTAAGAGGCTGATGTAGGTACCCATAACATCTAAAGGAATTATGACATATCAGACCGACCTACAATGTTAATTATAACTCTGAAACAGTTGATCAAACACGAAAGATAGAATGAGATAGAGCTATATATATATAGACAGAGCTATGTACTGACTATATAGTATATTATACATATACTGGCAAACTCGGCGAACTCCGTTTCGCCACCAGATGGCTTCGTTTTATGTAACATTTCGTTTGGTGATCCCGCTTTTCTGTTGAAATGCTCCTGAATTTTCTTATATAAATTTGCTATAAACCTCACGGAGCCCGAGACCTTTCCAACGAATGCAAAACCGTGGAAATCGGTTCGTGCGTTCTGGAGTTATAGCGTCAGGAAGGAAAACCCGACTTATTTTTATATAGTAGACAATATTTCGTCATGATCGTAGAACAATGTCGGATTTGAAAAAAATCCAAAATCCATTTTTTATCATATTTGGATACTACATTGACTAAATATTACGGCTACATTTAAAAAAATTCATGTGTTTTAAATTTCAAATTAATCAGTCGGTAAAGTGACGGATTTGATAGGTACGCTCATAGAAACATGTGATTTTTCTAGAAAACTGTGTAATTTAATGTTGTTATTTTTATTTTGTTTCAAAACAAACCCTTTTGTTAGCTTGTATACCAATTTTCATAATAATAGAATATAAATTAAAAAAGTAATGACAAAAACCAAACATGGCACAACACACATGGCTGCCCTGTAAAGTTTACTATTTGTCAGATCCGTCACTATTCTACGACTATGACGATTTAATGTAATGTTCTAATTAATGATATCATATACTTAATAGCAAAATTCAGATATTTTTGGAAAGAAACACTCGCCACACCACATCAAACACAACGCAAACCTATACGAGTATATAAGATACCCAAAAACGCACTTTCTTCGCCCAACGGTTTTATCCTTCCAAGGTCCTTTCATCTTTAACCACTTCCTTAAAAACAAAATTATCACTAATATTTCAAAACTCACATTACATACACTTACTAAAAATATTAAACAATATCTTGTCAACTTGTCCTGTGCTGATACAGAAAATATTCTTATTGTGCAAAAATAGTTTTAATATAAATTTGTTTTATGTAGAAATCATAAAGAAAAAGTTTACATGTCAAAAGAATGAGACTGGCTGCTCACAACACAGGAAATCCAGAGCACTTTACTTTACCTAAATATCTTGTATATTGTGTATAATAAAGTCTTTTCTTTTCTTTCTTTCTTATATAAAAATTATATGAACGTAAATGTATAGACACTATAATTTTATATATGAAACATAATTATTTCTATTTGGGACAGAAATATTGATGAATGAGTTACACCCTTAAAGTTTATAATTTTGTTTAACTTCAACCCAAACAGTGATCTATAACAAAATGGCAATGAGTACATACATCGTCATCTCAAAAACTATATCAAAACCGGTACATCCGTTGACAAAAACCAAACAAATCACCACCCCTCTTGTCATGCTGAAATTGTTAACCCTTTATTAATGGTCAATTAACTACAGATAATTATTTTCGTTTATTGAATAAAAACAATTTCCAAGTATTACTCAATTGGGTTGGAATACTCGCCTGATTAAATTGTACTAATTGACAAGTTGTTGTTTATTAAAAGCCCTTTGAGTGGAATCGTACAAATTTATCAAATATTTGTTTCATATTTTCAATAAAATTTAAAAAATACGGTTTTAAGCTATGAGTGCTTTAAAGAAACAAGATTGTCTTGAATTCTTGTCTGACATATAGCAATAGCGAAGTTATACCTATAAACGAATATTAAGATTAAAATAATCTTTATTTAAAATTTGCATAACAAAAACAAAGCACGAATAAAATTAAAATCAAAATTGAATTTAGCGCGTCTAATTTTTGCGGCACAATCCTGACATCGTTTGAAAGTCAAAATGTTTATGGTCCGCCATATTTTATCTGTGGATTGACATTCGGTTTGAAATTCAAATTTGGAACATTTGTTATGCGAGCGAGGCGAGGGCTTAACACGATCAAAACCAGAGGGGGCTGTCGACGGTATCAAATGACGATATCGTGTCAACAGAATTATAATTTTCGCCTTTCTCGTAAAGTAAAATATAATGAAAGTCAATACATTGTGTTCATTTATTCCTCGAAACAACACACATACATTAATATACTTCCTATCCTACTAATATCCGCCGACTCCCTTAATTCTGTCAGATGATAATAATGATGTTTATTCCTATCAACCATATTGTATGTAAATACCACAACCAAACCACAAAATAATTTATTGTCTATCAAACAATACATGTGAACCTTATATTATATGTGTGGTACGAACACATCCATTTATAATTAATATATTCGTACTTTATACAATTTGTGAGTTTCTCCTCGAATGAAATAAATTACGAAATTCAGAATTCACCACATTAAATCTAATACTGAAAGTTTTACACCAACTAAACAGCATTGTTACCACAGCTGGTCGGATTAAAATTTGATAAAGCAAAACTTTTGGCTATTCGCCTGAAATCCTGTACTTATGTATTTTACGAAGCAGTTTTTGCATATGGGTAGTGCATAATCTTGGATGGCTCTTACACCAAAACCTGTAATTTCCTATATAACATTGTTCCAGAAAGTTGCTATATGGAATTTAAGCATGTAAATTGTTCCTGGTTGTTCGTAATGAAAGTAATCCATACCGAGAAATTAAATTGTGTTGATAATGTTATTTTTAAATGTCGAGGACACGCAATACGTACGTTATAAGTAAGAAGAATGGTTTTATTTCAATAAACAAATTTCCCAATTCAAAACTAGTAATTTTTGAAATTAAAACACGATCGATTATTATTATCACGATTTATTTTTAATTATAAAACATTACCTTTTAACTATCAACGTTAAAATGTTATTCTACAAAAAATGTCACAAGTGACATAAGCATTAATATATTTCACTGATAAAAATATATTTTTTACAACACAATCCTTACAGATAGACCAACCCCTATGCGGATAGCCAAATAGGTTCCAATGAGGTGAAACAATAATAATGAATATTACAAAATTAGTGAAATGTATGATAATTGTTTGATGAAAGCTGTTGCTGTACTTGTCAATATTAGGACACTTATATTTTCGTGTTACTTCACCGTTCGGGCGAATGTTAAATGCGCACATAGAAATAAAGTAGATCGGTGCACAGCCGGGAATCGAACCTACGACCTCAGGGATGAGAATCGCATGCCAACACTTCTCTTTAAGAGCAAACGTTTGGTCTTCGAATAAGTCTTTAGGAGTACAAAAATTAAGTTACAACACGGTGTAGCTAAGCTAAGCTGAGCAACCTTTGCTTTTGCTGTTTGCTAGAATAGTTAATACTCAAAGAAGCAAAAAATACACATAATATGCTTACCACGATTAACTAAGGTTATAGTAAAATTATACAACATTGTAAAAACATATATTTTTGAAAGTTTTTGTTAAACTAAAGCTTGGCTTAACGAATAATAATTTAAATTTAACGCGATAACTTTGATGTTAATATCAACTAATGCAATATACTTGAAGTAGTCATCAGTTGAGTCTTCTATTGTATAATAAATCTCTAACGAAAAAGATTTTATTTCTAAGTTACTTAAATGAATAGGAGAACAAAAGCAGAATACATCTTCCCTAACATTTATCATTAAGTCAAACTGGTATCATTCAAAAGTCAACATAAGCTAAATGTATGAAAAATCACATTTTCCCGACTTTTGAATTAGTAACATCGTCAATTTAACTTTGGGAAATTCAGTCCCGGGGGGATGTTGAGAGAATAGCTATTTAACAATTTATCGTTTATTCAGCGAGAGAATATATTATATCGATTTTTCGCCTCGTTGTATGTGAAATTTGTAATAGAAAGTTTGAGATTTATGAACGCAATTATATGCTTTAATTTATTTAAAATAATGTTAAAAAGAAGCCATAGTAGGTAATGATAACGAATTGTAAATTAGGTACTTTTTTTTGGATAAAACAATTTGTCCTTTTAAACATAATTTTACCACGATGCGAATCAAACAGAAGCGAACAGAATACTACATTAGAAGGCGGCCGTACAAATAGCAACAATTTAATTTTGTTTTTTTAATGATATTATTATCCCATATTTATAACTGATAAAATGATAACTCATGTCATGTTTTGCTAGTGAGCCTACCTCCCCGGCGATTTACGTCCCGGGGCCGAGGAAGCTAAGCTAAAATAAAGTAGGCATATAGTTATTTTATTGGGTCAAAAAAGAATATATACATTGGACGTGGGCTCCGAGGTTGAAGGTTAGTTTTGCTGTTAGATACAATTCCTGTCCCTCAACCGCCTGGGCAGAGTCCGCGACTTAAAACTAATCTTAAATTAAATAAAAAAAATTGTAAAAGTAATTTGTTTACAGTTACATTGTAGTTATGTCGAGTGATTGAATATAAAACTAAATTATGTTAGAGTAAGCTATAATAATAATAATGTTAAACAAAGACAAATGAGGCCTGTAGAATTAGACAGGGGTTGGCGAGGGTCAGTTCTGCTATTTGATACAGACTCATGTCATATTAGGTCCACACGTTACCTTTCAAGAGCTAATAACTATTTATTGTAGTTTTTTTAAAAAGATAAAATACCAGTTGCGTGGCCGGTGATCATTTCACGAAGCATTATAAAATATACTTAAACGACCTATTCTCATACAGTTATACATTAAAAAATCTGTGTGACTTTTTATATACCTATATAGTAGTATATTTGTATAAAATTATTGTGTGTTACCTTTTGATGTAAATAAAGAGTTTAATTTATGTTTAATCGGGTAATTATCACAGTACCAGATAAATTTTAACTTATTTTAATATGGGTAAATTTTACTATAACAAACCACGGATTTAAAAAAAAACACATTCTATCAGTCTGTTTAACTAGTTCAAACCTTGAATCTTCTTAGCAGTATAATACAACAAGGCCGCTATGATATGGTCAAAATGTAAACAGGTAACAGGTAAACTGTATAGTCAGTTTAATATATATAGACTAAATATATTTTGGCACCCCAGCGATACAAGATATCGCGTGATTATTTTTATTTTATCTATTGAGAAAGATTTATAGCTTATAAGTAACTTACGTACTAAATATTATCTTCTTTTTACGCTAATAAACAAATCTTTACATACAATCATATTATGATCATATGATAATATATAACGTTATTATTATATATGACTAAATGGCCCTTTTGCCCTTTCAACGACAGTAGTCTCGTATGCTAGTCTGAATTGTATTCGAATATTTTCTAGCTTAGCTTACAATGAATTTTACATGCTTAGAGCATATTTTAATACTATCTTCTATCTAGGGGATTTCAAACTCAATTGTAGCTTGTTCTTTCATGTGGAAAACGGTAAGATATGTGGGAAGTAATATAAAAGAGTTATTCACAAAATCCAGACGTATTTCAAAATATAACAATGCATTCAAAACGTATTCAAATGATGATTTCATACTTGAAAGCTCTCAAATATTCCAACCACGACGTGCATCTCCATATTTCAATTGTTTTTTGCAGCGCGTCATCAAAATGCACTTAGTACTATGCCTATCAATACTCCATATATTCTTGTTCAAATCTACACTCAAATCAAGAAATGCAAGCTCCATATACGGGGAGAATGCACAATTTGCCTGCGCAACGACAGGGCTGGCTTCGCGATGATTTCTAATTATATTTTATTGTAGCCCTAGGAGAGCGTGGAGCAGCGGTTAAGCGAGCGAATTTGAAATATAAGTCATGTCTTGACCCAAAAATTGATGATGTTTTTGAGGTTGACATTTGATAAAAGTGATCAAATAAACACATGCAATCTAAGGCGTAAGACTTTAGAGAGATGAAGAATAGCCACTAGACAGAATTTTCATAAAAATATCGATAGTTTTGCTAATTATAGCCCTTTAACATTACAATAACAACAACAAAAAAACATAAAAAATAACACAAGACAAAGCCCATTTACATAATTTACATAATGGGCGGCTGTTATTTAAAACAAACCAGACGTAAAAAATAACAACATAAATAATTAAATACAATACATAACTTAAACTTAACCATGTGTCATTCTATTTTCCCCAACTCTATGGTTTTTTTAACATTGAATCTTGTCACATTTTAACTTATTTAAATTTTTGGGGCCTTTATAAACACAGTTCTCGATAACCGTCTGTGAAAACAGACGTGAAATTGAAGCAATACGATGCCAGGGCCACCGAGACGCGCCGTTTCCGATCATATATAGATAGTGTTGCCATCATTTACCAATAAATTCTAAGAAAATATTTAAGTGATTTTTATTATTCTGTTATCAATGTCATGAGGATAAGGTTCCGTAAGTTAATGGGCGTTGGGCACATAGATGGTTTTTATAGGCGAGCAGGTCCGACAGCCATTTATGTCTCACACGTGACAGATGTCACAATTAGTGTTTCAAACGCTTGACCTCTTGGTTGGGAAATCATTTATCTATAACGATTAGAGAGATACCGCTCTGTTTTTGTAAATTTCTCCTTTTTCTGTGCAATGCTATAACCAGTGTATAAGTCAAAACTTTGTACATTAAATCATTATAAAGTGCTGTCAAGGACCGACCGACAACGTGTACCGCTTCCCATGCAAGTTCGAGCTAGTATCCAAGTATTTTTATATATTCAAATAGTTGTAATGTCAAAGGAAAATCCTTAGGAAACCTTATCGCTAACCATGATGGCTGAAAGTACTCTAAACGGTGAGGTAAATAATGCAAGAACTTTGCATTTATAGCCGTTAAAAACGTTTTATTTAAATTTGAAGAGAAAGTATGAGAAATTTGAAGTTTACATGAAGTAAACCCAACCATTTATGTTTTTATAACTGATACTAGCTGACCGGGCAAACGTCGTTTTGCCATGTATATCATGTATAATAAAAAAATAGGGGTTGATCGTAGAGAGGTGAAAGTTATGTATTTTTTAATGTTGTATCATAAAAAAATAAAAACAGAAAAAAATATCTAAAAATAAAAAAAAATATTTAGGGGTGGACTACCCTTAACATTTAGGGGGATGAAAAATAGATGTTGTCCGATTCTCAGACATACCCAATAAGCACACAAAATTTCATGAGAATCGGTCGAGCCGTTTCGGAGGAGTATGGCAACGAAAACTGTGACACGAGAATTTTATATACATATTAGAAAACAAAATATCCTACATAAACGAACATGAACGTCACTATATCACTTCGTTTCAGTGTTGTTGGTAAAGGAATTTTGACGTATTCCTATTTGACATACGGATCCAAATGCTTTCAAAGGATTAAAAAAGGAATAATATTTTATGAATTAATTTTCTGTTTGCCTAAAAGCATTATAGTCGAGCTGGAGTTGGCAAGCGCGTTTTCATTATTTGATTGTCAAAATATAATACGTTCGACTTTCGTTTGTTTGAATGAACAAGAGTGGGACCAGAAATTTATATGATGTTAAGTGCGCTAACCCGACTTAGGTACTGTTTTATTCTAAAATTTAATTATATTCATTAGCTTTAAAGACAAAATCACCAAGATCTCAATACAATATTAAAATTTAAATAAATACATTTTTCTTTTAAGTAGGCAAAGTAATCTGTGTTAAAACATTATTTATTGATAGAAAAAGACTTCATATAACAAATACATAGTAAATAGGAACAACACTTTATATTTAAACCGTAGGGATACCTACGGTACCTGTTAATAATTGGCACCTACGCTGTTTTCTATAGGTAAATTTCATAGTCGATGCTAAGCGCGAACACTACTCAAATTTGTAAAAACCTATTGCAATTCTCACTTTGAATCTGATTATATATTGTATGCGTTCGGAAATACCTAGAGGTATTGCCGTTTCCTCATGTTGGAGATGCGCGGTAACTCAGTATTCACGAAAACTCCTAGATCTCACCATAGATCACTTTATTCAGAAAGGTTAAAATAAACTTAAGCATTCCTTATAAAAATACAATTTTCACCGATGTAGATTGATGGCACCCTCTGACTGAAGCAAGCTTTGTCACGTTGTTCACTCGACGTGATACATCATTAATTTTGTTGTAGCATTTTTTCTCCTAGACCTGTTGATGTATGGGAAATCTTACGTTGATTAATTTAAGTTCGCTTCGTGTCCTTGCCGTTAAATTACTTATGTAGATTGAAAATTAATCAAATTAAGGGATACCGGCACCTATCGCCGACGTCGTCCTTGGTTCGACCAATTGTTTTTCATATGGTTAGTTAATTCTGTCTTTAACCGATTTAAGACGTTGTTCAAGTTTCAACTGTCTATCTTTACTACTCTAAAGATTTTGTGTGTCAGAATACGCTGTTTTATTTTAAACAAAAAAACCAAAACGTGTGTGTACTTATGTACAAGTTATACTTCTCTGGCGTAACAAGATAAAAAAATTATTCTACGTTTGTAGAAAAAAGGACACTAACAATAGATAAAACTAAAATGTTGACAATAGCTAACTTCAGGGTGTCGGTTTTTTGTGACGGGCCATCGTAAAAATTTACTCTCATCATCTTTCCCTAACGCGCCAAAAAAGTATACCTAACTTCAAAAACAAAAAAAAAATAATCTGGGTAAAACTGATTACTATTTACTGGTAAATGCGTTAAAACTAAATAAATACATTGATTTCAAAACGATTAACAAGCCCAATATATTCCACATTTTACACTGAATTTCCACCACAAGTTTTTAACGTCCCGTTTTCACTAGAACAATGAATTAATGTTCAAAAACTTTATTAGAGCCGAATTTATTTACCAATGTCTCTAGTATCTACTCACTTGGGTTTTGACCAATTGTTTGATCATCAGGTGTCCGTGGGGCTCGCAAAGGTATTTCACAAATGTGACCCGGTATCGCAAAATGTATTCTAGAATGACTTCACTAATGCCATACAATTTCGACTGGCATTCACTCATGATTGCCGTAAACGCTTTTGTTTAAACCCTGGTACCTTTTTATTTTCCTTTAAAAGAAAGAAAACTGTAACGTGTTCATACTTTAACCGATTAAAACAAACTGTAGTAGCACCTTAAATCAAAAGAGAGATATATTATATAGAAAGAGATACTCTACTGATAACTGAGGGTTAAATCATCGGTGAACGTAGGACTTAGTCTCAGCAGATAATCGATACTTCAAATAGTTATCAGTATGGAGTGGGTCTCGTAGCTTGGAGTGGGCTTCACTAAATTATCCCTTGATGTGGAAGGTTTCAGCAATGCAAAGAACACTTTGTTACATTAGTTTTGAAACATTAATATCACATCGATTGCTATACTTTGTAATGTGAAGTTATAGATCAAGAATTTTAGCTTCTAACTATTTTTATATAGGAATATTATGCAATATGCATTGTAGACTTCATTGTATTTTTTTTTATAGAACGGGGGGCAGGAGGCTTACCTGATGTTAAGTGATACCGCCGCCCATGGACACTCTCAATGCCAGAGGGCTCGCGAGTACGTTGCCGGCCTATTAAGAATTGGTACGCTCTTTTCTTGAAGGACCCTAAGTCGAATTGGTTCGGAAATACTTCAGTGGGCAGCTGGTTCCACATAGTGGTGGTGTGCATTGTAAATTTCATTAAAAAACAGAAATAATGCGGAATCATGTCAAAGTTAGGTATTCCATTTATATAAAAGTAAATAATAAATAATTTCACCCAGTTTCCGTTACCGGGCTGTTTTTGTTGCGAAATGAAACTTTTCTAATTAGCTGCCCCTGTGAGTGTGAATAACCATAGACGCAGAAGTGATGTAGGTAATTAACCTTTTTGCGTTTATAAATCGACTTTTATTAAACTTAAACTTGTTATAAATGTTTCTTTAATTTCATAATAAATAATAATCATTAATAATAAAGATAATTCTTTGTTTTATATAAGGTGAACACATACCTTAATATAACAGCTATAATTATTGCATTAATATTGTGGCAAAATCTTTTTTTTTAAACTCGCCTAATTTTTGTCTACTTTATTCCTTCTTAATACGCTATACCCTTTCCCGTTCCCTGAGAATTAATAATCATGCTTCATCTTTAAAACATTGGTAATAAAATATTTAAAAAAAAAATGCATCAATTCTTAAATTCAACCGATCATGTGGATCATGCAAGCTGTCACACAAGCTGGCCATCGGAATCTGATCATCTATCCGATTTACATAAGATCGATCGACAATTATCAATTTTGTTGAAACAATATCTAATAAGTATTTTTAACATGGTGATCTTATCTTTAAGAATGCAGCATTTGCATATTAATAGCAATAAGTAAGCTGTAAATAGGGACAAATTGTAGACAATTGTGACATAAAAATAAACGATATTTTGTACCTAAATTGTGTTACCAAACTACAATTTGTGGATCGTCAGTTTATGATTTTTTTATTAACCGACAACAAACTCCCGCATTACAATACGACGTATATTTTTTTTTAAACGGTTTTATTTTTAGATTATAATTTAATTTATATTTCAATTTCAAAGCTGACTCATTTTCATCAATAATAAAAATCATAGAAAAACATTGGATTAATCCTACAAATTTCGTTGTTTTTATACAAGTTTTAATTCTTAATCGACGCACTATGGAATTATTGTAATTATGTGCAAGATTGAAATAAAGATTTCACATGTACTAGCCTCAAAAGCGTGTCTTATAAATTATAATATACGCTTGGCAGCGCAATTTAGTTGGCGTCGTGTTGTTGAATAGTGTCTGGCGCCCTTGAAGGCATAACGAGGTGTATTCACAGCTTTGAGTATCGGCTGGTGCAATCAAAAGAGATGCTCTCGTACCAAGATTTCTCTGAAGGCTTATCATTATAACTTCTAATAGTTTCATAGTGAAGACATTCTTTGTCCATGTATACATAGGTGGCGCTGTAGTCAAACACAAAGTTCCAAGCTTGTAAGTAGATATTTCATATAAAACCTCTTCATGTATTCTTTGCTCATCATAGATTATGCACACATTTTGTACTAATTAACACTATAAAATATAATAATACAAAAATAAAAAGAAGTACATACAACGCGTATTTTCAAAAACGACCACAGATGGCGCCTCAGTAAGGATCAATGAGATTTAGTTATGATCTACACCACTAGGTGACGCTATTACATTTTTATTTTTTTTAAAACGCGGTATTGGTATTATTGGCCCATGCGATATATACTCAGGGATACTTACATTTGTTATCGCTTCTCGGCCTTTTGGCTAAGATCAAAGTGTAGTATCTGTTCTTTTCAGCTTAATATCTGAAAGTTCCCGCAATGCGGGACCAGTATATTAAACTGATTTTTGGAAACTGACGGGATGTTCGGGGCTCGCTCCACTCCTGTCACGGGTCGGCCCGGCATTGCAGTGCCGCCGGGATCGGCCCACATAATTAATTTGAAACCTACTCTTGTCAGTCTTGTCTCTTAGATCATGTCATATGTCTGATATCACATCATATGTCAATATAAAATGTTTAAGTTTTAACAATAAACATTATTATTTATTGGATATACATACTTGTTAACAGTTAACACTCGTACTGACAGCACTGTCAACTGTGTTTAACTAAACGAACTTGATACAAAAGTCAAAACTACTTCCACAATTGTATATTGTAGAAATACATATACTGTGGAATCTCTATAACTCGAATGTCAAGAGAAATGCAAAAAAAATCGAGTTAACGAGTTTTAACTTTTTTTCTTAACAAGAACTTCGAGATACATATGATTTATCTGCTGAAATTTCGACTTACAGAGGCGCGAATTCTAAACGTATTTTTCAATTTGTACATTCTAATTTGAATAACAATTCAACTTAAGTTTTGTAGTATATATTGTTTACATATTCAAACGAATTACATACAGTGAACTGTACACTAAAAAAACCGTTATCTTCTTTTGATTTAAACTATTTTCAGATTTTTTATAAACAACGTTCACAGCTGTGTTACTTAGAAATATTTATGAATGTATTCATTCATTGAACGTGTACAAGACAAAAACAATAGTTTAGAAGCCCCGAACCCGAACATTCATTTTGGATTTTATTGCAAATAAGACGCCATTGTAATTTACTAACTACCACTTACGGAGTCTCCTTTTTGAAATTCGAGTTATAGAGAATAAATACGTTATATTATCAAAATATCATAGGGAAATCACATTTTATTCGAGTTACATAGTCAGTGGAATGGATTTTTTTGTTCCAAAAAACTCGACGAAGTTATATACATTGCACTATATTTAAAACTGAACGTGGTTGTCGCGATGAAACCAGAACAAGATTAAGCACAAACCCTCGACATAATTACATTCGCAGTAAAATTAATTAACAATACGCTAAAATGATAAAAATGGCTGCAAAAAGGGAAACACTTAATTCAGTGTGATGCAACGCTGGCGTGCCTTCATAAAAACCTACTCGTTCTAGTTTCATTACAGGAAACGAGGCTTCAGTATACATGGAGGTGACAAATTATTATATTTATTTCATGGAATATGTAAGGGTGGAACGTCTACTCTGTATTATATAGTGTATTATCGTCTTTATAATTTAATGGTGTCTTGTATATGGGAATTGAAACATGACTTTAGATTTTATCGGTTCTTAGACGTCAACGCTTTCTTGAACACATTCCATGTTTTTCACAAAAAAGAACTCTTATTGAAAATTTATTCAGTCTCATTAAAAACCTATTACGATTTTGTAAAGAAATCATTTAGTTACAAATGCGAGCCTGTTTTAGATTTGACGTAACTTGAGATTTTTCGGCGTATTAATTTTTACCATGGAAACATAATTATAAGAACCTAAAATATGGCCGGGAGAAAGACTACTTAAGAATTACTTTTACTTAACGTAACTTACGTTAAGTAAAAGTAATTATTAACTCTTAATACAAACCATATCTATTTCATTCATAGTTAAATGTTGTCGAGTCTGATGTATCTCTTTAATCTCCCGCAAACCACTGGGGTTTGATATTAATATTAATTTTGCACTTTCCACCGCCTAAATATTAGGCGTTGTAACAATATTAAAGTACATTCGAGCCTTACATAAAATAAGTTTTGAATAGTTAGCTAGTTCAGCCGCAATTTAAAATTGCTTTAATATAATTTAAATTTACAATGTGTTTCGATCCTCTTGTGATAGACTGAAATGTCATTTATATATGTATTTATTGAAAACATAGGTAGTTATATCTATATATATAAAAATGAAACCCGTTTTCCGTTGTCACGGCATAACATGAAAACGGCTTGACCGATTTGGCCAATTCTTTTTTATAATATTCTTTTAAGTACGTGGATGGTTCTTACGGAGAGAAAAATTTAAAAAATTGAGTGAAAAAGTCTAAAAACAACATTTTTCTATATTTCCATAATATTCGTAATAATACTTAAAAGTCAATTTGAACTTTATTACCATAACATAAAGTTCAAGTATTAGTGGAGGGGTTCCGGGAAGGTAAATTTTTATTTTTTGACATAATGTATTTGTTGTCTTATCATCTTTCTTTCTTTTATCTTAGCTAGATCGGTGTCCCGAATAGCAGAATAAGTATTAAGAAAAAAAAAAGAATCGACTGTTAGGCGGTACGATGTTCGCCAGGCCAGCTAGTAATTAATATAAATTAGAGATTGATTATTAAGATTTTTATATTATCAATATTTATTATGCCATAATTCAGGTGATTTATATTTGTTCCCGAATCTTCTTGAAGCCGATTTGACGGAAATGAAAAAGCTTCTTTAACTGATTGGCTTCCATAATATTCGAGTCTCTAATATATTCTTGTAGAATCTGCGATCAAATTTTAAGATTTTCTTCTGAAAAGCAGATTTGATGAAACAAATCACAGAATAAATCAAACTGATTGACATTGACACGACATTAAATGGCTTATGTGGTCCCAATGTGTATTAATACAAAAATATCATAACTCATCAAAATTCAATGCCTAAAAAATAGACGAATAAAGCATTCATTCAAATTTACAGATTAATAGTAATTTTCATTTCTAATCCTTATCTGTGTGTGGGCACGAGTAAACGCCTGAACAAAATTTCACAGCAAAATCACCTCTACTACATTTTGCTCGTATTTTCGTATGCACCGCTATTTCGAAATTATTTTAGCTCATCTACATTCCTTCCTAATCTCTTTAACATAATGTTTTCTCAGGCGTAAAATCGGACGGCATATAATTATTTCATTAAAGAGATTTTCGGTTTAGGCACGAAGCGGCTTATGAAATTATGCATCATGTTTTAACTCAAACCGCCGCATTGGATCTTAAGTAGGTAGTTACCTCTTTTTAACAAATAGTTTTCACTGATATTTAATAATCCCATCTAGAATAATCCTAGACTGACTCTAGGATTAATTATATTTGTTACAGTCTCTGAGGCGAATACTTTTTGTATATGTATATTTCAGTAATATTTCTCACTATGCCTATTACATACCATGTCCCTGCAGCGACACTACTCTGTAACTTCTTCATATTGGAGTCAGAACGCAATTGCTGCAGTTATTTGGAGTTACAGAGTACCATAGCTGGATCAATAAAACCATACTTTATTACCGCGGGAAGAAATGGTATGGAGATACTCAAATATTTCATGGTAGGTACATATAAAGACTTTTTAATGAATTTCTATTGCTTTTTAATATGAAAAGAAAAGCTTTTGGCTTGTTTTTTTACGACAAGTACTTGTAAAGTCAGTTTTGTAAGAACGTATATTTTACAAACGATCATATCCTAATGTAATAATTAAGACGACAAATAGTTAAGGACCTACAGGGAAGTATAGAGAGCAATCTATTTTAAAATATACATACATAAGTCTCTTATGTCTGCGAGGTGTACAGTGAATATTCATGAATTATGTCTCAATTTCGTATTCTTGGACAGGGACAAAGTAAGTTTCTATGAATATGTATGTGGCGGCTCCATTTTTAACGGGATTAACGCAAAAACCATCTTTGTAAAATTACGCAGTATCGGTTGAGGGTTGTCAGAACAATTTTTGAATTTATTAAAGCTAATCAGAATTTAAGATATGTTTGGATTTTTATACATCAATTAAATTTATCAGATTATTAGTTTAATTAAATGAGTAATTTTAAAAATAATTAAATAATTGAAAAATGATGTAATTGACACTGCTATAATTGTGTTTTGTTATCTGTGTCCCAGTTGACTCTATGATTTTTAGTTATTAATTATGTGTTACAAAATGTATGTAAAAACATTGAGGTAATATGAAAAATTTTCAGATTCGTATTAGATTGGTTTTAATGTTATGGAGATTGGTTCAAGTCGTTCGACCATTTCTGCACTTTAAAATTCAGTTGCAGATTTTACTATCTCAGAGTGTTCAACAACTTCATTGCATTCATTCCTATTTCTAAGCAAGATTGTATTTATACATATTTTGTTTTATAACTATATTATAGATGACGCTGGCAAAACCCAGTTACTACCTAAAGTGAACAAACTTTGCTCTGAAAATATATTTCCAAATATAAATATTAAATGTTAAGCCAAAAGAACATAAGCTCCTTATATCGCGGCTAAGCACGCTGCAATAGTTTGCACACGTTTTTCGCTAATTTGTGGACTTAACATATACCATTGCTTTCGCTATAAAAATCGGCTATTGAAATTCTGAAATAAATTTAAACAACGTACTTGCTTGACATATTTTTTTATATGACGAGTATCCGGTTCGATATATAATTATGTTAATTAGTCCAATTATGTTATAATGGAATAAGTTAGTACGCCAGTCTCATTTTTTTCTAATGATTCTAGTCGATAAGTAATTATAAATTACTATTATTAAGACGTGTGTTCATGTTATTAAATAAATATTGAAATTGTATTATTATTACTTAGATACATTTTAGTTGTCAATATTTGGCAAAAATATTCTCTATAAGGTTGATTAATGATATTACTAAATATTATATACAAATTATTTTTAAATCTGAACTAATATTGGGGAAAGAGCAAACCACTGGCTATAATTGAGGTACGACTGACCATGTTAATGTATATTTTATATGATTTTTATAGTCCTACATAATAAATTAACACCAAAATTACGTTAAATTTCAACTAGTGTCACCGTATTTGCAAATACCTACTAATCACTTGTGTCAAGCTCGGACACTGTTTGTATTGGAATATTCAAATTATACATCCTTCTTCATCTTCGGGTAGTTCGCTGACGGTAAGTAAATGTTTGGTTTTATTTAGATTCATTCAGCTAGCAGCTTGTGCTAGGTTCATTCAGCGCATTATATAAATAATCGTTCTTGACATGCAATATCGCAACAAGTAATTTAATCATACCGCATGTTGACCGCCAAACCATTCATCTGGGTTATCATATTCATAACCTTTCACAAATTTATCATAACCCGGAGATGGGAGTTTATAAAAACGCATTTATTAATTAATTTGATAACACTGCAACATAAATTGATAAAAAACAATTATTTTGCATTTTATAGAAAACATTTACGCAACTATAACTAGCACTTGTCCTGAATTGTCTGCAGTATCTTCCTATCATTGGGTTTTCTTAACACAACTGTATCAGACGTTTTCGCATTCCACCGGGACTCCTCTCACAACGGGATAAATCATCCTACATTCTCTTTCACCTGACACAATGTTGGTCTAAGCAGCTTAATGTATAATCATAGATAAAAAGCGCTAGTTAGTAGTTATAATGTTCGCTGGGGTTTGAATGCACGAGTTGGGGTACACTTAGCGTCGACACTGACTTCAAATCTTACACTGCTTACTTGGGACAAAACACATACACGCTGTATATAGATATTATTTTTGTCAAATTCACATTGTTGCTCAGCTGGTTGTCTAGACTATAACCGACTTTAAATGTATCTTATTAAAAAACACGTCCAATAAATCATCTTCGAGAACACAATAAATTTTAAAGAAAACAATTTTTTATTAAGATTTTTGTTTCTCTTTTTTCGTAATAACTAATACATATTATATACGTATATATAGAAAGTACAGTCCTAGCCCTAGTCTGTACTATTTTTAAGTGTATCATTGGCTATAATTTAGAATACTTTTTGAATACATTACTAAACAACTTCAACAAATTGAAAGTGGTTTTAATAAACATTCAATACTTTCTCTTTGACGAGTAGTCCAGTCAGTCAAGACAATTAATTCATTATAATTCCAAAAGTTTTCAAATTTTGATGTAAGGTCGGGAGCGGTATTAAAACAAACTATAAAATTTTGCAACCTGCTCTGCGGTCCGGAACATTGTTAAAAATGCAATAAATGATAATTTGCTCAGTTCTTGAGACCAAAATTCCAAAAGTTCTGCAAAGTTGGAGTGGTGTTAAATATATTATTTTACATCACGTGTCAAATTTGCAACCAATTTAAGTGTACGGAACATTTTTTGTTATTAAAAATTAATGTTTTTCTTTATTAAACTGAAGGAAAACGTTCCAAAAGTTCTGCAAATTTGACAGATATATCGAAAATAAAATAAATAACAAAAAATGTTCCGTACACTTAGGTTGGTTGCAAATTTTATACGTGATATGAAATATTATATCGAAAACTTCCCCAAGTTTGCAGAACTTTTGGAATTTTTTTCACGACCATACAGCAAAAATTAATTTAATTGCAATTTTAACAATGTTCCGGACTGCGGACAAGGTTGCAAAATGAGATTTATTGTCGTCCCAATGTACCATTCACTTGACCGAAGTTTGAAAACTTTTGGAATTATTATCAAATTTTCGATTTCGAATGTCTATAATGACTGGTCTAGAGTGACAAATCGAAAATGCTCCAAATCAAATTTTGTCATTACATGATAATAACGCCCGAATTCCGGTTCATATCTATCTATTGTTAATGAGCTTGTTAATATCAATTTCTATTACCGAATATAAATTTGTATAAAATAGATTTCATTAGACTTATTACATTAGATTGATTTACAAAAGAAATTATTTACATCAATAAACTGCGCCAAGATGCTAACATGCGTTAAAACTATTATTTTTATTTTTCTACAAAACACTTGTTTACACCAATAATTTAATTCATCTATTATTTATATTTATACTTAAATAATAATAAAACAATGATAAAGAAATAACAGATAACGCTCTATATAAAATACTTAAAAAAGGCTAATTCTAATCTAGATCTAGTTAAAATTACATCGTTGATAGGTGAACAACCCGAAGTCATTGGACCAACAATTGTAGAATTTATAAGGATAATAGAGTAGCTTCGTTACCAGTCTCTAATGTTAGAATTAAATTAACGATGTACGTGAAACATTAAAAAATCCTTCAACAATTCAAACAAAAATGACACAGTTGATTTTTTAATGTTAGATCATCTTTGACCCTGATTGTGCAAATAACAATCTTTATATTAGCATGATCATTACGTGCTGGTCTAAGGCACAAGGGCGCTCAAAGTCATACATTGCTTTTTAACTTAAGTCTCCAATTAATTTATTTTCGGTTCCAATCAGTAATCAAGACCTTGTAATTTCCATGCGAACATACTAAGAATTTGTGTGAACTTTTAAAAAACTTTTAAAAAATATTACTAACTAGGGAATGATTTCCCTGTCTTCATATGTGTTAATCTTTTTTTTCTTACACGCTATGTTCACGACGTCCAGTATTTACCCGCTTAACCTTGAAACGTCGACACTAAGCCAAGACTTTAAACCTTCATAAGATATATTTGAACTTTGCTCATTGGTCGTAACAGTAATAAACAGTAGCTACCATTTTAACTTAGTACTTATGATTGCGTTAATTTGAACGTGCATATATTTTATAGTCCAGTAATTACATATATTTCTTATCTTATCTTTAAACCACTCACGAAATATGCCGACATGACAAATGTTTCTGTGGCTTTATAGAATATGTTTACTATGCCCACTTTCAATTTTCCAGTATATCCATGTAAATTATAAATATATTTACATGTAAACTCGCCATCATAAAATCTAGTAAGCAATAATAAATGACAATTATAGGCTTATCAAGCATCAAAGTAATATTTATACCACAGTCACGAATCATTATTCAAGGTGTGTGCACGTTTACTTAATATGGCACTACCAATATTGCATATTTTTGCTGCTGTACTAAATTCTTATATATTGTGGTATGATCAAGTATATGTGAATGTTCCCTTTGAAAAGGGTATGGACAGCTATCCGTTTAGAAGTCGCGTTCTCTTCCTGACTCTATGGAATTTTGTGAGTACTTATTAATTTATATTAAGAAAAAAAATAAAAAAGTAACCGTTATATAGTGGAAATTTTAAGAAGAGTTATTTAGGCGCATTTTACGTTTTCATTTTATTCTCGATACATTCAGAAACCAACCTTTTTGGAGGTTCTTATGGTGGGTATCTATGCTATTAACCGGTTTTTGTAAACCTTGGTGACCCCACAAAACTAAAAAGTGCTCAAAAATCACACAACATTTTATGTGAATAATAATTTTTATTTGTGTGACTTGTAATAATTAATAACAACGTGCATAGACATTGACATTATTAATTAGAATAATTATAAAACTACCTACTGTATTTATTATTATTGTTATCTGTTCAAGGTAATTGATAGACAACTATGTATTCTGACCTTTTTTCAATTACATTATCGTTTTGTATTAACCTGTTTACTACATTACATAACCAAGGTAAATTAAATCATAAATGATATAGTTTTTTTTAGAAAAACGGCAGAACGCTCATCTGATGTTAAGCGATACCGCCGCCCATAAACACTCAATTCCAGAGAGCTCACGAGTACGTTGCCGGCTTTTTAATGATTGGTACTATCTTAGCTTGAAGGACCTTAAGTTCGGAAAATTTTCAGTGAAAGAAACTGTCCAAACTATAGGTATAAACTAATAAATTAAAGGATTCTTAGGTAGATTCCTTATACTAAGTTATTACTTCAGCCTTCATAATCAAACCCAGAACTGCTGTGCGTTATCTAAGCTACAATGGACGGAGACAATTACAAATAATTTGTCTTAATTCCAGGTACTTCATGCTGTTTACTACTGGATAGCCTTCGCTAACGACATCTTTGGTACAAACGAAGCATCACCTCGTCACCCGCCGTTAATACGAAAAATAAAAGACGTGATATTCGCGTTAGCCTTTCCTCTAGGTATATACGTATCTGTTGCTTTCTGGGGCGTATATGCAGTTGACAAGGACCTTATATTCCCCGAACCCGTAGAAAAAGCTTACCCACCATGGATAAACCACCCCCTTCACACACTTGTGTCCGTTTTTATAACTATCGAAATGTTAACATCAAATATTACATACCCCAGACGAAAGCTCGGTTTAGTAATAATTAATGTCTTTATGTTCTCGTATTTGGTGTTTTTGTTTGTAGTTTATAGTCAAACGGGTAAGTGGGTGTACCCTGTGTTAACGCACCTCAATTGGCCTCTTAGAATAAGCTTTTGTCTTGGTAGTGTTGCCATAGGTCATCTATTTTATTTCTTAGGAGAAAGTTTGAACAGAAATTTAAATCCGTCTGCTAAAGTCAAAGGCAAGAAGTCACGATAAGGCACGTATTATTTGCTAGTAAATGTGTTAAATGTTTGAATAAAATAACTTATTTTGTATACACTGTCGTTTTATTACTTTATGGTTTAAGGAAATATGCAGTTAACACTTTTCTTTTAACCTGTACTTACCATATTCGTATATATTACAAAAGAGCACTTTCGATTTCCGCGTAACTACATTTATCGTTTACACATGTTTCTGAACTTTTGCTAGCTCTTTAATGGAAGGCGTTATTATTTATCGATATAATAAGTAAGCAGTGTTGTCCTAGTGGTTTCAGCGTGCGACTTCAGGATTGGCCAAATACAGTCCGTAGTTTTTTCGTCGGGAATAAAAAACATCTCATCTTAGATGTGTTCAGATTTATTAGTCCATGGCGTTTGTGATATCTTATACAGGTCGCTAAGGTTGTAAAACTTCAGCTAATACGAAGTAAACTCAATAGAATTTCTAAAACTAATGCCAGTTCTTATCCAACTGGGCTAGTTTCCTTCAAAATTTTAATTTACAGTTTTCTAACTTACAATTCTAAATCTAATTAACAGTATAATAAGCGGTCGATTCTACACACAACCGGCCTAGTGAGAGTCTAAGCAGGAAACTGAGTCCAACAACCAAGCGGTCGATTAGCCACAAGGTATAAAAAAAAATCGGTTACAACCCGACCAAAATCCTGTACTTTGGACTTCGTCTTCAACTATCTCTAATTTCATATTATTATACAATCACTAAATGCCTTTGTGATTAAAGCGATAAGTTATTTGGCTTAGGTAATGATAGTTAACTATTATATTAGGTACACAATGTACCTAATAAGTCTCGTGTGGAGAAAGGATGGTATACGGTTCCTACAACCGAAAGGGAGGATCCTCGACCATTATAACCTTTGACTGGCGGGCCTGAAGGCCCAAGAGGTTGGAGCCATTGGGGCATGGCCAGTAGCTAAGGTCGAGACTCGAGAAGTTGTATAGATCTTTAGCGGACGGAATGACTACGTTAGCGCGTTTCATGGTATGACGTCATCGCAGTGATTTGTAAGCGCAGAGGTTGCGCTACACACGTAAACAAATGCGGCATACAATTCTCGGTTTGACGCTTGTAATTGTTCGTTCATCTTTATAGACAAGTTGTTGAGCTTCCTACTGTGCGTGTGTTCGGCATCCTCTCTCTCAATCTCCTCTTAAGAGAGAATGAGAGTAATGTATGAAAAAATTAATTACTGCACAGTCGGGGTCTAAACGATCTTAAGGACGTTAGGATTTACATTCCATATCTTATTACCGTAAACTCTAAAGGTGCCCCATAGTTCACTAGGAATTCTACCAAGGGCATACAACATTGTGCATGTAGGTACCAAGCGAGTTATCATTCGGTAAGTTTCAGAATCAACTTAAAGTAAATAAAACAAATCAGTGGCGCTACAACCTTTTTAGGTCTGGGCCTCAGATTTCTGTATCTACTGATACAAATGATAATGAATATCATTTGTTTTAATAGACAAGCAGGTGATCCTCCTGTGCCTGACGCACGCCGTCGAATTTTCGGATCTAAGGTAAGCCGGTTTCCTCACAATGTTTTCCTTCACCGTTCGAGCGAATGTTAAATGCGCACATAAAAAGAAAGTACATTGGTACACAGCCGGGGATCGAACCCTCAAACCTCAGGGATGGGACTGCTCCGAATCAACTAATTTAAATAATATTTAAAAACCACTCAGCCTTGATGCCCTTATTACATGAAATACAATATAAAAACATTCCCTTTTATTTAAAATAAAATCTCATTGCCTAAAACTATATCAGTTATAGGTCAAGCTTTCATGATATAGTTGTTAGGTGAATGACCCAATTATGTCTCGAAAAAGACACATTGATGTATAGTTATCGGTAGATCATAGAAAATATATTACACAGAGTATAGTTTATATATTTGTATGCCTACATGTCTAGACTGTAAATACATGCAACCATAATTATTATTTTTAATGAATTGACTATCCTTATAAGCCTTCATAAGAAACATATAGATTTTTAATCATTGAACATAGAATAAAACGATATTTTTCAGTCAGTGATTACAGATTGAAATTACTAGATTTTTGGTTACACATATTAACATCATAAAGAAAGAGGTTCTCGATTGGTCTGAATCTTTGTTATGTTTATTTATCACTATTTAGACACGTGCACCGTTTTAAAAAATATCTGTTCATTGAAAGGACTTCTCAATCATGATCATTAGAGCCTAGAGGAACCTAAAAAATAATTATGTATTACTTTATCGGTATTGATATCTTAACTAGACGAAAAATAGAAAGAAGGTATCTTCAATACAATCAGTTTAAACATCCCTAATTAAGCAACTATAAATTGTTTTGAAGTCCAGATAAAACGCAACTGTAATCTTTACAGCTCGAGAAATTTTCGGTGGAGGAAAGATTAATCAATTAAAATAATTATTATTAAATTACGATTATAAATAGCGGGTTTAGTCGACCCACAGTCACAAATTATAATTCGAAGTGCGTGCACGCTTGCTAAAGTAATATGGCATTACCATTATTACATATTTTTTCTGCTGTATTAAATTCTTATATTTTGTGGTATGATCAAGTATATGTGAATGTATTCCATGGAAATTCACTGGACACCTATCCCTTTAAAAGTCGTATTCTTTTCTTAACTCTGTGGAATTTTGTAAGTATTGTGATATATTGACCGGTAGTTAAATTTTAAAGATTATATTTATTATAATTTACAGTAATTATATTAAATGCTTAGTTATTGTCATAAAGATTTTAGTTTATATACAGCATATTATGACCTTTATTTCTTAAGTTACAAAAAAGTCTGATTTTGTGGCTTATTAACCACGTTTATATGAGCCACCGGAGTCACTTTTAAGCGAATCATTTATACTTTATTAACAGTTTTTTTTTTAATTTGAACCCTTTTTTTTCAGTTAAATTTAACTCTTCACACTCAAAAATATTATTTTTCGAGGTTTCTTCCTTTTTTCGTTAATTGGTTTTTATAACTTTGTATTATTAGCATTATTAAAACCAAAATATTAACAAATCTTAAATTCAAACTATATACAGTTTGAATTTATATATTTATTATATTATATAGTTTTTATAATATTTGTTTAGAATTAATTCGCTAATAATAATAATCTAACCCTTTACGTATTATTGGTCTCAAACTTTTCATTCATATATCTTTCTTTTGGCATTAATTGTACGTGATCAGCTTCCTATACCCACGCCGTATTTTCGAGTTTATGTATAAAATTTAGACTTAACTTACGCTTTAGTTAAGCACCTCGGAAACACGTAAGAAACGTTTAATTTAAATTACATTTATTCGATAAACAAGTAGACGGTACATGCAAATGTTCAAGTACTCCGTATCTAATCTAGCTAGGACCATATATCAATGGGCTTTAGGGATATATTAAATTTGATCAAAATTGCGCGATATAACTTTTAAGCTCATAGCGAAGGTTAGGGTGTAAATTACGTACTACACATTTAAATAAACATTTTTTATTAAATATAAATATTAAACATTACTTAGATTAATAAATTTGGTCGGTGGGACGAAATTGCTCGAAACGTCTATTTATGTAAAGAACATGAAATATTCGCTTTTATAGTGATACAAAAATAATGCTTTCATAAACTAACTATGAGCCTGTTTTTGTTAAAGAAAATTTTTTTATGTTTATTTAACTTCAAATTGGCAAGATAGTAAACATAGTCACAAACTTACGTAAAACAATTAAAACTAAGAGAATTAAAGAAATCAAAACACATAAAGTGTTTAATATGTGCCTGTCAAGTGGTAGGTAGGTACTTCTACATCAGACTTAAAATTTTTGTTGGGATTTCTATTTTTGTAGACAAAATAAGGCTTTGCTCAATAGTCCTCGATAAACGAAAACTAAGGTCTTTGGGTTTATTAATTATTACAAAAATACAAAAAATTATATTTCCTGTATAACATTAGTATACATTACAAGTCATATAATATTACCTAAGTTATTTATAATTATGAAATCCAAGGGCATATATGTAGACAAGAAACTAAACTTTCTGAATATTTCGAATTTTTTTTACTCCGAAAATTTTATTGCACAGTTCACGTTGATATAATATACCTAATAATCAACTCCGATTTAGTATAGAAATCTGACTTGTCTTATAGGCATAGCTAAACTCATAAACAAATATTATTATATTGGTTACACATTACATTAAATACAACTATAATTTAAATTGCGTCCTTAATATTTTCATCAAATGATTAGTAAAGTCCCTTTAAGCAACTGGAGTAATTTTTATTTTATGGATATTTTTTCCCTAAAGACAAGACGTGTACATGATGGATCACATCTGCAGTGAATCTAAGTAGTACACAAAATAATTAGTTATTTCTTTTACAGGTACTTCACGGAGTTTACCATTGGGTAGCCTTAGCCAATGATGTTTTTGGCACAGACGAAGCATTACCTCGTAATCCGCCTTTAATACGAAAATTGAAAGATTTGTTATTTACTTTAGCTTTTCCGCTGGGTGTCTATGTGTCTATTGCCTTCTGGAGTGTATACGCCGTTGACAAGGAACTTATTTTTCCCGAACGCGTAGAAAAAGCTTATCCACCATGGATAAACCACCCCCTACATACATTTGTGTCTGTTTTTATAATATTAGAAATGTTAACGTCTAATGTAACCTACCCTAGAAGGATGGTCGGTTTAGCCATGATAAATATCTTTATGTTCTCGTATTTAGGGTTATTGTTTGTAGTTTATGGTCGAACAGGTGAATGGGTGTACCCTGTATTAGCGTACTTCAATTGGCCTCTCAGAATAAGCTTTTGTTTAGGCAGTATTGTAATAGGTCACCTATTTTATTTCGTAGGCGAAAGTTTAAACAAAAAATTTAATCCGTCCCCTAAAGTTAAAGGCAACGAGAAGTTACGATAAACTACTAAGTTATTAAGACTTGTAGGTAGTCGAAACGAATTAAATAATAAAATGATTATTTTTATATTGCACTGCTGTTTTATTAATGTGACATTTAAATTGACAAGGTACCAAATTGTAAGGTGTATGTATGAATTGAATAAATAAATAAATGTTTGTGTGTGAATTGAATAAACTAGACACTGGCCATTAGTTTAGTTGACGTAAACTATGATTATGCAGAAATGATTTTCAGTTGTAATAATTGTTATTATGTTTATCAAAATCACATAGTATTCACTGAAATTCACAAAAACCAAGAGTTAATGTTAAATTCGTTATTCACGGTCACATATTTCATATTTATTAACTATGGATTAGGCTTCAGCATGCTACCCTCATTCCTAAGGTCTTAGGTTTGATCCGCGGCTGTGCACCAATGGACTTCCTGTCTATGTGCGCAACTACCACTCGCTGGTACGGTGAAAACTTCATGAGGATACTTCACAAATCACCTACTAGTGTATGATATAAAATTGATAACAAAAACGGATGCAATGTGAGGTGAAGACCCATTTAGGGTTGTACCGCCACTGGATTTGGTTATAACAGCTTGCCACCGCTCGGCACACTGACACATTGGTACAAGAACAATAAAATATTTTTTTAATGTGACAAGCACTTATAGGCAAAAATAACATACACGAAGAGATAATAAAAAAATAAAACAAAACAATTATATTATAAAATCTAAACGAAGGCCAAAGAAGGTTCTTCGGAAAGGAGGGACAAATGGAATGATGGGATGCCTAGGGTACACGAAATTGAAACGAATTTGTTAAAGATAAATTACATCTAATATATAAAATTCTCGTGTCACAATGTTCGTTCCCATACTCCTCCGAAACGGCTAGACCGATTCTTATGAAATTTTTAATGCATATTCAGTAAGTCTGATAATCGGACATCTATTTTTCATCCCCCTAAATGTTAAGAGTAGGGACTACCCCTAAATTTTTATTTTTAGACAAAACTTTATGCTGTATCATCAGCATACAAAAATACATACAACCCTTAATTTGCAAACCTCTACGATCAACCCCTATTTTTTATTTGTTAATTAAACTTCATTTGGGTTAAAATTATTTACCTCAATAAAAGTCTTAGAACAGCGCCATCTATTCCAGACACTTCAAAATCTTGGTATCAGGCGTATGTTTGTATATCGTACTATCAACCGATACAACAACAGTGTTGTCTGTCGAAGACAAAAAAAAATAGGTGCTGTTAAATATTAATTAAACATACTCTGGACTGAAATTTGCTAGGCAACCCATATCTACTATATAAAAATAAGTCGGGTTTTCCTTCCTGACGCTATAACTCCAGAACGCACGAACCGATTTCCACAGTTTTGCATTCGTTGGAAAGGTCTCGGGCTCCGTGAGGTTTATAGCAAAGAAAATTCAAGAAAATTTCAACAGAAAAGCGGGATCACCAAACGAAATGTTACATAAAACGCAGCCATCTGGTGACGAAACGGAGTTCGCCGAGTTTGCTAGTGGATTATATTTATTGACATATTAAATTAAATATAAAATACGTTTCATTAAATAAGCATCTCGGTGAAGGTCGTTGTATATCGGGACCTTATACTATATTACTAATAGAAAGTTTTTTATTTTTTGCTGAGTCTTCAATAAGTATGTAGGTATAAATTTGACTAGGTATATACTGATTACTTTGTTTGATGTTAATTCTATGGTAATTTGGTTAGCTAATTACTTGGTGGCCCATACGAAACGGCTATACGAAATAAGTAACACGGCGTGTTTCTATTGTATAAATATTAGGATAAATGTTATTTTGTATTATTGGTAGAAATGTTGATGAATTAAATTTAACAAAAATAAAATAAAAATAGAAGTCATACTTTATTTTTAATCAACTATATTTTAACTTCAGCTTTAAGAAAATTCAAGAAAATTTCAACAGAAAAGCGGGATCACCAAACGAAATGTTACATAAAACGCAGCCATCTGGTGACGAAACGGAGTTCGCCGAGTTTGCTAGTGGATTATATTTATTGACATATTAAATTAAATATAAAATACGTTTCATTAAATAAGCATCTCGGTGAAGGTCGTTGTATATCGGGACCTTATACTATATTACTAATAGAAAGTTTTTTATTTTTTGCTGAGACTTCAATAAGTATGTAGGTATAAATTTGACTAGGTATATACTGATTACTTTGTTTGATGTTAATTCTATGGTAATTTGGTTAGCTAATTACTTGGTGGCCCATACGAAACGGCTATACGAAATAAGTAACACGGCGTGTTTCTATTGTATAAATATTAGGATAAATGTTATTTTGTATTATTGGTAGAAATGTTGATGAATTAAATTTAACAAAAATAAAATAAAAATAGAAGTCATACTTTATTTTTAATCAACTATATTTTAACTTCTGACTCAAATTCTTTAATTAAAAATGTTATTTCTTCATCTGTTTTTCGTCGTCTATTTTTTTTCTTTCCCATATTACCATCTTTAAATTTCAAATTTAATTCATTTATTAATCTACATATCATCATGTTTAAACTTTTGTAGAAACAAAGTACACTGGTTGCACCAAATAAATATTTCTGCAAATATAACATTGGATCCCTCTCCTTTTCAAGTTTCAAAGCCATATTGTAAATGAATGTACCATTATAACTTTTTGAATAGATTGTACTTTCGAATGGGCTACCACATAGAGTGTTTAAAGAGTTTATTGCATAAAGGCAACACTGGAACTGAGCAAAGGTATGTATTCTCCTGGAATTATAACTTTTAGGCTTTTTTCTTATAGTTTCATCTATTTCAAAGTTTTTTAATAGAATGGCTGCGGCAACTATACAATCATCATATTGAACTTTATTTTTATTCATTTGTAGGTCATCACATATTTCCGTTACAGATCTCTCTTTTAGTTCCAATATTTTATTAGAGAACTTATTATTAAAGTGGAAGTAACTTCTTGTACTGCCAACTTTTTCATCAATTGCATCTAAATATGTGAAACACATAATTAAGCTTTGTAGTTGGCCTACTGAAACATCACAGTTAGAAACCCACCATAAAAGCGCTAGTGCAAAAAGTTGAAAGTTTGAGGGAAGCAGCTTCAAAACTTCAAAGTCCAATTGAGGAAGTTTTTCTTTAAAAAAATGATAGAAATATGCATGCAGCTGGGATCCAATTAATTGTGAAATTGGTAAGATTATTGGTTTAGAAACTGCATACTCTTTTCCAACAAATATCCTTCTGTAATTACAATCTTTCTCTCTACTAACATATACAAAATGTTCTTGTTCAAAGTCTGTTAGTATATCAAATGCATATCTTAATATTGGTAGAATACAGTAATGGGCATCATCTTGCAAATAATCCTCAGCTTGAGGAGAACAGAAATGCAAGTGATGAGTATATAAATTGATAAATGAATGTGGTATAGTTTTATGTCGAATGCCTTCAGCAATCCATTCTGGTAGGGTTTCTTCAATATCAGAACCATTATTTGACTCTTTATCAGATTCATCATTACTTGACAAACTTCTATTCTCATCTGATTGGTCGTCAATATCATCATCATTCATTTCTTCAGGCATTTTTATGTCAATGATATCATCAATACTGTCATTTGACAAATTGAAATATTTCAGTGATTTACATTCTTTTTTATTGTAGCCATTAATACTTTTCATAATAATAGCAAACACTTTATTTTTTTGGTGATTTTTAAGCCTACCAATTATTTTTGTTATAGCAGACTCCAATGTCTCATTTTGAAGCCATAGAAACAACCCATGTATGCAGCGCTGTTGTTCATTTTTTGATTTTTTACCTTTAGGGGTTTTTAACTGAGAAAAGAATTTACAAAACACTTTTTTTTCAACAAAGTCATTTCCTAATAAAGTTGCTAATAATGGTAATAGTTCCTTTTCAATACCCCCAAAATGTTTAGTTAAAAATTCAACTTTGTATATCCTACACTCCATTGCAAAGACTTTCTTTTCATCGTATATAATTTGCTTTGGTTTTATTTCTAGAGTGTTGAATGGGATGTAGACAACATTATATATAAAGAAATCAGAATCATAACTTAGTACAGGGCAGCTTAAATACCTAGCTAAGGTAGCAATTTCATCATCTGCCTCAAATTCACATATTGTATACATCACAGTCAACTCTTTCAATACTTCCTTGAAAACATCCCGTAATAGCAGAGGAAATATTTGAAGAGATCCTTGTGTGACTGGATCGAGGCGGGAAGCACCATAGATCTTTGAACGAAGTCTACTGTGTGCCGTTCTTAGCTTTCTTTTTTCATAGCTACCATCAAATATTACATATGGAGTAACCTTACATTTCTTTAGATTTTTAAAAAATGTCTTAACGTAAGCAGCAAATTTATCGTAGTCACCACCAAAAGCGGAAAAGCAGTTGAGTGATCTGTACAATTGAGCACAGAGGCTATGTCCATCTATTACTAAGTTAGTATTGTGTAGATCATAATCCTTCATAAAAATATTTGAATTATAATTTAAATATGTAGTTAATCCTCGAACTCCCATTGTATCAGGTATCCCAAAACTGCAACAATCCGTTGACACTAATATTAATTACTGAAAACTTTTTGTTATTTAACTCAATCCATTGTTATGCTTTACTGTTTATATTGTATCAATTAACCATTTGAAATTATAACCTCAACTTTAAATCACAAACAGACCATATATACATTTTAATATTTAAACCACAGATCAAGTAGAGCATAGGTTTGTGATCCGTGTGTGATCATCGATGTCAACTTATTTAGATATAATAGTCTTATTTAATGCAGTCTCAACTCTCATCTGGGATTGCTTGATTTTTCGTCCCTATACGCTTAACACTATATATTTTATACTAGCAGGTTCGGCCAAGCGTTGCTGTGGCTAAGGTTTTTCTTATATTACATAGTGGTAACTATTACAAAGGAAACACCAGTCATGGGGACCATACTATTCTACTATACTATTTACGCAAAGACAAAATATTGAAAGTAATAGACCAGCAATATTCGTATAAAAATATATACTAAACATTCTGGCTATGGTCTTACTGATAAGCAGAAATCCATGATATCATTTAATCTAAGGAGAAATTCAAGATTCAATTATTGCAAATTTTTATGCAAGAGCAACACCATAAATTAATCAGACCTCAGAGATAATCTAATATGTCATAGATAGGCAAATGTCAAAATTGTTGCATGCAAAAGCTGCATGGTTTCGACCATGCCAAACATAAACACTACGACACATAAGAAGTTAAGATTTCTTCCCAAACTTAGGGAGTATTTAATTAAGTAGAATTTTTATAGTTCCTTACTACTAAAAGAAAAAATATATACATATACGTATTAAATTTTGATCTAATTTTGAATTCATTCTTTGGGCTGTATTTCAACTCTGAATCTTATTTTATGTATCTTAATTTAAATGTTGTTTAAATCATATAATGTATTTCAAAAATTAATAACTTTAAAAAGACCTAACCAGACCAAAACATATTTCATATTCATATGTAATATTTATTATAAGAAATCATAATACATAATTACGTAATCATTATGATTAACTTAATAACTAAATAAATCATTCATAATTGTCCTAATAAAAGGTAATGTTTGCTTTTTGTACTACTAAACCATTTGAAAATAAAAAGCCTAACGCGGTAAAACGTGTTTTTTTACTCTTTGGTTAGCTGTAATTGGTAAGTTGTAAGTGGTCACACTAGAATCTAGATGTACAATTGTACATTGTAGCTTTCTGCTTTGTGAATTGTACATGTGGTTCAAGCATTGAGCTTTGATTTAGTTTTCGCAAAATTTGGAATAAATATTGCTTAGCCGCAAAATAATAACGGATCAAACTTTTTTATAAAGTAAAAGGTACACGTATTTGCAGCATGCGTATAATCGAAGCATAATTAATATCAGTACATAAACAATGTTTTCTCTTATTTAGATTTCACGTTACGTTTTGCTTCCAGTATTCAACCATGACTGAAGAAAAAGAAGTGCCGACTGAAAGTAATGGGCAAGAAAACAATCAGAGCGAGGGAAGTGAAGAGATTACAGAACTTGAAAATGCTATAATTCGTCAAGTGGAATATTACTTTGGTTAGATATTTGTTTGCCAACACGTGTTTGTATTTTGCCGTTAAATCTTTGATCTTATGATTTTTTTCACAAAGCCGGGTTGATTTTCAATTAAACCCTAACATTAATCGATTTGGGTATTGAAATCTTTATTTCAGATAGGTTATATTTCTAAAAAGCTTTGTTTAGTAGATGTTCCGCTGGTTGAGATTTTATTCATATGCTTTGAATATCATACTTATCTGCACAATAAATTTAAAAAATCAAAGATACAATTATTTTAATGGAGCATCCACCCATCCATTTTATAGTTTAAATCTTAGATTTTGTTGCATTATAATATACACCTAAAAGTACATTAGTGAGATCCAATCCAATATGAACACAGGATTATTATTGATTTTTAATGCTTTAGCTTTATGCATAATATGACTTTGAATATCTCATGGGCATTACACACAACACACAATGGTGACAACACATTTGGTAACAAGTTTCAAATTACATAAAAGTTTAAGATTGTAAGAAAGATCAGTTATGTCAGATATTATGACAAAAGGATGCTAGAATTTTTTTTTATATTTATTTCTAAACATTATACACATAAAAATATGCTATTGCAATCCAATTTTTATAATCATTAAAATATGTATTTCAGGTGATTCTAATTTGCCAAGAGATAAGTTTCTTCGAGATCAAGTACTGCTTGATGATGGATGGATACCATTAGATATACTCCTTAAGTTCAATCGTCTGGCTAAGCTGTCGGAGGATCATGACATTATTGTTAATGCCCTTGGTAAATCAAGATCCGGCCTGTTGGAGGTATGCAGACTCTTAATAACATTAAATCACTTTGCTTCACACACTTTATGGCTTTGGCCACATTATCAAAATCAGTTCTTTATTGCCAAAAAAAACCAGCGAGGCTTCTGTGTCTGTCTATGAGTGATCTTGATCTCGGATTTTATATATCTTGACATTTTTTTTCTACTAGGCAAGTAGTGATCAGCCTTTTGTGCCCGACCAACAACTTGCTATTGTTATAAACTAAACTTAATTACAATTTTTATTGAGTTTCCTGCTTTTTTAATATTGTCTACAGTAGTCTTACTGCACAATATTCAAGTTAAATAGCCATAAGGGTTGCATTTACTTCAAATAAAAATAAAAATGTTTCTTCTATAGTGCAAATGTATTGTTTCTTTATGAAATCATGGTTATAACAGCTAACAAATACTGTTATTTTTTATTGATTTACCTAACAAGTTGTCTGGATTTAAATTTAAACAGTTTCTTTTTATCTTTTGACACTTTAACATCAGAATGTTAAAAAAATCAGTTATCACTATTGAAATAGGCTTGAATCGTGCATTAAAATATTTGTGTTTAGATTTCAGATGACAACAAAAAAGTCCGCAGAAACCCTGAATTGCCAGTGCCAGAGATGAATGAGGAACGAAGAAAGGAATTGACTGCTCGCACCGTCTATGCCAAGGGATTTCCAAAAGATGCTCTTCTGGATGATATACTGAAATTCCTAAAACAATTTGAAGAAGTTGAGAATGTTATCATGAGAAAATATCAAGACAGACAGACTAAAAATAAGATATTCAAAGGATCTATTTTCGTTACCTTCAAGACTAAAGAGCATGTATGTTAATTTGATTTTTATGTCATGATATGGCTATCTATCCAGGATTATGTATTTGGTTAGAAGGATTAGATGTTGATTTTTCCTTTCCTTTGGCGCATCCGCACCTGCACCTGCACATTCCATTCGCTTGGTACTAACATTAAGACATAATATACATAACGAATTTGGCTGCTTGTACAACAAGGTCGAATAATTCTGGCCAATTTTAATTTTTTGTACAAAATAAATATTTTTTTCAGGCTACGAAGTTAATCGAGTCTAAGGGCTTAAAGTATAATGACACAGAGTTATTAATACTTTGGCAAGATAATTATTTAAAGCAGAAACAAGAAGAGTATGCTGCTCATAAGGAAAAGAAACAGAAAAAAACACAAAAAGGCGAGGTGTGTATTATTTTAATTTAAAAATTTATTGCTTAGGAGCACTAGATTGTAGAATTAACGTAAAAGTAGTGAAGCAATCTACTTATTTTTTAACGTTATGAAACTGTAGAATTTGTTTGAAAATTGATCAAATTGAAATTATATTTGAATTTTGTCATTATTTAATTTATTAATTAGAAACTTAGTGAAATAATTTTGTTCCTGAAACTAGCAATCCATTTAGTCTAGCCACTTACGTACATTAAATTATATTAAATTAGTACATTTAATTAAAAATATATTATAAAACAAAATTATATAATATGTAGTGTGTCAAATTCATTGGTTTAATTATAGTAATAGTTTTAAATCACTTTTCATAGACATTTAGTTATTATTTTATGCTCACAGCGAATTTATCATCTATACAAATTTTACAAATTTCCTGTTAGCCTGAAGTTCTTGTATGTCAGACCAATATGTAAAAGTATAAAATAACCTATTTAAATATGTTTTTTTTTATTTTAGGAGAAGGGTGAAAAGGATGATTTCAAACTTCCCACTGGCACAGTATTGTTCTTTAATGAGGGTAGTGACAACCTCACTCGAGAGAAAATAAAGGATGCACTGACGTCACTAGGTAATTTTATATTTGTAGAAAAATTCATAATATTTTTACCTACTGAAACTTATATCATACCTAGCCGAAAAAATAAAAAAAAAAAACTTCCAAAACGATTTTATTCCAGTGTTTTGCAATTTCTGCAAAAGTAAGAGTTTTTGTGGATGTTGATTGCCAAAATATATTAAAGTCGCATATTTAAAATCCCTGTAATATTATGTCGCCCTTCAGTAGTGAATCTAGAAAGATTTGCTTACTTAAGCGACATAATTGTTTCTTTACTGATAACGATAATACATTTTCAGGTGGTGAAGTAGCATATATTGATTTTAACCAAGGCGACACACAAGGTTGGGTGCGATTCAGCAAAGAAAATGCAGCAAAGGAGCTCACCGAAAAATTCACAGATGGAAAAGTCAAAATAGATGAGAAAGAAATTCCATTCAAGTTGCTTGAAGGTGAAGAAGAAACTGCATATTTAGAAAAAACTGTTGAAGAAATGGCCAAACGCCGTAAAAACATGAAAAACTTCAAGAATAGAGGAAATAACAGGGGAAAGAACTTTAGAGGAAAGGGTAGGAAACGGAGGCAAGAGGACTACGGTGGCGGCCCTCCGTCTAAAGTTAAAGCTGATAGTTAAATATAATATTTAAACACCTTTGAAAGGTTATTTTTAGAGGTGCTTTGGGAGCGGTCAAGTATTACGTAACGAATTTTGGAAGGGGGGGTTCCTTTTGTAAAACGTCACAAACGTTTAACAGCTATTGGGTACAGAAAAACGTTATGGCACGTTAGGGGGGGGGGGTGTGGGGGGGTCAATAATGACGTAATACTTGAACGCTCCCTATTACCTATAAGGATACTATTTGTGTACATTAAATTAAATTACAAATTTAAAATAAATTTGTAATTTAAAATATAACACTTTTTTCGACATTAAAGTTTAACTTCCTATGTTATATCTTTAATAGAATAGGTTTGTATTACTATTAAATACAAGTACGAGACTTGCGTTGCCGCGATTTCTGAAGTACTTACATATTTCACTCGCGTCGCTATCGCCGATATGTGATTAGCATTGCTAATAAGTACTATTAGTATTTAAAAAATAGTAATAGATCTTAATATCAAATCAAAACCTAAAATTTATTGAATACACTCTAGTTTAAATATTTGAGTCGAGTTCAGGTTGAAAAATAGATCTTTTAACTGTTATTGTATCTTGCTGGCCAAATATAACATTTTTTAATCCATGTAAAATATTTATATTTTCTGTAATAATAAAGTTTTGTAAAAATTAATAGTTAATTTTTCTTCACTGTGGATTATAAGTTAAAGTCTAGGATACCTTTGTTAAGTACCCCAAGAGATTTTTGAAAACCTTATATTATAACTTACCCTCAAAATAAATCTGGGGCCTATCATGAGTTCTTATTGCGAGCCCATTGATAATCTACACGAGATGCATTGTTTATTCATACCATGACGTCGAAGAAATCAGCCAGCTTATGTTGCCACGTGACCTCAGCAGTTATCAGCTTTCGTTCATTCAATTTGTATGAAATCCCAACCATTACCTCGCAAAGAATTGCGACGACAAATGGACATTATTTAGATCTAGATCTACAATGCCGATACGCTTTCAAAGGAATAAGGTAAATATTTGTGTGATAGTATAAGACCCTTTTAACCCTTAACTTGGCAGACTTTTTTTTTAATATCAAAATAATATTCATAGCACTTAACCGTAATGCAAGGTGTCTAGAAAAAATACTATAAACAAAATTCATGAGGGTAGTTTAAGAAAATCACATGTATCTTGTGGGATGCCTACCTACATTGCCAAAAATATTGACAAATATATCACGCTAACAATGTATCTCAACAGATACATTGCCAAATTATCTATGACTTGATTATATAATTATTTATATTAAAATAAATATAAAAACCACTTTAATAATCAGTAGTTTGTATCATTTATTTATTGACGAAGATAGAACTTAAATTAAATAAAAATATTTTACGCGGTTTTCACTTTATACAAAGTAACCCAGCTGCTCGTTTGCTTCCTCTTTCATAAAATTAATAAAAAGTGCGTGCGTACAAAGTACTTACACGTCATGTGAGAAGTGAAACTTCTTTGGCAAACTAATTTTTAACTCTTGTTCATATTTATACAAATCTAAAACATTAGATTTCCGAGACTTAGAGGGAGGGAAGATATGTTAGGAATTTAATTGCCATTAAAATATTAAGTGTCGAAAATTAATACAAATAACAAATTTAATTTTTTAAATTTATTTCTTCGATAATAAAAAACACGTGGCATTTTAATTTACAAATTGTCATTTGAGATTTCAATAAATTGTTTTGCGTAAAATATAAAATACTAAGATTTAATAAATTCTCTTTACGAAATTTCAAAATAGAAAGTCTGTAAGGTAATTCACCCTTCTCAGTTCTCACTCTCTCTCAATCGCTCTCTCCCTTTCGACAAAAACACTGCATATCTTCGTGACGTTCCGTAAATTTTTTTGTATAATCTCATTCGGTAATATTCTAATTATTATGAAATGAAATACAGACTTTTATTGGCATATTTTATTTACATACATAAGAAAATTAAATTAAAGCATTATTCCCTAACAAAACAATGCTTTAAAACATTTTTTTAATTATTAAAGTACAATTTGTCTCGACCAAGGAGGTTTCAATTCAATTTAAGTACACATTATCTGTGGTGATCGCGCTGGTTCCGAGCCAATAGACCAATTTGGCGCTATTTCGTACAAACGAATTTGAGTAATATTTTGTTGGATAAATTATAAAACTTTAGTAGCAAAAATGTCAAGCAACGCCGACGATACCGATGAAAATTTAACTCCACCTGACATGCTTGAAACAGCTGACGAACAGTCTTTTGCCAGAAAAATAAAGAAAAGCGTACGACAAATGTTACCAAGACTTTATGATTTGGAAACCTATAGCCATGAGATTAAATAAAGTAGTGTATGCAACTGCATATAATTAGGTATTAAAACACTCGTGTAATCTTATTTTGAAAAAACCACACTCATGTTCATCTGATTTTCCTAGATTATATAGAAATTGACGTCTTATATGCTTTACAGCAATAACTATATAAAATAATATCCTGCTGGCTAAAGCGTCTCTTTTGTAGTAGACGTTGATGTTTTCTGAGACAAGAATACACTTGATAGCAACGCTGTAACGAGAAATATTATTCTACGCCTACCTTGCGATATTAATATTACCTAAAGTTACTGCTTATATAGTACTAAAACCATGCAAAGTTGTGTTAAGTAATGTCAAGCTTTCGAGACTTCAAGTGGATCGTCCCTGGTAAGGATTGGCGTATTAAAATAATAAAAATTATGCAATAGTTAATTATATGATTACATCGATGGATTACTGTTAGAAGAGCATAAACGGGATATTAGGGGAGTGATTAGCGTAAGACCTGGAACCAAAATACAAATGTGATATTCTAGATGGACTGTAGGTAAGCCGTCTATAGGTACGCTGGGACATCGTAATCAATTTTTTATAAAAATATCCTTTAATTGTTATTGATAATGTTTATCTTAATTAATTAAAATGATATCGGCTGTACTATAAAATGTTTAATCTAACAATAATGCGCATAATACGATTTCATTTGGTAAGTTATAATATAATAAACATAATTAAAAAAAAACTGTTTTGCAATCGTTTCAGTGATATTATATTTAGGGAATAATCATAAAATTCTAGACACCTCGAGCTCCTTGTCCTGAACGTACGTTTAATAATAAGTATTTCCTTTGATAATAATTAATATACCAAGGCGCCAACAGAGCTTGACTTCTTGCAATTTTTTTTATAAGTTAGGTTCTTCATTTTGTTATTGATATTATTTCGAGAACAAAGTCAACAATTTAATACTTGTTCTCAAGGGAGTTTTCATTTTACAAATAATTCTATCAACTAATCAATCATAGTACTATTAATATAATATATGTAAGTATATACACATGTATAATTTTGTTTCGCAGGTGTATCATAAATCATGAAATTCGTCGTTTTTGCGTGCGCACTGCTTGTGGCCGGCGCCACAGCTCTTCCACAAAAGACAAATGAAGTTGGTGAGTACCTTTTATTATTCCTTAAACATTATAAACTAACTAAGAGTATAATAGGGGGTTGAAGGGGTTTATTGACTGTAGATTTCAAACTAAAGCTTAGCTGATGAAATGAAAATAAAAATGCTTCCTTCTCATAATATTATTTTAAAACACTGGTAAAAATAAGTTTCATATTTACTAACCTTCTTTTGAGATAGTAATCGTAAAAAATAATATTAATATAATACTAGTACTTATCACGTTCAAAACGTAGGTAAGAATTTATACAATTCGCAAACTTTTTTTACTTTGCTATAAGAATTATAGCTTAATATCAGGGTTTATAACGATGTTATTTAATAAACTATTTGTTATCATCATATATTATTATTTATTTGTTATCATTTTCTTTGTTGTCTGCAATATTAATAATAAGAGGGAAAATTAAGATTACTATCTCGTGTTGGTACCTACTTTAAGTTTCAAGTCGTAATTTATGAGTTTTATTGTGTCAAACTAAGCGTCGATCCCTTCCAATAGCGATGCACATGCAATTTCGATGTACATAGTTTCATCGATGTTTGTTGAAATCTTATGATAACGTCATACAAAAACTCAATATTCAAGATGGAATGGAAAAGGCTATTATAGAGTACCGGCACTGTTTTTATACGTTGATTTTTAAGTGACTTTTTCAGAACCCAAAGAGCCACGTTTGATCACAAACACAATAAGAAATATCATCAGACAAGTACAAAATGCAATTAGAGAAAATGGATTGGACCCGCTTATCATCGATTCCTATGAGTTTGAATACAATATTCCTTTGTAAGTATCTTTACGATCTTAGGGTAACATTCAGAGTCATGAAATAGTGACTCCCCATTATGTCATAAACATATTAGATTTGACATACGAGAGTCAAACGAGTACTTAGCGTTAAGACTCGGCTCTATATTAACCATTTTAAGCTAATAAAATGTGCCCCATTCATTGTGAAACATTAAAATATTTTATACTCATTTGGGATATTACGTTGCACAAGTCCAGTACTATAAGACAAGAGTTTTTATATTCAAAACTAGCGACCCGCCCCGGCTTGGCACGGGTGCAATGCTGATTCTAAATACACCACAGAAAACCTGTGAACGTAGTTATATAACCCCGTGTGTCATCACCATAATTATATTTTATATAAACAAAACCATTGCAACATAGTAGTGCAAAGATATATTTCAATAGCCGAAATGCTGTTAAGTACATGATTCTACGAACCACTCTTAGTTCTTACAAAGTAACGTTTCCATGTAGAGTGTGAGAACAATGTGTCAGCAGAACGATCACGTAGGCCTTTAAGAATAGGATATAAATATAATAGAATACTTGTAATATTTAGTAATAAACGGACCTCAAATCGGACCGGTTGTACTCATTTTAACTTTAAGTTTTTAAAAACCCTTTTTCGCGGACACACTACTTGACTACGTTGTATATAAAAACATAGCGGCCCGCTCCGGTTTCGCACGGGTATTAAATATATAGCCTATGTCACTCACTGAAAAATGATTAAAATCGATCCAGTAGTTTTGATTTGTTCATTTACTGCCCGTGGCCCGTAGGCGTTTAATTTGGATATTTTGATTAATCTCGTAGGGTTCTGCGTTTGCAATGTAAGCGAAAAAAATGTAATTATTTACGACATTATATTAGAAACCTCAAAAATACATATAACTTACATATAAACCTTCCCCTTCAATCACTCTATCTATTAAGAAAAACCGCATCAAAATCCGTTGCGTAATTTTAAAGATTTAAGCATACATAGGGACAGAGAAAGCGACATTGTTTTATACTATGTAGTGATTAACTGTGAATCATTTTTGCATCCATAATTATATTATTATTGTATGTTTTTTGAAAATAAATAAATAATACATCATAATATCTTTTACAGGTTTATAATGATAATAGAAGTGAATGACATTATCTTAGTGCGTAGTTATAAGTCAATATTTTTGTGTTTTACAGCCTTGTAGATGTGAGGTTATTCCTGAATAACTTCAGTTTTATTGGAGCCAGTGACATCTTGATTAGACAATTGGATTACTCAGTTCTTCAGAACAGGTTACGCTTTAATATTGAGCTTCCACATCTCGTGTTGGTCGTAGGTAAGTTTGAAAATAGGATTAGGGCAGATACGATCAAATCGTTGTATCGCTGGTAAAAAATCGGTTAATTATCGATCCTAATTCTATTCCTAATAGTAGAAATAATAACATTTTGGCTTTCAGGATAACTGGGTGAAAGCTGAAAACGTCTTGATATCTCATTTTAATATTATTGTACATTAATTCAGACTACTAATAAGAATAAAACGATTACGACTCTTACAGACGCTCGTTCTTATCTACTTCCATGAGTGGCTAAAATGTGACATTTAATGGTTCTTAAAATTATTTATCTTAATATATACAAATTACGTGTCACGTTGTTTGTCCGCTATGGACTCCTAAACTACTTAACCGAATTCACTTAAATTTGCACACCGTGTGCAGTTTGATCTAACTTAAAAAATAGGGTAGCTTACATCTTAATAATTATTTTATTGCAAATTATTTGTCATTTACAATAATTCTAACAGATGGCGCTGTGTTGAAAGTACCAACGTTTACCGTTACGTTGAAAGTACCAAAAAAGCATAGTGGTCCCCATGACTGGTGTTCTCCTACCGTTTCCCTTGAATAGTTTACTACCATATAATATAACAAAAACCTTAGCCACAGCAACGCTTGGCCGAGTATGCTAGTATACTTATATAACTTACGCAAAAATTGGAGCACATGCAAAATTCCGAAGGCAATATAAAATTGTGTATGTTTTTAGTGAACTCGGGATTGAAAGCAAATGTTTTCGGAGAGAGATACAGCGGTGATTTTAGAGGCAGGTGAGTTTGAGACAATATTTTAGTAAAATTATAACAATGTTGTTTGTAGCTTTCACTTCCAATTATTATATAACCAAGATTACACGTTAGATCTTAACTATAACTAGTGATATAATTTAGATAGATAAAGTTTTTCGTACAGCCTTGCTTGAAACCGTAAGACCGTGAGGAGTGTAAAATTATCTGGCCACATTATAAAAGAATACAATATTTAGAAGTGTTTTTGTTTGAGCAGTGTTGGCCTAGTGGCTTCAGCGTGCGACTCTCATACTGAGGTCGTAGGTTCGAACCCCGGCTGTGCACCAATGGAATTTCTTTCTATGTGCGCATTTAACATTAATGCTCGAACGGTGAAGGAAAACATCGTGAGGAAACCGACATGTCTTAGACCCAAAAAGTCGACGGCGTGTGTCAAGCACTGGAGGCACCTACTTGCCTATTAGATTTAAAAAATGATCATGAAACAGATTCAGAAATCTGAGGCCAAGACCTAAAAGAGGTTGTAGCGCCTCTGATTTTTTTTTTGTTTGAACACGTTAATCTGGTTCAAAATTTATTTTTGTTTTGAAGTGTCCATATCGAAAGCTAGATCATAACATCGCGCTACAATGTAATTATCGGGGCAACAAATAAAACAAAGGTTTTTATCTATTTAGTATATCAACAGCTGAAGTAAACATCATGCATGATCTTCCTGAATTTTTTGGACTTTGAGTTCTAATTAGTAAAAAGTCGTACGATGTCTGAAGGAAAAAACCGATATCTGATTTGATAACAAATTTTATAAAAATATTAATACATATTACATTCAAGGCTGTAGTAACCTCTATTAAAGATTAATTTTTGATTTGATTTGAATGCTTAACTATTATTCCTATTAACTAACTAGTAAAGGGCTAATCGTGGTTAATATTTGTGTTAACTTTTGTGTTAATTTTCTTAATTAAAAATATTAGTAAGTCCCACAATCGAATGAACAGGGTACCAGTTCCTATAAATTCACGTTTTTCCCTGAGAATGATGGTTTATTAACATGTCTAACTGAAATACTTAAAAACGCACGCACGCACCCTGCGTGTACTTATGTACGCGCGTAAGAAGATTTACTTCTTTGGCATTATTAAAAATAGTTTTTGATTGCATGCAAATAATTAATTACAATTAAATAATCAAAGACTGGAAAAGGAGTCATTATAGTCAATAAAGTTCAGTTTACATTTATGTTACACTTAATGTATTTACACTTACATTAAGTGTAACATAAATTCTATTATTATTCGAATGTTGTTTTTAAATTATGACCAATGCCGTAGCATCTTCCGTCATTCTGTTAATTTTGTGTCACGGTCCGCGCGCATCGTAAAATTTCACTCTCATCAAGTTTTCATAACGCGCCTAAAGAAGTTTAACTTCAAAAATAATCAAATAACACTGTTTTGTTTAATGTCTTTTTTCAGTTTGGCAATAGATGGCGTCGGCCTCTCTGGTGATGTCCGCGTCAATGTTGGAATTATTTCTGGAATTTCCATTCGCAGTCTGAATTTGAAATTCCGCCTAGACAGAATCACAGTAAGATCTAATATTTATACTTTATTATTCATTCGCTACTAAGCGGTCTCATCCAGGCGACCCGAATTTATAGAAGTCCCTTGCACTTCTGAAACTAATTTTACAATACAAAAATATTTAGGGTCTCATTTGCTAATTTTTATTGATATAACTGGTTCCGGGTTGGAATGTGTATTTATATAACAAAGAAATCAATTTGACATATACTTAAAACACGAACAAAAGTAAAAAATTACGTTCTGGACACTCCGCTAAATGTATGGCTATTGTAGACACTTACAAACAGTATGAAGATGTCAGAATCGCATTAACAATGTGTTTTCGGCCGCTAAGGATATAGAACTCCTCGACTATAGCCACTAGGGCCTTCAGGCCTATCAGTTAGACTGGTCGAGGATCCTCCTTTTAGGTCGTAGTACATTTTTAAGATTTGTCTTTTATCTTTCAGTCAAACGTTCACTTGACGGTTATGGAAGAGGACCTATCAGCCAATTTCAACAAACTCTTCAACGAAGACATTCCTTACCTGCTAAAAGCTTTTGAGGTACATTTTATAGATATATATTTAACTTGACCGTTATGTGTAAACATGGCGTCTATTTTACTAGATTCTATATAATATCCAGTGGGGCTACAACTCTGTATGGCCTTAGATTGTCGATGATTGATTTTTAGGTGATTAGACATTTTTCCCTGACACATAATTGACTGACACTGAATATTAATTTAGAGTGAAAATTGGGCGAGATCTATTACTCCCATGTACTCTACGTTTTTGAAATACGGGAGACTTACCCTAAGACATGCTGGTGTACTCGCGATGTATGCCCTTACTGTAGAAGCAAGAATTCGTAGGAAATATTAATTAGTGTACCGCTGGGCAGATTTGTTAGGCCACTACTTTTTTTAAAAACTATACAAAAGCCAAACATTTTAAAACTTAGTTTTTCCTCAATAAATCAAAACAAACAACTATATATTTTATAATTTTATTACAGGATTCAATCAACCAGTTCATCACTGACACAATTCGGGCAATTGTTGATGAAGTTTTAAAACCCAGCTACTTCTCTGGGTTATTTAATGAAATTGAAAGCTATTAATATATTTAATGATATTTGCGATCAAAGAGACTAAGAAATCATAACTTAGAGACCAATAAGACATAAGAATAAAATTGTTTATCAAACAAATTGTTTTTTATTTTACTACTTTTAATGGAATTTACCTATATGTAATTTGACTTTGCATTCAGATCTGATCTAAATGCTTAAACTTACAACCATTTTGGCTTCATTACTATAGATAAATCCTAAGGATTTAAAAACGATCTCATGGAAATCGAGGTCTTTAGAACTAATAGACACTTTCACACAGCCCCTACAGCCAGCGTAGCGCCGAGGATGCGAGGCACTTGTCTATGTAAGAGTATATTAACTTTAAAAATGTAGTTGTGTAAGATAAACTTATAAACACAGGAACATAAAACTAAATTTCGTTAAATTTATTTAATCGTAGTGTTAGAAACCACACAGAATACATATTAAGTTACGATAAACGATATTCATCCCAAAAAAAATGATGGATAGGAACTAGATGCTATAAAAATTTCAAGAAAATAAATATTAGGGTAAATTTTTAACTTAAGAGAGCACTTTAATATAAGGTGAGTATAAAGGTGCGTACAGACTATATAACATAACATGTTATACAACATTGCTATACAACATGTTTCAGATAATGTGGACACTGAATGTTATAAAACATGTTATTGATATGTATGCTAGGACGAACCCAGCATCTACGTTTTTTGTTTTTCTTTTGTTATTTAAAATTACAACAGTCGCTGCCGCAGCCAGAAAAACGTCCTCTCGTGTCGACATTGTGGATAGCACTGGAGAACAATGGTTATATAACATTGTTATATTGCATTGATATTCTAATGTGTACAGTATTGTTTTATGTTATAATTTTGAATAACAAGGTTACATAATGTGGACGTGTTATAAAACACAAGTTATATAATATGTTACATAGTCTGTACGCTAAGGGTTACAAATAAACTGCCCTATGCGAAAAACCTCGTAAGAATTTCTTGACTTGAATACAATATAGCGCTGAGATTAGGAAAAGCAGTTACAAAAACAAAGAAAGAAATAAAGTACAATTCAACATAAAGAATATTGAGTGTTTGTATTGAGATCGTACTCAAGTTAAATGGAAGCATAACACATGTATTGTTTTGCCCATTAAAGATAAATAGCGTTTTTAAAAATTTCTTATTAATCAAAGCTAATACTTGTAACACATCAGTACCAAGATTATCAATTCTTATCACGTAAAATAAATAGCTTTATAACAATCCATTAATTACATTTATTAATTATCTTTTGATAAAGTATATCCCTGATAACATTGGATGTGATTGCTTTACATCAATTAATATTTGTCACTGTATTTGAGAGATTCATTTTGGAATAACATTTAAAATTTTATTGGTGAGTTAGTTTACCTTAAGTAATTTAAAAGAAAATAACAAAAAAGATATTCCTTAAGTATTTATTCAATCTGATGGCAACTCAATGCTTCAAAGATTTCTTGGTGTACCACAGAGATTGACTACAACCCCAAAGTTGAGGGCCGCACTCTTGACCACTATGACCAAACTATCTTTAGTATTAATAATGTAGAATTTTATGTAAAATTTATTTTCAGCAAAGATGCGTGCTATAACTATTAGTTTGCTGGTATTTGTGAGCTTCGTAAATGCATCAGATTTAAAAATAGATAAAATAAGATTGGAGGAGGCTCTGAAAGGAAATCGTAAGTGTAATTAATAAAACTAATAATTTTCAAAGTTAAGGCGAATTCTTGATTTTTTACAAGCCGTTATTTTTATATAGATGTTATCTTCTAATTGTGAAATCTTAACAGGTGTTGGTGAAAGAAATAGGATTCTCCAAGGAATTTTAAATGATCTAATTAATCAATTACGTGATATAATGGTGAATGGAACTGAAAATATTCCCGTTTTGGATCCTTTGAGGATAGGGGAAATAGAAGTTGGTGAAAGTATTTTCGAAACACCGGAGTACGTGTGTATTTATTGAATTTAAATTAATAGCAACTTCATTGTTGCCCTTTACATATCGATAGTGATCTTGTTTTTGTATACCATTTCTATAAATTAAGTTAACAATAGCTTTCGCTATTTGGAGCGATTTAGATTCTCCTAAATTCACTTTATTATGGTGGTATTTTAATTAAAGTACCTCTTGACTGGAGCAGTTTGTGTGTTTAGAATTTATACATCATTAATTACAGATCATTCATCAAGATTGGTGAGACACGGGTTGATAATTTGAGTACATTTGTGTTTGATACATTAAATATTGCCATAGAGGGAATTATCTTTCAACGATACATTTTGAGCTTTGACACACATATACCGGAAATTAATGTTAATACAAGTAAGGATAACTTTACAATATATATTCGCTTCAGAGAAGTTATTTTCTTGGTTGTTCTGACAATAAATATTCTGTTACCAATATTCTCTTTGATGCTATCTCTTGTTTCAGACAGCTATGACATGAACTTTGTAGTATTGGGCGGTCAAGTATTTGGAGGCGGAAATATGAGGTACGATTTAAATATCATATATATCAAATAAAATTCCGACGTGTAATTTAAAGTATTGTATATTTTTATTCGATTAATTCATTGAAGACTATATTTTTTTACGTTGAACTACATTTGCGAAATTCTAACGCTTTGTGAGTGAAATTTAAACATATATGACCTCCAATACTATTTGCCCACGATGGCTAATCTCCAGTGGATCTTGTACGCAGGCGACTCTGGGACGGTAGACAAACAAAATCAAATATATAACATTCAAAAGCGATCCCGCAGTGATCTTTATAATAATGAGGCTTTATATAGCATGATCCCAAGGTTGCGCCATTAGCGCTACTGATATTAAGAGAACTAGATGGAACTTGCGTACAAAAACGTCAGGATGGGTATTGCTGTAGGTATTGGAAGTTATAGAGTTACAGAGTACGGACTGATAGTACCACAGGCCGATAGTGCGCACTGCGCATTCAATATTGCCAATGTTTAATCTATATTAAATATACTATATATATATTTTTACTTTTAATTTTTGCTCAGGTATGATGGGAATAATTAAAACGTAAGATAAAAATAAAACAGCGCCACTGCATTTTAATTTTTGAGATTTGAAAAAAGGAGATTCGATGTCGAAGATTTATTTTAGATAAAGTCTAAAAAATATTTACATTAAGTACATTAAATCTTCAAGATCTGAAAACTTCAGTTTCACCTAAGGTTTAATTTGAATTCATTTACAGCGAATACCGAGAATTATTCTCATATTAATTTTTCTTGCTAATCGCTGTTAAAACGACTAAATAGTTTTAACTCCAAATCCTTTCGTTCTTTCAGTGTAAACGTTGTAAAACCGCGCATCAAGGGAAGATTGAGTACATCTCTGAGGATTAATAATGGAATGTTCCTTACAATTCATGATTGTGAAATTCAAGTCAGCCTCGGAGATTTTCAGGTAAATATATTTGATTATATTAAGATAATTAGTATGAATTACTCCTACAAACATAATACAACATATACATTGTGTAAAAGAATGATTCATAGTACTGTGGTGCTATAGTGGCAGACTATATGTATGTTTCTTTCTAGTTCACATGTTCTTAAAAATATATGTTACAGTTAAAACCGGTTTTTAGATAGAACGCGTTATTCCTAGTTAGAACGCGTTTTTACTAAACGCCTTTGTTAAAACTAGAATTAACTAATGCTCACAATTGAATATCAGTTAAAACTAGTTATTACTAGACAACACGCGTTTTTTCGAAGTTAGTCAGTTAAAACTGTTCCGACCAAGGCTACTAAGAAAGGATGTATGTCAAAAAGGTGTCTCTGCAAGAAAAATGGCTACCTTTGTAATTCAAAATGCCACGATAGTTTGTCTTGCAATAACAAGTAGATCGTCATCTTTTTTAATTTTAAGGTTGTTTGATTATTTTTTTATTGTATGTTTACCAATATCCCTTAAAATATTATTATAATGTTCCTTTTTTAAATTTTATGGTTGTATTCTGTTGATTTGTTTGATTATTTTATTTACTTTTAATTAATGTTGTCACCTTGGCAACTACTTTATGCTGATGTTCCCTAAAATGTTCCTTTAGTGTAAGTTTTTTTACTAGGTACGGTACTATGTTTCTATACCCTAGATCTTTTTAATAAATATTTTTAAAACTTTATGTTGTTTTCAATCCCAAAACTCAAATTAGTTTCTCTAGTGCTAGTTGTAACTAAAGCTCGGAGTGACAACTAGTTTTCTCAGAAAATGAATTATATCAGTGGTAAATTCTAGTTTTCACTTGTTATTTCTAGTTTTGACAAAGGCATTTAGTAAAAACCATTTTTAACTAGGGAAAACGAGTTTTAACTAAAAACTAGTGTTAACTGCAACATATACATTAATCAGCCAATATATTATAGCAAGTTTTCGCATAAAAGGAATTCAACTTAATACACAGTTCAAACAGTAAACTTTTTGAGTTTTAACTATATATTTGACTAATATTTGTTTTGCAGCCCACCATCACTGGTATGTGGTATAACGAAGTCGCAAGCTCGTTTATTTCAAGGTTTCTTGGAAACCTCGTACCTGAGCTCATGACGTTCTTTGAGGTATTTATTGCATTGAGTAGTATTTATTTGAGAAGTATTTATTGTTCATTGTGAGAGTCGATTTACATTTATTTATGATTTTGATTAAACTTTCCGAGATGCGTCCATCTACACTTTCATGCATTGACTTGTTTAAGTAACAAAAACAACTTGAAAGGGCTGTCAAGTATGTACTTTAACTAAAGAGCGTACCACTAACCCCTAGTCAGTCAATCGTGAAGTGTTATTATTTCCTTTGGTGTCAGACACACGTACTTGACCTGACGATGTACATTATTTGTGGTACAAATTGAAGATTTTGTTCTGCATCATTAAGATATATTTTTTTACATGTGTCTTCTTACTAAGACATCACGGAATATTACGATCTAGCCTAACTTAAGACTAATAAGTAATCTAAGTCTAACCTAATTTATTAAAAGGGATATTTATAATAAGAAAGTGTTCAATAACACTACTTACAGTCTCTATTAAAGGAAATACACTTTGTTCTTGCGTTTTATTTTTTCTTTACTGTTTAGCACTTAATACAACGTGCACTAACACTAATTCACTAGTTCAAACGGTTTGTCCATTTCAATCTTCTCACTAGGACCGTGGTATCAAGGAGTTGAATAGCCTCGACATTCACGTGAGCCTATGTTCGTGGGCTCCGGCAGTCTTTTTAATTACTTTGGCGACGTCCTATACATTAAGGTCCCGATGGAGATCGTAATTGCGAATGAACCAGGGAGCATTGACTATTCCCCTGAGCACTTTATTTTGGAATCGTTGGATTACTCGGATTTTATTATTGGTACAGCCCCACAACTGGCAACCATAAGTCCATATAGGTGTCAGGACTTGTTTGTAGATCAATAATTTATTTTGTACTGATAACGTGGAATGCCTTCCGAGCAACCAGTACAATTTAGTGTAAATAAAGATTTGAAAATGTGGCTAAAGATAATAAAAAATCCTCATTAATTATTCACTTATATAAAAGTTATATAGGTAATATATGAAAATATAAAAATTGGGTCAATGAAAGAAATGTTTGTTTCAGTATGAAATCAACCAAATCCTCAGTGATGCAGTGAAAACTATAGGAAATGAAATACTCAAGGATATCAATGTAATCGATTTTATAAGACCAAAAGGCAAAAGCTTGAGTATTCCATAGCGAACTGAAAAAGAAGAATATCTATGATCTTTATTTTTATATGTAATGGTTTGCTGATTTCAGAGCCAGATATATTTTTTAAACTTCCATAAACAAGGAACATTTTAATTAATTATAATGTTTTTATAAATAAATTTTACTTTTACGTATCTAATCCCTAAACTTTAAAAAACATTCATTTACAATATACATTCATTTTACAATGTTATCTAAATACAATGTTACACCTTTCGTATGTATGATGAACAAGAATAAAAATTTGTTAAAATTTTCAAATATTATTTACAATATATGGAAGAGGCCTGAATTTCGATTTAATTTGATAGTAGAAACAAAGAAAATAGACCCATCGTTTCAAAGAAATAAGCGTAATTCAAGAGATAATTACCTGTTCTAAAGATAGATGTCGCAAGCTATAAAGAAAACTGGAGAAAATTATTAACAATTCGTTATATTATCGCCAAAACATATGAAACTATTTATTATATCACATAGTATATTTTTAAAAAATATATTAAATAAAAGAAAAAAAAAAATTGTAGGATATAATTTTATATAATACCTAAGTAGTAAAGGATTACATGTAAAAGATCGTTGCCTTTCAAATATTCAAATTTCTTGATCGTTTAATAAATAAGAGAATATAAATAGTAATAATCCATTCCTTATTTTGTGTATTTTAAGAGCAACAAGTAAGAATTTCGGTTGTGTAAATAATATATTATGTCTATTGGGAACCGTTCAGAAGCAACCGTAAGGGATCAAAGAAAATGACTTTTAGAATAAACCAACATTTTATTACATTGAAAAGATTCTTCCGTCCTTTTGATAAAAAGTTAAGAAAGTATTGATTTATAGTATTACTCTATAAGAGAAAAAAATTCATGTAACTTTTTAAATAAGTATAAAATTAAATTAGTATTAACGCTATATTTACGATTACGTATTACTCGTCAAACAATGTATTCAGATTTATTTCAAAGCGGTCCAACAACCACCGCGATCCTTTGACAATGAGATTGTTAAAATTGTTGAAATATCAACGTTCATATTATGAAAAACTTTCTAAATAATATTTTATTAAAATGTAATTTGAATATTAATGATAATATAAAATAAAACTTAATAGTCCACAATTAAGCTCTGTTTTACTCGTACCATTTTCGCTTACATCTAATTTGACAAGTTTGGTATCCCAAATCCTTTTTTTTTAAATCAATAGATAAAAGCATACATAAACGTACAAAGACAGGAAATGAGCCGTGCATTTTCTCAATGCAAAAGTGTTTTCCGATTCCATTTTCCATTCAATATTGGTATAATGTATATGTCGGAGTCATGGCGACGGTATCAGCTGCCATTTTCATTATAATTTAATAACATCAAAGTCAAATTAGTTTAAAACCCTTATATGGTATATTTGATTTGTCAATATTAATAAATCTACAGATTAACAGACTTTTTGATAGTCTGTAGTAATATATTGCTAGATCTATAAATTAACGACTATTCAATGGTCGAAAATAATAATGATTCCATAAATAATCAATGGCGCTACAACCATTTTAGGTCTGGGCCTCAGATTTCTGTATCTGTTTCATGATCATTTAGTAATCGAATAGTGAATGTTAAATGCGCACATAGAAAGAAAGTCCATTGGTGCATAGCCGGGAATCGAACCAACGACCTCTGGGATAAGAGTCCCACGCTGAAGCCACTAGGCCAACACGGCTCAATAATAATGACTCCATGGTCATTATTATACATTAACCTCTCGGGCATATATAATATATTATTATACGTATATAATCGCAATTCGAATAAAACAAATCAATATTGTTTTAAAGGTTGCTGGTAGCACAATTTAATTCAAAGAGACATCCTTTAATTACTTCATGTCGTTCAGACAGCACCTAGCGCTGACGCCGTATATGTAGTCCAGAATAACTACTGTCTTAAGAAGAAGTGGTTACATTACATAATAATGATTTTGTCCCACTTGATAAGCTAAACAAATGGCTTAAGTGAGAACTGTCAATGGTTGGAAATGTTTACGAAGTAGTAGTGACCGAGTACTTCACTTTGGGAAGTGGACGTAGATATATAATTTAAGGCAGTAATTACTTGTTTATACGTTAGTAAACAAATAAGTGTCACCTGCCAAGCCACGTTGCATTGAAAAACATTAAAATCTTAAAATTGGCCGCCTAAAACCTTCACTTAATTAATATGACTTATATTATTAACATAACAAAGATGTATTCTAAAACGACCCAAAGGATGGTTTTTATTGTTTCTTTGGCACTTTTCCATGGCCAACATTTCTAGGTTTTGTCGGCTGCCTATGTTTTTCTACACTGTTGCATTGTTAAGTGCGCACATAGTAATAACATACATACAGAATTAGAGTTAAAAATCGTACGCTTAAATACTTGAATAACATTCCATTTGCATTTGGGTATATTTTATTGACACAACTTTGTTTTTAGAATGCAAATGAGACGCTTCTTACGAATTTAATCAAGCTTTCTAAGATAAAGGCATCATTTATTGTTACATAATTTTTTTAATATGTACCATTTTCGTATAATAGGCTAACGGCGCTAAAAACAAACTAAAAAAAAGTAAAAGCTACTCTGATTTCCAATTATTGACTCGATACTTTTTGGCAGGCACTCTCTAAAAAGGTAATTAGATAGACGACGAAATCATATTTCGTAGTTTTTCAATACAGTTGCGGGTGATACGTTAATTACATCATCAATGCCAGAATGGGAGTCAGAATTGCACATGAAGTTTCGTGGTAAGGCTACAGGTTTGTTTTATAAAGCTACGTAATAAAAGATGCCGGGGCTAAACTCAAACTGTATCTACAGCTATGCGAGTTTAATTTATAAAGTTCATGCGGTTTTAAATGCTAGAGAAAGTTGGACTCGCCGAGATTAGATGTACGAGCTACCAGCTCTGGTTATTTTAATAAAATATTTAGGTGGTGAAGGATATAAAGGGATCAATGAAAAACAGGAGTTTACGCAAGAGTTTAAAATTATGTGTTATTGAGTTTTGAGCAGTGTTGGGCTAGTGGCTTCGGCGTAAGACTCTATATATACTTGAGGTCGTAGGTTCGATCCCCGGCTGTGCACCAATGGACATTCTTTCTATGTACGCATTTTAGATTTGCTCGAACGGTGAAGGAAAACATCGTGAGGAAACCGGCATGTCTTATACCCAAAAAGTCGACGGCGTGTGTCAGGCACTGGAGGCTGATTACCTACTTGCCTATTAGATTTAAAATTGATTATGAAACAGATTCAGAAATCCACCCACAGGCCATAACCTAAAGAGGTTGTAGCGCCACTGATTTATTTTTATTTTATTTTATCGAATTTCATTTTGTAATATTTTTATTACGAACGTCTTACGATTTTAAATATTAATATTAATAACTATTGAATATCGGAAATAATTAATTAATTAATTAATTATAACAGACTTACGGAAATTGATTGATACTGTACAAAAGTTTACTCCATGAAGTTTTAATTTAATAATAACATAAATTAATCTTACTTAATAATAACATGGTTTATTATTTATCTGTGATCACTTATCTATATATAGTCTGTGGTTCACAATCGCTGCTTGAGGCTTCAGCGGTTCAATCTAATAATAATAATTATTGATATGTAATAATACAATAATTGGTTTAGCTGTACCGCGACGATTAGGATTGAGATTCCATGAATTGTTGTGGTTTATTAATTAATGTTAGGTGAAGATGTGTTTCCTTAATTAAATTTGCAATTTTTTACTACATATAAGCGAATCTTAAAAGACCTTTAAGCTACGTTATTACAGCTGGTTCCGTATTCTAGAACGCCAGTCATACCTACATGAACATGTTTTCTGTACGAAGTTTGATATGTTTCGAAGTTCAATGTTGTCTTGAAAGAATTAGAATACGAACTTAATTATTTTATATAGGTATAGGAAAGTATCTTCTGTGCTGTACAAGATAATGGGTTCTAAAAAATATGATAATTTTTTTTTGTTATTTTACAGGTGATTATTAATTTGTACAGCAGATTCGAAAAGCTTTCCATGGTTTTAGAGCTGCATGTTTAACTGATAGACTACTTTTAATGTTTTTTTGACACATCAATATAAAAACTAACCTTCACAGGCTTGCTTTAAATGTTACCTATTTTTAGCATATTCCTCCATATCTACTAAATTCTCAATATTCATACATCCTGTACAAAATTAGATCAAACCGGTAAGAAACCGGAATAACCTGTTACTTTTTCATTAACAATAATCAAGGTTTTAGTTAAAATTGTTTAACAGTTTTCACTGAAATAAAAATTTCTAGGCAATATTTGTAAATTTGATGTACCTAGGTACTCGGTGTTAATCCGCTTCCGTTCAAAGCGATCCTTTGGTTGACAGGAAATTTCACAAAGGGAACGTTTGTGTTACTACGAGTACATAGAACCGGCATTTACAGTAACTCTCAATGTATCATCACAGGATTAGGCTTTTCATGCTTTGCTTTGCATTACAACATAAAATGTGTCATGTATTGTGAAAAAAATCTTCTCAATGAGGGGTGTACGAAGTGCCCTAACGACCTAATGCGTAGACTCCTTTTTACTTTTTATTTTTCCTCAATAGGTTTAATAGTAATAGAAGCAGTGTAGGCTTAGTGGCTTCATCGTGCGACTATCATCCCTAAGGTTCGATCCCCGGCTGAGCCAATGGAATTTCTTATGTATACACATGATAACACTCGCTCGAACGGTGAAGGAAATCGTGAGGAAACCGGCTTGACTTAAACCCCCTTGCCTATTAGATTGAAAAATTATCATTAAACAGAATCAGAAATCTGAGGCGTAGACCTACGCCTGTAGCGCCATAGATGTATGTAGTAATAAAAATAAGTTACTAGCTATTCGGTCTTAGTGGCTCTTTTGTATATATTTGATTAAATAACTTGTCATTGATAAGTAAACATAAATTATGGTGAGGCATGGACAGCATACCCATAACTGTGACTTTTATGACATTAGATAGAAATTAATATGGGAAATGACATTTTTATTGTTTCATAATTTTAGGTTGACTATTTAGCTGTTCACTAAGTATGGCAATAACGAAATAGTATGAACTATACTACAGAACATTTCGCTACTGGCAAACGCACGCAAAAAAAATAGTGACTTGAATATTACCACTTAAGCAAATAAATTTACGGTTTATAAACACACCCACTGATTATTTTGTCGTATTTCCACCCACACTCTGACCTTTGTACAGCATTCCAGAGAAAAGGCGTGGGATGAGGCTAATAATGTCTTACAATCCATTGTTATTCCGCGTCCTCTCGATATTATGACTATAGAAATAGCTTTCAGTCACAGCTTCCTCGAGATAGAAGAAAGGCTTGCGACTGGGGAATTCAATAATTCCGGCTCTTTTAATGGTTGAGTTTTGTAACTATTTTGTCTGTTATAAAAAAAGTGGTGAAGCCGTTCTAGTATTACGTAACCACTCTTAAGGAGGGTTGTGTGTCTTCTTATTTGGTGATTACGTCAACAGTACACATAACACATTGTCTATGCTTGAAAACGAAATGCATTCCTACAAAAAATTAATACGTTTATACGTTTTTTTTTATTATTTTTGAGAGGGTTGGCTTACTTTTGCTGAGAATAAATTGCAGTAAATCTGCTTACGTAATACTTGAACGGCCCCTGATGAGGAAATGGGAGGTCGCTTATTAACATCATAAATACTAAACTATCCTATATTTTGTATACATAAGCAGATGGAAAATACAGAGAAGGTAAGGACTTATTAACTTTTTGGAACACAACTGTCTTCGGTTGACTCGCGTGTTACACATATAAATAAAGCTTCATTAACGGATATAAACACTCTAAATGTCAATTTATGTAAATAATGTAAATTGGTTTTATATGTAATTTGTTTAATTAACATTCGGTTCCAGTACAAAACGTTAAAAGTATTATTAATTTAACATTACATTATTACTTATTAGATCAGCGTAATTGAAATGATATTAAAATTATGATTCAGTGTATGATAATGGTCGCGTGTACGCATTCAGTGTATAGACGCGACCATTATGTAACTACGAGTTTGTTTTATAAAATTTAATTTATATCTTAAAATAGTTTTATTGAAAAACGTGTTAATTTTATATTTTTAAATGTGTATCGAACTGACGTGACGTCCCAAACCGTAATTTTTTAATGCGGTAATTTTAAATTTTTCCCTATACTAACATCATTGTATTATTTGTAATTAGATGGAACTTTAAAAAAAAATTTTTTTTAATTTTATGTAACGTTTCAATTACATTTCCGCAAACCTCTCTCAAAGTAGAAGGTATTATCAAATGACTTTAATATTTTGTGACGAGGCGAGTGTAATCAGCAAACCTCTAAATAAGTTTACCAACTCCTTGATACGGTTAGACCTAACGAAATTCCTTTTACAATTTAAAAATCTTAAAGATTTAAGTTATGTAGTCCTAACCGTCATTACATTACAACTAAATTAAACTAGCATAAAAAACCCTTGTGTTTTCGAATGTCAACTGTGAATAAATGGGGTTTTCTTTAACACAACACAAGCCAATATGGAGAAGAAACATATAAAAAGTGTATGAAAAGTTAGCTTTATGAACTTTATGGGTTGCTTAGATTACTTTAATTATTTTGAGAAGCATTTAGTATTTGAGGTCAAACACTTTGTTTCACGCCAAATAGCAGTGTTTGGATTATTTATTTATTCTATAGCATCTTATAAATAGAGATACGACCAAGTTCTATCATTTAAGGGCATTATTAATATGTAACGCTTATAGTACCTATAGAAACCGAAACAAAACAAATTTATTTGCTAAAACTTATTTTTAATTTTATAATGAGTTATATTTAATTACGCACAACCAGCTTTTAATCAGGCCGAAATAAACTCTCCATGACAGATTTTTAAGGGCGAGGCTTGACGTTTGAGCCTTCTTATCTTTCCGGTCCTAATGAGGGTAAGTATGCAGTTGTATATTTTTTGTTACATAAAAATACATTTTACTTAAGTGATTATTTTTATCTACACAAGCATGAACATGAAAGCATTTTTCATCATAAATCAATCCAATTTATAAAATTTTACATACTAAAATATCACTGCCACTTTTCTGGTAGAATAACAATGTTGAAATTGTGAAGAAAGGGTAGAATGTGTTGAAGAATTAGCATACTAAAATGAAACGGTATAAGTTGTTATAGCTACGTAAAATTTTGTAAAGTTTCATACATTGTTTCTCAAAACTGAAACGTAGGCAAAGTTTATCGTACAATATAATGTGCTACTCGTTCATAAACATTGTTTTATAGGTAACGACAACGATTTATTACATTTCTTTTTCATTTAATCTCTGTGGAATTAACCGACGTTAACGAATGTGACAGCGTAAGTAAGTTTTGTGTGAAATAGTTTCTATAGTATAAATATATATGTATATATACAACTAGTGGCGCTACAACCTTTTCTGTCTGTGGGCGATCAACCTTCTTTGCCTGACATACGCCGTCGACACTTTTGGGTTGTATTAGAAATGTCTATTGCTGCACAGCTGGGGATCGAACCTCTCATTAGGGATGAGAGTCGCACGCTGAAGCCAATCAGCCAACATTACTCTAGGCTTTAAAGCTTTATATATAAATTTCAAAGTCTCTTTGGTGATATTTTACAATAGTGTATTCGAACGTTGATCAATATTTACTGACATTCCTTTAACTTTTGTTATAATTCTACTTGTAATAATATAATAACGTTTTCTTATTGCATCATGTCTATGGTGGTTGGCTACTAGAGTCCATTAATCGTTCACTGTTTAGGAAATTCCCTTCGTTTATAAATTTGTACTCTAAGTAAGAAATCACATAGCTACTAAATTTAAATTACAATTTTATACTCTGTAATTTAACTAAAATCGTATAACGTAAAACTCAGCTCACTAAATTTGCTCGGCGACATTACGTCGGAGGTTAAAAAAATATCCATAAGTAACTTGTCATATCTATTATAAAGGATCGCAACAGCCACCTCTGGCAAGATATTTAGGGGACAATACTTGTTATCTTTTGCCTGTTAAGCAATTTGTTTAAAGTTGCCATCTTTTAGGAGTTATTTTTTGAAAATTATTCTTCCTATAATAGGGTTTTACGAAAATTTCCATTTTTAACTAAAACTAGCGCCTCTCTAGTAAAGTCTCTATGAAGTTAAACAAACGCAGTTTTACCAACTAAATCGAGTTAATGCCTGCGCTCAGCTCAAAGGGAAGTACACCAGTGGATAATTATATTAATTTATCCAAATTCGTTCCTTGCTGCCATGCTACAGTATTCACGAAGTGATCAGAAATTTTACTTACTTTTTATATAATATGCTGTTTACTTATAAGTATTTCGATTATAGTTTTAATAAGAATTATTAACGTTGCTTTAATTCATACGTTATTAAAAGGAAGGAAAGAGAGTTTTCCATTGAAAGCCCTATGCCTTTCTTTTCTATAGGAATATGTATGACTAGTAGTAATTACCATTATTATAGAACGTATCTTATACTTAAATCTAGTCTAAGAGGCTGTAAAACTATAATGTTTGAAAGACATGGCACACAAATTATAGTCTCGAGTTAGTAAGACATTTTTTTTAATAGGTCTACCAGTTTCGTACATTAACTAATAAACAGAAATAAGAGAAAAATTACATAGTTAAAATAAATTAATTTAGTTTTTTACTGAAACCTAAGTCAAATACGTACATACTACTTACTTACTGACAAATGCACTGAATTGCCTATAATATGCATTTTCCATAAAGGCTAAATCACTTTGCTTAGATTATTATAGATTTTATGACATCTATGGTATTTTCGCGCTTAAAAAAGTAAAAAAGAGGAAACTCCTTTGTGACTTTGATATTTTACTGTTATTCTGTGTGAATATTAAGCCGTCATAAAATTAAATTCTTAATTTAAATAATACAGGAATAAAACAAAATCATTTTAAAGTAGAATGTAATGTTCTGTGGTTGTACAATTATTTAGTCTAATATGTAGACTATAGTAATTTATTGTATTTAGATTGAAAGACATACATTATCGGTAAGAGGTTTAGTTCGCCTCAATATGTTATTATCCTATTTATATACGTTTTATATCTCACAAAAAGATAAAGTTTCCTACGTAATAAAAACAAATGGGTATTAATATAGATGTTTTGAAGGATCACTCGAACCTTTCCGAAAACACGGTATTTCCCTCAAGGGTCCTCTTCGCTCCTTGACTCCGAACATGAAACACCAAATAGAAAACGTATATTGCTTTTGCTTCGGTTATACGGTAAATAATCTGTTGCTGTACATATTAAATGTGAATATAACAAGAATTACATTATTATTATTTTTATGTATTGTGAAATAATTCCACTAATGAGTCTTTTAAGTATAATATTCAAAAGTATTTGATGTAACATAACAGGGAAAAATAAACTTTAATTTTCTATATATTTATTTCTTAGTAATATCGAATCGCAATATGTAGCTTTAATTCTTGTATTATTATGTCAAAACTATTTCTACGAAATTGAATATTTTAATTTCAAATTATACCTGGTTCAAACGGTAATGGTAATTTAAGTTGGCGCTGTTTGTTGTTTAGGAGCAGAAAGCTATCTTCTTCACTTGAAAGGCCGGCAACGCACTCGCGAGCCCTCTGGCATTGAGAGTGTCCATAGGCGGCGGTATCACTTAACATCAGGTGAGCCTCCTGCCCGTTTGCCCCCTGTTCTATAAAAAAAAATATTAAAATGTACGCAGTCTACCCTTTTTACCGACCATATTTATTCTTGTATCTGTGGGCTACAAAGAGGTTGCGCTTGCAATGTACTTAATAAAATTGTTACATGACAAGGGCAGCAATTTGGCAGTACTACAGCGCATTAGCTTCAATGTTCCTGATGGGTACGTCAGAAGGCGACATCGTCCGTCATTACTTTATGAGCCCACAACTATAGACCAGGGTCGATAACTTTTGAAACCAAAAATATTACAGTAGGATGAAAAAAGGAAATTCTCATACAATATAAATAGACATGTATACGTAAATCGCAATATCGAATTTAGATACTTATTTCTGATTACGTTATTCATTATATTTTTTTTCAAAAACGTTAATCTTTTTATAAGTACAGTGTATTTAGGATATAATAAGGTAAGTTTTCATCAAATTTCGTAGAAAAATGTATATAAAAAAAACCAAAAAGTTGGTTTATTGAATTTTTCATCTAAATTTTGAGGTTATGTGAAAAAATTGTAAATGCAAAAGTTGTAGATCTTTTTATTACGTACAACTTTGCCTTTTAACTTTTTTCCATAGAACTTGTAGTTTTGCCGGAAATCAAGATAAACAATTTTTTACCCTTAAAAATTCACCCCGTCCTACTTCCCGAACTCGGATCGACCGTAATTTATTTTTCCTTTCATTTTGACCATATTCTAATGGGTTTCATCCTACTGTAATTTTTTTTCATTTTTTACCATTTTTGAAGGCTTCCGCCCTAGTCTAGTTGGACTAACCTTCTATAAAGGGCACATATGATTTGCTGTATTTGTTGTCTATTGAGTTAACTGACAAGAGTTCTACTAAGTGCCTATAATAATTAGTTAATTTTATTATTATGTAATTTTTTAGCTTGTATATCCTGATTAATTTCTTATGTTTGTTTTTTATGTCGTGTGTAATTTTTTTATTATTCTTGATTTAGGATCACCTGTTAGGAGAGGATTGTGTTTTTCTAAATATGTAAATATAGCTCATAATGCATACTTATGTAACGTAACGTTAATAAAAAATACATTTACTAGCACTTCTCAAATGAACGGCGTAGAAAGGATATAAAGAACTGACTAGACATTCTTTGCAACTTCTTTTAATCGCCAACTTTTTCGTTTTCAAAATAAATGCTTGTGCAGTTGTGACTATTACCATAACACACGTATGCCGTGAACTAGTGATGTCGGACGAAATTCCATACGATTACCCAAATGCTACATTCTCAACTACATACGGCGTTGTGCCCATATAAAATGGATGCCTAATTCAATAGAGCTCTTACGAGAATTTATTTATAAATAACATATGCGGCTAAATGAATCCTTGCAGATTTTTGTGAACGACCATTCCTTATTAAACAGTAATTCTTAAATATATATAGATTACTATGCACACTGGAATAATTTAAACACAAGTATAATTTTTAAACCGTTGAAATCGTAGCATTATTCAAGTAAATTAATTTGTATGTTTTTAACAAGTTACTTGACAAATTATATAAATTTTAGCACTACGATTGGACGATGGAACCAACATAATTATTATTAGTTCTATTGTTCGCAAACGGCTTGGCATATCAATAAAGTAAATCTGTATAACCACTATAACGGTAAGTCTAGTTAATTTCAAGCTTGAGGGCATTGCATCATAATCCAGTCTGAGCACTTATTTTTCTTTCTACGCCTAATTAGTACTTGAGGCGGCGGTATCACTCGGCGAAGTAAAAATCCACAAGCTTTGTCAGACATCGGCAGGTTAAGAGGGATATTTTATACGTAAATTTATCAAAATTCAAAATTAAAAAATCATTTAATCATGTAGGTAACACATTGTACACTTATGACTTGTCAGTAAAGAAATATATATTAATGCTTCTAATTTTACATTTAGTTTACGGAAGAGAAGAACTGGCAATAAACACTCCGCCACTCTTTTTAATCGCCATTTTTTTTTACACAACGTTTTAAGGAGCTGCAACCATTAAACCATATCGTTAGTTTTAATACCATAAATTTTGTTTTAAACACAACGTATGATAATAAAATATATAATTATTTATGAACAGAAAAATATATTTGTGTAAATAAAAAGGCATTAGTGGGCAATGTTTCAAAATTCAAGGTATAAGGATTTTTCGACTGTAGCTCCATCATCAATTGCGAAGTGGGACACGCCCCAAATTCTGGTGAACCGCGCTAGACACGCAAGAGAAATCAGGGCAATAATGCTTCTATACAACTTTATATGTGGATGGCTATAAAACTAACGACCGTTAGTCGTAAGTAAGGTAGTATATCACATTGAACCGATACGTTATTTACGATTATCAGGTTGTTCATTGATTCATAGTTGTAGCGGAGATTTTGCAGTTTATGCAGCTCTCAAATTGTAGTTAAATAAATAGTCCTGGAGTCGGAATGGGGTTTCGTTATATTCTGAAAAGGTGGGAGCTTGTAGTTTATTGATTATTAGAATTCCAAATCATAAAATCACTGCTTCACGACTGATTTGAGAGCGACCGCCGCGCCGATGCGAAAACCGCTGTGTGAGTTCGAAAAGTGAGTTACAGAATAGCAGGGCTGCCCTTGTCTTCTATAGTTTGATATGACGTGTCTTTAAATTTTGGTACAAATACCTTTACGTAAAACGTTCTGACAGTTTACGAGAGTACTGCAGATAATTTTTAGCGTCAATTTATTACATAAATTAATATGTAAATAAATTTAATCACTTTATATAAATTGTTATCTCTCGTCGACCATAACTGTCGAAACGGCGAGTTTGATAGTGTTAATAATTCGATTTATATATTACACTAGATGTTAACGTTGTGTTACGTATTAGCTGAAACTAAACTCTCTGCGTTCCGTAAGCGGGTAAGCTGTTTACCCATTCGTCAGCGACGTAATGCTCACGTTCTCTCCATCTCTCCATCTCTTATACATCCTGTTCAATCCTTCCTATCTCACAAATGATTTCAAATTTACGAGTCCATCGCTATAGTCTACTCTTAAATTCCCATTACATAACTCTTCTTTTCTTGGCGAATCCTTTAAGGTCTCTGCAGTAAGTCTATGGAATTCACTTTCCGTCCCTATTCGCGTAGCTCCTTCTCTATCTTTCTTTAAATCGCTACTGCCCACATCGTATCCCTAATTTTCGTACTAACTTATAGGAAATTATCGTGATTTATATATTGTTGATATATCTCATCGTTATTTAACTTTTATTTAAATACATTCTTTTATTTGAGGGGAAAGTTTCGACGGTAAGAATATTAAATGTTTGACAGTTACGAAAACCATTATTGGATATTTTTAGTAATTTAAACTTTTTTTACAATTAAAAACGATAACAAATCACCGTTCTTCAATTAAAAGTGTTCGAATAAAACAGTCTTTGTTTTATATATTAAGATTTAAAACCGAAATTCTTAATTTTACTTAAGTAGGTAAATCTCTTACGGCCTTGTATCAATTATTTCTAGCATATGTCGTCGTAACATAAGCCGATCTCAATAAGCTGAAACCGATTCTCCAATTCAAGCAGCGGCTTTGTGAATGGTACCTTATGACAAGTTTATGATATCTATTTTCTAGTTTATATTTTTTCCTTTCTACTAATATTATTACATACTTGTATCATATTTCAAATATTAACGAATTAATAAAAAAATAGAAAATATTAAATATGTTATTAACTAGGTTAGTAATAAATCAGTTTATTATTGGTCCGTCAAATTATCATTAATATTATTTAAATAAAAAAGCATTAGTCTCATTAAGGGATTAACTCTCAAAAAATATTAAATCGTAAGATTTAGAATTGCTGTTTTTTTATGTTGATGTATTTTACTTAAATATAATCAAATAGAAAAAGTAATATTTTTATTAAGGCAAGCATTATTGTGAAAAAAGTGAAAACTGTGTCAATCTTATTTTTGACAGGTGATTACACTGGAATATAACAAACAATAAAAACGACGAAGTTTTTAGAGAAATGCAAACCCCATGTGCATCGCTTGGCTCACCTTGCCTCCTAATTTATAGCCCGCATAAGTTTCCTGTATTAATTGCGCATTATATTCTATAATCATTGGTGGATTCTAGGGATCGTTAGGGTTGAGATTGCAACGCTTCTTTTGTAATATAAATTTAAAATAGCATATTCAAGAGGGTTCGAACATTTAAGCGAAACTGTAATTTAATCCGACTTAGAACACTTTTAAGATCTTATTTCATTAAGACTAAATTATAAAAATTTGCTAACTTTTTTACATTATTAAGTTTCATTGGAAAGCAAGATGTCAATGACAGTCACAAAGGTCGTTTAAATATGAATTAAATCAATACTATTTTACAAAATCTCTTTGTTATATTTACCTTTTTTAATATAACTTTCAGAAAACATTTCGCTGTTAGGTTTTGGCACCAAAATTAATTATTTTATTGAAAATAGTATTTTGAGAAAATGATTTTTTATATTACTCTATTCATCAGCAGTATTTACTGTTTACTGATTATACTAACATAACATAACAAAAAAAATATTACTAACGAAACACATAATAATCAAATGAAATAAACTAAAAATTATGGTAAGAAAAATAAATTATAAAGTACATTTTAAGTGTTATGTGTATAAAAACAATATCCTACTGTCAGCTGTTCGGTATGATTGCCATATTAGTGTAGAATATTGGTATTTCCATACCTGTCATAAAGCTCTTTAAAATTGTCTTATATACTCAAAGAGTCATTTTATTTAATTTGTGCATACCGTAGACATCTCACTAGTTAACAGTGTGTTAGATATGCCAAAGTCGTAGCTAGCTCTATTCATTTGACTTTGGGATTTACCGTAGCAGTTCCCTCTTTTAATCTTTATGTTTCCGAATTCTTTTTGTAAAAATCAGCCTTTTGTTGTTATTCCAATTGTGTATTTCTCACCTGTGCTCATTTCAAAGGGTAATGAAAACTCCAAACCCAAAAATACGAAAGACAGCGCGATATATATTTTGAAATCAGAATATATTTAAAAAAAAGAACAATTCTTATTTTTTGCACATGTTACGGTGTTTTTGTTAAGAATAGACTCTCTCTTGGAACAAAGAGTTTTAGTCAAAACCTATTTAAACTGTGTATGACTTCTTATCGTTGTCTCTGTCTCGTCTCCAATGTCAATTGTCATTAAATCTAGTACGATTGGTTAGTGATTAGCAATTAGAGCCTTGCCGCCATTTGGCGAACCATTTGATTACATAATTTATTGGCTTCACAAAACTTTTTAATAGTCACTCGCAATATGTTCACTGCCACTAAAGGTTTTAGTGCCGTTTTTACAAATATTCTCAACTGTCTCTTTTGATCATAGTGTTAACACAATTTGTCAGAAAGAGATGAAGATGTACTTTTGTTAAAAGAGTGCTATTACCTTACCATGTAACATTTTGGAATTGTGTTATCTTCAAGTTGAACCGCCTCTACAAATAAAATAAAAAAGTAATGTGAAAATATTTTAATGAGAGAAGAATTAATGACATTTAAATGTTACGTAAGATAAAAAATTAAAACTACTTTATTAGAATAGTACATTAAACTAAATTACAAGAGAACACCCAACAGAGTAATTGCAATTTGCACCAAGCGATAATTAAATTGGAGAATACTTCAACTGTCGGCAAATTTTGGAAAATTCGTAGACGGACGCTGGCGCTTTTAATGAATCATTGTGAATTTTAAATGCATTATATTTACAGGCAGTTAATACGTGTCAGTCATTCATAATTTACATTTTATTGTCACAAAGTAACAATTAATTACATCTTGTAGTAAGAAATATAAGTATATGAATGAATAATGCGTTATTGAGGCAGATACTGTGTCATTCACTGATCTTTTAAAGACAAAAGAGGTGGTAATAGAAGCAATTCTTATTCGTGTTGTATTTGATACATAATTGTTTTATTGTTGAGGTAGTTTTATAAGAGCTGTCATCAATTATTCACTTAATAACTAAAAGTGGCCAAAATAAGTGTTACTGTATTGGTGAATTGAGAATCGACGTGAAATAATGCTTTGACACTCGTTTTTCGGACAATCCTTTAAATTACCAAATAATTTTAAAGATTGTCCTTTATGAAAATGGGATGTGTGTGAGGAAACCGACATGTCTTAGACCCAAAAAGTTGACGGCGTGTGTCAGGCACTGGGGGCTGATCACCTGCTTGCCTATTAGATTTAAAAAATGATCATGAAACAGATTCAGAAATGTGAGGCCAACACCTAAAGAGGTTGTAGCGCCACTGATTTATTTTATTTTAAGTTTACTATGATGACAGATGTTCATAAAAGTGAAGAAAATAATTTAATATTTCTTTACCATATAGTATTTTTTTTGTTGCGCGATATTTTCGCGGCAAATTTCATAAACATTACTCGACTTAATGTGTTTACTTTCTATAAGTTGATAGCACTTTCACACATTTGAAATGTCAAAATAATTCAGTTTCTAAATAACGATGAAACAATAAATGACAAAGTCTTTCAAGAAAACACTAAGAATGTTTGTTAAACTTGTATTTTGTGTAGGAAAGTTTCTTTAGAAAATGTTCTTAGCCTTTTCCGGTCCATTATTATCGTAAAAATCCCGTACAAATTGTTGTAAGGGATTTTTACGGTACATTACATTTTGGCACAGTTTTAGTACTTCGCCGACTATTCACCCTAAAATGTATAGTGAAATTAAACCTTTTTATAAAACCTACTTTGATAATATCTAATCTACGCTATTTGGGTTACATATAAATGTGGGCATGTTGTTTGCATAAGCATTAATAAGTTAATAAGTTTATTCTAATATCACAGGAACATATTACACTGGTGTCAAACTGTCACTGGCCGTTCAAGTATTACGTAATCACTATTGGGGGTTTGTCTTTGATTTTCTAATTTGGTGATGACGTCAACAGTAATTATTTACTTTTTTACACATATTGTCTATGCTTGAAAACGAAATGCATTTTCGAGGATTCCTACAAAAAATTGATACGTTCATGTTCTATAATTTTTGAGGGCTTTGCTTACTTTTGCTGGCAAGAGGAAGGGGTGGGGGGATAAATTGCAGTCAATCGTATTACTTGAAAGTAATGTAAAAAAAATGGTTATCTGTTAAACAAGTTTAATTTCAATACTAACAATCTTAAGTGTCATCAAATACAAATAATAATTATTGGTTTGTCTTTGGTGAGGTTACAAATTACAATGCGCAAAGTTTGCCGGTATCTGTAGGAAAATTGATCTTATTCTTTTAGTTCATGAAGACACGTATATACTCTTATTCTTTACGATCTTTCTACTTTAAATATCAAGATAAAACATTGATATTCCAGTACACAGATGTGTAATTTATTTTAATGTATTTACTACAGATGCGTGGGACAGCCGCAAAGCCATTTTTATTTTCCTTTATTTTTTGTGTATCATCACGTACTTGTAACAAATTGTTACTCGTTGCCAAGAACACGTAATATAAGATTTCTTGCAAGGAATGTTTTATAAAGTATAAATGTACTTATGTTCATGATTATAACTTAGCATGGATGCCAAATTACCCAGTTATCAGCCTAAACGGGTGATTTTCTTCTCCTGAGGTCGCATAGGCTAATCATATATGTTAAGCAATTAATTATGCGCAAAAAACCTACTTACCTAAAATTTATCAACGAAAAACGAAACCATTCCCACCTCTTGTATAGAATTTAGAATAATATTTCAAAAATCAAAGTCAAAATCATTTATTCATATAGGTAACATAATGTACACTTATGAACGTCAAAGAAATATATATATGAAATGCTTCTAAATTTACATTTACTGCCAGTTCTCAAATCAAGGGCGTAGAACGGAAGAGAGGAACTGGCAATAAACTCTCCGCCACTCTTTTTAATCGCCATGTTTTTTTACACAACGTTTGTAAGGAGCTGCAATCATTACACCATGTTTCACATGACATCTTATGTAATAAATAATAATAAAATAAATTAGAAACAAGATTTGTCCTGTATCAGCAGGAGGCACGGTGAAATAGGAGCACGCACTTATAGTCTTGTGGGAAAATTTATTAGTAAGATCTCACTCAAAGCGTACTGTTAGTGGATTTATCGTGCATCTCTTAACCCGAACATCGTGCGGTCGATTCACGGTTTGATGAAATGGATTTTACTTTGTATGTCTTCACTAATACTTTTCCAACGGTGAAGGCAACGTCTTGAGGAAATCAGCAAGTGTAAAACTCAAACAAATTACGACATGAGTCGGGCATAGAACCCTGATGACTTATCTAAAAAAATGATCAAAGAAACGCATCTAAAACTCGTGTAGGATTGTAGCACCTCAATCAAGCAAGCAAGTTAGGCATTAATGAGTGAGATGTGATAAATAACCTTCACTCAGTTTGTGGGACACAAATGCAAAAATAATTATTGTTAACTGTACCTAAACTTTGGTCCTAGCTGGACCTTTAGTTAATGTAACAAGAGACAAGGGCTTGAGCGATGGTTGAAGAGACATTCCAATTAAAACTTAGCCACTCAACCACATTAATAAAACTTGATAGGAAACTTTATATGATCGTATAAAGGTGTCTGCCCACTGCATCGTGTTCATACTCGTACCAAGACAGGTACAGTGACAGCTAAAACATTTAATCCGTCCTACCAACAGCGTGCTATGTACGGAGCATTGAAAATTTGGCAGCGGGAACGTTTTGCCGATATATATATATATGTATATCCGTTGATGATGTAACAGGCAACAAAATGTGACAACAAATGTGTAGGGAACATTATAAACGTGAACGTCTAGTATCAGATAAAATTTTCAATGTATTTATTACTTATTACCGAATTGTCATAAGAAAGCATTATACAGGATAATATTTTCTTTACTAAAATGTCCGCACTCATAATTGCGTAATACCCGCGGATGATACGCAAATGCTATGGTCACTCAATCGCGTGACATGCTTCTTCATATGCCAGTATGCCCTTTCATTACATGTTAAGAAAAAATAATCTTAGTTTTCACTTGTTTTAAATAATATAAAGAAATAGAAAAAATATACAGAATATATAATTTAAATTTTAAACCTGAAGCCAGGCAAGAAAATTATTAAGACTCCAGTATTAAATTTAGTGGTTTATATCTCGCTTACGCAAATAAGTTAATACAATTTTTAATATTTGAGTTTATGAAGCAATCTCTCGAGCAATTACGGAAACCACGCTTTATAGAGCGACCATGATTTACGAAAATTTTAACTTTTTGGAATTAACGCTCTTGTATGTTTGAAGAGAAAATACAATGTTAAAACATTTGTTTAAGGGGCTTAAAATATTTATTTGATAACATTGGTCTATGATAAATATTTATAATAAATCCAAATATAATTTCAAAACAAAATGGATTTTTTTACTTAAATATATATTTGAAATATCGTATCGTAAATTTCTTAAATAATAGGTAATCATGGTTACTGTGTGCTGAAGGGTGACTTACATTTAAAGGACAACCATTTACCTTAATAATAAGAAACGAAAAGGTGTTACTGTATATTAACTGGTTATTTTACATATTTATATATACTGATACATATTTGTTTAATAACTAAACATCAAATCCAATTCTAATTTGAACGGATAAATACAGTTATACAACTGAGAATTTAAAAGAAATAGATCAACTTACATAAAATATCAATAGAAAGACTATTACAACTTGTTAGCACTGTTTAAATGTATACTCTGAGTGAAAAATTGATATTTTTTTTCATCCAAACGAATTTTATTTTACGCAAAACTTTATTAAAACCGTAAAACGTACAAAACAGCATCGCGCACAGAGCTAAAACGATAATAATATACAAGAACAAAAAGAACACTAAATTATATAATCCCAAATTTAATTAACTCCTTACAGAATAAATAGTACTTTATCTCTACAAAAATGTAAAATAAAATTATGAAAACTACTATATTACGTCAAGAAGTTATTTTTTTTAAAGTATTCTAATGAAGGTCGACGCTACGGTGGTCGGAGCAATTGTGATTGGAACAATTTGTGTTCCACTGTCACTCTCTGTATTGTTTTTAATAGTTTATGTGTTGTGTATGCCCATCGACACAAGTGTCCCTTTTAGTAGTAGTATAACTAATACTGTCTAACATGTCATGAGCAGGTACAGGACGGACAGCTTTACAAACTTATCAGGCATGAGATGCACTGCACTTCGAGGCGTAGCGTTCAAACAAACTACTTCCTTTCCTAGACAATTGAAATTTTAGGAGACTTACATTGGCATAATATTTTATTTAACACTAGCTGATCCGGCAAACATCGTTTTGCCATGTTTATCATTTATGGTTATTGTGCCTCACTCGACATAGATAGGTATAGTGTGTCGCGAACTTTTTACTTTACTTTACTTACTGTAGATATTTATAAGATCTACATTTACTTAGAACATTTTATGGTTCTATCTTTAATAGTTAAGGCAGGGTACGCAAAATAAGTAACTTTTTTGGTTGATTTTTTACATCTTGTGTCTGAAAAACCCTAATATCTTACGGAACCGTATTTTTGTTCAAAATTAAATAAAGCCTGTATTACTCGTGGATAATGTAGCTTTCGAATGGTGAAAGAATTTTTAAAATCGGTCCAGTAGTTTATGATCCTATTCATTACAATCAAACAAACAAACAAATAAAGTTTTTCTCTTTATAATATTAGTGTAGATTAACTAAATTTACAGAACAAGAATAGTTATAGGTATCGGAGATTAAATTCAATATCGATTATTGTTCTCGTCACTTAAAAATGTTAATAAACTGCTGCTGTAACACGTAATATTTGAGCTCTTTCAGTAAACGGAATAAGGAGCTATTTATCTAAAATTGTATTGGGAACTAAACACGAGTATAATGATATTACTTATTATTTAACCCGTAACTACGTGACCTGCGAAGAAAATAAGCCCATGTTCTATTTAAAACCGTGATCGGAATGAGCAATGATCCAATAACGTAGCCACGAAGCGCGATGGATTCCTTCGAGATGTAAACAGAAATTGAGGGATTTTTCGAGAAATAAGATTTGCATAATCTAAATTTAATGCAGGAAATATCTAGAAACTGATCACTTCAAGATTAATTTACGAAATAGACAAAACTTATATGGCCAGTGTAACTACCAAATATAAAAGTTATACGATTCATTAAAATAATGCGGTTTGCGTTGCGATGCTATAACTTTTTTGATAAAATCATTTTTGGTCATTTTTGGTAAATTATCGCTACAAGCTACTAGCACGGTTGCTATTTTCGTTTTTTGTAACAAAAAATGAAAAGGTCAACAACCTTTCCTATCATTAATTATTTATTTATCCATGAGTCAGCACAAATAAACCCAAAAGTGGCTTAAGCATTAGCATGTTCAATTGTTCAAGTAAACTTTATATTAAAATGCCATTGAACCAAACGGAGGAGGTATTCTAAAGACAATCGACAAATTTAAAATACTTAACCGGAAGATTTTTTTTTAATATTGCTTAAAGGTTGAGAGCTGTTCATTTGTGAAGTTATTCAATTACAAGGCAGATACATGGTAAGATGTATTACAATAGTTCATTCTAACGAAGGCATCAACGACATTTATACATACTGAAATATTTCAAATTGTTTGATATACGTGGCTCTTTGGCCAAATGATATACAAATAATTAATACTTTATATTCCGATACTAATAGTTTGCATAATAAAGGGTTCTTATACTAACTTTATGTAAGTAAATTGTGTCAAATATGTCACGCGCAACTTTGGCCTCGAATAGTTACGTAATGTTTTGTTTCGTTTGTTTATTTTCAAAGTAACTGATGCTACTTTAAAGTGGGCACTGGTGTGATAAAGAAATAATTATACGAAAGAAGGTATACCTTAATTGAATCGAATTTTATTTATTGAAGTGAAACTTCTTTATCGAGGTTGGAAAAAAATTTAGTGTAACATTTTTTCGTTACGCGTCACATTTTTCGATTACGCGTCACATGTTTCGGTTACGCGTCAGTGTCACATTTGACCGTTACGCGCGTCTTTTTCTTGTCCCTACCACGGTTGATTCAAAGAGATTCTAAACCATTAATAACAAAAATGTATAATAACGATAACAATGATACAAAATTCTAATACAATTTATGAAATTTTGTAATAATCTTAGTGGTAATAAGGTAAAATGAAATAATTGTATTATTTGTATTCAAGTCTGTGATATTAAAAGCCTTTTGTTAAACTTTATCTAATTTAACTTTATTTAACCAATTTCTGTAAAGTTGCATATAGATAATTTTTCGAAAAATAGGGTCATAAAGAAGTTTCACTTCTAACGTGTGTACACTAGTACACGCACTATACGAACACTCTGCGAACATATAAATGTGTCGATAGTGTCGGAGACAGCATTCAGTAGGCGCAACGTCTTTGATAACGGGGATCTGTGCAACAGACTGGTTCTTGCCCTTGGTATCAAACTCAAACTCAAAATATATTTATTCATGTAGGTAAACAATTACAAACAAATTGTCAAGTTAAATACATTGTAAATTTACATTTACTACCAGTTCGCAAGTCAAGGGCTCAGAGCGGGTAAGAAGAACTGGCAAGAAACTTTCCGCCACGCTTTTTAATCGCCAAGTATTGTCATACAAATTGTTTGAACTGGACCAAATCAATCCCAAGGATAAGGATCATTTAAGTATTCCTCAGATTTATAAAAAGCTTTATTGATTAATTTCCGTTTAACGAGGGCTTTGAATTTATTGAAGTTTTTAGGCGCGTTATGAAAATTTGATGAGAGTGAAATTTTACGATGCGCGCGCACCTATGACACAAAATTGGGAGTGTGATTATAGCGTGCGCAATCTACAAAAGAAATAGAATATAAGCTAACTTCACGCATATTCTATTTCTTAGCTTAGCAGCTTAACAAGAATTTTGAATATCCATGACAATTGACATCTGACAATGACATTTACCTTTTAAACAAATATAGGAGTTTGAATTATTGTTTAAAATAAAAGATTCTAAAAGTACCTAGTTATTTTCATTATACAAGTGCGAATTTTATATGTGCGTCTGAATTATAATCAGAAGTGATTTAAATTGAATATCTAAATCAATACTAATTAATATGATAAAATATTTGTGAAAAAACTGTGCCAACCTTCCTGAGTGCTTCAATACAATTGAGGTTAACTATCCGTATGTATTATCGAGTATTATTGTTGATTAAAACTGAAACATGAACCATTATTCATTGCTTTTGTTTATTGCGTTTGTTACAGCAACTTTTTAGAAATATTCTACGACCCTATATATCAATAATTGAGAACAAAGATTTAAGCACGAATACTAATAAGGAGAAAATGAAGGCTTGGAGCGATATTACAGAGAAGTAAACATTTTAATAAGTACCTGCATCTCAAAAAAATGATTACATTATTTAATCAAAACATGTAATTTTTCAGATTTAATCTAGCAAATATAAGGACAAGAGACAAAAAACAATTTCAGTGGAAGTGCACTAAATTGAATAAAAAAAAAGAGTTGTCATCTTATCGCCGTGAAACATCAAAAACTAGAGGTGGAACAAAGCCACCATCACCTTCTCCAGACACAATGGATATGGCAGAGATGATACCGCAACGGTTTGAAGTAGATTTCAATGAATTTGATTGTGATGGTGTTGAGGTAGGAATGTTAATTATAAATATGATGGTGATGTTCAAGGCTCAACCTCTCAAGCATAGGCACATACTTTATTCCCCTACAGGGTAGTTAGAGATATTGTAATACCTCAAAACATCCATGTTGCTCTTGTAGTACCGAAACTCTGTCCAGCCAGAAGTGAGCCCATTCCCACTTATAATGGACAGTGGGTATAATACACCTTAATACCTGAGTGCGAACCACTCACCATGACACTTAAATTAATAGATGTTATTTATATATTTCAGGATATTACAAATAAAATCATTTTGGAAACAATTGCTATCCCAAAAGCAAATAAAGCCAACAATGACAAGGTAATAAATCAGTTTTGACATAACTTGAATACTAAAAAAGCCAAACAAAGGTGTGCACAACAGTGACAACATAACTTAACAATTTCATTATTTTGTAGGATTAAAGAAAGGTTAAAGAAAATCATGTCGAACTGATCAACAAGAATCCCCAAACAACTCAAAAGAAACCTACAAGGAAGACACCGGTATTATATTTAAATTATCTCTATCTCTAAATAGAATAAAAGAAAGTTGCTATCCAGGTCTGTAGCATGTGCTACAAATTATATTATTAACACATTTATATAATTATATTAATATAAATGTGTTAAAAATTTTATAATATGAATTATAAATTTTTTTAAGTTTTGCATGGACAGAGCTTAAATTAATATTCTCTTATTTGTTGCAGAAAGCAAGTAGTAGTTTTAGTTTTGGAGAAGCCTCGTAGATGCACAACCAAGTAATGATAAATTTAAAATTACAACCAAAATTCTGATGAAGACATTAGAGTCACTTAAAAATAAATAGTATAATGAAATAAAAATGTTTTAAAGATAAATATGGTTTTATTTGTTTAATGTAAGAGAATAATAATAAATATTTATTTATTTAATTTTTCAAATGTAAACTGAACTTTATTGACTTTAATGACTCCTTTTCCAGTCTTTGATTATTTAATTGTAATTAATTATTTGCATGCAATCAAAAACTATTTTTAATAATGCCAAAGAAGTATAACTTCTTACGCGCGTACATAAGTACACGCACCCTTTTTTTTTAGTTATAATTCTCTAATTTCGCTTGGGAGTTTGTTGTAAAACGAATTCAATTTCCATATAAGGAGTGGTTTATCTTTTGGAGCCTGGTTGGTCGTACACTCAAATTAGTTCTATTTCGCGTATTATACTGGTGAAAGTCACCATTTGTTTTAAAATCGTTTATATTTTTTTGGACATACAACAAGGCTTCAAGAATATATTGACCAGATAGTGTCATAATATTTAATTCCTTAAACTATCGCAAATAACCGAGGCATGAGTCGCGCATAGGCCATAGGTACTAAGAAACCCAGTTCTTGGAGTACACTTGGGTTACACACTACACCCCTCAAGATTTTCAGTACGTAGTAGGCCAATTAAAGAATTATTTCTTTATGTTACATGTCGCGGAATTAGTTTTCATAAATATAACCGATAAGGGCTTTACTGATTTCAATAGAAGCAATAGTATAATAAATTACTTCAGATCATACACAATATAATAAAATAAATTATTAAGTGCGTTGTTTTACATTCTGTTTATTATTTTCGTTTTCGAAGTAGCTTGATGCTCATTTAATAGAAGCTAAAAGTTATACATACTATATATTTATGTAACATAAATTATCAGTGCTTTACAGCGAGTCTCTCGGTTATATTTAATGAACTTTTATCTAAATCTGTAGCACTCGCAAAGAACATAAGTTGTACATCTAAATTCACAGTTTCATTTTTAAACATACCTTCTGTCGCTGATAATGTATAAATGCTTGGTTTTTTTATGCGGTGCGAAACAAGAAATATATATAGTTCGAAATAGAAATTCATAACTGCGAAGCAATAAATAAATTTCTTACGACGAAGTCCATTTACACGATATTACTTTTGTAATGTTGACCAAAGCTATTTTTATCACGTGGTTCGCGAATGCCTTTATCTAAAAACACGTTTAATCATTGCCGTTCCGTTGAAGTTAGAATTTGTTTGACATTGATTTATTGAAGGAAGACCTAAATCTCTATTAACTTGTCTGGCCTTCAGAATTCATACAATACATGGAAAGGATCAAGGCTTTTTACATTTAAAATACGGGAATCATTCATCAGTTGTGCAGCGGATCGAAACGAATTGGTCGCTGGGTAATATCGTCGTATTAACTTAATACACGATCTTGAGGAACGAATATAAGTTATGAAATGTTGCAGCCTGTTCATCTTTTACAAATAATATTATTTATTAAAGTTTATTTTAGTTTTCCTTTACATAGATGTGTATTGTGTTTAGGTTGTAAGGCAATATACATTGTAATAAACAAGTTATTTTTTCTTTTAAATAAATTCTACATGTGGTTTGTATGGACAACACATATATTTTCATTGTATTATATAAACCATGGCTTTAAGTGATGTAACAAAATTAGTTGAAAATATAAGTTACACAGATACTACATAAACCATCAACAAACACCGTAGGCCAATGATTGTCTTCTATTCTAGAGCTAGAATTTGGTTGAGCCAGGTTTATTGGATTTTTTGTAAATTTACACTAACAACCTCTTACTATGGTACTCAATTATTAACAAACTTAATGTTTGGTTTAGTTTTAACCGTGAGATAGCCCAGGAGTAGGTGAAGTTCATGAGGAATATATTATATGGTATCGGTCAAAAATTTACGTGGTATATCGAGCACAGAAAATTACTAATAATACAAACGCAGATTGGCTACCCATAATGAATAAATGAAGACAATAAATGGATGAGTTTTGTGTTTCTTTTATTTATTGCACAAAGTTATCTGTGTATGAATGAACACAGAGAAAGACCTAAAGTGGTCGATTGCGGTCCTTAACTCACCCTTTTAATGTCAATGGTTGTAAGTTATATGTATACAAAGACAGATTTTTCGAAAGCGATTTACGATAAGGCTGGTCACCTGGAATTCGCCTAGGAAGTAGATCAGGGCCTCCCGTGTTGACTAATTAATATTGTAAATCTCTGTATAGAATCGTAGCACGAACTTTGCGATTTTTCAATAAGATTATGTCAGTTTTCTGATTCATTGAATTTGTTTACGTCACTACAAAGATATTTATATACTTCCTAGAAGTGTCTGTTTATGTACACTTACTAGACATCCAGTAATGTTTCCATATTTAAATATAAATCAGTACTAGATTTATACAATACAAGAGTGACATAGACAAAATATTTAATAAATTTTGCGGTTTATATAAAAAAAAACGTAACAAATTATATATATAGGCTATTCGCATTATAAGATTACTCTCTTTCAGTTTCGGTACAATTAAGTTCTCAAGAACTTCAGTTGAGAAGAATATTTAGTTTGAAAATATTCGCTTTAATAACGCTAAGTATTCCAACTCTTTCTGCAAGGATAACTTTAAAATTAAATTTTATAGCGCTTAAACACCGGGTTTCGAAGGTAATAAATCTTGACTCGCGGTAGCGAATGGCTCGACAATATTGATCAAGGTATAATCGTTAAGTGTTTGGAAATTGGACTCCACAATAATTTTATTTCTTTGATCCCCTAATGAATTAATTTGATTACTTGATACATAATGCTATAACGATTTAAGTGTCCTTAGGCCTTAGATTTACTGATAAATTCATTACAAAAGTAACAACGCATTTTTAAAAGATATTTTCTATTTATTAGTAACTAGCTGACCTGGCTAACTTCGTTCCGCCCTGCAACCTTATAATATCGTTGTTACTTTAATTTAACTTATTTTAGGATTTCATTAATGTTAAGTATTACATTAATACAACTTTTTTGCAAATACAGAAATATTTTATTTATTTATATTGCTTGCCATTGCGAAAGAAGAATGGTAGTTTTACACATTAGGCATCTTCTCTCTAGCGTCAATATGGCGATATTGCATGTTAAGCACTTTCTGATATCCAACATCTTTTGATCAGGATCAAAGCCTGGTTATGCATCTCCTCATTCACCTCAAGATCGGAATTTCTTGAACTGACACGAATTCGACGTAAAATGATGCGTAGTTTTGTCAACAGATGGCACCATATGGTTTTTGCATTCGTAAAATTAATTAATTTATTTATTGTTATTCGATATCTTATCCGATATTTTATTGCTTATTCTGCTATTCGGGACGGAAACAAATCCAACAAATCAAAAACCATGACAATCGGTCCACCCGTTCTCGAGTTATAAGTGTTGTAACAAACACGACTTTCTTTTATATATATAAGATTTACAAATTACATGGAAAGAAAAAAGTGTTGGAAAATTCGATGCGAAGTATAATGCAGGGCCAAAAGAAGTCAATATGTATTTATTATGTTGGTCTACACATATTAGTTTTTATAACTTGTTTTATAATACACATTTTATTACCATTTTATCGTTGTGAAGAAAGCATTAATTGTTAAAATCCCTATCCCAGATAGAATTTAACTTAAATACAATATTTAATTTAAGATATTTAGATTCTATCATGCAAAAATTGTACAATTGTCTTTTAAAGAGAACCTTGTAAGAAAAAATCCATCGTATAGCCATCGTCTACAGCACTCTAAGTTAAAGCCACTTCATTGTCTTAGGGATCAGCTGGATGCTATGTTTCTTTATAAACTATGCAACAATATGCGGGACTCACCAAGATATAAGGTGATAATGGCGATATGCTCGTGAACGGGTGCTACTTGTGGTGATTGGTCGTACTTAAATTCATGTATGCGGTGATGTTGGTTATTTCGACTATGTGTTTGCGTGTTGTTCCCACGAGAATGTAAGTGCGTGCTCCTATTTCACCATGCCTCCTGCTGATAGAGGACAAGTCTTTGTTTTTTTTTTTAATTTATGTTATTATTATTAATTACTTATGTCATGTGGAACATGGTTTATATTTCATGTGGAATATGGTGTAATTGTTGCAGCTCCTTACAAATGAGTGGCGGAGAGTTTATTTCCAGTTCTTCTCTTCCGTTCTACGCCCTTGATTTGAGAACTGGCAGTAAATGTAAAATTAGAAGTATCACATGTATTTATTTACTGACGAGTCATAAGTACACTTATGACTCGTCAGTACATTATGTTACCTATATGATCAAATGTTTTTTTTACTTTACTTTACTCTGTTATCAGATACATTTTAAATCCCATTAAGCACTCTAATTTAAGCTTCTTTGCTCCACTAAAGAATGTGCAATCCGAACAATCTTGATATTTTTTCGGATCGCCCATCCGTTTACTGGAATGGCATTCTGTTATCTCTCACTAAGGTTCAATTGCTATGTTTTATAATTAATGGGCGTCTTTGTAATTCTTTTTAAATATTTATCTTTGTAAACTTATTAATTATAAGCATTATGTTTGTGCACCATCACAGCTATTATCGAGGCCATATAATATAGGTTCTAATTTTATAACTTGTTTCTTTCCCTTTTTTGTTTTTGAAGTTATACTTTAGGCGCGTTGTGAAAAATGTATGAGAGCGAAATTTTACGATGCGCGCGCACCGTGACACAAAATTAACAGAATGAAGTTGCCCACGAAGATGCTACGGCATTTACGGAATTTATGTTACACTTAATGTAAGAGAATAATAATAAATATTTATTTATTTAATTTTTCAAATGTAAACTGAACTTTATTGACTATAATGACTCCTTTTCCAGTCTTTGATTATTTAATTGTAATTAATTATTTGCATGCCAGCAAAAACTATTTTTAATAATGCCAAACAAGTATAACTTCTTACGCGCGTACATAAGTACAAGCACTCTTTTTTTCTTATGTGTGACCTTGTTCGTGTGGTTATAAATGTCACCAAGTTAAATTTGTAATATTCAGTATCAAAGGAATTCGTAAAGTATTGCAGACATCAGCTACTGTTTAATAGAAATTAGGTGGGTTAGAAATGATTGTCTTTTGTTTATTAATTATTATATAATCACTAACAAAGACAAACAAAGACCTATATATAATAACCGTAAATATCAAGGTACAACGTTAAAGTTAAAATGCGCTAAGAAATGGTTGCTTATTCCAAGAATTTATAGCTCAACGAAAGTGTAACAAAAAATGAACTGTGACATGTGGGCGATTTACTGTAATATGTTGTAAAGACATTACAAGTTATTTACATTGCAAGCCCTAAACAATGAAAATGACTGGCAAAGTGAATGCATGAATACAAAGATAGGTAAGATTTTATATGAAACACACATAAAAACTTAATAATATCTATTATATTAAAAATTTAAGAATTTTCTCCATGGCCTAACGGTTAACGTATAAGTTTTTGCTTCGAATCCCAACAAAAATATTATTTCTCTTACCAAAATCATGTCAGTCACTTTCTTATAGATTTTATTAATCAAGCATTTTATACGTATGTTTTTATTAGGCTTTTGTTTATAATTGTATTTTTTTACTCTATTATAATAAGTGATGCCTTTATTTTTAACTACATACAAGTACACTATTCCTATCATATATTCATTTATAGGTTAACTCCGACATTTTCTATACCAAATAACTGAAACCAAAGTGATGTATCCGTTCAAAATCCATTTAAGCCAGACAGATATAGGAATGTCAAATGCAAACGTCAAACCAATAGAACTCCACTTTTTCGCCAAAAAGGTTATCTATATCAAAATGGCATAGATATTTCCAATAAATGTCACAGCACGCGTTATAATTCTTTTACAGAGACAACGATCTATTAGTGTCTTGTTTTATTTTTCCTACGTAACTATGATTACAATGCTTTTAAACACTTAAAAATGTTCAAACCTCCGATGCATTTATTATCACGAACGCGGGCTTTTACCTAACCTTTAGGTAAATGTAACGTTTAAAAATTTCCATTATTTCTACAACAAACAAGTATACTCTAATAGATAATGACGAAATGCAACGTCATTATTACTATCGACCATTGAATAGTCGTTAATTTATAGATTTAGTAATATTGAAATAAAGTAGTATAAAACGTTTTGATCTGGTTTGACTTTGACGATATTAATTTATAATCTCTGAGACATAATGGCAATGACAGCTGACAGTGACGCCATTGCTGTGATATATCTATTTATTACGTAAAATGTAGAACTGTTAGCTATAACCATGATTAATTAAAGAACCAATCATATTTTTTATACTAGCTTAAAGATAGCTTAAAAAATTTCTTTAAAGGTCTTAATAATATTTTTTGTATTTATTTTATTTACAAAAACTTGCCAACGCTCGGCACAAAAAGGAATAATGTTTAATACATTACAAAAAACAAGATGTAATGTAACTAGTACTTATAGGCAAATAACAATCACGAAGAGACAATAAAAACATCGATTCATCATAAATGAATTATAAAACTAAAGGAAAATTTATTTCATGTGTGAGAGAAATAACTTTGGATATCCAGTCCTAGCTCGTCAATCAGAATGCTCAATATGGCCTCCAATGGCCCAAACATGTTCTTCTGAAAGGTGGGACAAATGGGATGATGGGATGCTATGGGTATTTAGAATATGTGGTATTATATGTTCGACTAGTGTATTATAAGCAGTGTATGACATATTTTTTTGAAGATTTACGCGCTCTTTTATTTCCACTGAATTGAAGTAAATATTCATATTGAGAACTCAATATTACATCAGGGCAATATTTCGCTAAGTAAAGCTTAAGAAAAGGTCACACAGAAAACTTATTTACTTTGAAACAAGCTTTCAGGAAGCTCGCTCCGGGATGCAATTTATTGAGCGCGTTTAATCAAATAGCATTGTTCCCGCTTTTGTGTCTGTTTTAAACAATTGTAAATATATTTTTTGTAGTAAATCTGTTTTTTTGTAATCTATTTCTGATCTTTCGGTCTCCACTTTATAAAACGTCCAGCACAACTATTATGCAGAATATGTCAGAATGTCTACGAGCTAATAAATAGTATTTCCTATCAAAATGCATCTGTTTTGAGAGATAAAATTCATAAACCACAATAATTAAATTATTAGCTAAAAACTTCGTGAAGATTTAAATCGATGCGGATCACTAAATTTTGAAAAATCTCAAAAATAAAATTTTCATAAAATCGTTTTTTTGGAATAACTTCTAAACGACTTTACCGATCGATTTGAAAACCCACGTCGATTGCCACCAGTCCCGTCAAAATCGGTTGATTCGTTCGAGAGTTATCGAAAACAAAAAAATTCGAAATTCTTCGTTCGGTCGATTTAAACTTAAAAATCCGTTATGAGCTTTCATCAAACTGCGTCAAATGCCACCAACCGCGTAAAATTCAAAAGTTATTGCGGTTTGGAAATTTAAAAAATTGTGTTTTATCAAACTTCTATTAGACTTTTGAGCTCTTCGAGCATCAAAAGCATAAAGAAGCTATCTCTTTGAGCTCGGAGAACTCAAAATAACACAGAATTCGTACTTAACTTTCGAAAACAAAATAAGTGAAATGTTGAGCGTTTAGTATGGAGTTGGCAGAAAGTTGCAGAGATGGCCTTTAGGGTCAACCACTTTCCTAATTTTTTTTTCAATCGTGCGTGATATTTGCCGAGACCCCCCCTCTTTCCAACATAAGATTAAATGAGATTTGACTCGACCCCCTCCCCCCCTTAAACACCTCACGTAATTTATGGACGCTTACGTCAGGATTTTCTAAATAACTGTATCGTAATCCTTAGACCTCAAACTTATTTTTCCATCTTAAAAGTACCATATTACCAGCTATTCCCTTAAAACTCGTACAATACTTTACTGATAAAATACGGCCAAGAGTTTCATTAAAGTGCGGGCTTAACGCAATTCCGATACGTTTACGGTATTCAGTGATATACCCCAAGACCGATGGTAGTCACAAAGATAATCTGACCGACGTTAAAGGCCACAGATTATATGTACCAGTACGACCAAAACGCCGTATTAAATCCTCCAAAAACATGAAAATAGTGTAAAGATTTTACTTTTAATATATCCTTAGGTGCTTCATGAAACTTAAGTATAAGCTTTTGCCGTCCGTAGAAAAACGCCATAACTACGAATACAACATAAGCTTTGCATTTTAAAACAGCCAAATAATCAATAAACTACAAGCTCCCACCTTTTCAGAATGCCAAATCATAAAATGACTGCTTCACGACTGATTTGAGAGCAACCGCCGATGCGAAAACCGCTGTGTGAGTTCGAAAAGTGAGTTACAGAATCGCAGGGCATAACTTGTTTAAAACAGAGCATTTTTTAAAATTTGCATTGCTATTGACCAAATGTTTACGGGAAGTCAAGAAACCTTACCAAGGTGATTTTTAGATTATTATTCTTATAAGCTGTATAATGTATATATAGCTAATCATTATAACAGGAACTGTGTTGGCCTAGTCAAAGTTTTTTTCTAATAATTGTTATATGTTTCGTGTTTATACTTCTTTATTCCTTTTGAAATTGTATAGTATGACGTAATTTCTAGTAATAAAATGTTGAAAATGCTCTTCTATCGACTGTGTGATTGATTCTGTGCGATTCTCTCACAATATCTAACAAACACAGGCGCGTGTTGAAGCATATATCGAAAGGATTTTGTGCTCGCTTAGATGTAATCATACAATAGACAATTTTCGAGTTTTGCAATGTGTGTCCACAATTTATATTGTAACGACATTTCTATAAAAACTGCTTAGTTAACGCATTAACATCCAAATAAGTCATATTAAAATAAATGAATTCGCCGTCACCATTAATATTTAAACAGATTACTCTTTAGTTAAATCCTTCATTGTGTACTTACATTCGCGGAGCTTACTATTTCGTAATTTCATTAATATTAAACAAAAATTGCTGTGTATGTCAACAAATCGTTACAACAAATGTTATACAAATCGTTTCATATAAATCTAGTCCCAAATAATATACTAGCGAACCAATATTTATTATATTGATACAATTGTCGCTGCAAAATTGTTGTTGGGAGTTCAATAATAATATTTGTGTTGGAACAGTAAACAATTCAGTCCATAGTCAAATAGCTTCGTCGAAACATAATGGGCTGGCAATAGGCTTGACCGTAGATTGTTTGCGATCTTTATATATAGATACTGTCAGTGGGTACTTTAGTAGATAGTAAGTTTAGTAAACTATTTGCAATCATTATATTTTTTATATTATTACTTATTATATATTATTTTTATTTATTAAAAATTGCCGGTGATAAACTACGCGTTTATCACCGGCAATTTTTTAGATTTTTCATAGCATTTTAATTCTTTCGCATTGATTTCAATCAGCAGTCGTATTCTGTAGAATTGGTAAGTTAGAAATTGCACAATGAGGTTAAAACCTTACAAAAGAAATATTATTATAATTGTCTTCTAATTCCATAAATTTTACGTTTAATAAAAGTTATGGTAATTAATAAAGCTATTATCGCATGTATTATTGATTTTTCTAAAACACTGAGACCTTGCCTTATACGTCAGATAATAAAGTGTAAACAGTATTGTTACATAAATTAAATAAATTCTCTAAGGTAGTTTTTTGGCTGAAAAGGTTTACAGTAAAAGGTTCCAAGCTAATTAGGTGAGCTCCAATCAGGCTCTATTTCTTAATCCCAAACTTCGGGTGTAATTGAACTCTCCAACTCATCTCTGCCTTTTTACGTCAATGTGTACTGATACAGGAGATCAATTATTAACTTATCTATCACCATACAGGCTTCTAAACATTACTGAACGAAAGCTTTTGTGAAGGTATAAACTAAAAAATCAACTTAATAACTCATGCATAATTTATACAATGGCTAACAAAACTAAATGTATTGTTTATTAAACATAAACCGACTGGAGAGAAAGAGATGTTTGTGAAGAAGAAACTCAAAAGCGACTGGACCAACTTTCGATAGATACAAAATTAAAGAGAATCATTCTTTCTTTTTTTTTTTTAATCAATTTCCAGTTGTGTGAAACCTGGAATGTTCTTCTCAATGCTATTGTATACTCTGGCGTAACCATACTATTGTCGTATATTGGCACTTGCGTCTTTTTCTTGTAAGTTTTCAATTGAGGCTTTCATTTCCTTTGCCGCCTTCCTTCTAGCGAGACTCGTATCCGGCAACACGTGTGATATTAGTGGGAAATTTGAAAATTCCAAGTGAACCGGAAACGTTAGTAACCTGTAACTTCATAGTTCCCATAATTATGCTATCCTAATATAATAATTGTCCTCAGTTTAATCCAAACAAATAAAAGAAAACTTCAAAATAATTGAATTGTATAACTACTTTCTCAAGTTAGTACTATAAACATACATTTTCTGCCTGAAAGTTATTGTCGATTTGATTAGGTGTTAAAACATTTGAGTATTATTATTATGTTTCTGTTGTTGTACAAGAAACTACTGTTTATTGCAAACATGGAAAGAAAAATCGATTGGGGCACAGACCGGGTTGTAAGCGCGTCATTGAGAATAGCAAAGCCAGATTGTGTATATAAAGAAAATATACTAAACTTTTTTTCAATAAAAAGTTTCAATTAAATCCATTTATTGGTTTGCCTAAAGTAACCTTAAAATTTTGAAGTTTAAAAATAAATGTAATTTGCTTCAAGAATTAATAAGAGATTGAACAACGAAAACTAAATTAAATGGTAGCTATTAACTGCTTACAGTGTATAGCTATTCACTATCATAATACTGTCACTTTTGATTAAGACCTTATGTGATGTGACACAAACAAAGTGAGGCGTGTACAATTTTTTAACTATGAAACAAATGAATTACTATATCATTTATGCACTTATGCGCAGTGGGCAAAAAAAAAAGTTGCAACATAAATAAAGATTCTATAACCTTAAATCTTAGTAACCACAATAAATACCTTATAATAAAGTCTTTAAGGCTATGAAGCAATTCAAAATTTAAAAATCATAAAAGAAAAATGAAAAATTAATTGAAGATAACCGCAAACAGGAATAAAACAAAGTTGTCAGCTGCGCATTTTCTTCACAAAGTGTCAAGTTTCCTATCGCATTACCGCTATTTGTTTTCATAGAACTGCAGATTTGCAAGAAAGTTTGTTTTACACTTCGGGTGAATTTAATTCATGTACAAATTGAAAAAAAAGGCAACCCTGGAAATGTCCTGGAAACCCTAATATTTGTTTTAAGCTTTAATACGTCCTCAGAAGTTTGAGGATTTCATCTAAAAAGCTATACAAGATAATAACTTTGTGTGATAAAATATACAGTAGTACTCTTTTCCATTTCTGGTACCTTGATTAATTTGATGAGTGTAACCTTTCGTTATTAAGTTAAGTAAGAAAAACAACATACTCTTGTTGAGTTTTATAATTGTTTTAAGATGTATTAACATATTTATCTATATATAATATAACACGGCGAATGTTGTCTTCCAAATGGTCAAGCGTTTGTGGCTTATCCACATAGACCAATGACTTTACATATCCCCACAGAAAATAATCTAGCGGTGTTAAATCACAAGATCTTGGAGGCCAATTCACATGTCAAAAACGTGAAATTAGGCGGTGTCTTTCAGTAAATCGATTGTGGCACGAGCTGTGTGACATGTTGCGCCGTCTTGTTAAAACCACAGCTCTTGGACATCACGATTGTTCAATTCAGGAATGAAAAAGTTAGTAATCATGTCTCTATACCTATCACCATTGACTTTAACATTCTGGCCATTATCGTTTTTGAAGAAGTATGGACCAATGCTGCCACCAGCCCATAAAGCGCACCAAACAGTCAGTTTTTCTGGATGTAACGGTGTTTCGACATACACTTGAGGAATAGCTTCACTCCAAATGCGGCAGTTTTGTTTGTTGATGTAACCATTTAACCAGAAGTGTGCTTCATCGCTAAACAAAATTCGCTTATGAAAATCGGGAATAACGGACGGGAAAATTGGACGTCCAGATTGGACTATATCCGAGCCAGCCGTGGCAGTCATATGCCAGAAATCATATTTAAAATGTATTGCCACAAGATTATCTTTCAAATAAAAAAAAAATCATGTCAGTCCAATAATCCATCGTTGTTTTATTGCAATTTAAAGTTCTATACCTCTAAAAAAAACACCCGATATAAATACCGAATTGTGTAAAAAGTTTTACACCCGCTTACTGAAGCGAATAGTAATTTTGGATTTGTTTGAAAAGGCTAAAACAAAAGCATGAATTTAAAAATACGCCTATTGTGCTTTTTATTGTGATGTGTACAACATTTATATTAGTGCAAAAAGATTTGAATATTTTTTAATTGTCGCAACACACAAATAAAACAACTTATGATAATTAAATAATTAATTTGTTTTACAAAGTATCAGAAATATATTAACATATAATGCTAAATATTTTTAATATAAAGCATTGATAAGAGGCTTTTACCCAAGTATATTCACGAAAGCAATGAATAATAAAACAAAGAACAGCGAATTGAATATCTAAAGAATTTGCGTAAAAGTATTTGAAAGCATCAAACGATTTTTACTATTCAATCGTGGACTTTTCACCATTACACAATAGATGTCAAGTCCTATTCAGAAAGTAATATTTTCGCATCATGAATAATGCCTGTAGTTTTAAAGAAACTCGAAATTCCAATTCAAAATTGTTCACAATGTTTGAATATACGACTACATTACTTTATATAAGCGTAAATTCTTGCATTTAGGTTCAAAATGTATTCACAATTTAATTTACTTTTACGGCATCTACGGTTTTGAATTTACGTAAAAGCAAAGCAAACACTTCGAAGATGATATGTTTGTTGGTAGAATAACACCGCATTTTCCTGAATTTTTATCAACGTATTACTTGTAAATATTACAGTAATAAATTGACTAGACTCATTGGTCCAGTGGTTAGTACCCCTGACTGCGAATCCATGGGTCCTGGGTTCGATCTCCGGCTGAGACGACCATCGATGTGATGAGCATTTGGTGTTGTGCTTAGGTCTTGGGTGTTTAAAAACATGTATTTATATGTCTATCTATCTATAATATGTATGTATATTCGTTGCCTAGTACCCATAACACAAGCTTCACCAGCTTAGCATGGGACTAGGTCATTTGGTGTGAATTGTCAAAAAACAAAAAAAACAAAATAAGGTTGAATGACAGATTTTTTAAGAATTCTTTTTTTAAAATAGGCTTATTAATGAACACAGATTTATAGTCTTTCCACAAAAGTTCACGTAAAAATAAAGCTTCAAGCTTTTTAGGTGTAATTAACTTTTGTGACAGCGTCTGGTCCTTTGGGAAATTTTTGAATCCTTTGAATTTTTCGCTTCCATAAACAACTTAGGTTTAAAAGTTTATCTATAATTGTTAGGTATTAAGTATACTGATGAAATATTAATTTACTGTGGTTTTTTATTGCTATTATATTTCTTTTTTTTAAATTAATTGTCCTTTCTTTTATTTAATTATGTATGTATAACCAGTACCCATGGTTTCACTGGTGAAATATGACTAAGCCTTGCACGTATATCATAAAAAATATTAATGAAATACATGCATTTAGCCACACAAATGGAACAAATTCTTTAACTGTATAAGTACAATATATAGTTATTTAAATAAAAATAGAGGACCCGTCCTGGGTCTCGATAATAATGGGTTTGGTAATAATTAATAAACAATTATCACTGAACAATGAAGACCGAACTTTACTGATAATAAAAGTATCTATTTATTGAATTTTTAATTTCCTAAGGATTCAAGGCTTGAATTCTATTTGGGGAATGTCTGAAGTATTGATTCTTCACGGAATTTCATTATAAGGTTTAATAGCTCGTAAAGTTAATAAAATCGTAAAGTTTATACACCGATAATGTTTTAATACAGGGTGGTATCCATCTTATATTACCTTTATGTTTTGATATTTTCCTCTTTTCTGACTCTGCAATAGCGGCTTTTATGTAGTGGGATTGGACATGTGCACAAGTGTGTATATAGACACAGACGAATATTCGACATTACCAAACTATCACGAGAGCAGGTGCAAGAATGACAGTTATAATACAATCGGTAATAGAGTCTAATAAACTTTTTTGACATATAAACAAAACAATAAAATTACAACACACAACTGCTTTTTTTTTGAAAATGTCAGTTAATCTGAAGAGCAAAACATAAAGGAAAATGTAAAAAAAGCATAGCGGGACTAAACGGTGGATGGGCCAATGGAATCAAGGAGGTACACACTGGCTTCTGGCGCTAAAGTATACGTCACCAATTTGTTCAATAAACAAACCATTAATTGTAGGTCAAAAGACTGAAACTAACATTTGTAGCGCGAGCAATGAATAGAGCAATTGTGGCACAGAACTTATAGGCTTTAGAAGATCAAGAATATTCTTTTCAAAAGAGGTTTTTAATAACTAATGAAACGCATTCTGTCTCTCGATTATTTTTATAAAAAAACCCTTTGAAATACATATACATACATAGAAGGATAAGACGTATGCAGATGTAGGAAAAAGGTTGCGGTTATTTTTTCGCGGAGATTTCTTCGTAATGCTTAAACACAAAATTGGAACTAAATTTTATTCAAACCTCTCAGAGAGTATCAAACGCCTTATGAATTTCAAATTTGTCCGGGATTCGGATCGATTTAAATGTTTTATTTGAAAATTTTGGCTGATCACATGTATAAAACGGCCTTTTCATAATATCATTTGAATATTACAGAATTTGCAAGTTTTATTTGGATTTTGATTGAAAAGTTTTTTCTCCACATTTGTTTGTTTCTTAATGAGTATATTAAATATATTAATATGAATGGTTTTCAACATTATAAAATAGTATTTGATTGTCGGCAGTACTAAACAAAATTCTTAAACGGTACTTTATTAATTCTTAAATTTAAAAAAAAAACTTACTTCTAGGCTTCATTCGAGTGCTTTCATTTTACGATTTGGCATTCTGCAAAACATTAAACTTATCAGAATGCCAAATCATAAAATGACTGCTTCACCACTGATTTGAGCGCGACCGCCGATCCGAAAACCGCTGTGTGAGTTCGAAAAGTGAGTTACAGAATCGTAAGCATGTACTTTAATAATTGTAACTAGTCAAATTTATTAATTTTGTCACTCATGGACTGAGCGATCATCAACACTCTAAGGCACTTAGAGACAGAAGCTTCAAATTTAGAATTCAGTGTTTAGTGTATTAATTAAGGAAAAATTAAAATAGTTGACTTTTATTTTGCTCACTAAAATAGTCTTGTGTAAATATAAACTAAAACATCTCACTAAACAATCTAATTTCATATAACATATACTTGTGAGATACAGTGTGTTTACATGCGATGGCCAAGTCAATATATTTATTTGAATCATATAAGGTTTTTTCGTCACTACAAGATACAACGTCTTGCTAGTTACGTAATAACGTAAGGCGGAATGTCCCTTAAGTATGGACTGAATAAATTGACCGACTTGGTTACATGAATCTCACAACTTTTTACGGTAGAACTGCGTTGCGAGGCTAGTTTTTTTTTAAAGTTATGTGTTGATGGCATTAACTACTAATCGACAATCATAATTACTTTAAAAACAATATTTATATCCATATAAGAGCAGAAAAAAATTAAGTACAAGTATGAAGTTCATTAACCGAAGTGAAGATCCGAAATTGGAACGCACGAACTCAGGATTAGGAGTCAAGTGACGTGTGTAATTTGGCTGAGACATTAGTGAAAGTGATTAGTGAATAAATAAATTTATATTATATGTTTATATGAGAGTTTATTCCTATCATTGAAGTAAGCTATTTACTATATGTGATTTGAAACCGATCGTTATTTAGTTTAAAAAAAGTATAAAAGCCGACTGTGTTGGTCTAGTGGCTTCATCGTGCGACTCTCGTAGCTGAGGTCATAGGTTCGATCCCCGGCTGTGCACCAATGGACTTTCTTTCTATGTGCGCATTTAACGAACGGTGATGGAAAACATCGTGAGGAAACCGACATGTCTTAGACCTAACGGCGTGTGTCAGGCACTGGAGGCTGATCCTTGATGACCTACTTGCCTATTAGATTTAAAAAATGATTATGAAACAGATTCAGAAATTTGAGGCCAAGACCTAAAGTGGTTTAAGCGCCAATGATTTATTTTTTTATAAAAGCCGACAGTATTTATTTCGCATTTCAATGTAGGCTTTGATAAATTCAATGCATTTGCCTAAAAGCCTGAGGTAATAATTCATCATTGCTAAATATCCGTCGCCTACACTTGTATTCGCGAGAATTAATGAGTTACTTCTTAACGTGGAAAAATCTTTTCATGTTTTTAAAGGTGACCCTGTGAAGGGCGTAGTATTGGAAACTAAAACCATTTATGAAAATGGGTTGTTAGAAATAGGGTTTTTATTTTGATGCTGTTTTTCCGTATGTTATTACAAGAATTTTGATTTGAGAGGTTTAAATGGGGTTGTCTGAAAATTCTTAATGTAGTATTTTTGCTAATCTCAGTAACTCAACTGTCAGCCAGAAAAATGTCAATTTTGCAAGAAGTTCAAAAGTACAGGGCGAAGGTGAACGTTTTCCCAACTCTTTTAGAGTATCGTAGAAAATCGACACCTCCAAGATTTTAGACATAAAGCTTACAGGACCGTTGACACATGTCAGTTTTTTTTAAATGTCTTAAAAGGACATGGCCCATTTTCTAAATAGATTAAAGAGCAATTGAAATTGCGAGTGCGGTTGAGGGAAATTAAGTGTCCGAGATATGGTATACGGATATTTAATTACGGGAGATACAGTTTGGAACAGGTAGCATACACGAGTATAACTGGGAAAAATCTCAGCTCAACAGACAAGGATTTCCGATCGAATCTGCTGGAGTAAGAATGTCAAAAGATACTGCAAGCCGAAATGGTGCCAGATGTAAAGATGTTTGGTTAAATAAGATGTCCACCATATCGAATCAGGGCGTATAAGGTTCATTTAAAATAAGATATAAAAAACTCTCTTATAGTCAAGTTTTTGATTTATAATAATTAAATATTTACGTGTTTTATTAGAGCCCTTAAGCGTGTGCCTCTCAGCTGTGATTGCGTGCGGTCGAACCACGCCTATTCCTCAATGGACTTTTTATTTAAATGTGCATAATGAATACTTAAGGAAAATGTCGTGACGAATCCATGATTTAAGACCTTAAAATCGGCGGCGTGTGTCAGACAGCTGATCTCCTGCTTACATAGTAAGAAATTATGAAATAGATATCTGAGGCCCAAACCTAGAGGTGGTTACGCCATTGATTTTTTATTTAAATATATATTTATATATTTAGACAATTCACACCAATTGACCGAGTCCCATGCTAAGCTGGTGAAGCTTGTGTTATGGGTACTCGGCAACGGATATACATACATATTATAGATATATAGACACATAAATACATATTTAAACACCCAACACCAAATGCTCATCACATCGATGTTTGTCTCAGCCGGGGATCGAACCCGGGACCCATGGATTCGCAGTCAGGGGTACTAACCACTAGACCAATGAGTCGTCGAATGACGAAATTTTTATGAATGTTTTGTAACTTCGCTGTTATAAAACATATATAAAAGTAATAACCACTTTAATAATCTTGAATAAGTGTAATACGATCAATACAGTAGACATTCTACGTTAACTTAATTTATTTATTTAAAAATTGGGGACGCCTCGCGGTCAAAATCGATAAATCAACATTATTCACCCGGCGTGCTTACTGAATATTGATAATAATATGTTGTCAAGATCAAGACGTAAAAGTTGAAAAAGTAGTCTTAATTACTGAAGGTCGTACCTGAAAAGCCCTAAACCATACGTCGACTTGTTGCATCGCTGTCCTCTGCCTTTCTCAATGCATTAAGGATGTAGAGGTTTTAAAACTTAAACACGTATCCTTCGAGAAAACGTTAATAAGCAATAGTAAGATCCACCTTTCCGGTTTTTTCATATGTGAATATTGTGCGATATATAAACGGTGGTTATACAATTATGTTTTTCTAACATTTTGTTGCCTCTATTAATATTTATATATTTTCCTATATCGAACACATATTTAGAAATAATTATTCGTTAAAATTAGAAATATCAACATATGACAATTTCTCATATTTAAACTACCGTTCGGCTGAAATGAATTTTATATAAGGCACACTTAAAATAGGGTCGATTATTTTGCTATTTTTAAATAACAAGTAGTTTTGGTTTAAGATACATTTAGTTTATGTGTGGCATATGTTTTCACGTTTTTAAGTAATAAACACGGTTTTTGTCTACTAAAAGAACTGACTGAGTTAAAAAGCACTTTGTTCGAGATATTGGTAACATTATAGTTACATGGTTTATCCGATCACTCATAAAATCCGACCCAGCCAAAATCTCTTGCGAACTTTCTGGTAGAAGGCGGAGTGTGTGTATTTTCTTTTCACATGTCTAGCCTATTAAATATTAGTCCTTATTGAAGTAGGTTAATGCAATCAAAATATATTCAGATGTCTATGTCTGTTTCTTCATAATTTGTCTATTCTAATATCCAAGTACTTCTGTGTCTTACATACGCCGTCGACTTTTTGGGTCTAAGGCATGCCGGTTTATTATTATTATTTCCCCGTACGAGAAAGTGTTGAATACGAATAGGAGCACAGCCCGGGATCGAATCTAAGACATCAGGGATGAGATTTACATTTGTCCAATACGGATTGAATACAATAAATAAATAAGACAATTTTAAAATGAATATATTTTTGTAGAACTGGCAAACGGGCAGGAGGTACGCCTGATGCTAAGTGATATGGACACTCACTGCCAAAAAAAAGTATCGCGAGTTTCCGGGAAATTTGGTAAGCATTTTTCTTAAAGAACCCTTAGTAGAATTGGCTCGGAATAAGTAATAATTGTATTCCCTTCTTTTATAAAGTTACCGAGTAATTTAGTAATAATTATTATATTAATAAGTGCTTTCTGATAGTCCAATGTCTAAAGGATAGTTGTTAGTGTTATGCAATAGTAGATATGCAATTGACGTCAAAAGATCCACTTAACAATATTGTAACAATTATAGACTTCCAGTTGCTTTGACACTGACATGCAACTCAATCTATTATTTAGAAAGGTTTCTTGTAAATTACACAGAGGGAGCTCATAAGCACCACATTATTAGAAACCTTGTAACCTAACACTGCTTTTTGTAAATGATTTGGGGGTAATACAATTATAAAGTACATATGTCGTGTATAAAATTAATAATAATTATTTCCTTAATGTCATTTTTTTTTAAACTTTAATGCATTTGGGAACTGTCCCGCATTTTTATTTTAAGTGCATAATATTGTAATTGATATTATGTAGGGTATGATGATTTGAATTAAGATAATTTTATAATATAAAAAACACATAATATTCTTTGTTTTACGAGTACTACACTAGGTTTATTAACGGATATAAACACCAATTTATTATTTACATACAAACGTTGACCGTTTTTGCTGAAGCACTCGCAATGTCGAGTTATGCAATTGTTGCGCTGAGTACTTTTATTTCATTATATACGCAGCTTAGAAATGGTTTTTGTTTAGACTCAAATAGTTTCAATGGTATTGACCAATATGGTTTTGTGTTGAAAATATGTAAATACATAATTTAAATTTATGATTTTTCTTATCAATTTTTTAACTCGACTGTATACGGATTGTGAACACTTCGACAATATAAACACAATGTATTTATCACGTCCTGACCACATTCAAAGAGCTATTCTTCGCGTCTATTGGCCAATATGTGCATAGTTCACACTTAACAAGGTAACCTAGCTAAATTGGATTACCTATTCGGGTCAAACGTGGCAGCGATGTGTACACAGCATTATTGTCCATTACGCCACATTCAATACCCTGTAATTGCCTAATTGAAAGCAATCTGTTATGATCTTATTTCGATGTCAATATGTCACGCTTTAACTAAAAGCGTAGTAGATGTGTTAAAAACTGAATATGTTTCATCTAAAAAAAGTGGAAAAATCAATGAAATGTAAAAACAAAAAAATGTAAAGCAAAATGTTGCTTAGTGAAGTATCGAAGTAGTGGTTTTAATTAATTTTACAAGATAATCGACGTGAAAATGTCGCGTTCGAACAAGGGATATCTCCTGGGCTAGCTGTCTATCTTGTGCGATATCTATCATCTATGATAATATATAACAACATGTATGTTGAAAGATGTAATAATTGACATAGAACTTTCAATAATCACTATTCTTCATTGGCTATCGCTCAAAAAATAAAATAAATAGGTGACTTTTCTGAGCCTATTTTTTAACGTGACTATTTTTTTATAATTGTAGCTTTAATATATATGTGAGGATATTTGTTGGTTCAAATATATAAATTAACGGTACCAACTGTATCAATGGGAATAAAATCCTTAATAAAAAAATGTCTTTACTTAATTAAAGAGTCACGGCAATAACGTTAGTATAAAGACCTTTGCGAAGTCGGTCCGTAACATAATTTGCAAATGCATATCATTCTCCCCCTGATATACATGAAATGGGACGTAGATGGATTTCTCACTGATTTGTATGGATTGCTTTGGGGACTGAACTTGACACCGCGTTATACAATATGTATAACATACATTATGTATAAGTTTATATTGAACAAGTGCTACGGGGAGACTTTAGTCTACGCCGTAGCAATTGAAAATATCATCTTAGATTTATTTGGTGGACTACCATTGTATTAAACTAATCCATAAAGTAAGTTTGATTTTTGAGGAAACAATAGATAAATAAAAACACTCAAAATTAAATAGAATCTCTCGGGCATATTATAAAATGGTCTAAAGCATGTATATATGTTACTAATATTTCACGTCTTGTTTCTAAATGGAAGTAAGATCGTAACAACGGTACCTTAGTCCACGTTTAAAAAGATATTCTGAGCTTAATGATCTTTTAAATAAAGCTTTCTATTTTAAGCACAATGCTTACCCACGCGTCTTGAAGTTATTTATTTTTCTGATTATCTTTTAATTTTAGTCTTAATTAAATTAATTCTATTTTCAATTGCGAATACAAAAAATTACATTAATTAGCTTTAAAAACATCAAGTTTTTTTATTAAACTCAGAAAACAGGTTGGTAAGTACACACTACTACAAGTATTTCATAATACGATTTGTTAAATATCTTAAATTGGTTACAAAACTCAGTTATCAAGAGTTACTTGACAGTATTGTGTATTTTGCCTTGAAAATCAGGAAAACTTAAACCATTTATATCTCATAGAATCGTATAGATAATTTTCTGATAAACTTTAAACTAATTTTAAATATTAAAAAACGCGCCTCACGCGCGCGCGTGTGAACAATACAAAACTACGACTATAAGTTACATACCTGCAAAATTACGCTAAATATAAAATTCCTTAAAAACTTCAAATTCCTTCAAACTTCGATAGATTCTAACTACCTTAAAGCTCGTTAAACTATGTTTAAAACTAAAAGGAAAATATAAAAGTTTTCGTTCCAATATCAACGTTATCCCAATATTCATTTCACGTCCTCTTGAAACGGACACTTAATCTTGTTGCAAGTTGCAAGCCTGAATATATTTACACATTTTGAGCGACATATACCTTCGAAGAACTTTAAACATGGGATTCAAGTTTTTATCGTGGTCGTATTATTACTGCGAAGATTATTTAATAATCTTTAATTAGGTTTCTTCATTCTATTTTTTTTAATAGCTGTGTTCGAGAGATAAATAAACAATACAATTATTTATTAAAATTAAGTAAGTTTATTAATTTTTTTTAATAAAAAGAATCCTTAGGAAAAATCTCTGTTCAGAACGATAGAGTCGAAATGCAATCATGTATCTATAAGCTGTTCATGGCCAGCCTTTTATGAATGATACTTGTTTTAGTGTGGTTACTGTTTACTATAGTCGACGCATTATGAACTGAGGTCATATTAATCTGTCTGTCTCTCTCGCACTTACAAGTCTTATGGAGAGGAGTAGTGATGTACGTAGGAATTATAGAGGTGCATATCGATAACGGCATAGGTACGATCGATATGCTCAAATATGTCATTATAGGGATATTAATAGGAATAATTTTTCGGTATCTGAAAATAAAAGCTTTCAATTTGTAAGATAAAATGTTTGTTTCGACTTAATCATAGAGAAACTGTATAGATCGTAATGTGGCCCTGAAAAGGCCGTTTTTATCTTTTCTATGGATATTTCATTAGTTCATCAAAGGTCCTCATCCATATTTTCCTTATCTGTGTCATCTTCCTGTTATTTATTAGTTATCAGAGGCGGTTCCTGATCTTGCTATGTGCTTAAAATACTTAGACGCATCGACCCCACGTGCGCAGGATGCTAAGTATCAGGCCGGGAGATAGTGACACAAAATAGTGGGTAATTTGTACCAGTATGGCGGTTCTTAAGGGGTCTTATTACGAAATGAAAATAAGATAAATGATGGTCGCGCGGCGGCCCAAGCGCGTGGGCGTTAGTCGAACTCGTAGGATTAATTATGTCTTTCAAACGATTACTTCCACAAAAGTTCTAGTAGATTCCGTTACTCCATAAAAAAATAAGAGGCGGCAGTGTCATGCCATATTTCTCCGGTGTGACTTACGGCCCGCCATACCGACGCGAATGCCTTGATTAAAAAAAACTCAACCATTTGTAACAGGCACTTTTTGCACAGTTAATCATTGTCATAGAGCCATTTACGAAAATCACCATGCCATACTTTTTGGACGGTTCCAAATGGCCGCCATACCACCGAAAATCAGCTTTTTTAAGTATAAAAATAATGCATATACTGTTATTGTTAAAAAAATATACATTAGACGGTTAATGTGTTGAATTTGATTTAAAACCCGGTCTGATAGTAAAACCCTTTGCGTGTTAATTTCAGACGGGTTCGTAAAATCTGTTACGACTCGGCCGTAAACTGTGGCTTGACTATTTATATATTTTTCTGGATGAACCTAAAATTTTAAGAGTTTTACTAGTAAAACTAATAGATTATGAACTTCTAGTATTACGTCAATTTTAACATACATGTATTAAAATAAATCTTTATGACATCATAAGCTCTCCACACTTCGAGTTTTATGTAATTAATTCCCCTTATACGTTCAAAACAATATTTAAATGTGACGTACTCATGTCAAAAATACATAATAAATAATAAGTAGGAACTACCTTACCTCATTCTGCAACCCAAAATTCCTCTTGAAAATAAGGAAATTCCATTACTTTCATTGCATAACATTTAGGTTTTAAGTTACATTGAAATAAAAAGAATCTAGCCTCTGAACAATTACAGTGCCTATTTAACAACGTATATTGGTAAAAACATTTAAAATATGGAGTGTTACATACGCTTTCGGTATAAAATAACAAAACAATACGTTGGTTATTAAATAAATATGTCAGCAAATAGCACACAAGGTCCAATAGGTTCTAATATTCACGGAATTCCCAAGACCTTAGCACAGTAACAAAGGTAAGCCACCGAAACAGATTCAAACGAGAAAGGTTCCGATCGCATTTTGATTGTAAATTAATGTATGCAGGTTCAAACACCAAATGCTTTAATAATTCCACCGATTTTTGTGTTTCCACATGTAGCTGACGATCTCAGAATATATTAGTGATGTATAATGTGAATAAACATTGAGAAAATCATGTGGGGTTTTATAATAAAAATATAGGCATTATTCTAACATAGTATTTGATAAACTGAATAAAATTATACAGATTAAAACAGGTCAAAATATATTTAACACTATCATATGTTTTAGTGTTGCGTATTCTTGCTTTTAACTTTTCATTCCTCTGTAAGTTAAATTTTTTAATGTGGCAAAATGCATTATACATATCCGTGGCGCAACTTGAGACGTTACGTGCGATCTGTGCATATCGATTAAAACCCTATGCTGCCACCAGGAGTTGATCTCGACAGGACATGACAACAGCAGAGCCTTCTCCGTGCCCACACTAACTATCGTTCATCGTTAGTTTTCCGCGGGCGTGAATCATTTGTTATGACACTTAATGGGCCATTCTCAGATCGCCCCATCCGCCTTGGTATATTGAGCTAGAGAAGGTTTGCTCCAGTGCTTGTAGAGATGCACCAGCAACTATACATGTTCTAGTGGTAATCGACATCAACGTTTGTAGGACGATTAATTAAGATTAAAATTAAATTAGTAGGAAACAGAGTCAAGGCTTTTCTTTTCTTTGTATGACATTATTCTTTAACAAAACCAATAAATTCTCATACCATTTGACCGTTGCCTAATACCTGTATAAATTTAGTACATGTTCCATTTCTATAATTCATTGTAAAGCTTTACGATAGATATAAATCAGAGAGGGGATATCGCGAATGAAATATTGTTTCTGTAGTCTGCCAATTGACGTATCTATCTGACAGTACCATTCATTCTGTTAGGATTATGTTGATCTACTATACCTGTCAAGGGCAGATCATTCGATACTATAAAAAAATCACTGTAATTCTATACCAACTTGGCACGTGAGTCAACCAAAAAAAACACGAAGGCATAACTTATAAATTGTTTTATTAAGTTAATTTTTAGAAATAACTGTGGTGAATTATTTAAAAGAAACTCGAAGAAATAACACCTACAGCCAATGTTTTTTTATAATAAAACCGCAAATGTAAATTGATTTAATCCAAGGGGAAATACAAATTAATCCAGTGGCCTCAGATTACATCCTTTTATTTTTTATCAAGTAGGTGATAAGCTCTCATTAACCAATGTCGTAGATTTTGTTTTCTAACCATATTAAGAAAATCCACTGGTTTACTTTCTTATTAGTAAGACTGCTCTATTATAAAAGTTCCTACAACATTTCAATATCTCATAAGAAATAAATCAATATAACTGCTCTGTTTTGCCTAGTACCTACTCGTTATTTGTCAGAAAGAGTATACTTTCGTTAGGGGGCGTACATAAATTACGTGAGGTTTTTTTTTAAATTTTCTGTACCTCTCTCCCCCCCTGGTGAGATGTCGTGAGATTTTATTCAACCCCCTCCCCCATCCCCCAATCTCACGTGAGATTTTTCAAAATGTGGGTTTCTTACGTAAACGCGTAAGAAGCTATCTTTTTGAGCTCGGAGAACTCAAAATAACACAAAATTCGTACTATTGAGCTCGAAGAGCTTAAAAACGAAATAAGTGAAATATTTAGCGTTTAGGTATGGAGTTAGCGGGAAGTTGCAGAGATGGCCTTTAAGGTCAACCGTTTTCCTAATTTTTTTTTCAATCAGGAAAAAAAATGCGTGATATTTGCCGAGACCCCCCCTCTCTCCAACGTAAGATTAAATGAGATTTGACTCGACCCCCTCGCCCCCTTAAACACCTCACGTAATTTATGGATGCCCCCTTATACGAATAGCAGATTCAGTTTTTTACGATTAATATGGAATCTATTTGATAAGCATTACAAAAACTAGTTTTATATAAAATACTGTAACAATATCATATTTATACAAAATCAAGAATTCATCTCAATTAACCTTACTCTTCATACAACTTAACAAACTCTTAAAAACGGAGTAAAAAATCAAGTGTCATGTTTTATTCAGTGTGCAACTGGTCTCGGTTATAATTGAAATCTTTGAAGGGCTCGAGGTAATTAAGGTAAAGCTCCAAGCTTTGTTACCCAAAGGATTAGAATAGAGGAGGTATATGTTCTCGTCAATTAGTCTAATTGGACATTTAATTTAACGGCTATAGGCACATTTGTTTGTTTGTAAAAACGAATACGAGTTTTATTGTTATATTAAAAAGGAAGTTTATACACGGTCTTCAGTTCTTAACATTGTTAAGTAAATACCTTTTTATTCTTAAATACTATGACACTTTTTTTTTTAAATACAGGTTCTTGGCGCTTCGGCTGAGGGTTGCCGAAACCAGGTGAGTGGAGGACCTGTGGCGACATCAACATGACCAGGCAACGTGATTAAAGAATATTAATTCTAAATGTATATTTTTATATCATAATTTAATATACAATAATAAAATAAATCAGAGGCGCTACAACATTTTTAGGTCTGGGCCTCAGATTCCTGAATCTGTTGCCAATCTGAATTCCTGGTTAAATTTAATAGGCAAGTAGGTGATCATCCTATGTGCTTGACACACGTCATCGACGTTTTGGGTCTAAGACATGTCGGTTTCCTCACGACCTTACTTCACCGTTCGAGTGAATGTTAAAGGCGCATATAGAAAGAAAGTCCATTGGTGCACAGCCGGGGATCGAAGCTACAACCTCAGGGATAAGAGTCCCACGCTGAAGCCACTAGGCCAACACTGCTCAAGAATAAATGTATATGTATTAAATACTATAGCAAAAAATAAGGTAGTTTTACGGCCATATTCCTAAGTACTGAGTTCAAAGGTTAACAGTAACTAGCCCTTTTATTGTGAATTATGTTGTACAGTTGTAGTAACGCTGTCCCGCTTAGTGTATGTTGACAGCCGTAGGTAATTTGAAAAATAGGTTTTATTATAAGGCACTTTTAGCCTTCTGGCAAAGGAAACATTATTCCATATAATAATTTTATTATATAGATTTTTATAAAAACTAAAGATATCGTCAAAAGTGGCGTTCTATTCTCTCAAGAGGCCAAGATTTCTTTTTGGAAGTCGTGTCAGCAGATAAATAAAGAAAATGAGAAGAAAAACTAAAGGTAAAAATTTGAAAATAAATTCAACAAATAACTACATTTTAGCAGTCTTAATCGAATTTAAACTAATTAATTGAAAAAAATAAAACGAAACCGATACAGCAAATTGAGGGCAAGCCATGAGAATCACAAGTTCTTGTTCAAACAGACCAAGGTCCGATGGGCTGTAAAAATAAATGAAAGACAGGATTAAGATAGTGCTTTTGCCATCATTGTATTACTACGAAGGTACTGAGATGATATCAGAACAAACTTTTCCAATTAATATTGATCCATTGAGTAGATAAGCCTCACGTATCTGTTAGATATTTTATTATTAAAGAAACTCTTATACCTGTTCTGAATATTATGTCTACATACTTACGTACTGTATACAATAGTACTTAGATTTAGTTTAGTTCTGTCGATAGTTTAGCGGCGTGTTCGTGAGGTTCATCTGAGTATTTTTTTAAATATTACTATTAATTATTAATATAAAAACAGTACCTAATAGTAAAATAGAAAAAATTATAGTTGTACTGCATGATATTTCAAGCGATTAGTATGATGGTACTGACTGCAGCGCCATCTGCTGGGCTGATTTGTGAATTTGACAATATTTGCAGCACGCATTCTGTCATTGTTATGTCAAACGCCATAAGGTTACATCAAAAAAGTTTGAATTGTATACTGGTTAAGTTATTCTTAAATTTTCTAATTTTCAATTTTCTTAATTTTTTACAAGTCTTTTTCCTGACAATAAGAAACACAACAAAAAAGAATTAGCGAAATCGGTCCAGCCGTTCACGCTATTCTTAAAGTAGTTGCTAATAAAAACCTATTCTTTCATGACAATAGTTAGCACTATGTGCCACGGAATAATTGTTATCACATACACACAACACAGAAGAGAGACACAGAGAGAACAACAAGTGTTGGGACTAGCGTTTGACAAATTTTGTCACAACCATATTTCTGTCATGAATAAAGTTGCATTATCATACCTTTTCCGGTTTCCCCAACCAAAATCACTTAGGGTGCTTTAAGAGAAGAGTGTTCCGCATCTTGAAACACCAGCAAACGGACTCTGCAGCGTGTCCATGGGCGCCAGCATCTCTAAACATCAGACAAAGCTATTTTCTATAAATTATTAATAAAGATTTGTCCTCTATCAGCAGGAGGCATGGTGAAATAGGAGCACGCACTTACATTCTCGTGGGAACGCGCACGCAAATACACAGTGGACCTTAAATTATTAACTGTTGTCGGCCTGAGAATACCGGCAATAATATTGGGCCCACTCTACTAGGTATTTTTAGTTAGACGTTACCTTTAAGCAATTTGGACATAAAAACAAATAAAAATCTTTCAGTAAATAGCTACGCTGTAATGAAATGATTGCTCCAAAACTGTGACACATTGTTTCTCTTCATTTTCATTATTGGAACACAAAATTCTTGATAATAATCAAAGAATGTGTTTTCAATCAAAAACGCCAAATACGTAGGGTTGTCAATGTATTTTCACATTTCATACATGATGTAGCACATGTTGTATTATGAATAACAATTTCAAATATGATTTCCAGCACAAATCAAGAAAATATAACATACCGTTAGTATCCATTGATGGGTCACAAATTTATTATCTTGTAGGCTATATTTTATTTCATACAGCTTAATTTTAAATCTAACCTTTTAAAGCTAATGAAGCGTCTAGCGCACTTTCCTCACTCAGCGCCTGTACACTTCAAAACCTTAAGCAATTTTTTAAACCGGGAATCGATCCATGACCTCCATGGCTCTCTTTTTTCTTCGCTATTGGCGTTTAGCCCTCCATCCAGGTCATCCATTAGATAATAAAAGAGGAGATTGGTATCTGCTTAATAGTAAAATAGAAAAAGGTATACCTATAAAAAGATTTATAGTTGATATCATATAAAATATAAATAATTGTTAAAGATGCAACCCTATTCTTAAATCCGTTGCTAATAAAAACCTATTCTTTCATGACAATAGTGATGAGAAGCAGCCCTACGTTTCAATTAATAATTCATTGCGACTGTTTGGTGTAGCTGTGCTTTAATTAACATTTCAAAAATACCTACTTGTGATACCGAATTGATTGCAGTAATAATTACAATTAGTGTTTTTCTATATTTGTTAAGGTAAAAACTATTATTATTCATTTACATTGTAGCCATAATTTTAAAGCCATTGACTTTTTGGGAAGTAGACATGCTTATTGCTTAAGCTTTCCATCATCGAACGTCGAGGAAGAATACAAAATGCCATCCTTTCCATCTTGACGTTCCACGACACGCAGTGCATTTTAAGGCACTTATTTGCACACCACCTCTTTGTGGAACCAGCTGCCAGTGTAGGTATCTCAAATCCGATATGACTTAAGCGCCTTCAAGAAAAGAGCGTATCTACCTTTCCCCGTTAAGTCCACAACATCACACATAATCATAGCCGCCTGTTCCATTGCTGAATGTCTCTTAAAAAAAGGTTTACAAAATAACGTAGCATACTAGATACTTTTGCGACGCTACTTTTTTTGGCTATAGTTACTTAATTTAATTTAATCTTATTTAATATGTAAATTTTTTCTTTTTATATTGATGTTATTGAGTGTGCATAACTCACTAATAAGATTAAATAATCTATTGGCGGATTAGGTAACATGTGATACCTTGCATACAGTAAGGCCGTACATGATAATACCCACATATCCTTTACTAAAGGTTGTGTATGGGATCTTACATGCTATTTATTATACCTGACTACATTAGCTATATACTTTAGGTACTCTATATAAAAATTTAGCATTATTTTATCGTAAACAATCAAACGTAAGGGTGCGTACAGACTATGTAACATATTATATAACTTGTGTTTTATAACACGTCCACATTATGTAACCTTGTTATTCAACATTTTAACATAAAACAATACCGTACACATTAGAATAACAATGCAATATAACAATGTTATAAAACCATTTTAAATAACAAAAGAAAAAGAAAAAAACGTAGATGCTGGGTTAACATGTTATTATAACATGTTTTATAACATTCAGTGTCCACATTATCTGAAACATGTTGTATAGCAATGTTGTATAACATGTTATGTTATATAGTCTGTAGGCACCGTAACGAAGATAGAACGATTATGAAATTCATAATTGTAAGCGTTTAAATCCGTACCGATTAAAATAGAACTTATTCTCAATGCTTTACAGCTGTCAAGCATTCGAAGTCTCAGTTAATGGTGTAATTTCATTAGCTCTTCATTCAGGTCTCGAATCGGATAATCGATGTTTCTATTTCTGATGGCGCTATCTATATTATATATAGCTACGTCATAAATAGACGAAATGATAACATTAATCATTTGTTTTGCGTGTCAAATGGCTGTTTGCATACAAGTTTTGCAATTCTTTTTTATGCGTAGTTGAATCGAACACGATACTTTTGATTTAGTTTTAACTGTTCGAAGTTTGATTATAAGTCTATGTCTGGTTGAATTTAGATAAATTAAGAAATATGCAAGAATTATAAAAAATAAATAATTGAATATTTTAGTTACTATAAAATTTAAAAGCTGCGTTGACTAAAAACAAAGGCTTTAAAATAAATTGCTTATTCATTTTGCTATTTTGGCTATTAGTTTTTTGGCAATTTTTTGTAAAAGGTCCGTTTACTCAATTAAACAAATTAAATAATTGTTTAAACATTTTTAGCTAGCCTTTACCTGTTTGTCTTCGAACTTTTCTAGGCCAAACATATTGTAGTAATTGTTGTTTAACGTAAATAAAAAAAATGGACATGCTAATCATACTTTGTGTCGTTATCAATTTTTGCTTGACAGTAATAATAAATAATCCAGTGGCGCTACAACCCTAAACGGCCATTGGCCTCAGATTACATCAGTTTTTTCGATCAATTTTATATTTCAGACAAGCAGGTGATCAGCCTTCTGTGTCTAAAACTGTCATCGATTTTTGGGTTTGAGACAGGCCGGATACTGATTTGAACGTGCGACTTCAAGGATGGGTGGCACACTTGAGCCACAAGGCCAACACTGCTTTATAACTTTGCAACTTTACAACTTTGCTTGACATTGTAGACAATATATTCACATAGAAACTCGCAAAAGAGGGAAGGTTGGTCCGTGCCGACCCCAAAGAATCGGGTTTCCGAATTGAAAAAAAACTCACGAGGCAAAAATACTCCAATTACTATTAATCTATATTGCCTTTCTATATGGAGAGGGCCATGAAAGGCCTCGTTTGTAAGAAGCAATCGCTTCCACTCAGCCTTTTAAGGAAAAACCAGGCCATTGGAAAATGCAAGAAGTCCTAAAATGTAAACGTAAAAACATACAATTGACAATATAGAGCAATAAGTTTAATAAACTTTAATTGTGGCTTTTATTAATTAAATTAAATGAAACAGTATTACGATCAAATCCGTTTATTAATTTAGTAATTTATAATTATTTTTACAAGAGTTTTCATAGAATTTTGCGTGACATTTACACTATTGTATAAAATTTACAACTTCATAATAATAAAATATTCTGTTCTACATTAAACCGTAGGTACACATTTATGTTAGGAAATTCTATTTACACGCCTGGTTCTTGTTTATATTGGATATATTTATCCCTAAAGTTTCCTCTTACGAAATTCTCATTTCATGAGATATGCTGTTTTCAGACAGAACACAGGATTTTTAATTCGACGTATATTTTATTAAAATATACTTAAATTAAAATAATACGTATTTTCAGAATAAGACATATATCGCGTTACAATAAAGGAATCTCATTTAACTGACATACAATCTAAGTAATATTACTAACTATAATTACATATTCATAATTCATCGCGACTCATTAATGTGACTAGAATAATACAGTTTTCATTTTGTAACAATACTGCTAATTAATAGTGTTTACATAACAATATGGTATTATTTCATTAACTAGATAATACAATGACATACGCTGATAGAACGTTCTTTTAGAGATATTTTTAATCAAGGCAATGGAAATACCACATTACCAGATTTTAAATAACTCACCTAAGAATTTAATAATTTCTGTTACCCAACAAAGGAAAATTCATAGTTTTTTTGTGGTATGCTGCATATTATATAAAGTAATATTGCTCTTAATTCCTGCGTTAGAATTTTCTTCTGAGTGTCTAGTTTGCATAGCAGAACACGGTAGCTTGGTTGATATGTATACCTCAAAGCCGTTTACGCAGTTGAGTAGCAACCAGAAGTCTGTGTTTACACTAGTGTAGGAAATATAAAACTATTTTGTGCGTTGGTAAACTAATAAATAACAATAAATTAACACCAAATAAATTAAATTACAAAAACTGAAATTGGACTCAAACAATATCTTAAAAAGTACGACTAGCAAAAATCCTTAAAACTACGTACTAATTTTACCTAAAAGCGTTTTTACTTAAAGCTCTGTTCACACAAATTGAGATCTTACGTTTCTATTTACTGAGAGCGCTCCAAGTCCTGGATCAGAGGATGGTCGGATACGCTCCCAGGGTGCTGGCTATCTTTTTTTACAATACTGACACAAAAGCACTTTTTTGAAGGCCTGTCTAAACACCTTATTAAAAATTGTATAGAAAATAGGATTCACCATTGATGAGGCATAACCCAACCAAAGTACACAATCGAATACCCATATTGGTATTCTCTTTTCACATTCTGGACATACTGCTGGTACCATATTCAGAATGAAAAATGGCGCCCATAGCACAACGAATGTAAAAAAAACTACACCAAGAACTTTGGTTGCTTTCTGTTCTAGGCGTAGTATTCTTCCATGTCGAGATGAATTTCGTGATATGACACTAGAATTTCTTGAATGATGTGTTCTGGGCGCTTGTCTGTGTGGTGTAGGTGTTGAGCCTTGAGGGCGACAATTAACTGATCTTTGGTTTCGAATAGTTCTTACTGGCGTGGATAATGCTGTTCTAGCGCCAAAGCTTGAACCACGTCGAAATCTTCTGGCCTCTTCCCAGGTCACTATAGAAGATGCACCTCTACTCGGACGTCTAAAAAAGTTGGGAGAATCTTCAGAGTTTTGAGTTCCGTTCCTAGGGTAACCGTTACATCCATTGATATCCCCACCAGGAACTATTATAACTTCTGTAGTCCGCCGCGGGGGAGTAGAGTCTGAGCCAAAGTAGGGGCAAGTGCAAGGTGGAGGCAGAAGTAGTCCATCTTCAGAACTTCGTGATTTGGCTGTCAATGTGACCGGAGCTAGAAGACCATCATTGCTTTCATCGTCAGAAGCACTTCTAGCGCGGTGTAGTGGTGTGTTAGGATCACATGTGGATGACGGTCGTCTTTTGTCTATTAACATGGATGACGGTGAACTGGACGATACGCTCAACGAGCCTGGTGTAAGCATACCACCTTTATCGGATATATTTGTTCTGTGAAAGATATATAAAAAATATTTTACCTGTACGATTAAAGTCATACCGGAATAAAACTGACAAACATTAAGAACAGCGTTGCATAGAAGCGTATTTCTTTAACCCTGCGGTCGTGTGTTCGAACCCTGGTTGTGTACCAAGCTGTTTATTAATATCATCCTACGTTTAAAGATAAGTTGTAGGTACCATAAACACACCATAACTTAATATTGTATAATGCACTGAATGCTTAAAAACATCAGTTAAACAGCGGGTCTGTGTAAATGTGTGTGTCATGAGCCAAATTTCCTTGTTCAGCATATTTACTGAACTCATTTGGCGCTTTGCATATATTTATGCACAGCGCTTAAATTCATATTTCTAGTATTACAACAAGGATTTTTTCAAGCTTGAATATCTGATACACTTATAAGCCATGTGTGTGGGTCTCATTTACCAAGACATACTCAGCATATTAAACTCTATTTATTATTATTTTTATAATTTAATTTATGGAATTTCTACTTTGAGCAAAACAAACTTGACTATCTAATTGAACAAAACTACTTCCTTCATATTACCCAAGTCTCACATGTATGCCATTAAAACTTATTTACTCGCTAAGTATGCCTTAATATGTGAAGCGAACAGTAAGTGCTATATACCCTTTGGATGTCTTAGCTGCAGCGGAAGCTTCCAAGCCGCGTGACAGACGCAACATCTCTGCCCCAAAATGATGCAGTGCGCTCATTGCTGACGGAGCAGGCTCACTGTGCAACAAGTATACAACACAACACATTGACAAGTAAAAAGCAACTCAATATTCTGACACTAAATGTGACAGAGGATTATGGTATGCAGTTGTAGTTTATGACGTTTTATCTGACGGTAACCTCAGGAACTACAACGGTGTGAGAGATATAGTTCGGTAACACTTTAAATATATTTCCTTTATTATTATTTTTTCAACTTAATCACAATATACAGGGTGGCCAAAAAGTCGTGGATCAAACGCAAATAGGGGATAGATGAGGTCATCAGCTGCAAAAAATTGTTCTACGGGTCATTTTTTTTTCACAGTGGGGTCCGAAGTAAACAAAAAGTTTTGACTTAAAAAAATGTATATCGTATAACTTAATATTAACTTCAATACACTTAATAAACAACTCTAAATAGTACGTCTAACGCAAGAACTCATCAGTACCAATCTAGTGGATATTATGAAAACATACAGAATGTAGATTTTTTCGAATTTTAATAACAATTAGTGAAAAAAAGTCAATTTTCTTATAAAACGCAAAATAAATTATAACTCTGCTGGGGTTGAGCTTAGAGACCTCCCGTAGAACATTTTTTTGCAGCTGATGACCTCATCTATCCCCTATTTGCGTTTGATCCACGACTTTTTGGCCACATTGTATATTACTGAATCTCTTGCACTTTAAAAGAAGTTTTAGTAATATACATTTTTGGGAATATGGTACGGCTAAAAGAAAAAAAATGTTGCCAGACAGACGTTTATTTCTCAAGCATGATCATGGTAGACTGAACATGTATTGTTAATTTGAGTCAATGAAGTCAACCCGTCAGTTGAGAATAACTTAGCTTAAAACCGGCAAAAGCATATTTTCTTTTATGCCGTTTTGATTTAGATGTTGATTTAAACTAAAATAAGCAAAACTTTTTAAACAGTAATTTAAATCAATATCATATACATATATAACAAAACTAAAAAGCATTTGAATCTCTACAAATATAACACTTACATTAAGTTAAGCTTCAGGCTTAATTGCGTCAATCGCAACATGCAACTACTGTATTGAACTTGTAACATTACTTTGTGAAACAATACTTATTAGAATATTTTTTAAAATTTTTAAATAAATAAAAAGTATTTATGTAAAATTATTTATTTTTTATTATTTGGTTGTGTCAATAATCGTAACAAACTCTTTTGCAAAAGAAACGGGCAGCTAAGGACATTCTAAGATCGATTTCAGTTAATTAAATGAAATTTAATTGTCTAACGTTATCTGTATGCTTATAATCGTGTGAATTAATAACGCGTAAAGTGAATTATGGCTATTTTTCATTATTTTATAATGAATTCTTTAAAACCAATGTACACAGCCAAACAATAAGAGGTGGTTAAATGATTTTTTTTTATTTTTTTTTATTTATCTTATACATACATTGCTTTATGATAAACTTACTTTAACTTAAACTTACTTTAATTAACTTTAAAATGACAAAAATATTTTTCTTACAAATAGTAAATAAGGTGAAAATGTAAAAACTTCATAATGATTGTAAAAAACGCCAGAATTCAGTTCACGTGTACTAATTTACACGATAATATATAATTATACAGACTACGTCAAACAATTAAATTTTATTTAATTAGCTGTAATCAACCTTAGAACGTAAATTTGCTTAGGTATTATTATAATTAGTAGAACCCTCATGTTACACGTGTATTCATCTTAATTATTGTTCTCAGTCGCTGACTACGGTTTCAGTAAGCGTTTACAAAGAACTCAAAAATAGTTATGTAAGTTATGTATATAACGCGTTTTTTTTTTAATTGTATTTTATTAACTAAATGTTTGCTACTTAAATACTGAAGAGTTAAAATTACTTTTTAACGTTATTTTTAAATGTATATATTTACATGGAAAATACCGTAACCTCGAGTTGGACACATGCATATATTTATTTTGATTGAACATTTTCCTATCGCTTTCACTTTTGCCAAAATAGGAAAACCTTTGACCAAAAAAGAAAAACCTTAAATAGAAAACCAAATACTCTAAAATCTATCATCCAACTTAACTGGTGTAAATGAACGATGGTAGTAGATAATAAAGTTCTAAATATATGCTAAATTCTATTGAAATTACTAAAACGTTATTCTATTATATTTAACAGCCTCATAGTGATTCATTAGTGTCGATCCCAATATGTCTAGTTTACAAACGAAATTTGAAACATGAATTTCACAGCTGTTGTAATAAATATGGTTATAGTAATCAATATCTTATTATTATTTCATTATTTTTTCGTGTATTTTAGAAATTTATTGCGACCTCTTTAGCTCTACTCATTATAGTTTATTATATTTATAAAATTACTGCAAAATTTCATTTGGCAGGTTTTGTTGCGTTCATACAGAAGCCAGTCGCGGCTGGGATTTTCTATATTTAATTTACATATAACAGACACGCAATCTTATTTAGTTAATTCGCAATATACTATATGTGTTAATTATTTGCATTGGTTTACACGAATACACACATAAAAGAAGTCTGGCTATTATTGTTTTAATTAAATAACTTAAGCAAGGGTAAAAAAAGTTGTTAATTATTGGTTGAATGTCGACTGACGTTACAAATATCTTTCATATTTTTTTTTAGGAATTGAGTTTTTTATTTTTCGCCTCCAGGGCAGGTCTCCAGGGCAGGTCGGGTTTAGGTCGAGCCTTCAACTGGGACTGGGACTTCTCGACTAATTTCCTGCCATTACTAATGTAATATTTTATAGGTACACGCTAGGGAATACATCAAGCAACGGAAAGTTGCGTCCCTGGGCCATGTGTTGCGCCATTACCGCAACTATCTCTTTCAATTAATTATGATGGGTAAAATCCAGGATGAACGGCGTGTTAGTAGAAGGAAATAAACATGTGTGTGTACTTATGTACACGCGTTAGAAGTTATACTTCTTTGACGTAACAAGATCAAATCTTTTTGAATTTTTTGTCTTTCGCCTTATTCTACGTTTGTAGAAAAAAAAAATGGTGCGTGTACTTATGTACGCGTGTAAGAAGTTATACTTCTTTGGCTTTCTTTATTTTTTTTGAAATATTAAATAACTAATGATAGATATTTAGCGTTAATAATTAAACAATATTTGATATTTAGTATATTGTTCAATTATTAATTAATATTAATAACAATTATTATTTATTATTTTATTATATTATTAATTTAATTTAATAACTAGGTATGTTTCATAACCTTTTAACTAAGTAACAATAGGTCTTTGTGAAAAAGCATTGCTAAATTTCTTTGAAAAATAATTAAAACTGCTTTATTTGTTTAAAAGGTACTACAAATGTCATTATGGTCAAACGTCACGCATATTCTATTTCTTTATTCGGCGCCCATACTGAATTTTGTGTCACGGTGCGCGCGCATCGTAAAATTTCACGCTCATAAATTTTTCACAACGCGCCTTAAGAAGTATAACTTCAAAAATGACACTGACAATAGAAAAAAGGTATTTAATACATTGAAAATTTTATTATAACGCATTATCATATAAAGTTTATTTAAATATCACAAAAAATTAAGAAATTGACATTTTTTATTTTAAAATGTTGACTATCATAACTAACTTCAGGGTGTCGGTGTTTTGTGACGGTGTGCGTGCGCATCGTAATAATTTACTCTTATAATTTTTCCCTAACGCGCCAAAAAAAGTATAACTTCAAAAATCATGGAATGGAATGCTCTCACCAATAAGAGAGTACCCGTCTAGGGTATAGAAACTGCGGAAGAGTTCTGCATCTGGCACGGGACAGGATAAGCTTCACGAGACTGACTGCCAACCTTCAGTAATGAAGAGGCACCAAAAGTAGAAAAACAAGGGAATATATTTTACTCAGAGCAAATTATATCATTAATATGTTTTATTACTGAAATAGGCAGCTTTTTCTACTCACCAATTAAAATTGCATTACTCAACTCAAGTACTGAGTAATAAACGAAACAGGAATACGTTTACAAAAACCCTCAATGTATTTCTCTTTGCGAATATATTTTTTCTATTTAATGTACCTTTGGTTACGGTGCATGTTATATTAGTGAATTCATTTTATACACAAAACTTTTTCATATACTTTTTCAATGTTTTGAGAAAAATTTTAATTGTCACTTCGGAACTTATACTATTTAGGCTCCGCAATATTCTTTAGGGAAATAAATGTTCAAGAATTGTTCCATTACGATACAGTTTCTTTTGTTTACATGTTTCTTTATTATCCTCATAGCAAAAATTGACGAAAATGATTTCGGAAGACAAATTAATTGTGGTTGACTTCTATCAATAATAAATGAAACTCACCGACAAATATTATTATTGTTACAAAAGTTTGTAAAGAACTTTGATACCGGGGATGTATTCGCCACAAAAACAAAAACGCATTTACTGTAGGTACTGTATTGTTATTGCATGTACTGTACTGACTGAGCTGAGCATACGCAGCTTAAGCTTTTACGGTTTAATAATTAATCACCAATGCACCAACTATTTACATTAATATTACATAAAAAACAATACGTAACAGTAACATATTAAAAAATTTACAATATACCTAACTATTTCTACCACTATATAATAGAGAAAAGGAAAACTTTTTGTCATTTCTTCTTCAAACTCAACGGGCAATTAAAAACGTCTGTAAATCTATGAAGTTCATTTAGTGTTTCGTTGTATTGTGTCATGTGTGCCCTTTTCAAAAGGTAAGTCGGAACACTGTCAGACAGCTTTCCTTTCCACGTATCAGCTTTATAAAATTGTAAGCCCAAATGCTTGGCGCACTCTGAGCTCGTAGCCCACATAAACTATTATGAATAAGGTCAAATAGTCGAGCGGGTAAAACAGGTACACACCGTACATTCTTCAATACAGGTGCCTCAGTTATGGACTTTGTACCCACTCCAGCATAACCCTATACTTTCTTTCACGAGGCCAGATTGCGCCATTATGATACAGGTGACTTCTCACTAATTAATCTCTATGAGTATATATCTTAAGAATTATATAAAATAGTGAAGGCTCGACTGATTTTTTTTTCTGAAATCTACATATCTACTTGTGGTCTCTCAAGTACGAGGCCCAAAATGGCAACAGTTTTCGTGTTCATTCTGCCTCTACAAGCTTAGGTAACTTCGCCACGACTCAAGGGTAATTAATCACGAAAATTCCATAGACTGATTGATTAAAAATCGTATTTTAAACATTACTAATGGTAGGGGAGCCCACGATGCTAAATGGGGATTTACTCGAGCGTCGTAGAGACCTATTGGGATGCAAAGCTTAGATGATAAGAAGAAAAAAATGTTATATGATATATACCTTTTCATCGGTGGGGGAAGCGGCTATAGATTGTTAAATATGTAAAAAAAACTGTTGCATGGACATCCTCGAGCGCGTCAGATATTGATAGCATCAATGCCCTACGCATTTTGAAATAATGTAAATGTAAATCGTAAATCGTAAAATGAACCATGACGGTCACATTCACGCTCCATCTTTCTTTAAATTGAGCTTCAATTAGAATATATAATTCACAATTATGAAAATATTTTACATATTCGATATATGCGGTTCTCTAATAACTTTTCTTTGATGAAAATTTATTGGATATCGCTTACGTGTTTAGTTTCTCACTGAGTTAAAAAAAAAAGTTAAGTAAACAATGTAATAAATTTGTGTTTATATTCTTTAAATCTTGTAAAAGTTTTATATATACTAAACGCACTATTACATCCTTTCTGTAATGGGTAAAAACTGGGCTGGCATGCAAGTTCTCTGACAATTTTATAACAGTCCTGATCCAAGTATGTATAACGTCATATAAAGAAGATTTAAAACGAATTACTGAGAATTGTGAGTCTTTTAATATTTTTATCGTATTAAAAGGTTGAAAGCGACACACAAAAGCTGAACTGTAAATTAAAGCCTTCTGACGGTGTTAAAATATCTTGTTTGCGGTTGTCAAAGACATCCATTTAAATTCAAATAGGTACGTGTGTTTTTAATGACTGGACATCCCATTAACTTATTCATTACTTACTTTTTTTAATATGAATATTACTTTAGTATAAAATAATTAAATAAACTAATTTATAATTTTAATACGTTGAAGTAAGCTGAAATTAATCAATCAATTTATCATTAAAATAAGTATAAATTCAAATTCAAAAATCATTTATTCACGTAGGTAACACAATGTACACTTGTGATTCGTCATTAAAGAAATATATATTAATGCTTCTAATTTTACATTTACTGCCAGTTCTTAAATCAAGGGCGTAGAACGGAAGAGAAGAACTGGTAATAAACTCTCCGCCACTCTTTTTAATCGCCATGTTTTTTTTTTTATACTAACGTAAGTAAAATGAAAGTATTTTTATATTAAAGTCGTTTAAAAATAGGAATGAAGGCGAAGGATGTAGGAACACTAATTAGATAGACACTCACGTGCGTATATAGACATACATTCTAAAAGATATTAAGCGATAATTGCCGACATGCAAATATCATGATCAAGTCGTACCTCGAGTCCTGAAGCCACAGATCTCTAGTATCAATCGGTGGTAATTCAGTCTCAGTTGAAGCTGCCGAATGTTGTGGCGTCCCGCTTCTAGGACTTAGAAACCTCTTCCAAGTGCAGCGGCGTTCTATGTAAACAACGAAAGTTATACCACATTAGTTAAGTTGAAGAGCAAGATCTCGAACTCGGTTTTGATGTCTATACAGACCCATCAAATTATCTGTGAAATAGAAAAAATGGGAACTACGGCCGCCATGTTGAATTTCGGCAGCTACAGGTTAGTGTTGTCTACTTTCGTTTTGTAAATTACCCGATATTTTTTTCATTGATTAAATTTTTAACGTAATTGTTACTTAAAAAATATAAAGCTGAGTGATTCAACTACCTATAGTTATCGTCACGTAAAAATATACTTACATATATTAATTACACTTATAGTACTATTTTATTATAAAACAATGTTAGGTATTGTTTAAAATAATAAAATTATGTTTATATATGTTTACCTAGTTTCTTATCTGACATACCCAATCATGGGTAACTTTTATTAATTTGCAACACTAAAGCGACGGTGGCGCTACCACTCAGTTCACAGATAAGTTGGTGGGACTATAGTACATAGTATCTAGAAGCAAACAAATTTTATGTTTACGAAGTGCCCATATAATCGTATAAAAGCTAGGTTAAGAGATGCTTACATAAAAGGGTCACCAAATATTTTTTTAAACAAGATTACACTTTTAGCTTAGCTGTTAGGTCGGGATTTTCATACGCATAAGTACTTCACCTCAAACCCTCTTAAGGAAGACGAAATAAATCTTCAAACGTTTTGATCAAGTATATAATGAATCTCGCGATTCATCAAAGCTGACGCTATTATAGTAATTATGTATAACGTAACGAGTATTCCTTATATACTAAAATTTAAATCAAGTTCAATTTAAATTGCTCAGTAGTATTTATTTACATTAGATTAAAATTTTATTCATAAATTTCTGTATAGATATACTTTGTATTCTTTATTGTAATATTTTTCCTAAATTATTTTTAAAGTTAAAGTTTATTGTGTACAACACAAATAATTGTAACGTAATTATAAGCTCTGTACTTGTAATGAAATACTGAAGGTAATATGTGCTCATGTAACTTCAATATAAAAAAAATTAAAGTTATATCAATCATTAGTAAATAAACAAAATAGTACTACAATATAGCGATAGAATCGACAAATGTGTTTTGTATTGAAATTTAACAATGATCTATGGACAATAGTGGATAGAAAACGTTTGATCTAAATTCGTAACGAATAGGAATATCTCTTATAACTAGAATTTCATCTTTTGTAGCACCAAGGAAAATCATAGGAATATTTTCTAGAAGAGAAAGGAATACGTAATATTTAATAACGTTTACTAATAAAAAAAAATAGTAGCTACTTATTTGCAAAATTTTATTGAATAATTAATTTGCTTGTGGCAACAAAGTCGTATTTTTCGTCGTTATTTCAGAATGTATCTGACTAAGCATGACCTGCGGAAATGTTTTTAAAAATTGTGACGTCATCCATTTTGTTGGCAGATGCCAATTAATATTAATTTTTAGTTTACTTTTAAGGCTTCTATAATAATCATTCTTAATTTTAAGTCATGGCAAAGATATGACATATGTTAGAAAACTGAAAGTACAATGGACAAATAAATAAATAAAAAAAACAATGTCGAAATAACTGAAATAAATTTAAAAAAAAAATTAATTGAAATAAACAAACACTATCGTACAAATAATATTTGTACAAAAAAATATTTGTACGTATAATATGTTAAAACATATTATGTTAAATATTTCAAAAAACATAATATTAAGACTCAAAAAGCAAAAAGTTTTTTGAATAAAACTAATACCGATCGGAACCCCACCAAGCCAGCCTGCTGCCCATCCTTGCCCGAGGCCTTTCCGTTGCCTTGCAAGAAGTTGCACAGTCAGGGCATATGTAAGCAGCATCACGCCCAGAGGAATGTAAAAGGATATTACGGATCCAATCGCTTTGTATAGGGGATCCGGAATTTGACACGAACCACCTATTAGTACTGATTCTTCATTCTGAAACAATTGAAATAAATTGTTATATAAATACTGCAATACTGACTAATAATATAAATATAATTTATTATTAGTGAAAACGTCTTGATATATGAATCCGAAAGATTTGTGATAATCACGTGGCAGGCACTGTCTAGAGAGATTTAGAAAGCTCTTGAAATTTAAAACTCAAAGATTGAACCACAACTGACTGAAGTATATTGACATTGACATTGACAAATATAATCTGTAACACTATGCCTGGTGTTGCTATTCTAATAAAATTAATGTCATCATGTTCCTTCATTAATTAAATTATTGTAATTTAATAAGTCGAAATTAAAATTACTAACATTTTTATTTGTAATTTTGGATTAATCAATAAAATATGCTAGAAATTTAGAATATTCTATTTTATCTGGTTATAGTCAAATTGTCTGAATTAAAAATAATTTTTTATAATTGAGTTTCAAGTATGCTTTACAAACGATTATCTGTCCTTTACACCTATGCCCGCCTTTTGGTGGTAGCACCATGCTATATATAGTCTTTATCTTTCTTTGATAAAAAAATACAACTCAAAATAATTTTTCACCTCCAACCGTTAGTTCCTAAGATTAACGCGTTCAAATGTAAAGCTCTTCTGCTTTATAAAATAAATTTCCTAGCGTTGCCATTATTGCGTCAAAATCTGTATAACTTATGTGTGATTTAATATCGAACTCCTAATAATCTAGCAGTGACAATTATAAAGTCTATTATACATCACAACTATCTGAAACGTTAATTAGACCACGCCAAACTGGAATTTGAATTAACAATAGAGTTATGCGCATCAAATACAAAACGATAATGTCGCAATTTCGGCTGTGTTAGTTTTCCTAGGGACACGTTCTTTGTTCGACTTAAAATGTCTTAAATACATCACAATAAAATCGCTGCCCAAAGAACACTGAAGATAGTAAACAATAATAATAATAAGAGTCTTGGCCGCAGATTTGGCTAATAATGTTTATTTAAAAGGCAAATAGGTAATCGGCCTTCTGTCTGACACGTCATTGGTTTTTGGATTTGAAACAAGCCGGTTTCCTCACAATGTTTTCCTTCACCATACGACCGAGTGTTAGATGCATAAAACAGAAAGTACATTGATTAATTGCCTGGGATCGACCCTACGACCTCAGGATTGAAAGCACTGCATTATAACGATACCGCCAACCATGAAGTATGACAATGCACACGCATTGTCGTAAATAGTGACAATGTCAATTATGACAGTTGGTTTCAATATTTCTGATCTGTGGCCGAGGCTTGAAGATATTTATACGTTTGCCTTAAATAGGATACAATGCAATATATTTTATACCTTTCATTATTATTTTTACCTTTTTTAAGCCCTTAAATATTTAAGCTTTATGTAATTGCGGTTACGTTACGTTTTCTTAACATACCTTAGAATACATCAAACTGAGAGGAAGACTCATAGCGGTAGATAGAATCCAAACGAACATAATCTTGATTGTCACTCTCTTCCTCGTCTTGTTTCGACCGAATCTCATCGGATACCTCAAGGAAAGATATCTGAAACAAAAATAATTTTAGTTTTTAATATAAATACATTCGAACAAGTGACTAAATTTTTTAACCTAAACCGACACATTTTTATTTTTTTATTGTTATATATGTTGTCGACGGAGGTATTAAATGACTTACGTATATGTACAACTTAAGTAAACGGTATTGGCAACCCGGATGATTAAGCACTACTACCTATTTCTTTTAACAACTTTTTGTATAACATTTACAGTAAATTCCAGAAAGATGCCTCTTAACCTATTGTTGAACATTATTTATGTTAAGTTCGTCCGTGTTAAGTACTTTTATTCCCATAGCTTGTTCAGTGTTATGCCTGCCGTATCCATACATTGAACAGTCGGCCAGGACATGTAACACCGTCACTTTACCTGTATCGCTACAAGGACGTACGACGTATACGACGATACGACAAGAATCGTTCGTGACATCTGAGTAATTAGTCCCGTTGATTTTAAATGTTTAATTATTAAAGAGGCAGAAACAAAATTTGGCAGGAATAACTTAGAATACCTACATATTAGAACTGTCTTATTTAAAATAGTCGGTCAATTTGCTTATTCAACGTGAAATTACTGATACAACAAATTTCTTAATCGCGTCAAAAAACCAGATGTATTGAGTGTTTTGTTACAATACTAAAAGCGGGTTTACTAATATTTTCAAAGTTTAAGCGAAATTAAGTATGTTTGGCGCTCAAATTAATAATATAGAAAACTAGCGTAACAGGCTAAGAAAGCAAATAATCAGCTAACTTGTCAATGTCAAGTGACAGATATTAATTGTCAATAAAAAAAAGGTTTGATGTGAAATATCATAGGCGTCTCGTCGTAAGGAGTAAATAAGACTATCATGTGAAAATACTTATTGCATAACAACTTATCACATCACAGTCTTCTTTCATTTTAACTTTACATAAGTAAACATCTTTATATTTATTTAGCTTTCATCCTAATCTATTCAATGAGTTCTACCAAAGATTTTCTTATACGAATTTTGTTATTAAACTAAAAATCGTAAACGGGTTCATCTACTTACAGTTTCATTAACGTTTTCAAAATTGATCAATAAAAGGAGTAAAAAGTACTCCACTGATTACCTCATTAAGGTCCGGAATGTAAGGAGATTTCTCGCGAGATTACTTCACTCTAGTTCCGTATTTTACCAAATACATTTTTTATAAAATTCAAACAATTTTATATTTTTAAGCAATGTGTATTATATATACCTAAAGCTGACTGAGCCTCCTAAATCTCAATGCCTTTAAAATAAAAAATTAACACAGTGTTATTAATAGTAAGGCCTGAGATGGCGTCTCCAATTGAGATAATGGGTTCTTTTTCAACGCATTACGTAATATAAAAAAAATAGTAAGAAAAGCATGTCTTTGGTAAAAGATTGACATTATCAGACACAGAAAATGTCACACAGTTGTCAAAAACAAACAAAAAATAAACAGATACAGCAAACCGATACCCAGGTCCATAACAGCTTGAAGCTACACATTATGTATCTTGCATATATATTCATATGATTTGCATATAAGCTTTATGTAATTAAAAATATATAAAGCCCATGCAGCGTTATATAAACTTTTCACATTATACAGAACATAGTCGATAATATTCGTCACTTAATTTGGCTTAAGCAAAAATACTCTACTTTGAATAGATGACATTTCAATTGCCTATTTCGTTATGAATATTTTAGGTCATTTATATTGAGGGCAACTGGAAATCTAATTCTATTCGGGTATCTGTTACACCCACCTGTCGACGCTTATGGTGCACAAATGCATGATGGAGGCTGTACACAACAACACGTCGAGGCACACCCATACCAGGCAGTACACCGCTGGCAACGGGAAGTAGCCTGTAAGGAACACTTCATTAATCTATATTCAAGAGTTATTTGTATTTTTGAATATTTATAACGTATAAACTCAAAAATTATCCCTTAGTTACAAACGCTACATTTATTTACAAAATACTTTAAAAATATTTAATTTATAAACAAAATCAGTTAATTACATTTTTCTACCTTTTATTGTTTCGTCTCTTTCTTTTGAATTGTGTTTACGCTATGTTGAAAAGAGATATGTAATATATTTTAGTTAAAACGGTACAAGTAATGATAAATGTTGTTGAACTAAACTTATTAATTCACATGAATTGAAGATTTTTTATTCTTATTTAATACAAAAATGGTATCAAATAGAATTACGTAAAATGATCTTATGTCTTCGTCAAAATTAATAACACATTAGTTGATTCATCCCGTTATTTAATAAACAAACAACAATATTAAAAATACTAAATAGCAGTTAATATAAAACATGGACTAAAGTTAGCAAAGTAATAACATCGTAGCCATGGACAACAAGTCAGCGATTAATAAGGCCAAATTAGAATATTAATTATTTCGTATCTTTCTAGAAAATAATTATATATTTATTTTATCTATTTACACTTTGTTGTACACACAAGAATATATTATATTAATAAGCTGAAAAAAGAAATGGCGTAACGGGCGGTCATATAGCTTCTAAGCGATTTCCGCCAGGAAAGCCGACAAGAAAATCACCATAAGGAAATTGAGCTTATGTTGTATTGAATAGAGTTAAACATTTTAAATAAAAGAACATACTTTTGTGGACGCTTTACTACATTTATTGTCGCGTATAGTTCCTTGATATCGAAAAGAAATATAATACATATGGCAGTTCCATTTTATACTGATTTGACTTAATTATGGCCAATTTCCACGAAACTGCTGACGTCATACTAATTTGCAAACCAAACGTAAGCTTAGGTATAAGTACTGAGAATATTAAATGTCTATCACCCTTTTTTACGTTTATTCAGCAAAGGTCGTGACGGTACTTTGAAATATTAATAAATTATTTTATGTGATCCCTTAAACTGGGCCGTGGTTGGAAATATTTTATCATTATAATCTATTATGATAAAATAAAATCCTGTACACGGTAATAAGGAAAAATACACTTTCTTGTTAATATGGTGACTTATTACAAGACTATATAATTATACGAGTAACCGAAATATTTACCGCTTCTGCGTAATACAGCAATAAGTACAAGTATCCATAGTATTCGTTTTTTTGAGGAAATTACATACAAGGCTGCTAAGATTCTGTCCTTAAGAATCTAGTATTTTTTTGACTATTCTATTCTCATTATTATTAAATTTTGACCGATTTAAACAATTTGTTGTTAAAAGATTGTGATACGGATTTTCTCGCGTATGATGCGTTCACCAAATTTTAATAAAATAAAATGAGATAGCAAGATAAAAAATTTCATAGTGTTACAAAATATAATAATTTTTATTCGAATTCAATGAACGTAATGGCATTTTATATCTAAACTCGCATTAATAAAAGATTACACCGCAACTTTGGCACGTTATAAACGACATTGTTCAGGGTAACAAACTTGTTCGTCTAACCGCCACGGCTAAATACGGACATTTATAAATTGCCATCATTTTGTTACTAGACATTCAGCTATTTCCATGTAAGTCCCGTATTGTTAACTAAAGGGAATTAACTTAAGTAAAATATTATCCTAATAATGTAATAATATGGTTATTATAATATAAGCTATATAGTATATACCATCGCACAATGTGAAATTTGACCTCAATCGGATTTTTTTCTTATAAATTAGCTGTTTGTATCAGATCTTTAAATTTCATCTGCTAATACGATGAGGTTTCAAAGAAAAAAACATTAAATAAGTATATTTCTTGCCTTCACGCTATCGATATAAACCGAATATATTAAAATATACTCATTGTGTCAATTAATTAATATATTTGTAATTATCCGTCTAAGAGGTCAAAGTTCACACCATGCATTGTAAACCGTCAACTTGTGTTATACAATATACTTCGAGCTTCAAGTCTGTTTTATACAGAACTGGATAGACATTTGACCGCAATCCCACCTGATGTTAAGTGAATTGCCTATTTAGCCGCCGCCTGATTAAACCTATGTAATATACTCTTTAGGAATTGAAGGGGGCGAGGAGTTCCACTCTTTCGTTGTTTTCACAAGAACAATGATTAGTGCGTCACTTGGGGATGCCAACAACTTCCTTTTTTTTTTTAGAAAGACAATTCACACCAATTGACCGAGTCCCAAGCTAAGCTGGTGAAGCTTGTGTTATGGGTACATATTATAGATAGATAGACATATAAATACATATTTAAACACCCAAGACCTAAGCACAACACCAAATGCTCATCACATCGATGTTCGTCTCAGCCGGGGATCGAACCCGGGACCCATGGATTCGCAGTCAGAGGTACTGACCACTAGACCAATGAGTCGTCTAGAGAGTCCTTTTAGAGCGTAAATTGAATGAGAAGGTCGGAATCAAGTTGAAATTCCAAAGAGCATTCTGGAAACAATTTATAGAAGACTCAAATGCAGGCTGAATGGCGATGGTCAGAGCTTAAGAGTAAGATTCAACAAGTAAACTATCACCTCTAAATTGTTAAGCTCAAAAGCAATCAAGCCAGATACCACTTGGCAGCACCGGCACAGAGGTGATTTCAGTACTCCACCCTCGAAAGGACTTGAGATTGATAAAGATTACGAATTGGTTCCGCCGTGAAAAACCGTCGTACTACCAAAATATCAAATATAGGGCTTTAGACTGAATGAAACGCGCCAACTTCAGATCCGCCGATAAGTTTAACGCAAAGCAACTGGATACAGAATACACTACCCTGGATGGTAGAACTGAATCCAAAACCATTCCTTTTACAACCCATTCGATAGGACTGGGTTTTATTTGTTTTAAATTAGACTAATTTCACCCCAGTCTACTGATAGAAGATATAAACGTTTCTATTAAGCATGAACAATTCATTCAATTGTCATCATACATCTTAAAAGTGTAATGTTTGTTCACAAGTTCCTATCTAATATATAAAATTCTCGTGTCACAGTTTTCGTAGCCATACTCCTCCGAAACGGCTTGACCGATTTTGATGAAATTTTTTGTGCTTATCCGGTATCTATGAGAATCGGCCAACATCTATTTTTCATCCCCCTAAATGTTAGGGGTAGTTCCCCTAATTTTTTTTATTTATTTTTTAAGACAAAATTTTTAATTTCTATTTTTTTATGATATAGCAATAAAAAATACATACAACCCCTAACTTTCACCCCTCTACGATCAACCCCTATTTTTTTATTATAAATGATATACATGGCAAAACGACGTTTGCTGGGTCAGCTAGTTTCTATATAAAAATTGTTCGAATCATTTCAAATGACTTAGTAAAGGAATAACAACATTCGAAATTATTCTATTAGAGTAAATACAAATTAGATATTGTTTTCTTAAAACACAAGGTAATTTAAATTTGGAATAGAATTTGTGCGTAAGCCTTTGGCTCTAATTGTTAAGTGAAATACCTTGCACAGCCCTAATAGAAGGTTATTAATTTAAAGCAACGCTCGGTTTGAAACTGACAACAGTGGCTTCTAAGGGTGGTTTCAATGACGTCAGCATTCGAGGACAAAGCCCATCATTATAATTATATTAAGGTGTGAGATGTGCCTTTCTGATGTATTTTGGCTTAAAATAAATCCGTGCTTTGTTATGTTTTCTTACATAAACGCACTTTGTATAAATTGTATTATATTAACGATCACTAAAGTCTAAACCAACTCGACTTGGGTCCTTTAAGAAAAGAGCCAATTATTAAAAGGCCACAAACTCACTCGCAACCCCTCTGACATTGAGTGTGTCTATCACGTAACATGAGGTGAGCCTCCTGTCTGTTTGTTATATAAAAAAATCAATCTGGAACTGTTTCGGAAAAACACCTTTTGTATGGCAATTAAAGTTTACAATAAATTACCAAAAGAATTAAAAGATCTTCCGTCTAGAGTCTTTAAAAAGCGACTTAGTGTATTACTTTTAGAAAAAATGTACTATTCAATAAATGGTTATTTGAGTGAAACACCGTAATTAATATAGAATTAATGATGTAATGTATATAGTACTAGCTGATCCGGCAAACGTCGTTTTGCCATCATTTATAATAAAAAATAAGAGTTGATCGTAGAGTGGTGAAAATTAGGGGTTGTATGTATTTTTTAATGTTGTATCATAAAAAATAGAAATTAAATTTTTTGTCTTTAAAATAAATAAAAAAATTTAGGGGTGGACTACCCCTAACATTTAGGGGGATGAAAAATAGATGTTGGCCGATTCTCATAGATACCGGATAAGCACAAAATTTTTTAATCAAAATCGGTCAAGCCGTTTCGGAGGAGTTCGATTACGCACCCCGTGACACGAGAATTTTATATATTAGATAATATAAAAATTGACTTTGACTAATAATGTAAAATTCCTCAAGATAAATTTGCGCCCCATCGTGTGTGGCAGAATATGCGAACGATTTACGATTGTATCACCTTAACATTTTTTACCATATTCTTGCAATCAATAAATTATTATTATTATAAAAAAGAGAAAAGTAAAAACAGGTTCTAATTTCGTTAAAAAAAATATGCAAAGGTCTTATATATTTTTTTTTATCATACTCAGCCTAGTGTCGAATGCTTTTGGCATTCGTCGAGGAATTATTAAGTTAATGTAACCACGGATTTCGGTCACCTTTAGTAGAATCGCATAAATTAAAGTTAGAACCCTATCATTAGGGCTAACTAAATGACTTGTGCAGGCTTAACAATTATCTATTAAGCATATATATTGTGACTGTTATTGTCTGGTGTAAATATGCAACAACATAATTATTAAAATATTTTTTTTACTTTCTATGCACACAAATTGGGCACCTGTAAGCACTGCGCAATTAGATAAAACTTTTTCCTGGCAAAACAAACTTTAAGAGAAAGCTCAGCTTTGATGTGACCGACTCTGAACAAAATGGTTACATAAATGAACTAATTAAAAGTTAATTAGAAGAATTCTGTTTAACAGACTAATTAACTAATTAAACTTCAGGAAATGAATTAAATAGTAAGGAAAAAACACAAAACCACTTTGTTTTTCGACATCTTTAATATATTAAAATGGTCTTCCACTATAGTACACTAAGCTTCACTCTAACACTAACTAATTTTAGAAAACTTTAACTACTGACTTATCTGCGTGGTTCAATTTCTTTCTTGATCAATTAAAAAACACAATAGCGCTACCTTTTAGGCGTCTCAGATTTATGTATCTGTTTCGTTTCATCATTTGTTTTTTGAACAGCCTTCTATGCCTTCGACTATAAGGATCTATGATATGCCAGTTTCTTTACCGTACTACTACGCCGTTCAAGCCACTCACTCGTTAAATATGCAAATAGGAGGTTGCCGAGATTCGATACTACCTTCGGGGATGAGAGTCGAACGCTGTAGCCACTAGGCCACTGTTGTTACTTAGCCTTTGCCAGAGTCTAAGTTAATTTAAAATAGCTTTCTTGATTACAAAGTCAATAGAAAAGAGGCATTTAGGATTTATTCATATAAATATTAATTTTACTTATTTTCGTCAATTGGTAAATAACTAAGTATTGTATATCATAAAAATATGAGACCTGCAATTCGTGGAAATGCTATTTTAAGGCAGTACCTTATATCGTGTGATATCTGTAAAACAAGGATTTAGAGACAAGTTTAAGCACTCATTTTATTTATTTATTTATTGTAAACATAATCTGAAATAGAAGAGAAGTTGGTATGGTGGAAACACAAACTGAACACAGTTTTTCGGTCCACTCTTAACTTATCTACTAAGGTCAGTGATATATTATTCACTATAACATTATAAACATTAAACTCTTAAAATTGACTTTATTTGCTCTTTAATATAACTCAAGTAATCACGTACCTCTCACAAGCGTCAAAATCCCAACCGGCATAACTAACACCGCGACAAGGAGATCTGTGATCGCCAACGACATTAGGAAATAGTTCGTCACATTCTGCAGCCGCCTCTCCAAGTATATTGCTAAGCACACCAAAACATTGCCAGCAGCTGTACACACAACCAGTACTAATGCTATAAGGGCCCACCAATTATTCGCATCGACCTCACTGATCGTTCCATTCCCAAAACTATAGTTACTTAATATCCAAGTTACATCATCGGCGGAAATATCGTACGTCTCGTTCATTGTGTGAAACTCGTTTTCAATTTCATTTTGGGGAAGTGATTCATCTTATTTCGTAAATGTGGTATATTGTGTTCGGCGGGTCCATTTCGATGTTCATACTCGCATCTTCGTTTCATTTATCATCTGAAAGAAAATTGATAATATTTATTTTGTGTAGGTCTGAATTTAGGTCGGGTCACCGGTGAATTTCACACCAGGATCGTGTTATCGGTTTTCTGCTTTGCGCCGAAACACAATTGACAATTCATTTTGAGTATTTTTGTAGCTTTGATCGTAAATTAATTATAACACGGTCATGCTATAAATCTAGTTATTATAAATTTAGTTATTTAAACCGGTACTGAGCACAGCAGTTTTTTAATGCTATTTTGGTATGCAAAATAATACAGTTAAAAAAAAACACCATTTATCATAGCCATTACATAAAGTGATTTTTTTGGAAGTGACTTTCCTAGTTCTACTTCTTCACATGAATATTGAATTAAATTGATTGAATTGAACAAACATTTAATAACCATGTTAAGTATATTATTATGTATATGGAATTAATTTTTCTTTCGTAAATGTGCTTCAACAATGCCTTATTATAAAAGAAATTGCTTTCTTACAAGATTTATTAAAACTTACCACAAGCTCCGCATTTGCAATGTTACAGTTTAATAAACTTTTTGAATAAGCTGAACTAAAATTATAATTGAGATTGTTAAATATTTGAATTCGGTCTATCGTAAATCTATATTTACTTATGAATTAAGGCGATATTGCTTTAAATAATTTGGGTGAATAACACTTGCGAAAATTTTAAAATATCTTAGTATTATCCGAAGACTTATAATAAAATTATATTATAGAAACGATTGCCCGGTAAAATGCAAAAGCGATTCAGATCTATGAAATATGGTGATGATAGTACTACGTTGGTTTTTGCGAGTATTATATAGTATACTACCCATAGTGCTGGGTGACCCACCAAAAGCTTAAATGGTCAATCTAAACTTCATTAGTATGTAAATGCATATCACAACAAAAATATATGTGTACATAATAGTGTTTAACCCGGAGGGTTTCACAGTTCATAGTTTCAAAAAAGATTGATTTTCATTATGATACTCGTACTATCAAAGGTCCTAGTAAATATGTTATAAATTTGTTTGATGTCCTGCTGCCCAGAAATACTTCGTCTAGTTTATGTTTATACCATACTATCATATTGTTTTTCATAAACTATCTATCACAGAAGAGATCATGAACATTGCTTTTCTTAATTCAGTTTTACAAAGATCTTCGAATTTAAGATCCGAAGTTACTTATCATTTTTTTATTCTCTAAACATTTTCATTTCAATTAAACAAAACATTTCTTGGCGTGTTTGCAAAGCGTTCAGATTATTAATTTGCTTACTCGAAACGTCCTTGTTTCCGACAATCGCATGCTGACGAAAATAATTTATTTTCTTAATTTCCGTAAAATTCCGCTATCTGCCGGTGGCGGGAACGAATGATCGTGACCTTCTATATTGACTTGTATAAAGAACTTCAGAATTAGAGTTATGGCTACGAAGCTTTTCGTTTAAGTTTTGTACTTCAGCAAGTTTAAAGATCAAATCTATTGTTTCTATTTTTAAGTTTCTTTTATTCGATATTGGAATTAATATAAGAAAATACATTTATAAAATTAAATAGAGTACAGATAATACGTATTTGTAGCTTTACACGGACTACAACGTCTCGTAACGTTTGACAATTGACCATAGATGACCATAGATAAAGTACAGACTATGCATAAACGTCTCGCCTAAGAAATGCGTGGCTATCACAAAAACTAAATTGATTATGATGAAACTTGAGTTGTTTCCTAAGGTAGAACAAACGGGATTCAAATTAAAAATCATCACATAGTAATAATTCATCATCAAATATGTAATTTGTCATATGTGTCAGATAATCAGTCAGTAATTAAGTTAATAGAGTTGATTGATACTGGAAAAAAAATATTAATCCAAAATATAAACGCTGTACCTGGACTTCATCATTTTAATCAATGGTTGAAATGTTTCAATGTTATAAATAATGCTTTCTACGTGTCCTGGCCGCTGAATCGATTTCATTGATAATATTTCTATATACCCATAAGCTTTAATATTTCGCACATTATTCCTGAAAATCGCACGCCGAATCACTTGAAAATGAGATTTTAAATCAACTTTGAGTTATCACAGAAAGAAAACTAATATTAGTCGCCAATAATAAAGTCAATTTAAGAGAAACAAAGATATATAAAACTTGCTGGAAGCCAATTTAGATTAAGAAATCAGATAGATTGAAATGTTATTTGGGCTTGATTTACCTTTAGACTAAGGGATTTATTTCAGCCATTATTGTTTTCAGACTAAGATTATACGACTTTAATCTTGTTATATATAATTAAATAAAACTTTCACGGATGTAATCGAATTAGCTTCATATTATAGCCTAAGAGGATATGGCGTGATCATGACATTTTGACGGTACGGAATATTGCGCAGACTACCTCACCTGATTTATTTTCTATTACGCTCCTTGGACGCGACGGATATGTGGTAGATCAATTTCTGTTGCTTTTTTGTAATTTAAAAAACATGTGTGTGTACTTATGCACACGCGTTAGAAGTTATACTTTTTAAAATTTTATATTTCGCCTCATTCTACGTTTGTTTAAAAAAACGACAAGCAATAGAAAAAAGGTATTTAATGCATAAATAAATAAATCTAGTTAAAGTTATTTAAATATCACAAATAAATTATTTCTACATGATTACTAAATTGACATTTATTTTAAAATGTTGACTACTTCAGGGTGTCGATTTTTTGTGACGGTGTGCGCGCGCATCGTAAAAATTTACTTTCATAATTTTCACCTAACGCGCCAAAAGAAGTATGACTTCAAAAAGAATTAGATTATTCTTGGCAAGACTATGTGTTCTTAACGTCTTTATAATTCTTTCTTTAACTTTTATACGCTTCCACGTAGCCGGTGCGGGTGAGCGTTGTCGTCCATTAAAATGGAATCGTCCTTAAGAGAAGTAGGAGTTAGTTAAGAAGTAGTGGATAAATCGTCTGGTCTCTATTGCCAACCACTTTTTATTGTTTAGCCGTGTGCACCGGCTTTAAAAATTCATCAAAAATTGCCAGAACACACCTCACGCGTATTAACTTACACGATTGTGAGTAGACTATTAAACAAAAAAAAAAAGACTACGTCAGACAATTAAATTTCATTTAATTAACTGAAATCAACCTTAGCACGTACATTTCCTTAAGTGCCTGTTTTTTTGCAAAACAGTTAATTAACCTGTTAGTACGGTGTTGTCGGGAAACTGGCACATATAAGTCGCAATTTAAGAATGCTGATCAACGTTTCTATTAACAGATGCAAAGTTCTGAAGCTAAAACTTATTAGAAGTACTAATGCAATGTTTGTATGAATTTCATGTTGTGATGCAACAATGTGATAACATTGACGTGTTTTACTTTACAAACTCCTGCTTCGGTCAGATAATGTATCTGATTCCGAAACAATAATTTGGATTTGCGTTGAAAAGCATTATGGGTCTATAACTCGTGTTCAAACTGTCATTAGTGTTTTTCGATTTATTGTGTTTTCTATAGAGAAATCTAAATGGTAGTTTATTGCATTTTAATAGCTTCGAATGAGGCGTGCGGTTTATTTGCGGCAATGTTTAATATAAATGGACTTTTTGTTATTTGTGCCCTGATTTTGTATTAAAGCAGGTCAAACCTCATATAACCCATATAATAATGGTATATATAAAGGGATAGTTGTGGCGAGAGCGTACACCTTTCCACCCTGAAGTTTGTGCGTTTGATGGCTGTGCAGTATGCAGCAATGGTTTTTTTTCTGCTTCATATGTGTGTGAAAACACCATGAGAAAACTGGCATAACTCAAACATAAAAAAATCACAACAGATGTCAGGCCCAGATAGGAACAATTTGAGACCAAGGCTCATATAGGGTGAGATTTATATTTTTGAAATTGCTAAAATTTACATTAATTAAAGTTTGTAATATTTCTCATACCTTACACAGCTTCGAAAGTCTAGCAAGCATTAATATTAACAATTGAATTATTTTCAGATGGCGCATGATAAAAAGTAAAATCCAAAGCAATAGTAATGAACCAGACAAATTATGTTTGTGCAGTCGAAAAAACTAGTGTCCTATTGACACTAGTTTGCACTTTTCGACTGCACAAATATATTATTTGAGCGTCAGATATTGCGAGCGACAGATTAATACACAATGTTGCTTATAATGGTGAATGTTCGTTGTTCAATAGTTTCGACGTTAGAGTCTCAATATTGGTGAAGAAAAATAGCTTAGTTCCTTCCGCTACTAAGAGGAAATAGTACAATATATTATGGAATGCATCGAAGCGGTCATGGACCTTCCGGTGGAATTTTATATTGCCCACGTTTTTAAAAATAGAATTGGAACGAATAATGGAATTTACCTGCAGGCCAAATTCGATCATAATTTTGATAAAACAATCGATAATGGTTTAGATTTTTTTTTAACCAACACCGAGTTGCAAAAAATGCAAGGCAAAAATATGATGACACGGCACAGCAAACGTTAGAATAGTGTCCGCTACACTTTGCCTAAAAAATGGTCGGCAGTGACAAGGTGTGGAATGCAGTGGTATTAGGGTGGTCTAGGACGAATCCTAGGGTTAGAAGACGAGTTCCTTTGTAGGATACTATACCTGATGCTAAGCTTTTTAGAGTAACAGTTATGCCTTGAGACAGTGTTGCGAGAGCGACCACGGAGCCTCTATATCGCGGCTTTGTAAGAACTACCCGAGGTGTTTTGCTGAATAAAAGGGATTCTGGTGTAGGACTTTACTTTACTTTACTTTCGGGGCAGATGCATTACCATCACGGATTGCAAAAAAAATAAAAGCAAAACGGATAACGTCTCAGGGAAAAATATATACGAAATCTAAGACCTCTCTCAAAATGTCGATTTTATTAGTATTAGCAACACTTTGGTCTCATTCCTATGATCTGACTCTATAGAGGTCTGATATATAAACGTTATGAAATAATTAATTTGACTCTAACCGTTCCAATACAGACACTCGTTGCAAACAAAAACACGCTTTTCAAACACAAATACCAAAATTGCTAGTTTACATTTGGCCCGCTGTATGAAATCAGTCGACTATAGCTTGTAACAATGCAGTTTATTTTAAGCGTGTCTTCAATAATTCTCTAATCTACAACTCGTTTAACCTTCGGATATACTTATGACTTACACCTTAATCAATATGTAGTTGGCGTCTTGAAAAAACAATTAAATATTAAATAAATAAGTAATTGTTATTACAGTGAAACTTTTATTACTTCGTCTCAAACTTTTTCGTCTGTGTGTCGCATGTCGCGTGACGGTCGGCCGCGGAGTAGGGATAAAGTGAAAGGTGCTCGTCATAGCAGCCAAGGTCAATATGGCGGCGCCTATACTTCGCAGCAGCTGACCGTGTAGTGTATAGACTATTATTTAATATGTGTAATAATCTAAATAATTGTTAAGTATTATGTATGTCGTACTCTCTAAGACACAGAGTTCAATAAAAATATTAGTTGGAGACTTAGTCTACTTTTATTATTTCCCATTATTATTCCAATTTTCCAAGTATACAATTTAGATTAATAAAGCGATGTTTATACCCTTAATGGAATATTATTCCAATATCATTTAGTTAAATGTCTATAATGTGAAAAAAAGTTTCACTTTTACCGTAGTTTCATAAAACCACACAATCCTTTTTTGATTCGGGAAGGAAACCACTTATCTCACTGTTTTAATAAAAGTACTGATGTTTTTCTTTCTATTACAGTGAAAATACTTGACAGAAGTAAAACAGATGAAATAAGACTTAATAGCATTGTTAAGCTTTGATATTATTTACCTTTAGTTGTTTATGTAAAATTAAAAAGCAACTTCAAATTCAAATATATTTTTGAGGTTTCAAAAACTTGGCATGTTTTTTTCAATCAATTTATAGTCTGTTTTCAAAACGATCCTTCTCCACTTTTCCAACCAAGGGGTCACGTAACTTTTTCTTTTGCTTCAATCACAAAATTATTTACATAGTTCAACGTCTTGCAGCTGTTGTGGTGAGAGACAAACTTTATTGGTCTCATTTAAAATAGGTGTAGTTTTTGCCTTACCTTAGTAAAGACAATAATTATCAGCGATGTTTGTTTTGTTTAACTTATGGATTATTGTAAGCATTTTGTGTTTCACAAACATAATATTGACTTAAACAGTAACTGGTTAATCTTCTATATAAAAATAAGTCGGGTTTTCCTTCCTGACGCTATAACTCCAGAACGCACGAACCGATTTCCACGGTTATGCATTCGTTGGAAAGGGCTCCGTGAGGTTTATAGCAAAGAAAATTCAGGAATAATTTTAACAGAAAAGTGGGATCACCAAACGAAATGTTACATAAAACGAAGCCATCTAGTGGCGAAACGGTGTTCGCCGAGTTTGCTAGTTATTGTTAAATATTATTAAGTGTTAACTTTATTTTATAAATGGAATCCTTTGTTTTAAAAAACGTAAAAACTAAAAAGTACTGATGAACAAGGTACAAAATTTAGTAAATTATACATTTGTATAATTTAACAACTTTGTGTGCTGCTACCCCTATTCTATATATAATTGAAATGATTATTAGATTATATGATATATTATATATTAATTTTTAAAAAATAATTATAAAAACTTTAATTTTTAATGTTTTTATAGATATATCTTTGCCCTTAGAATTAAAATCTATGATTTCTTTATGATTTTACTTTTTCTGCATCTAAAACAAACTCTGCGGCTTGTTTCAAGTTTATATTTTAATGACATGTAAAATCCGCATTGTCGAGTTCATGCAAAAAAGTACAAGTTGCTAGTAATTAGGAATTCACATTAGGAAGTGACATAAATAAGAGTGAAACAAATATCACAAGTAAAAACTCCATAAAGCTCACAATTCTTGTAAGTTCGAACAAAGCATACTTCTAAAGGTGTACGGAAAGTTTGTGTTACAGAAGTTTCTTCACTAAGTACCTCTTACAGACGCTTACATGACGAGTTCCTATTGATATTGAGAGAAAATACTTTTTTCTTACTTTGTCTCAACTTTCTTTATATGTTTTTTTATCCTTGTATATGTTATTAAAAACGGAAAGTACCTGATTGTAAGATACGGAGAAGAAGTCGTATTAGTGGAAGATATAAATAAGAGCATCGAGGAAGGTCGCATCTGGCACAGAATATAATACCGTTCGCGAGACTGACAACCAGCCTCCAGTGTTGGAGAGGCACGAAAAGCAGAAAATAAATAATTATTAATAGTAATCTATTTAAACCCTTTCTGAAATAATTGTCGAAGTTTATCCAGGATAGTTTAAAATTAATATATCCTTTTTAGTTAAATGAGTTGTTAATGTTGTTATTCAGCGATAAACTACTGATGAATATTTTTTTACTACAACGATAACGATTAGAAAAAACATATAAATGTTCCCGCTTTCAATAAACGCATTAAAGCCTATTTGCGTAAACAGTTTTAGCATAAGTCGTGCCTTCTAAACCCGGCTGTGCACCAATAAATTTTTCTTGTACTGCGCGTAGTTAATGCTCGTTGGGGTCGCATATCGTGAAATAATATGTCTTAGGTGCAATATGCAGTGTGCCAAGAAGACTTATCACAGCCTTGAAAACAGATGCGATCTGAGAAGTGACAAGATAGCAATGGATGGATTATCGTTAACAATTTTTAGTACTGATATCAACATATATTTAAACTCTTTGCACCGTCAAAACATTCTACATTTAAATTTAGACTGTTTCTAAACAAACAACAAAACTAATCTCGCTTAATTACCCTTATTGGTTTTCAAAGTAATTAGAAGCATTTGAGTTTCCTTAAGTTATTTAGTTGAATCTAAATAAATAATAAATCTGTCTCCAAAGTTTGAATGTAAATAGAATCCTGGGGGCCTCATAGCCTAGCGGTCTTATTAAGTGGCAGCTAGGTGAGGGATACCGAGTTCGATTCCCGGTTCGAGGGCAAATTTTAATTTATTTTAAAATTTGTCTCGGCCTTTGGGAGGGTTGTGCGGTACCGGGCGAGTGCTTAAACCGTACATAGAGGACACGGTCGAATTTTTAAAAAAGACAAGCACGAATTATAAAAAAAAAATCCTATACTTGATGCACAAATCGTGCCAGAGCCATAAAAAAATAGAATCCTTTATCTCAATTTTAATGCTTTACTAAAATGTGCTTAAAATATATATAGGGTTAAATGTGTGTGTGTAAATTTAGAATCAATTTAACATCTTTTCTATTGAGGTTCATAAGTGTACTTGTTCACCTATATGAATAAAGTTATTTTGAGTTTGAGTATAGTCTAATTGCATCGTTATTAGTGGTAGCCATTCAGCATTTTGCACTGTCAAAATCTAATTCGGAATGGCAAGACAGCTTTAAGTCAAATTAAATAGTGGTATTATTATTTAAATTGAGCATGTTTCATATTGCACGTATTAACATTTTGGTCTGGACCTCATATCTATTTTTTCGTGATCATTTGTTTTTTCCTAATAGGCAAGTAGGTGATAAACCTTCTGTGCCTAACATGGACTTTTTGGGTATTAGGCATGCCCGAATTCCACATTATGTTTTTATTTTTAGTACGAGCGAGTGTAAAATACGTACATAGACAGTAGAGAGTTACCTAACCTACGATCTCAGGGATGAAACTGGCATGCTGAATCCACTATGCCAACAATGCTTTAAAGACAATTCTGAAGCGCTACTTATAGTTTAGCTAAAATCTGGGACCTTGAAGGTAATTAAGAATTTACTATTAATGTCAATATATCCCATCACATAGAAAAAGGGCCATGCCAGACATATTATCCACCTTCCCTGCGATTCTGTAACTCACTTTTCGAACTCACACAGCGGTTTTCGCATCGGCGGCGGCAAAAGTGAGTTACAGAATCGCAGGGCAGACCACGATGGCAGATAGCTCAAGCGTACAATGAAATAGTTAAACATTTATATCAATAACGTTATATATAATATACGTTATAGACGTGATCTAAATGACATTTCTAGAATTAATTGGTCAATTTTATTCCAATATTCCTTTGAACAACTCTGTAATTTTCTTTGTGACACACTCGTTTTACATAATTAATGACGGTATATTACGGCGGCAAATCGCTGGGTGAAGGGAAAATTCTATTTAATAACTTTGTGTGCTGATTGTACCTTTTTACTAATATTGGGATTTTTTAGATTGCTACATAGTCTTCCTACTTTATTTAAAATAATGAATGCAGGTTATGTTATTAAAAAATAATGTATGAATAACATTCTTATGATAAATAATTCTTAAATTAGTCCTCTTCATAATATTAAAGTGTTGTTGATACTATGATGAAAAGAGTCGGATGATTCCATTAAGGCGGCGCAATAAGACCGATAATTTTTTTATGAAACAGGAAATTTTAAGAATTCAAAAGCCATCTAACTTGCACAAGATCGTTGCTATCAAAGATGTTTGCCCTAAATTCGGTAACATTTGCGAGGAACTTCATATCGACCCAAAGTTATAGTCCATTTCAGTATCCCGTATAATTTATACACGACGTTTTCAAGTGTGACACAATATATGGCACGTTTGTGTACACAAAGGGATTAGAAGATTAGCTGTGACGTATACTGATACGTTACTTCTTTGGCGTTACATGTAAATTAATTAATGCAAAAACTACAGGCACCGATCTGTCAAATTTTGTTTTGCTATTGAAAACTTAAAAATGATAGAAGATCAAAATAAAAGGCAGTAAAAGTGTTAATCTTAAATCATCAATAACTTATATTTTTAATTTTGGGTCGTCCTTATTATTTGGATGTAAAATAGTTTACGACCTATTAATTATCAGACAAACAACTAGCGTAAACGAAATTTCATAAAAATCGGTCATTTCGTACCCACACGAGACATTTTATATGAGAGAATAATTTTATATTTTTATTATTATTGTAGACGTGCGTAGAATAGACGCTCTGTTTTAGAAGTTTGCGTGATCACAAATCTTAAGATATTAAATTCCCGGATGGGGAGGAAAATAAAAATTATTAGATTTAAATGTTAAACTTAATATAGGCAGTGTAATCCAACCCTCGAGCCTCGAGCCAATGGAAGCTGTCGTAATGGCGGTCATACCGGATATCCGTCCATCGGACTTAGATTTATTTAAGACTGCATTTGAGTCTATTCGCACACACTATTTGTCCATCTCCTGCAAATGGGGCAAGTCAATGGAGATATGCCGTCGGCCTTTAGAATTAGGGCATTGTTATAATAATTACGGTTAAGTTGTCTGAAGTTTGTATCACCAAGGAGGTTCCATTACTCTTTCTAGAAGGTAGGTGTTACCTATACCTATACTATACTTAGTAGCATAATCTAATTCAGACTTTTATACGTTTCGTTACATTGATACGTTTTTATTAGATAATCTTTTATTTTATTCAAATCAAGATTTTCGTCTAAAAATACAAGCATTTTATGTAATTTTAGGTAAACTGAGCCTTCCTTAATATAAGCAGAAACATTTACATAAAATGAAAATAAAGCAAGTGAGTTAAAAATGAATTCCAATTACCGCTTTCGTGGAACGTGCAAATTTTGTTTGAAGACTTTAAAAAGATTAAACGTAAAACATTGTAAAAGTTAAATTAACCTTTTCCAAATATGAAGTAGCGCTAACGATGTGGAAAGCACTGAGCACTTATGAAGACCCTCAATTTGTGGGACATCGTACAGAGTAATTAAACCCAGACCTTTTTGATAGTCAAATGTCATTCAGGTTCTTTGACTTCCGGTAGAAATACTAGTAGGTCGAATGAGTTCCTCTGTATACTAATACTATAATGTATAGTTATAGTATAAGATGATGTTTGTTTAGCTGAATCACGTTCAATCGTTGCATTTATAGAGGTAGGATATAAAGCATCTTGCTACGGCCAAAATAACTAGACTTAAAAATTTGTTCTTAAATTAAAAAGATTTCTATGAATCGGGACTGTGATGTATTTGAAAATATCTTCTACATTTTAAAGTATTTACATGTTAGTTACATAACATATTGTGTAAAAATGTCTCATATATTATAAAAAAGTTTTATCCTCTTGAGACTAACAAGCATTACTCTGCAGCAAAAGTTCAAGTTAACAAGAATGGACGCTTGCGGCGTAAATTTAGTACAATATGTGGCATTTCCTATAATGCTCTTACCGTATTTCTCTTTAAACAGTCCCCAAAATAGTCCAAAGTCTTGTTGAAATTTGAAGTTTACACAGGACCCAATAAATTACATAATAGTATCAGAGATTACTACACTCTATGGCTACTTACGTTCTAATATTTCATTTTAGTGATACAGTGTATGAATAAATGTAGAGTAACAAAAGACGTAAAACATAATAGGACTCGGAACGCTTTGGTCTGACAAAACATTTAAACTCCAAAATATGTTACCAAAGTTAATATAATTTTTTTATAGAACAAGCAACAAACTGGCAGGACGCTTACCTGATGTTAGGTCGCGAGTGCGTTGCCGGCCTTTTAATAATTGGTACGCTCCAAATACTTTAGTGGGTAGCTGGTTCCAGAAAGCTGTATGTGGAAATCATTAAATGTCGTCATGCATAGCCTGCTTAAGAGACCAACGTCTATAGTTGATACGAGGATTGTTCAATAAATAGTGATAATACGATACATTCTCCTTAAAAAAACACGGGTAGATATAGGAACTGTTTACTGCGGAGTTGGCAAATCAAGACTAGATAGCAATATAAGGGGTTCATGCTCCTCCATATTCTGCGGTTACGAGTTGGTGCGCAAGCAAAGAAGAACTTCGACGACGAAACCCGCACGGGTCGCCAAGAACAATGCTGACATTGTCTTAGCAGATCGTGCTTGTGTCTCTTTGATCTTTTTGTTTTATAGTCCAAGAAATGAAGATCGTTATATGAAGTGTCCATAATTATACTCAAATATTTCGTATGAAAGAAGTGTCAACGCATGGGCGCCTTATACTTCCTGACGCTGCCTTACACTCTCCAAGCTGTTCGGGTTTGTTACAAGGTTTTCACCGATTTGTGGCTAGATCGGCGTGATTTCATCAAAACTATGGACGAAAAATTGCGTCACCATTGTGGCCCGGGTATATTAAACGAAAAATCAGTCTTTGGTCTGGAAGAGCACGTGATCTCCAACTCCGAAGAAATTTAACACGATTCCATCCGCCGGTAGGATCATGGGATGTTTCTTTCTGGAACAGTCAGGTATTCGTAATGATCTAATGCCTAAATAATGGAGCCTTTGTACGATATCAAAGTTGCATGAGGAAATACGCAAGCAACGGTGTGACAAACTCGCTAAAGTAGTTTTATTTCACCAAGATAAAGCCTTTGCAGATATATCCAGAGTTGCGATGGCCTCTATTTAAGGAGATGGCTCCGAATTGACCCATCCTTTATATTCACCGGACCTTATTTCTAGTGATTTTTGAGGAACACCTGAGGCATCATAAATGTGAAGTCGTAGTCGTAGTAAATAGGGAATTTCAGCTTTAGAAAATGTGTCTAAGCCTGAAAGGTTGGTATAAAAAAACGATGAATAATAAAATGATATTATAATAAAAGATAATTTCGTCTCATTTATTGAAGATCCCTAGTAATATCGAAGTAATTTCATACTTTTATTACTAAAATTACAACATTCTTAGCCAATTTAAAATATATTTATGAGAAATTTATTTCACAAATAAATTTCTCATAAATTCAATGTTCTTCTGCCGTTTTCGTTCAAAGTTTTCTAAAGTGTTTTTTTTTCTAGCCCTAAGGCTATGAGCGAATTTTGTCTGTGGTGCTGTCATCAAAATTCGCTATCGCTCATGTGGAGTAACTTCCCATTGGAAGCATCTACTCTGTCTGTCTAGAGCTGCCGGTCTTCTGGCTCTAGAATATGGTGACGTTTTAGTCGACTCACATACTGTCTAATGGTGAGTTGGCGAGCAAGTTCATTCGGGTGACAGCTTAACCGCTCTTTGTAGAAGTGAAATGATATTTTTATTTTAGTTAAGTACTTTTGAATCAAACAAAGAACTCCGAGTAACACTATGATATCTTTCAGAGTGTTGACATAAAATTTAATATAACTTATTAATTATAATATACATGTCATAAAATATTACTTCTATAAAACAAATACAAAATAAATACAATAAAAAGAAAGGAAGCGACATCAATTAAAAGAGTAGAAAGAGAAAGAGAAAGAGTTTTAAAAGAGTACCGAGAGTTTTTTACGCCGGCTTTTTCTCTCGGCCTACACCCTCTGTCTTCTTTGCCGATGAGAAGGGATGCCTTCAAATTTAATGACGTGGAATAAGTGATACATGTATCTTATGTTCCAAAATAAACATATTTTATTTTATTTTAATGTACCATTAATCCATATAATTTTAAGTGGAAGTACTAAGTGTAAATCTTGATCTTACTTATTAAAACAAAGAAAAGTTCATTTAATCATATGAGCACTGCCAGGATTGGAACTTGAGACCGAAAGTTAAGGTTGTTGCAATTTTATGCAATCGCATTGCTAATTTAATTCTTAACATTATACTGTAATTAGTTGGTGTACACATTACACCGTTATAATACTAATATAAAATTAATAGTTAATCACGGGATTTTAATTAATCTTTTTCCTTATACCGCAACAGAATTTTCGCTGCATAATATTGTTTGTATTAATGTATGTTCGCTTAATAAAAATGGCAATATCTGGCCGAAAAATGCTTAGTAATCTTGTTTTGGCATACATTCAATATTCCTATTTAAATCAGTAACTTACCTTACAGTGAAACATCTTCCCCTTATTCATAAAACCTAAATCAGTTTCATTTCATTCTCTAAAGCACTCATCTATCTCTTTTCATCACAATTTGATAGAAAGAGACGAATTAGAACTTTGGAGTGTTATTATGAATGAGGGATTTCTACAATAGGTTTTTTGTAATTTATGTTAAATTTATTTCCGCATTTCATTCATAAAGTAAAATTTATAATAAAACCAATCTAGACTGATAGAAGAGAAATTAAGAACGGAATTGAATTGAAAATATTTCAATCGCAATAGTAACAGTGATTTAAAATAGAGAACATTTTCCGTCCGCTGTTGTTTTAAGGAAATACTTCTGTTTTAATGCCTCGAGCTTTATAGACGGCTATTACCTTTTTAGCACTCGGATATTTCAACGAATACTGGAGTATTGAAGAATTCTGTATACCACTTTTTGATCCAAATTATATGACAAAGTTTTTATTTTCCAATAGTTCATTCAGATCAAACAGTACCCTAAAGACGCCTAATTAATAATGTTATAGATAACAGCTGTTATTAATAATATTTTGATTTCAAGTGTTTAATGAATAGCAACTTAATACAGTATAATCCTACATTGTCTTTGCGGTTGCAGCTTCGACCCCGGTTATCTAACAATCCCCTTGTACGCCCTATTACCTATACAATTATACATATACGAGGAAGCATAACATAATCAAGACAGGCTGATCACATAAAAACCTGAAGAATATTGGAACTTTAAATAAAATTACCTAATAAGAACAAAGCATCACGAAACACGTACAAAAAATCAGAGGGCCCAAACTTAAAAAAAAGGGTGCGTGTACTTTTGTACGCGCGTAAGAAGTTATACTTCTTTGGCATTATTAAAATAGTTTTTGATTGCATGCAAATAATTATTAACAATTAAATAATCAAAGACTGGAAAAGGAGTCATTAAAGTTCAGTTTACATTTGAAAAATTAAATAAATAAATATTTAATATGATTCTCTTACATTAAGTGTAACATAAATTCTATTATTATTCGAATGTCAAAAATGTGTAAATTATGTCCAATGCCGTAGCGTCTTCCGTGGGCAACTTCATTCTGTTAATTTTGTGTCACGGTGCGCGCGCATCGTAAAATTTCACTCTCATCAATATTCATAACGCGCCTAAAGAAGTATAACTTCAAAAAGGTTGCAGCGAGTTCAGTTCGGTGGCGGTTTTTGGAGGGACGTTCAAATATATATTAAATGAAACTTTTTGTTTGGGTGTCAACTGGCTCTAATCGTTTAAAATATGAACTTATAACTAACTAGGGGAGAAGGGTTGCATCGCTGGATTAACAAAAAACTAATTTGATTTATTTAAGGGTTCTTAAATCTAAACACTTCTTTATAAGTGTATTCGACCTATTTAACATTATCGGAAACGAGAATGTTATATTACAATGTATGAGTGTTTGAGAAACTAAAGGGCTCATTTTGACATCAAGCGTGTGATTGTTGCTAAAATTTGGTTTGCGCTTCTAATTATTAACTAAAATATACGAGTATGTAACTTAAACAATGTTAGGTTACATAACTAGCGCCACTATTTTGGTTTTGTGAAAAATCAACACAGTTGCCTTTCCGTTGGGTAAAGGTACTTCTTATATATAAATATATTTCCAACATATTTTCTCACGGCCGGTATAATAATGATTTCATTTAAGAAATTACGCCTTTATTGCTGATTTCACTGATTAAACATGTAACATTTAAGTTTGGTCGTTCAAGATAGTAATTTGTATATTTAATAACAAAAAATAGGCTTTTGTTGTTTAAACTACTATTCTCCGGTCTTAATTAAATATCAGCCATTTAAAAACGATATTTTTCAACCACAGATAACTAATTGATACTATTATTATCCAATATGTAATTATTATTACATTGATACTGACAATACATACTTAATATATTTATAAAAGATTCACGAATACGCATTTAGATCAGAACTTCGATTTCCACTTTGGATCAAGTTTGAGGTTATTACAGTTAAATAGTTTCTCGATGGTTTTGAAAGTAAATATTAAAGGTGACTTGGAATTGGTAACTGGTTTTCAAAGTTCGATCTTAATATAAATAGAAGTAGACTCTAAGTAATATTGTATGTAATTAATTTTACCTATACATGTCTTTTAATAAATCATATTCAATATGTTTCATCATACATTATGTAGTATTTACATTTAGTATATTGAAATATATTTCACTAATATTAAGTTACTAGTCTAGGTTCGACTTCTGATGACACAGTGTTTTAGGTTAGCACAGAAAACTATCTTTTAAACCGCTTTTCATTATATTATATATAATATATTAAGAATAATAATTTTTGATAACATTTTATGTAAATAAATAAATCAATCCAAATGATCTACGAACACAGCATGGGGCAGCCATTCTCAGGTAAGAAATATTCTTGCCTTTACAAAATATAAAGAGCCAGTGAATGTTATTCCGAGAGTATTAATTTATTTATTAAGTAAACAAAGGAAGTATGATAAATAGGATATCATCAAAAGCACTCACTTTTGTTATAAAGCCTTCCTGCACCTGGGACACTGTAAGCCATTCTCTAATTAAACACTTTACGGTGTTTTGGCATTTTTGACTATAATATAAATAAATAAAGTCGTTTCAACATTTTCATATCCAATAACGATAAATTTGAGCAGTGTTGGCCTAGTGGCTTCAGCGTGCGACTCTCATCCTTAGAGTCGTAGTTTCGTTTCCCGAAACATCGTGAGGAAACCGATATGTTTTAGTGTAGTTAACAAAGAGGGCTGATCATCTACCTCACTATTAGCAAACAAACAAATGAAACAGATACAGGGTCCGAGGCCTGATTGTAGCGACGCTGGATAAATATATTTAAATTGCGCAATATTATATTTCGATACAAAGTCTGGGTATAGATGTATCTATAGTGCTGTATACTACTCAATTTATCGAACGCTTCTTTGATCTATTCTCTACAAATTACGAATAAATACTTCTATATTATAATGAGGAAATATTTGTATTAAATAAACTCAAAAATTATTGGACTGATTTAAAAAAAAAACACTATTAGAATGGTACATAATTGCTGACATGCACATGACACATAGCCGGGATATGCCGCTGGTATGGTGAAATGAATGGGATATTAGACAATTAATTCTACGAGAAGAAAGGTTATATTGTCTGCAATTTCCTTTTGCGTATCCCGGGAAGAGGAAAGCAAATACGTTAATTGTTATGTGTGAATCTTCAGGTATCTCATCAACTTAATTGCTAAATCATGTGTTGATAAAGTCATGGTTTTGGTTAGGAACAAGTACATTTGAAATATCTTACGATAATATTTATTTACACATACCTTCCGAGGTATAGTTCAATGATGTAAGAGCAAATTAAATCAAGATTACTTCGACTTGATTTCAGTGGTCTGTGTCAAATAAACATGCAAACAATAGAAATCTGTTGTCACGACATCGATGGGACTACTCATATTTTGTCGTAAAAACCGATAGTCGCAACAGCCGATGTCGTTGTTATTAAATCCCTAATACAATAGAATTCTGCCGGGACCTTTGATTTTGGTCAAAATAACCGGTATGCAGTTCTAAACGATGTCGTCGTAAACGTTTTTGACTGGATTAAAAAAAATAAAGTACATCTTCTATTTTCTTCTTCAACTGAATAACTTTTACCCAAATTGTATTATGTCCGCATAAGCGTCTTTACTATATTTAGTCTTGATATTTGTCTTTGAGCTAATAATAAAATTAGCCAGTCACAGAGAAAAAACAAATTGCTTTATAACAACACCATTACGGCGTAACTGGAGTTAATAATTTTGTAAATAATATCTATCTTACTCAGGGATTACGATGAATTTTGATGGTTAAAGATTTAGTTACAACTACAATAGTTTTAAATTAATATAGGTCACATGTATAAAAAATCTTTCATCTTAATATATTATGTAGATTTTCACTGTAACCAGTAATCGAAGAAGATACATACTATAGACATAGATTACATAAATAAATCCTTTATTTGACATGAAAGTGGTAAAAACGATGAATTGGAACACATTGACACAATACAAATGTGTGAAGCTGGTCCATTAGTAAACAGTCTTTATAAATTATCGTTGTAGACATATAGGGTCTTCTTAATATAGCTTTTGTTCATTTCATATTTGTCGAAATTGTGGGACTTCAAATGTAATATTCCACTCAATCCTCGAAGGGAGGTGAGGCCATTATCCACAGCTTCGTGATATCAGACTCAATAAGGAGTCAATGGAGTGGGGAAAAGTGCTTCTAATGTAGCGAGAGAAATATTTCGGTAGCGTGACTTATCATTGAGATATTTGACAAAAGACCGTCCGTATATATGTCCGCTTTTTATATAAGTAGGTCCAAATGGTCTTTTTAAAGCGTTATTAAATCGATAGTTAGGTTCGGTACCATTTTGATCTCGAATACAAGAATATCTGTATCTCTTTTACATAATGAATTTACCAAATGTTATAAAATTCAGTGTGTCAATCGATAAACTACCAAGCCGGGTAAAAAAAAACAGTTTAAACCGATAATTTTTTTTTTCCACCCATTGTTGGATGTAATGCTAGAATGAAGGTTGCATATTTTTTAAATAGCAATAATTTAAAAATAATCGAATTTTACCTGATTTTGACTCGAAAGCAAATAAATTGATTAGAGTTATTATAACCGCAGAAGTGGTTTTCAGGATCTTACAGAACATGCATGAATATCTCCTCATCTAGCAAAATCTAGACAAATTACTTGATAATTTCTCTATACAATCAAACAAAACCGCGTAAAAAGAATACATTATTTGTCATGAAATCAAATTAAGTATCCGTAAATACAACATTCTAGAAGAAAAAGATACTGCACCATTAAAGAGAAACTTTTGCGATCGCTTTTTATACGATTTTAAGGTGAGTAATGCCTGACAGTATAAAACAGTCTTAAAACCCTAACCTACAACCTGTTAATGCGTTTAACTCGATAAAAACTTTCCTTCAAGCACATTTCCTCACAAATCGGCGTAAAACTAAATCCGGTCCATTACATCGTGAGCGACCTTTCTCCCAACCATTACTGCCCAATACCTCTTATTACCACACCAATAACGAGAGAATGAATTGCTCAAACGCTTTTATGGCGTTCGTTCCAGATATATTTATCATAGGATATTGTATTTTTAATTTATAGGCCGTAACATAATGTATAGTTCGCAATTTCTTTATTATATTATACATATCTTGGCGCAACGGTTAAATTTCTATAGTATCAATCGAATTATTGCGACAGTAATCATATCTTCTTTACAATAGTCATTGCGCTTATTAAAACGAAGCCTATTTTAAGAGAAAGGTATATACAAAATTACAAAGTTATACTTCTTTAAGCGCGTTATGAAAAATTTATGAGAATGAAATTTTACAATGCGCGCGCACCGTTACACAAAATTATCAGTACGAGTATGAAGTTAGTGGCGCATGTTGGCACGCACGCCGCCTCTGTTCATTGTGTATTTATATTTATAATATTTATAATATTTATCCACATGCTTTGAGTTTCTACATTTAAAACATGTGTTTTTATTTTGTTTTCATTATACATGTGCGAATTTTATATGTGCGTCTGAATTATAATCAGAAGTGATTTTAATTGAATATTTATATCAATACTAATTAATATTAGAAAATAATAATAAATATAAATAAAATATTAATAAATATTTATTTATTTAATTTTTCAAATGTAAAACCTAAAACTGAACTGAACTTTATTGACTATAATGACTCAATTTCTAGTTTTTGATTATTTAAATGTAATTAATTATTTGCATGCAATCAAAAACTATTTTTAATAATGCCAAAGAAGTATAACTTCTTATGCGTGTACATAAGTACACGCACCCTTTTTTTTGTTATTAAACTGTTTTATGTTATTCGTTAAGACATTCAAGAGCTTAAAAGCAAACATAAGATCTAAGAGAAGAAAAGCTTGCTATAGCCTCGGTGCAGGAAATAAAATTGAAAACTTTTGTCTTTAAACACTTCAAGCCATTAAAGTTTCGCTTAAGGTAAACTCGCTGAGAATGCTCTTAAAGTGTTGTTAGAATTTTGAGGTAATTTCAGTTTCTTTGTGAGAAAATGCGCCTTGAAGGTTTCAAGCAGGCTGAAGATTTTTAAATACTCTTCAACGTAATTTTATTTTTTGCCTGTCTAGAATAACTTTGCACACATTTATTTACTTGTAATAAATACAACATAAAATGTATGTTTCGTAGATCATTGTCGAAAAAAAAAATTCTTGGCTAATTCTTCACAGACCAGGGAACAAGCTTGAAGAGTTATTGAGAACGATTATTTTATCAGCAAAATATTAATAATAACAACTCATTAAATGTCTTATACTTATCAATTGGTATATTTAAAAAAGTTTTTTTAGAAGTTATGACGCATAATGCCCATATTGACACAACAGATGACTAAGCCTATAAGCAGCTTGGTTTTGTAAGACGTGTCAGTGAATATAAGATGTATAAATTCTTAAATATGGTTGGTCGCATTATTTAGGTCCTCACATTATCACATTACCCCTGCCATAACTGGGTTAAAATTAAATCGGTATCAATTAATCTATATCGCGTATTATTTCTGAATAAGTGTACCCATAGTCGCAACGAAATCAACTGAAACGAACAACAAGTAAAAAACTTCCTGTTATGTTTTTTTTTTTCATTTTCAGTGCTCGCACTATCTAAGTAGATCTCCACCGGCAATAGTTCTCCGAAAGGCTACCGGCTATAGCATCTGGATTAAATAAAGAGTTTGAAGACTTATAACTATGTCAAAACTGTATGAATTAGACTTAGGGTGTAAAAACGAAATCAAATTATCAAGTGCAGTGACCCGTATCTATTCGATCAACGAAAACATTAAAATTCTCGCTGAATCATTGTGTTAATCGAGTTACTGATTGCGTTCTGGCCTTTTTGTTGAGTTGTCTAGCGCCAGGATTATATATAACTTATTAAAGTTTTATTGCCTTAAAATTGTAAAATATAACATTTATTTATACATTAATACAGAAAAATGGCACTACAATTAATGGTCTTAGCCTCATACTTTTGTTTTTTTTAATCTTTTTTTATACCAAAGTGGTCAGCCGTACATGACACATACAATCGATTTTGGGCCTTATACTTAGTGGTAATAAAAAAATAAAAAATCATTTAATCACCCGCAATTAGCCATCACTATTGTGCATGGTTAGGTACACGCCTTACACTGATCTTTTACAGAGTAGCTAAACAAAAATGTCCTTAACAACTTCAGAACAAAAGCCGCCTGTGTAAGTTTTACGTAAGTTTCTTAGAAAACTTGCAAGCCTTCTCTTTGCATTAACTACGATTACTTAATTCCATCTTGTCTTTGTGCAGAGACGACAAAAGCAGTTTGTGTCTTGAACATAGAAAATTGAGTTTCCCACGTGATGGATAGATTTTCCATTTCCTTATTGAAAAGCGGGCTATGTTGTTTGCAGATGTTCAAACAGCGTAACAATTGAAATTGATGTGTACTTTATAGAAAAAATAATATTATATGAGTAGTCAAGAATACTGCAGCTGATAATATTATATTAAAAAAGGATTTTTTTTCATTTGATTAGAAATGATAAGACAACGGACTGCCTTGGGGCGTGACCCCGATGGGGCATCAGTTACATCTCATTGATCGTTTTTAATCCAAGGCAAGTAGGACAACAGCCGTTTGTGATGTTACGACTTCGATGAATATCATTTTTACTACTTACTTTGTCCTTGATTACTTATTTTTATTATTTATTTGATTATAAATTTGTAAAGCATAAGGAATGTTTAAGTTTATCACCAAATTTAAACACCCACAGCAAAAGAACAAATTTATTAAATGGAAAATTTGTAAATTTCCAGTCTATTAGCCAGGATTATAACATAAAATTATTCATTCTAAAAAAATTTTCTCTAACAATTGTTGTCTGTAAAGTTGATTTACGGGTGTTAATTTTACGTGATAGCGTCATAAGGAAACATTGATGAAAATTTGTAATCGGCTCAGGCGGAACATGAATATTAGTCAAGTTATGCTCGGCTCAGGCCGAACGTGACAATGAGTCATTATTAATGAGATATTATCACGTCAAAACAATCATCCTTACTTAAATAAGCGTCAAATAGATCTCCAAAAATTGAATTTCGCGAAATGACAAAGAAAATAATAAAAGGTGTCAATATTACACCAATATTTCTGTACAAAGAACCCTAATGGGTTCTACGTCGGGTCAACCCAAATAAACCCAATTCAAATTGTGACACACGTTTCAAGGTTCCGTAAACCCTCGACACATGTAGATAAGACCCAATCAATCGATATCGATGGGTCACCTTTCTGTTAACTCTTGTCTATGAAATTAAGTTTAAGCTGGATAGTTTAATGATTGCTATTTCAAAGACATTAAATGAAAAAAAAAACAAACAAATGAATATTTGCTTTACAAGTCAGTTTAAAGGTATGACATCTATAATTCTAACGAACACAAGTCATAATATACAATAATTAATAAAAAAACATTATCATTAATATGAACCAGATTCTATGAATAAGGGGATAGTCTGTGACGATCGCAAATTTAATTTAAACAGTTAAATATATTTCATTCATTATCTGCTAATAACAGTAATTAAATTCTATGCATTAAGCATGAAACGTTATTAAATCGTCCACTTTTGTTCATATTGCATAATATTAATTGATTTAATATAAAACAAGATATGATCAAATAGAGCACCAATTCTATTTATTAATAATGCCTTGAACAACTTATACTATTCTTAAAGCAAAACAATACCGCGATTCAAGGTTCCACGGGCGACATCTATTGGTTGAACATAAAACTTTAATTATTTAAACAGGATATTTTTGTTGAATGAAATACATTAATGAAAGTGGTTTTACCAAGCTACAATTAGATAATACCAAATGTAGAAGCTTTTATGGTAATTGCATCCATTCATACTTATTAATCTGTATTGAACACATCTGCTTTAACTGAAACTGTAAGTGATAAAATATTATCTGTAACATATTGTTAGCGGCTTTGTAGTTTATTAGATACACACTTGGCGGCCCAGAGGCCGTAGGTTCGATTCTCATAGTGACAATCAATCCGTTTAATTTATTAACACAGCTTAAATTGATTGTTTATTTAGTTCAATTTTATTCCAAACAAAGTTTGTAGATCTAGCTTCGACTTCCGTAATTGCTAGTGCGACAGGCACATATTGTTTAACTGATTGTCTAGCTTCTCTGTAGAATGTTTAATTCTTGTTATGTAGCAGAAAGGAAATGATTTTTGTTATGTCCACAGGAATATACTTTGTTAGTTGTACGGTACAAGTTAAGCTGAAGCGATCACCAAAGCGATGATGATACTATAATCAATTTTCACTATATTTTATTTAAATAAAAAATAAAACCCTTGACAAATGAACACCTATTGTAATACGTCTTTTATTTGCATCGACTATCTTGTGACAATGAGGGGCCTTGAGTGAAAATCAGTGTCAACCCTCTCCTTGACATTGCTGATGTCAGACTGGTCTTTTTATAAGTTATTTTACGTCCAACTTTGCAATATTAAAGTCACTATATAATGGATTATATATTATGATATTTAAACTAATCTTACTTACGTAATTGCCATTTATTTGATTTTTATGTCTTGCAAAACTGTCACGTAGATGTCCAGCAAGTAGCATCTTTAAGCGGCAAATAATTCAGAGACTGCGGCCGGTCTATATCTTATATAAAGTATTCTACCACGTAATTAAGTTTGAGATGATGCCGGTTAATCAAAGAACTGCATTGGACTTTTTAGAATTGGTACTCTCTTTTCATGAAGGACCCTAAGTCAAATTGCTTCGGAAATACTTCAGTGGGCAGCTGGTTTCACATAGTGGTGGTTATCGTCAAAAACTACCTTAAAAAAACGCTGAGTAGTGGAACGACGGACGTCGGGGTGATACGGACGGTATTTTGTATTCAAAAGGAACCTATTTAAAGAAATGTAGCGCCACTGGTATTATGTTTTTTAATACAACCTAAAAATTCATTGACAATTTACCGCTTTAACGAACGCACATGTTAGTTCTTTATTGAATTCAACTCAACCATTGATTGACAAGGCGCGAGAAAAGATTTCATTTACAAGATTATTTTACATTGGTTTTGCTAAAACGTGGCTAGTCGGCTCTGTCGCAACTCACCGTCTGCCGCTTGGAGGCGCATCTTTTTACGGAGGGATTGATTCGTTATAATTGATTGCGTCATCGTCTTATTCATTTAAAATTGTATTTACTTTAGTTTCAGCACCTCGGATATATTTTATTTTGTTTGATTTTAAATCATGTTCGCATCGTGAATGGCTATTGCAGCTCTGAGTCGAGTTTATCTAAGTTTCAATCCTAATAATCGACGGTCAGTTAAAGAACAGAATCCGACACGGAAACAGAAAAATCTTTTCAGTATGGTCAAAGCAAAAAGAAAATCTCGTAGCTGGTGGGGAAATGTAAATGAAAAGGTGTCGTGTTAAAAAAGCTAAGAATTTATTTAAAAGCTTAGCTCCGTCGAGACAACGGCTGTTGTCACATTTTATCAGACAGTTTTCTGCAAAAGAGTCGACTCGCAGCCCAGCACAGCATCTTACTATACACGTATTAAACATCTGACTTGACAGAAAAAAAAAGGTTGAGTTTGTTCATACATACGTTGTAGATGTTACATAGTAAAGTGGTTTACAAAAATAATAAGCATAAGGTCCTTAAAGAGTAACCGACGAATTAATTAGCGCTAATGGCTAAATATTTTGATATAGACATAATTGGGCAATCAATGGATGCTAGCATCAGCGACGATAGAAATAGAACTTTCAAAGAAAATAACCTTTTATTTAAACTGGCTATTTCAGCGAAAGCTGTTTTTAAATTATTACATCAATCCATCAACAGCTTTCGTAGGGCTTAGGAAAGTATTTTCGCTATAAGTATAGAATAAATTTAACTTTAAGTTATACAGACATAAGTTAATATTATAAGACACGGTTTATATTAGTTTGTATGTAGTTATCATAGAAATTCTAATGCAACAATCACCGCTCAACAGATTCTATCTTAATAAATAATTGACTTTTATGAACGCAAAAACAATATCTTTGCCTTAGGGTAGCAATTTCTAAAAGGCCGGCAACGTACTACCCTTAGTCTTAGCCTTCTAGTAGTGCGAGTGTTTATGCGCGGCGGTATGACTTAACATCAGATGAGCCGTCTGCCCGTTTGTCCCTTGTTCTATATATATTAATATTCTGTCCCCTGTTCTATATATATAAATATATCGTATATTGTATAAATATTTTAAAGTAAAAGTAATATCTTCAAACAATTCTGAAAATACAAGTTCGCGGCAAACATAAACCTTGTGTAATATCATGAACGTAGCACGTAGCAGTTCAGTGCTACGAATGTTGTGACGATTCTAAATTGCCTTGGATGTCGTAGACCCATCTACGATCTATTAGGCTCACAGCGCCGATACACAAAGTAACTTTCTACAGCAATAGCTATCCCGTTGTATGGAATTTTGTTATTGTTTAACTCAACGTTGAGTTCTAGGATCACAATTGCTATCGCTATGCGGAGTACCGGATCTAGATGACAGCGAATTATCTTACATCTCTCTTCATTATTTGATATGACTCTTCATTAATATTGGTATAGGTGTACCGCATGATAACGCTTTATAACATGCTAGACGACGCCAACATCGTCCAATTCATAAATTGCAACAGAAGTGGCTGGACATGTGCACCGAATGGCGAACGACAGAACCCACAACCCGGTGGCAAAAGAAAACCCGGTAGACCGAGGCTGCGTTGGTGGGATGGAGTTGTCAAGGACCTCGAAACAATAGGGGTTCCTAATTGGACGTGGGAAGCACTTGATAGATTGCGATGGTGATGTGTAATTGAGGAGGCTAAGGCTCACAAGGGGCTGTTCTACCAATGATGATGATGATGATGATACCGCATGATGACCATATATTGAACATCGAAAAATCATCAACGCGTAATACCCAAAAGTTGTACACTAAAAAAAATCTGTTACAAACAGCTTTTAACCTTTTAACTAATGGAATCGAAATAATACGCATCACTAAAGCGAAATGAAAAACGCCCAATTACAATCTACTGGACTTAAAATAATTTTTAACGAATAACTTTTATGCAATATGAACTTGGAGTTGATATAATAGAACATTGATTCCTAATTTAAAAAAAAGGTTATAAACGTGAATTTAAGCACTGCAATTTTTAAGTTAAATAATTAATTCAATAGATTTTGCATTCATTCGTGAAGAACTTTAACTATTCTTACATTCTTTTTATATTTAAGTACTGGTATGGTATGGTAAATTCAAAAAAACGGATTATCAGGAAAATCATAGCATGTTCTCAAAACGCGGAACATTGCCAAATTTTGCAATATCTGACGTTCTTCATTTATTGGTAGTCAGTAGTATAGACCATCGACTCATAATTGTTGTTATATAGAAGAAGTTTTACATAGAGACTGCGTAATTAGTTTAAAGTGTAGAAATATGTAAGGTAATAAAAAGTTCTTATAGTTTTGGAAAACGTTTACCTCAAATTATCAATTTAACATATGATTTGTCTTCCAACCGAGACCGAACTCGGTAATCTAGATTAACCCGGTATTACAAAAAAACTAAAGAAACTACGCAATCAGTACAAATAACGATTAACTATGTGCGACCAATCCTGTAGCGAGTGAGTAATTATAAAAGATGTTATTATCTCATTCGGATACACATTTATTAAAGCAATGTTTAATCATCGGAAGCAGGGAAATTGTTTTTTTATTTTCATTGTAATTTCATAAGTCCATAATCTACCGATTTCGATAAAACACGTTGAAAGGATTAAACAGGGCAATTCATCATCGTCTGACATTGCTCTTTGTGTCGTCGACAATAGCTTAATGAACCCAAAGCTCTTGCCCTAATGATACTTCGCATAGGTCAATACGCGGAACCCTTTAGAATGGAAAATGTGTAAACAGCATAAAGAAAACTGTGCTATCTATAAATAACGGTCTTTAGATATATGAAACATTGTGTTTGATAATATATTTTCGTCATAAAATAATCAAAAAAGTGAGACAAATGTTTTTGAAGTTGAGAATAAAGCATAAAATATAACTTGGGTCATTAAACTCATATAAAAGACACAATTTTCTGGCACTTTTTGCATCTAACAATCCTATTATGTTCCATTAGAAAAATAAATTTTCAAGTCTAGGGGAGGTCTATGGAGGCTAGGGAGAAAACTGTTTGAAGACAAGTAGCGGAGAAATGATTTATTCTATAAAATTGTTCTTTGATTAAGTTAAAACTTACTGTTAGGAAATAAAAGGATTTTTAAAGGGAAAATTATCAGTACAGTACTTGATGCTACTTTTTATATCAATTGTTTATTATTGTAGCTTTAGTGGCTGTTGTAACAAAAGCAAGAATAATTTATAAATAAAAGTAGTTACCTCTCATCAATGAATTGCTCACTTAAAACACACTAATAACGGACTAGTACTTAGTAGACTGTTCCCATTTTATTGCTTCTCAACACGCGTCTAACAAGCTGTTCTACAGATAATCAACTGCCTTAAGATACCTATACACTTTTGCACTTATTGTTAATTCATTTTATACATGTTTTGTTATACTGTACTTGTAGCGGGAACAATACGTAGAATAGTTAACGTAACATAAGGTTTGAATGTTAAACTTGAGCAGCGCGGCGTATTAGTAACAAAAATGAAGCCCGATCATCGTTTTAATATACTTTTTATAGTTGCCTAAAATTTTGCATGGAAATTCGATGCTTTTGACATTGAATTAACGTATACAAATGCTTAAAGAGACGATCGTAAAATTCGTAATATCACGAGTAGGCTAAATAAAGCTCATTGACACATATAATACCGGAAGGCCTGAAAGTGCGTTGCCATTAAAATCGAAAGCTCTTTTCTTGAAAGCCGATTGGAAAATACAAACGTTGCGGAGTTAAAAATCTTGAATGTAATTTGCCTCTCTTCTTTAAAATTAAATCAGAAATATTATTTAAAAGCAAAGAATTTGCAAGATATAACTTTCGTACCAGGACGTTTGCATAATTAATAATCTGACAGAGTTGAAATTCGTTCCTCCCTGTCATAACTGAAACTTGCAGTGCTTTATTTAAGACAACCTTTGTTTACCCAAAAAGAAATAAGCAATATACATGAGGTCTTGAAATAAGAAATGGGGCGTGGGGCCGATCTACTTTTTTTATTATTGCACTGATAACTTTCTATTTATATTGCCTTGGTTTACGCGAGTACGTTTCAATAAAACTTATTTAACACGAATTTATTACATAATTATTCCAATAAGTCAACGCTTAGAGTCGAAGTTTTGATTATTTGACAGCAGTTATGGTCAGTACAGGTTTCCTTTTGCTTTCACATCTAAGTTATAGATTTACTAGTAGCTTAAGAAATCGTATTGGTCATATTTTGGTTATAAGTACTAAGGCAGTACTATAATGCTACAAAAATAATGTATATACACCTTTACCTCACCTCAGGAGGTAGGCTGTAGGAACTTTCCGGGGCTTTCACTTCCGCTTGCACTAATTGCCCTGTATCCGCCCTGTCTATATTGGATTTTACACAAGTGAGCGTGTGTAAACCTTTAATCTTAGCTGAGCAATATTGTTTATTTTATTTAAACAAGAAGCAGTATATTTTTACATTGTTCTTCCTGTACAGAGAACTTACAGAAGAAAGAAAATGTACATATCTTAATAATTAAATTAGAAAAATAGAGTTTCAAAGTTCTCTGATATGATAATTTTACTATTTTTTGATACATTTATTTAACGCTAACAAAACTACGGTTTAATATTTTTCCTAGATTAATAAGTACCTTTATTGCTGTATAATTCTCCTCTCCTCTCCCACTATCAACATACACACACACTCACCTACACATACACAACACTCACATACATACACTCTCTCTCTCACACACACACACACCCTCACATTCAACTGTATTTGTGCTATATTGTATTAATTTGTTTGTCTACCCATATAAGTATGTTCCCTTTGTAAACACTGTGACTTTGCTGTGGAATGGAAGCCTGGTTATCCATATCACAGGTTCTTGCCTAGTTTGGAAACCAGTCTCCCAATACCTTTTCAATTCAATTGTTATCTTATTGTTTTTGGGAGAAAATAAAAATTATTCTTATTCTTATCTCGACTTGTATTAAGCCACATTACGACTTAACGACAATCATTATTGTCAATCGAAACCTTGAGTTAAATATATAGTTTATCAGTAGCTTAAATCCATTAAACAATTATGAGTAGCTTTTTGTGCAAACCAAATATAAAATTATCAATTATGTCTTAATAATCTTTTGGGCGCGTGTTTATAATTAAACATCTTCTTACTTGTGTTCAAGTGGATTCGATAATGGTATAGTTGTAAATTTTGATAATTTTTTTTTTTGTTTCTTCGACCTATGTACAACGTCAACGTCTTGGGTCCGCTAGTCTCAAAATTCATGAATGTAAAATGAAGACTGTTCAAGTTTCTAGATTATTCGTAACAATCTACGCTTACTAAAAGACTAATGGTGTTATAATCCTTTACTTTGTATAATTTTTTTCTATCATATATCCCTATTGAAAGGTAGAAATGCTCTATTCAAGTGGATATAACTCTAAAGGTAAGGATACTCCAATCGTATATCAAAGTTAAAGTGCAATAACAGAAAGTGATTGTCTGGCCATCAAATACGCCATTAGCGAGATTAATGGATCCATTCTGGAGTACTATGGATCAATGCAACCATTGTGATTTAAGACGTATCAGGTAAATGAAGTACGGAGCAAACATTATTTTACATCGGGTTAACGGATCGTTTTCAAATATAAAAAAAAGGGTGCGTGTACTTATGTACGCGCGTCAGAAGTTATACTTCTTTGGCATTATTAAAAATAGTTTTTGATTGCATGCAAATAATTAATTACAATTAAATAATCAAAGACTGGAAAAGGAGTCATTAAAGTCAATAAAGTTCAGTTTACATTTGAAAAATTAAATAAATAAATATTTATTATTATTCTTACATTAAACAAATAAAACACTATTTATCTTTAAAACATTTTTATTTCATTATACTATTTATTTTTATGTGACTCTAATGTCTTCATCAGAATTTCGGTTTGTAATTTTAAATTAATCATTACTTGGTTGTGCATCTACGAGGCTTCTCCAAAACTAAAACTACTACTTGCTTTCTGCAATAAATAAGAGAATATTAATTTAAGCTCTGTCCATGCAAAACTTAAAATTTTTTATAATTCATATTATAAAATTTTTAACACATTTATATAATTATATTAATATAAATGTGTTAAAAATTTTATATAATATTTATATAATAAAATATTATATAATAATATAATTTGTAGCACATGCTACAGACCTGGATAGCAACTTTCTTTTATTCTATTTAGAGATAGAGATAATTTAAATATAATAGCGGTGTCTTCCTTGTATGTTTCTTTGGAGTTGTTTGGGGATTCTTGTTGTTCAGTTCGACATGATTTTCTTTAACCTTTCTTTAATCCTACAAAATAATGAAATTGTTAAGTTATGTTGTCACTGTTGTGCACACCTTTGTTTGGCTTTTTTAGTATTCAAGTTATGTCAAAACTGATTTATTACCTTGTCATTGTTGGCTTTATTTGCTTTTGGGATATCAATTGTTTCCAAAATGATTTTATTTGTAATATCCTGAAATATATAAATAACATCTATTAATTTAAGTATCATGGTGAGTGGTTCGCACTCAGGTATTAAGGTGTATTATACCCACTGTCCATTATAAGTGGGAATGGGCTCACTTCGGGCTGGACAGAGTTTCGGTACTACAAATGCAACATGGATGTTTTGAGGTATTACAATATCTCTAACTACCCTGTAGGGGAATAAAGTACTGTTGTGAGCATATGCCTATGCTTGAAAGGTTGAACCTTGAACATCACCATACATCATATTTATAATTCATTCCTACCTCGACACCATCACAATCAAATTTATTGAAATCTACTTCAAACCATTGCGGTATCATCTCTGCCATATCCATTGTGTCTGGAGAAGGTGATGGTGGCTTTGTTCCACCTCCAGGTTTTGATGTTTCACGGCGATAAGATGACAACTCTTTTTTTGTATTCAATTTAGTGCACTTCCACTGATTCATTAATTGTTTTTTGTCTCTTGTCCTTATATTTGCTAGATTAAATCCGAAAAATTACATGTTTTGATTAAATATGATCATTATATGTATATATGATATGGTCATTTTTTTGAGATGCAGGTACTTATTAAAATGTTTACTTCTCTGTTATATCGCTCCAAGCCTTCATTTTCTCCTTATTAGTATTCGTGCTTAAATCTTTGTTCTCAATTATTGATATATAGGGTCGTAGAATATTTCTAAAAAGTTGCTGTAACAAACGCAATAAACAAAAGCAAAGAATAATGGTTCATGTTTCAGTTTTAATCAACAATAATACTCGATAATACATACGGATAGTTAACCTCAATTGTATTGAAGCACTCAGGAAGGTTGGCACAGTTTTTTCACAAATATTTTATCATATTAATTAGTATTGATTTAGATATTCAACTTAAATCACTTCTGATTATAATTCAGACGCACATATAAAATTCGCACTTGTATAATGAAAATAACTAGGTATATCTATTATTGTATACAATAATTAAAACTCCTATATTTGTTTAAAAGGTAAATGTCATTGTCAGATGTCAATGTCATGGTCATTCAAAATTCTCGTTAAGCTGCTAAGCTAAGAAATAGAATATTCGTGAAGTTAGCTTCACGCATATTCTATTTCTTTTTACTTTTAGATTGTATTATTCCCATCTCGCTCGCGCACGCTATATCACACAGCCACTTTTGTGTCATAGGTGCGCGCACATCGTAAAATTTCACTCTCATCAATTTTTCATAACGCGCCTAAAGAAGTACAACTTCAAAAATTGTATTTGAAATTACAGAATCCTAAAGCCCAGAGTTTTTAGTGTTTTATTCTTCGGCTTGTATTGCAATCTTCTGGGATCACACGTTCACTCGACATCTTGTCTATTCTAAAATAGATGGTGCGGGTGCATCGCCAGCCTGTATATTTTGATACAGAACTTAGGTGAGGTCGGGAAGAGAGCGGAGGAAGGCATATATTGTAATCCAGAGGATTTTTGTATACGGCCTCCATTATTGATTAATATTTTTTCACACTTTGGGTTACTTTTGAAAATATTCTATAGCCTATGTTCTTATAGGATACTGAAAGATTTTGCAAATCAATAGCAGTAGCAAACAAATAAAACAATGAAATCTTATCTTTTTATATTATTAGTGTAAATGAATGCCTACAAATTATTAAATATTCTAGATAAATGTATTAAGAGAAAATATAAATAAATAACTAATAATGAAATTATAAAGTTAAATAAAAAGTTCAATTCCAATGCCTTTCTTGCTGTAATTAAGATTAATTGTTGAATCAACTAAGTAAGGTATGACTAAGTAACGTACGAAAGCAGCCATAGATACGTAAAATTGTAATATGACAAACAAAATAAATCTCTTGTCAAAACGAGCAAAAAAAATTAAAAACTAACGTAATATTATTAAAATATTGTTTATTTTAATTTATTACGAAATTAAAAATAGCGTTTTTGTTATATTTAAGTTTGATATAACGAATACGCTATTTTCAAAGTACCACTAAAATAACTTTCTCATATATTGTCGCAGCTTAGTTTCCTATGTCAAGTGTGAACACCTCCAAGCCTACAAAGCTCTACCCGGACACGGGTTTCTGATACAATTTCCCGCATGTTCATCAAAAATCCTACTTAAAGTACTGGGAACATGAATGAAATGCAATTTAGGCTATGTAAAACGAATTGTTTTTTTTTGATTAGACAATTCACACCAATTGACCTAGTACCATGCTAAGCTGATGAAGCTTGTGTTATGGGTACTAGGCAACGTATATACATACATTTTATAGATAGATAGACATATAAATACATATTTAAACACCCAAGACCTAAGCACAACACCAAATGCTCATCACATCGATGTTTGTCTCGGCCGGGGATCGAACCCGGGACCCATGGATTCGCAGTCAGGGGTACTAACCGATAGACCAATGAGCCGTCTAAATGATAATGAGAGATTGACAAGAATGATATGCTATGATATCATTTAAAATCGTTAGTTCATACAATTCAGACTTTCTTTACGGCGCGTTACATATGTCGCTAGTCAAGTTACCTTCTTCGACATCCACTATATTAGTCACTAAGCAAGATAAGCAAGCAAAATAAAACCATAGTTAAATTATAAATGAAGCTACGTCTGCATACATTTACGCTAATATGGGCTTCGTTCGTTCGGCGTCGTGCTCAATTGGAGCTAGGCTGTAAATTTAGCTTAATGTATTATTAAACCTATTGATTGACGTTGAAAACTCTACAATTTAGTTTCAAGTTCATTTGTTTATGTAAAATCAATATGTATCCATTAACATTCTTTTCTCTTTTTTTATTGTAATCGTGACAGTTGGGAATTTTTGTAATTATAAATTCTGAGAATTCAAGCAGCTGTTCTGCGGAAAATACTGCAATAGTTATTTATTTATTCATAATTCGTTGCAAGAAATACAGTATAATTAAAATAAGTAATTAAAAGGGAGGGCAACTGGCGGTGTAATCGTTTTCGAGCGATTTCAGGCAATCATTGTGAGAAAAAAATTAGATAAATAAATTGAGAGCAAGAAGTGCAAAATTACACAAGATAAACAATTACTTAGACATAAAGAATGTGTCAAAAATCTGGCGTTCTTCCAAGGAAAATTCCTGTGTTTTGGTGACTAAAATCCTCGAAAGACAAATATAATCAATAATATTAAACACTAGCTGGCCTGGCGAATATAGAAAAGTGTTGTTTTTAGACTTTTTCACTCAATTTTTTTTTCTTCGTAAGAACCATCCTCGTACGTCAAGGTATATTATTTAAAAAAAATCAGACAAATCGGTCAAGAAGTTTTCATGTTATGTCGTGACAACGGAAAACGGGTTTCATTTTTATATATATAGATTATAATCATAACTAAATGAAATATTAAATAGAAATAAAGCGTACGTCACTAGATAATGATTCAAAGGAATATTTCGTTATTCCACATTGAATAAAATGAAAATTACTAATTAAGATTCACACTTTGTTTACCCGTGAATATAAATATTTTTATCAATATAAAATAAAAGAATATCTGATGGACCGTGAAAAGTACAAACACTTGACTGATCTGTTTCAACTTTGAACAACTTTAAACAATTCAAAATTAGCGTAAATTCCGATCAAACTCAAAGAAACTCCACAACTAATTGAATTAATGATTAAGAAGACTTAGTTTGGAAGAAGATGCTTAAGCGCAATTTTATATACATTCGTAGACGTTGATGGCATATTAAATTAGCAATGTGTTATTTCATTCTTAAATATAAAGTCCGATCATATTAAGGCAGAACGATCAAAACTTGTAGCTGTTTTCGTATTTACACGATTCAATTAAATTCATAGATTGACGAATGACCGAACTCAAACGACAAAAAATTTACATCTTAATGTAAAATTTGATTAGGGCGTCTACCGTGTTTTAGGCGTGAAATTTCAAAAACAAAACAAAAGCGTCGTTTACCTATATATACGTTTTTTGTAATTGTGTTGTTTTATTAAACATCTTATACTGTATATAACTTAATCTACATCAACAAATTAGGCTAATTATGTAAGTTTTAAAGGGTAAGTCATAGTTATGGGTCGTAGAGCCAGGTGCGTATGTGTGAAAATATTTCTTATGTAAACCACTTTTTAAATTATCACTAAACCGCTGATTTCACTTAAATACAAAAATTTACACGCATGATTTAATATATGCAGACTAGGATTACACGGTAATATAAGCAATTAAGTCTGAATTGTTGTATTTAACAAAATATGGATCAAAGATTTGAAATAAATTATCTATAAAAATATTTTCTTATTGATGTAGAAAGTAATCAGCTAACTTATAAATTTCCGGTTAAACCAACACAACTGAAACAATGCCTGAACAATAGCCGTAGTACGTGCATATTCCTATTACGATGCAGATTACAGTTTGCATAAACGTACTCAAGATTGCAGTATTAAATTCATTACCTCGTGTATACAGGAACCTTGTGGTATTTAATATGTTATTATTAAAGCGAAGTTGAGCTTGAGAGATTAAAGGTGTGTGTAATTATTTTAAAATACTCTGTTAAAATTAGATAAGTAAATTCCAATTATGAGACTCTTCGAGAGCATTTTTATGACCGCGTTCCGTGTAATAATAAATTAATGAGCAGATTTGTGATTCTAAAATTAATTCAGAATTATTTAGTAATTTTTTTATTAGTATACAATTCTTGATCATAAATATAATATAAATTTAAAATTCCAAGTATTTAAATCACATACCGGGAAAACCTTTGATCTATTGGCAATGTAGATCTTTTGGTAGATAAAATAAAAAATGTACGCCCATCTCCTAACTATTATGCAGCACAGGGTTCGATGGAGTTAAATGTTTATGCTGAGTCTTCCGTAGAATGCAATAGGAAATATTCTCCTTTACTGTGTTAACCAATGTTAATTACGCAAATACGAAGAAACTTATTTTGCGCACAGTTGGGATTCAAAATACAACTAATTATATCCGTCCATTATCTATGTAATTGGCAAGGGAAACATTTTCCAAATTAAAATATTTTAAGTAGAAAACGGAAAACCCTAACCATGGACTTTATTAATAGCCGGGTAGAACCCACAATCCCCGCTGAGTCTCGTATAATGAATTCTAGCAATTCATTCGTTACTGTCAACAACGACGGCATTAAAAGTGTACCAAATTTATTTGGATAACCGTATTTGCTTGGGAAAACAGATATTTTAAACCACCATGTATTTTATTACTCAAACAAAAAATACAATCGTTCCTCTTTAGAATTTTACGTACTGAAAGCTTTAAATTTAATTACCTACGTTCAATATTTCATGTTAACATTCGTTCGACCGGTGAAGGAAAACATCGTAAGGAAACCGGCTTGCCTTAGACCCAAAAAGTCGACGGCGTGTGTCAGGAAACTGATCACCTACTAGCCTATTAGATTGACAAATGAAACAGACACAGAAATCTGAGGCTCAGACCTAATAAGGTTGTGGTGCCACTGATTTATTTTAAGATATTTAATTTGAATATTTTATCCTTGCAGCTCTCTCATCACTTTAGTAAAGGAATTATCATGCAACTGTCCGTCACTCCAACGTGCTAACTCTACGCTTTATTGAAGTTATACGATATTTTTCTGGGCGATATTACAGTTATTTTGCCACAACGGACTAATTGGCGTTGGCAGTTTTAAATTATGTATTTAAGAGAGCGTGAGTACGCGGCGTTGACTTGAGGTTTTTAGTATCACATTGGCGGCGAGGCTTGGTCCAAGTCGGTTTTGCGTGGTTAAAATACATTAATAAGAATTAGGTAAACAAAAATTTATTTAATATATTTTGGCGTAACTATAAATTTCATAAAAATTCACATTAAAGCGAGTATTACCTGGAAAGTGGAAAATCAATTTTACGTAATATTTAAGATGAATTATTAATTTTGTTATCATAAAACGTACTATATAGAAAATAGCGTTAAAAATGATAATCGCGTGTCTAGATATAAGGCTGTAACTGCCCATATACATCCTTTATAACTACAAATATATATTCAGATAGTACACTATGCTAATATTGATAAAAAATATAGGGTGAACCGATGCAACAAATTAGTAAAATATTTAAGCTTTTGAAAACCGAAAGGTAAATCAATTGTGTCTTAAAACTAGCGAGACTTTGTATCAAACCTATGCCTCTAGGTTTTCCTTATCGTTTCATATGAGGAGGGTATTCCTATTGAAATTAATATTACTTATCCAATAAAGCTTATACGTAATAAAATATGTAAATTTCTGCTAAACGAATATTTTAACTCAGTTTATTCAACACAGTAGCAACGCCGAAACAATCAAATTATGGTTGGAACGAAAATTAATTACGGCTTGATTAAAACGATAATAATTAGCAACAATAATGAGGGATCATGATTGTGATACTTTTTTAAATTGATTATTAATATGTAACTGGTGAAAATAATACTAGCGCGAAGTTTACATCTTAAAAATATAAATGAGCTCAAATCAGCTTTTAGTTGCTAGTAAAAGAAAACCAATATAGTGAGGACACATTTAGCATATACTGGACTTGCCTGATCATATTTTCTTAATAACATTCTTATAGACGATCCTATTTAAACCTTTTATTACGAATATAAACGCGTTTTAAATATATTTAATAATAATTAATAAATCAACCTTTCAAGTGAGACTGTCCAGATAAAAAAATAATATTGCGATTTGAATTTACTTGCCATAATAACGCATTCTATTACCACGAAGTTGCAATTTTCTATATCACTTATTGTGTCTCCTTGTTTTTTAGTTTATTTAGGGAGGTGGAAACGAACGAACGTAAAGAAATTTCTGAGCTTGCTAATGGTTTTCCAATTGATAAATTATACATTTATATTTGAAACTTATTGGATGTTAAAATAATGAATTAACGACATTCTGCATGACTCACTCTGACTAATGTAATGCTTAAAAGGGATTTTGTGCCAAACTGTAAACCAAAATTAGAATATATTAACACGTTCACTGCGGCAAGTAAAATCATAATTCTCAATCAGGTGCGGCGGCGGGCCAAAATGCGCCCCCAATGATATTTCTGCCGGTGCGTGGCAGGTCTTTCTAGACCCAACAGCACTAGGATAGATTAAATTGCTATAACTTTGTGGAAACATAATGTATAATATTTTTTTTTATATTGTTAGAATGACCTTGAACCCAACTTCCTTAGGTTTGATTCGCCCCGGGATCTGGCAAACAGGAAATGAGAAATAAAGCAGGAAAAGCGGCAGGCCGATATCGACCCGAACCGCACTAGATTATATTTTTAGTAGTGATGGGACAGAGAAATAAGGGGATATCGAAAATAAAACAGAATTATCGTATAAGAACTGAAAATGTATTTATTAACTTATGTATGCCTGTCTTGGAAACAGAAATACTTTTTATTTTTCTTAGTGGAAAATATTTCTTCACTGCTGTCACTATCACTGTCAATAACTGCAAGGAGAATTACTCTATTTTCCAAAATTTGTACTTTTCTTGTATTGCTTGCCATCGTTGATTATATCGAACGCTACGTTAGATAGCACAACACTAATTGGCCGGGCGCGCGCTCTGTGCGGTATCGGGTCGCCAGCTGCCTGTTGGGTGGGCGGGCTGAAATAGGCCCACTGCCGCACTCAGTGGATGCAAAGCAGCGTCAGTGCGTGGTAGGTCGATAAAAGCCTGCCGTTATGTTTTGATGGGGAAAACCTACAATTTTGACCGCAAGATGAAATATATATTTGTCCCTGTCGAATTTTTACAAACACCTGAGATAATCGTTACGCACCAGCGAGAGGGACATAGATTTCTTCGTCCGCACCAGCGGAAATACCGCGGCAGGCTGATATCGGCCTGTTACGCAGTGAACGTGTTAAATATTTAAAAGTAAACTGAACTTATCAATTTTATATTTGTAAACAAGTCGTAAAACAGATATTCTTGTATCGTACATAGGAGTATAATGCATATTTTACATACTCGTATGTTAGAATAAAATTAGATTCATGCATTTCTTATTGAATAGGGAGCTCATAAATACAAAGAATTAACAGCTTAAAGCGGCTCATGGACGTCTGTAGCGCCAGGAGATTTGCAATGAGCTAATTGACCATTTCGTATTATTCATTAGTGACTACAGAATAATTCTGTTTTTTTTAAATTTAATATAGACTTCAAATTAAAATTCAAATAAATATTTTTACTTTAAATAACCCGCTAAGACGCTTCTCTATGGCAAGATGGCGTCGCACCAGTTTCGAAACATGTTAACAGACGTCAAAAAGTCATGTTTTATAAGTGTTAATTCTTAAATTACACACACATATATATTATTTTTCAATTAAAGACAGTCTCAAACGAAATTAAACTCCAAGATTATATAAGGATAAGACAGGCAAAGACATTATTCACAGGAATGGTACGTTATCATCGATTCAAGTAAATCGTGAACATTTTTTATCACGTGTCTGATGTATAAAAATCAATAATATTAATTTGAGATTTTTTTATATCAATGATTATTTAGTACTTATTTTACGCCATAACGTTTTTTGAAGTCATGTTTTATACATATTACTCTCAATAATACTTTATTTGTCAAATAGCCCATTGCATTGCCGGAAGGATGTGATACACTCTTTTCCTGAAGGTTCTAAGCAGAATAAGCAAATATTACTTTAATATGAGTTTGATTTATTCCATGGAAGATGGGCTGGGTGCTGGTATGGGATGCAACCTGTTCAGACACGCTGGCTTTTTCCCATCTACATGGAACCAACAACAGAGCTGGTGCGGCTTGTGAAGCCCCCAATGTCCCCCAATGTCTAGCCTCCGAATATGATTTGTCGCATTCGGTGTCGAGACCCTTGGTACGTGGGGTCCTAGCGCTATAAGGCTTTTTAAGAAAATAGCAAAAAGGTTAGTCGGCATCATAGGAGATCGAAAAGCTGGCAGCTACCTAGGACAAAGAATTAGTCTAGCTATTCAAAGGGGGAACGCTGCCAGTATCTTCGGAACGGAGTATACAATGCAATACATTACAATTTCTTTAATATTGATTGTTTTTAAGATTTAACAATAATAACTAACTATGGAATTACTATTACTATCGATTATTGAATAGTCTAGTTTAATCCACAAAATATATCAAACTTTTAGGGATACCATATTAATTTTTTTTAATTTGCCGCGATTTTTCGTTATCTTCTTTCATTAGCCAGACTAGTAAAAAATAATCACTGCATCACGCTAAAACTATTGAAGACATTTTGCTGAAGTGAAGAATTATAAACATATATATAAACTAAAAACATTTCTATAGTCATACACGAGTATCGCCCCCACAAAGAGATAAACATAAATTACTTAGTTTACGTAGAAAAGTCACAGTTATTAAGAATGTTAATATTCTAGTTAAAAAGAAACCTTCCTTGCCTTTAAAATTATTTGGATTTTGTACAAGTCCTTCGGGAAATACGTTAGAATCACTGTTTGAACTTCAGACTTTCGTTAAGGGCACTTGGGAAGAGCTGAAATGTATTTGCATTTGAAATTATCGTAATAGAACTAGAAATTTTTTTTTTTTTTTTTTAATTAGCATATTGCGATATTATACAGACTGATTAAATTTAAAAAGTGACACAACTTCGAAGAAGTTTTTCCTAAGCTTAAGTATATTGCTAGGTTTCTTGTATTGACTGAAAGGTCCAGGAGATTTTTCAAAATAAGACTTGCATTTTAATTTGTATTTAAATATGACAAATGTCAATAAAGGCAAACAAAACAAAAGCGGTGTATCTTTTGCGTTCGAATAGTGTACTTCGCAATGTTTAAACGTTATCTGTTCAATGCATGAATATTAATTAAAATGCATTAATTATTTGACGCTATTTAAAAGGAATAAATATAGTCACTGTGAGATTTAATTAAATTTGAATAGCTATTATGGTAGCGCTCTCTTGTTTTCGTACCACGTCATTCCACGCCATACTACGATTACATTGTACTGGGGTTTTGTCGTTATATGAGGTCATCATGGTCCTTAACGAAAAATTGATTTTATGGAGTAGCTGCGTTATTTGTACTAATGACGTAATTGTAATAATAAGTTGTGACAATAGTTCTCCTAAATGTGCTAGAATCACTTTTTGAGACGGATACAGTTTATTTTATGGAAAATCGTAGTTTTTTTCCAGAAATTATCAATAAAACACATGTAAAAATGTGACCCCCTTAGGACTATAGGACTTCATACATTCATCAACATTAGTTTAGTCAATATGACGATGTGACAAATTATATTCAAATATATATTGTGGCAGTTTTCAGAGTGAATGTTTAGCGTATTTTCTCGAGACAAGCCATAAATTCACAGCCTGTAAGGTTAGGGAGTTTTATTACTCTTCAAACTTTTCTTTTAAGATTATATTTTAGGGGAACATAAATTATTCGTTTCACTTTACAGTTTTTAATCTGATTTTTTTTGTTTTCAATCACAATAATGGATTAAAATTCTAATATTTTTGTTTATTGTAACACCAATTCTATTCGAATGTTCTTGCTTCGTAGATTAGTTAATAGTTTCAATTATTGACATAGTTTTGTCATTTCTAACTTGACCTCCGCTGCTTATTTTACTAAAAGTTTTTTTCTAAAACATTTTGTTTTTTTTTTTATAACTTCCATATTATATATTTAAAGGTGTCTAGATTACAAGGCTACGAATTGAACAACATCACCCCCGGAGCCAATACTCCATCTATTAAAAAGGCTTTTAGCATTCTAATTCTAAGAAGCCAAGAGGCAAATCATTTTTATCTTTACTAAAACGAGATGAAAGCACTAAAATTTCTTTCTTCCAAATGTAATTACTGGAAAACGTGGCAGGTGATTTTTCTCACGAAAAATCCTTCGAATGTCATGATCCCCAATCTGGTTGGGAATGCATTGAATAATTTTCTGCTTTCTTAATTCTTTCTAAATGTATTTGGAATCGCAATTTGATTTTAACTTAGATAGGTCGAATAAAGTAAATGAGAAAAATATTATCAATCAATTTATCTTGTGATGAAAGTTAGATTTAGATTTCTAAACTCGATTATAATGTTTATGGATGTTAAAGACTTCTCATAGATGTGGAAATTTCTAACCTGATATACTAAAGTGTCAACGCCTGGTTCCTATAATCAAAAAAAATCATTTCTATAGAGCAAAGGAAATTAATGTAAACTTATTACACTGAAACACACGTAATACCCAGAGTAGAGTCCCTTTGAAAAAGGGTGTGTCATCAACCCTAACATGACCAACCGGTATGAGTCATGCCCCTAAGCTGAACATTGTTCCTGGAGGGGAAAAGCTTTAAATAAAAATTTAATGAATGGAATACTTTAATGAGACCATAATTGAATTACAATCAACAACAACCCTAATTATGTGCTAGACGGTCTCTTATGATTTAAATATTATTTCATACACGCTACGATATTTTGTATTTCTTTTTTTAGTCCTTCAATCGTTAGAAATAGAATGAAAATCCCAAGGATATGGTGCAATACGATTTCGTATTACCATTTCATAGTCCGGAATTCTTTTTCCGCTTTAATATGTAAATATTGGGGAATAACCAACGGGACTGTGTATTTGTTAGTCAAATGCCTCGAAATTGGAAAGGAAATGCCCTTAAAGACTCAATAACTTAGCAAAAAGTAGGTATTCGTTATTAAACACGACAACGACATAATAAATTCTTGTGTATCGAGACTTTTAATAATTGTAGTATTTAGATTTAAAGTATTGACATTTATTAATTTTTGATATAAAAATTACGTATTTTTTACGTGTTGACGGACGAAAACTTTCAACAAATGTCGCTCGCTGACCAAGCGTCCAGTTATAATAACCACCATATTGTTTATTATCATTTATAAGTCATAAAAAATGTCGTTTTGACACCTTATTAATTATTTGTTTACAGCTCCACCGGCTCATTCCGTCACATAACTTAGCGCTTTAAAAGTCATATTTTGCTAAACCTCCTACGAAAATACCTCTACAGTTATAACGTGTATCGTAACGAATTAGGCGCCTCTAAGAAGAGCTTACCATTCCCTGAATTAGCGTAAGTCTAAGTCTAACTTAGAGGACGTCGTTGTAACGGTTTGACCTACGTCAAAACCCCTTAATGAAAAATATAATGTTTGACATTATATTTTTTTACATGTACTTTCACTTTACGATTAACTTCATCCTTATATTGACACCGTACAATGTCCCTCTAATAAAATAGTAATAATTTACTGGCGCTACAGCCCTATCTGGCTTCAGATTGCACCTGTTTTTTTGATAATTCTTATTTCAAAGACAATCACATACACAATATCTGTGCCTGACACATGTCTAGGGCAGTTTCCTCGTGCTGTTCACCTACGCCGTACGAGTAAGTTAAACGCGAACTAAATAAAAACTTATTCACAATCGCATGAGTTACTTTAGTCTTTCAATTTGGTATCGCATACCAAATCTTTATTTTGAGTACAACTCAAACTTAGACTTATTATGCGAGTAAAAAACCTGAGGCGATACAACTTTGGGTCTTAGCCTCAGATTCTCTATCTGCTTCGTGATCATATATATTCACAATAATAAAAATTCATTTGTTTCACAACCGTTATTTGAGCGCACCGAGCTGCTATCCATTGCTATCCAATGTTACGCAAGCTACTAGGCAGACTCTCGAAAATATCAAATAACTCTAAATAAGAGACATCAATTAAACTACTTTTTAAACAGAGGTTAGTTTAATCCGGAAAATGCAGACCTATGTTTTTTTAAGTGCCTCGGAATTGCGAGGACCCAAACCTCAACGAGCTTACAAAAAAGTATTCATTTAGATTTACTACAAAGGCTGGCGTTTTTCCGCCGACGTTTCACGCCTATTACTTTTGTAAACAATATGGAAATCGTATTGGCTTCTGTGAATTAAAACGAGTGATTTGGCCCCCAAAAGATAAAATTTATTATAATAGCCAACCATTAAATGAAACAAATATTTTTGACAGATAAATTGTATACAATTTATATACAACGGAACAACTAATGAATTCTTTAGTCATATATTCAGACGACTGTCTTAGTTTAAAAATGTGGAAGATAAAATCATTCTCTGTATATATTATTAGTTATTATTGTAGGAATCAAAAATATTTATCCAAATTAAAAGTATCCAAGTATTTGAGAATTTTTATTGCACAACTATCTAGGTCCGCTACCTAAAATTTAAGTAATAATATTCAACACAATGAAAATTAAATTTTTAGTCTAAAAAACATTTATAATTAATACAAAACATTATATTTGTGTAACTAATTTTTAAATACATGAGTAACATTATTTTAAAATAAATATTTACCTTTATTTAATCCAAATATATCACTTTTCCAGTTCTTAAATATTAAACACCACACACTAGTAATAGGCGCGATAATTATATGAAAAAAACTTTATTACTACATACGGGGTAAGCATACGACCGGCAGTCGCGGCGATCACTGCCGAATGAGCTTTTGCGCGCACCTGTTGCCTAGCACTCATGAAATAGCCTGAAATTCAGTAGTGAATTCCAAGCTTTGCCATCTATCCATCGATGGAGTACATCTGTTGGTAATTTATTACATAGGTTTGCAGTCAGCAATGTATAATTACAATAGGCGGCCTTCATATTGCTGTAACGAGATCTGGAGCGAAACGGAACGTTGTACCGCCCTAACAGCCCCGAGAAATTAATTGAAGTTTCAATTGTAGTTGAAATATATCTCTATATAATCTATTTTTATTTCAATCGTTATTGATTTTAATTAGCAATAATTACATTAAATTATATATGTAAATATCGTATTTTTAAGATTGTGTGGCAAGCTATAGACAAAGTTCTGCGTTTGTATCATTGTAATTTTGCCTTCTGTGCTTGATTTCAAATGGACTTGTGTTTTTAAGGTGTATTCTCTTATGTACAAGTGTTAAAAGCAAATATAAATAAATAAACCAGTGGCGCTACAACCTCTTTTAGGTCTTAGCCTCAGATTTCTGAATCTGTTTCATAATAATTTTTAAAAATAGGCAAGTAGGTGATCAGCCTCCAGTACCTGACACACGCCGTCGACTTTTTGGGTATAAGACATGTCCGTTTCTTCAAGATGCTTTCCTTCACCGTTTGAGCAAATGTTAAATGCGCACATAGAAAGAGTTGGTGCACAGCCGGGGATCGAACCTACTACCTCAGGTATGAGAGTCGCACGCTGAAGCCACTAGGCCAACACTGATAGCACACATAGAAATATAAATTTTCCACCATTGCGCCGGGGTTGAAACGCAAAAGCTCACATTTTATTTACAACTTTACCGTTTCAATGCAATTTAGAAAGTAAGAGAAATCATTCAAATCACCATTATCGTTATTCTTATTAAACTATTTGACGCTAGTAAATAAATAAGATAAATGTTATAGATTTAATGGTACGAATACGACTAGTATACAAAGTTGTAAAAAGCAAAGATAATTTTAATATTAAAATACAATTTTAAGTAATTTTATTACACGGCCAGTATTTGAATTATTATACAATAAATTAAAATAAAGATTAATCTGACAGTTTTCATCTTAGTGAATTAGCACAAGTGACAGTTTTCACCCGAACTTTTTACCCTCGTCATACGTAGTCACAAGAGATATACTGCGGGCTTTAGAAGCTTCCAAAGCTTTTAAAGCTTTTTATACACGATTAGCATTTTAAATGTTTCTCAAGGTAAAAATTTCCCTATATTAAAACATGCCTTATGATCAAAATCCTAAATGTTCGTTTAAATTGTAAGATATTCAATTGGTAATACACAATAAGTTACCAATTTACTTCATCTACAGTAATTTGGTTGCAAACTAATTCCTATAAGGTTTAAATTCGGACACGTCTTTAAATTACCTATTAAGGGATGAAATAAAGAAAATTAGTTTATTACTTTTGCTTTTATTTCTTTGGCGGTGGGAATTTTCTAAAACCTGTTATATTAAGTATTCATACAACACAGGTGACATCTATCATGTAAAAAATTATATTCTAGGGACACGGAAGACGATTTTTTAGTTGTACTGAATACAATAACAGGAATATGGCTAAATAGTAATACGGTAGTGAAAAAGCTCTAATAAAAGCAAACAGAAACGTATAATTATATATTGATTTCACCATAACACTTATAGCGTATTTCTATAAAAGCTGCTTCTAGGAATCACAGTGTAGGTGTATGTAAATTCATGACCTAATTGTTACATTCAAAGCATTTTCGTAATAAATTGTGTAATAATAAAGGTCGCTTTGGCATGCATAAAGTAAGGTGCTAACTTTGTGACTGTACCTATGGGATTAATTTCCAAATTGGAGTAGTGTCGTGTTATGTCAAAGTTTTATTCACGTTAAAATGTAAAAATCTGCTATGGATCTTATTAATTTATTTATTGGCTATCCTACAGGAATTATAAAACAACTTATATATTGCTAATAATAACATAATTGAAAAAAATATGAAAATTAAGCAAGTTTAGATTCAAAGTGTGTTATAAAAAAGATTTAAAACCCTATGCATTCAGAAACATTTGAAAAGAAGAAAGAAAAGAGAACGAAAGAGGGCAATATGTATGACCAACCTATGTATGTATTATTTCTAACGTATGCTTGATGTGGCTTCCACAAATGAAAAATAAAACCAGTGGCGCTTTTAGGTCTTAGGCTTTAAGGTCTCTGATTTTTGTGCATGTTTCGCAGTCATTTGATTTTTCTAATAGGCAAAATAGGTGATCAGCATACCGTGCCTGACACACGCTGTCGACTGTTTTGGGTCCACGATGTTTTCCTTCATGAATCCATAAAAATAAACTTTACTTGTTTAATTTCATTTAGTTGTTTATAAGTGGCGAACTTCGAAAAACCTTAAAAACCTTATTAATTCATAACTTCCTTAAGAGAATAAATCTACTGATAGTACAGGATTAAATTATTCAAACATCAACGCCATTATTGTAAAGGCCTAAAGCACAAACTCACTTAGCAAAGATCTCTTTGGCGTGAGATTTTAATCTTGAACTTTGAACATTTCAAATAAAGATTTAAACTTGAAAGAACGTGATATTTTATAATATCACGTTCATAAATACATATTACAGTCTTGTGTATATAATTTGTAAACATTATTTTAACTAAGTATAATTGTTTCTTGCGAATTTATACTGTGTATTATAATTACATTAAGCTGTGTCGGTTTTAACCACGTAATTCTTGATAAAAGGTCTGAGCTGGATAGATCAGATCATTCCTGAGATTGATCTCGAAAGAGCGATAGTAAAGCAAACTAAGGTATATTCTCTTAAGGAAATATGTTTTCTATTTTTGCAGCATTTTTCATTGATGCACCGTTCGTATGGAATGCACTGTGTTATTATAATGATATATATTTCTATAGGTGAAAGAATTAATATCGGATCTGCAGATTTATAGATTTTCCGTTACATACAAACGATAAATTACTTATTGCTAGCTTATAATAGTGTAGTGAATAGTGATGGATAAAGAGAGTGTAGAATTGAAAAGTTTTTTTTAATTAAACTACTTAAATGTCCAAGTGTTGCACTTAATTTCCAAACCATTTCAATTATTCGCCTTTAGAACCTAGATTAAGACTAAGTTTAATAACTTAAAAAGGGAAAATGCCGAAAACAAATACGTTTTAAAATTAAGATGGCAACTATTTTTGTAACTCCAAAATGGAAATTTTTAACTAATTCTCATATATTAGGATCACCTAATAGGCTTTACAAAGATATTTAGAGAGCGCTAATGACGATTTGTGAGACGTAACGTTGATAATTGAAAACCTTATCTTATAACCCAAATTATTTATTACAAAAAATTGTAATTAGGTACGGTCCGAGGCAGTTTTGGATTTACATCATAGACAAAGCATTCTCCACAGCAATGTCTCTTGCTTTCCTCATTCATGTCGGTCCATCCATTGCCCTATTATCTTTCCATCTACGATATTGCCTTTCATCTCACTTATATCTAGGACACTATTCTATTACAAGCTTTGTCCATTATTGTTACGTCATGTCTTCAATTTTGTATCGTATTTAATACAATCGACTCGCCTTATTACTTCGGTATTTTCGTTACTAGAAATTATATGAATCTTTCCTAAGAACAGTTTCAAAACTTAAGACTAATTGCTAAGAAATCGTATTACATCATCCTTCAACGTTCTTTAGCCGTTAAATATCAAGTGATATGTTCGCTTTGTGCAACGATCAACTGTTCAATAACTATAAATATAACTAGGAATATATTCCTAGTTCTACTTCTACTGAAATTTTGTTGGTATTTTAATACAAACACTGCATTTGTTAGTAGGAGAACAGTAGGTTTGTTGAAGGCTTAGGTACTGAGAGCTGATCACCTACTTGACTGTAAAAGAAAGTCTAAAAATGATGTTATAATTAACATACACCTTTTAAAAAAAAGTTTTTCGATTCCTTCCAGGCAACCTTAGTATGGAAAAAGAAAAAAGAAAACATCAGCTCAGGGCAATTATTTATCCGCAGTAGCGCTACAGCCTTTTAATGTCTGATCATTTGTTTTTACTCGTAGGTTTACAGTGGGCGATCGGCCTTTTGAGCCTAAGACACGCCAAAGATTTCACGCCAAGGCATGCCCGTTTCCACACGATGTTTTCCTTCACCGTACGAGCGAGTGTTAAATACGGACATAGACAGAAAGTCCAATGGAGCACACCCGGTATTCGAACGTACGACCTTTGGAATGAAAATCATTATCAGATAGCAATAATAAAGTTTATTATCAAAAGGGCAGCAGTGCTACAGACGGCGAATTTTAAGAAAAAACATAATTATATACGTAACATTGCTAATAAGTGTTAATATTTTCTAATATTATAAGTTATATTAGTTACAATAAAGTAAATAAATTTACTTCCCTCGACCATACTATTTCCAAGAAGCTCAATTCAGTGACGTCATAGAAACCTAATATCGTGTAGGTAAAGTATTTCCGTTCAAAAGACTTTAATCTTCAAACTATTCTTAGATGCTTTATTGAAACCCAAGTTAATATTTCCCGTATCAAAACTGATAACACACGATTCATTACAAACTTATAAAGTTTATTTATAAATGTGAGACTTTTTTGCAACATAATAATACATTTTTTAAAGATATTTTGCGCTATCAAATAATTATCTAAAACTCGACTCGATTCAGTGAATATATGAATTGTAATTTAAATTATTGTTTAGTGAATGTTTGGCAGTAAAGTTGACGTTATATCATAGGAGCTGATGGTTCGAATTCAACACAGACTAAAAGGCCACCTCGCAACAGCCGCGCATAACTAGTAAAAATATGATGAAACACACCAAACATGAAATTTATTTAGTAAAATCGGCCTCTTCTGATTGATTGACGGACTCTCTAATAATTTTTATATCTTAAAAATCGGTTAAATTCTTTTTAAAGGATTAGCTACAAAGGAACTCAAAACTCGACCAATCTTTATTTTGGCATCATCACATCGGATATAGAGGCTCCAAAATAAATAGTAGTTATTCCAAGTATTTTCGAATCGTTATTGCAATCCATTATCAATATTGCTAACGAAGTATCGAATCAGTTTTCGGATATCATAAAAAAATAATGATATTTTTTTTGCTAAAATGGAAACACTTATGGCTACCGATCTAAACCAATGTTTATATGTATGAAAATAACTTACAATATACCGCGTTTTATATTTCTATAGCCTTTTTGAACTTGTCGTTTCTGAGATTGTTGTGTTTAATCTAACACAACGTCGGGTTAAAATATACAGAGTTCCATTTAATTTATTAACTTTTTTAATGCTCAATTTAAATTTGGAATACGAATTTTATCAGAGTTAAAGTTTTACCTATTATAAACATAACTGCGACGGTTTCTCAAAGCCTTTAAAATAAGGTCAACGAGTCTTATAAGTATATTTATACCCGTCCACAACCAGCAATAAATAAAGATGGACGTTGAAAAATCCTCTAATACAACTTTGCAATTTTCGAACTTTTACGAAATGGCTGGGAATTTATTTTACCCGTATCTCGCACCTGAAACAAATGTAACTTCCGTATGATTGCACTTAAGGTAAACATATTTATTTTACACCTGATTAAACCCAGATTTAGATTTCTGTATCTGTTTAGTTATCAATCTTCTTTTTCGTTTTTGTATCTAGAACGCTTTGTTTGTTGTTTTCAGGAAGCTGTTGAATTGTTGCTCAGCCGGGGTTCGAATCTACTACATCAGGGATAAGAGTTGCACGCTGAAGCCAACACTGGTCAAATAATACTTTATGGCCATTACAATATTTCATGACACATTATGTATAGAGTACAGGCGACCTTGTTACTAAATAGCGAAATAAATGAACTTTTTAAACCAAGAAGTGTCCCTTATTAACTTAATGATATATTAATAACTTTATAAAATATATATAAACCGAAAATTACTATTCTAATAGAAGTAATATTAGACATAAATTTCTTCAAATGAATTCTTATTTGTTGTAAACGGTAATGTATTACATTACTTTCAAAACACGTTTTGATTGCTTTAAATTAGTTGTCACTGATTCGGTCTAGAGAATCTTATTAATATTTAGTTATTTAATGTAACACACAGTAAATACAGCCCTCATACATAACGCAAGAAGACTATAATATTTTGTATGAAACAAGTTTGAGTATGTTTACAAGTACTAGTAATATTTTGATACGATTTATTCTTTATATTGAAAAATCCATTTAAATTAAAATACATTTATCCTCATTCCATGAAATAGAAGTAATTTTCCCGAAATGTGTGAAGATAAAAGGTTTGTTCGTTCCACTGATTCCGACTTCTATTCGTGAAGATTCCCCCTGTTTAAAGAATTAAGGGCTTTCGTATCTTTTGTATCTTTATTTGAAGTCGGAAGTGGACTGACCTACTTGTATTGTTAAAGATCTTTGAATAAAAATGTTATTTTTCCATAGAACACCAGTGATTTATTTTGACAAGAAAACCATTACAAAAACATAATATTGTATTTGGTTTACTTCGAACACTATTAAAATAAAATTTACTCCACATAAAGCGAGCTAGTTGCTGAAAAGCACTTAAAACATGTATGTTAATATTGTAGTGGATTCGGCTTAAATGTTATGTTGAATAAATATAGTTAAAAAAAAAACACGCTTTTAAAGCAGATCAAACTAAAAAGTGAAAAATGATTCCTAATTTAGGCGGAAAATGGTAATGAACAAAAAATACTGGTATTATTGTGAAAAAGCGTGGGTTGCTCGATAGACGAAAAATATGGCACAGAGCGCGCCAGTGATGTTTGATGTGCTTTAAAAGCGTGTTTTTTAGTTTTTTTTAACTATATTCATTTTCCACTTTTTGTCCTAGCAGCAATACGTGTTGTCTCAATTTAATCGTATTGCTTTGTGGACTTAAAAAAAAACATTGTTTTTTCGAGATAAACCTATGAAATTATTATATTGTCGCTGATTCTTTATAAGCGTACAAAGTTTGAATTAAATCTGTCCGTTTAATGTGGGTCAAAATCGAGTCCGAAGGAGTCGGTTACATACATACATACAGGTGAAGCTAATATAAAGCGTGTAAAAACCGTTTAAGAAATTTATTAAAATGTGTGGTAATGGCTTACACAAAATATAATATATTTAATTTGACTTAATATTAACTATGCAATTCAAGTGTTAAAAGTAATCTAAATACACTAAAATAAAAATATTTTTTTAATTAATAATCTTCCTATTAATGCATTTTTAATTACAGAATATGTTATGAAAAATACTGAAATGTAGCTGATACACAAAACGATTATTTATAATTTAAAATAATAACGCTCAATTAATTTAAATATCAATCAGATTTGAAAGCAGAATTTAATTCAATTACTATAATCTCATTAAGTTTAACGGGTTCAAGCCGAACCGTGTTCCCGACAATCGCAGAGCCATTTAATCTATTTGGTAGTTCCGTGCAGTGTCCACATTCGCATCGATTTCCTTCAAATAATGGACACAGTTATACCGGAACCTAACGTGACGATTACATTATAATAGTTTAAAACTTCATATAAAAAATATGATACTAGTGTAATTAATAGAAAGATTTGTTTTGTGTATGTCTGTAAACATATAAAATCAAACTACTGGACCGATTTCAAAAATTCTTGTTTGTAGCATTTGTAATATAGGGTATATTTTTAAAATGCACGGGTAGACATTGTTTCGGGGAAGACGGCTTTCTACCCGCCCTTGTATAGTATGTGATATAAAAATAATTTGTCTAAGTTAACCTAACACTACGGATGAGGTAGTTGCACACACATAATAAAGGACCTAATTGGACTAATATACAAATGAAACTGAACAACACTACAATATATGTGAAATCTATAAACAATAAAAACCTTCCCTCATCAATTAATCAGGCAAAAGGCAAAGGGAGACAAAAGGACGAGGATCTACCGGTACATCGGATTTAATCTAAAATTTATAAAAGCAGCAATATTCCTCTGTCTAATTCGTCATTGTCGTGATTCTCTGAAATACTTACTACTATGTTTTTTTTTATGTTTGTCTGGTATATTTTACTTTTATTATGTTTCTTTTGTTGCTTTTTATATATTGTACTCATGTAAGAAGTCATTTGGTAAGCTAACGCAATGGGCCCCACGTGAAATGAAATACACAATACTGGTGGAGCGATTACAAAATAAGTTTACTCGCTAGCGTTTAATATACAGGCTAGGCCTAGTTTAAACGCTAGTGCTCATAGAAGAATATTATGTATAAGGTTAACAATGAACAGTGTATCTCAACGATTCGTTGTCTATGGTATGTCTACAACCTTTAGAATGACAGCAACAAGATGTAATTGTTTTTGTGTCAAATAAAGTCATTTTTATTTATTTATATACTTGAGGATATATGGAATTTATTCGTTCTACCGGCTCATGTATCCGATATGTTTTGGGTATGTTTGAATTCACTCAGCTAAGTAAGGATGATCTAGCTCGGTACCTATTTGAAATCCTTACAGGTAAGGTAAATAATGCAGAGTGTGAGAGAGGTTGGAGCTTCGAGTACCAATTAACCTCAGTAGGCGTGAGAAACGGCAACTTTTGGTGGCCGTGTCGCGCACTAACTTGCACAGAGATTCACCACTTACGCGTGCATTGCGCTTAACAATATTGCGGTAAAACTGACATAATTAGTTGAACATTGACTGAATTCACAAGAGTAGCTTTGTCATTATCTGTTATGGGAAGGTTTAGGTTATAGTTTATTTTCTAACAAATTAGTGTTAAGCTTTAATGGTAGAAAATAAGTTTAAAATAAATATTATTCTTGCATTATCTAATGTGTAATTTCCTCAATTATCCATAATTAAAGTGGTTTTAAAGCGATGCTTTACAATTCACATATTGAATTATGTTTGTAACTATGTGTTAAAAAGAATACATCAGTGTGTACAATACTTAAGGTCGTCAGTAAAAGATTGAGCGCTATCTATCCGGGTCAACGATCTACGGCGTACTAACGATAAATCACTGCAGGTAATTTCCGAACGTTACAATAACGAATACCATTGTACCTTTATGTACTAACTAGAATAAGTACTTTGAAACACTTATATACAATGTAAATTTTTGAATAAAAGCAGCTTTAAAGTTTTTCAATTAATATCATCGAGACAATTATCATTTGTCAGATCACATATCAATAATTTTTTTACAGGGGACCATGAACTTTCTTAATACAATCCAGTTGAGTTTAGGTAACTAAAGTCAATATCATTTTTTCATACCATGACCGTCTATAACCTGAAACGTATTAGCATCGCAAGACCGAATGAAGGAACGATAATTTTCTTTGAGGTTTCTATGTAACTTTTGAAATATAACTATCAAATTTTCTTTGTATTTCAATAATTCCTCAATCACAATAAGCCATTATGTCTTAATATATATATTTATTTAATATAAAACTATTCTTTTGATATATTTTAAACAAAGTTTTCTGGTGCCACTTATTATTTTTAAACGTTTCCGTCAAATTTTGATAGGAGCTTTCAAAATTTCTATATTTTCTATTTTCTACCTTGATGACTCCATCAATCCTAATCAAATAAATATTGTTATATAATTTATTTTCAAATGGCTTATTATTATTTACACATTATGAATTTGAAAAATACCTATGTTTTTTTAAACAACAAAAAGCAAAGGATAATCATACAACTCATTAACATAATGAGGAAAAATTTAATTATAATAAATATCTACTACTGATATGGCATGCTTATTTATTATAAAATATGATATATTGGGGAATTATATTTTTGTTAGACATTCCTAAATAATTAATTGAATATTATTGAACAGTTTGTGCATTTAATTGTAGGTACATAAATCAAATCAATTGTATCTTCAACGAATCAAAGTCGTTAATCTATAGCAAATTATAAACTCGATATCTACGAAGTCGGTAGAAGGGCATTGCCGTCTTGTTTATCATCTCCGTCGATATTTTTATTATTTATTTATAATCACACTTTCTAAACTCAAAATATCCGAAACATAGACATAGTAGACATATTGAATTTTATAGGTTCTTAACTATTACTTGGACATTTCGATACAAAAAGTTGAACAAAAAGTAACTTTTTAGAATCTCCTATTCTGTCATAGTTGGAAGGCGCAACTGTCAAATTTCGGTTCAGCCGAGCGGCCATGATACGAATTTTCATACAAATTGAACGAACAAAATCTGATAACCGCTAAGGTCACGTGGGAACATAAACTGTCTCGTTTTTTCGATGTCATGGTACGAATTAGCAATGCTTCTCAGTTGTAGGTTGTCAATAGGCTCGCAATAAGAGCTCATGGTAGGGCCCCAGATTATTTGAATATAAATATTAAACTCCATTTTTGAAGTTATACTTCTTTAGGCGCGTTATGAAAAATTGATAAGAGTGAAATTTTTAGAAGGGCGCGCTCCGTGACACAAAATTAACAGAATGAAGTTGCCCACGGAACATGCTACGCCATTGGACATAATTTAAAAACAACATTCGAATAATAATAGAATTTATGTTACACTTTATGTAAGAGACTAATAATAAATATTTATTTATTTAATTTTTCAAATGTAAGCTGAACTTTATTGACTATAATGACTCCTTTTCCAGTATTTGATTATTTAATTGTAATTAATTATTTGCATGCAATCAAAAACTATTTTAAATAATGCCAAAGAAGTATAACTTCTTACACGCGTACATAAGTACACGCACCCTTTTTTTATATTGACATGTGGATTTATTAAGCTGTTTTAGTTTGCCTGCTTCAAAGTTGAATTTCATAATGGTAAATTATAATAAGCATGAAAGTCCATAACCATGATAAACGTATACGTGTTTTATGGATAACTTAGTTATTAAGATAGCTACAGCTTAATTTTAATAAAGATGTAGACAAACGATAAAATATAATCTTTTTAAAGTTACCATCTAATTGGCCAGACTCAGAGCAATAATAGCAACAAAGCAATTTCAAAGATTGCCATGAAACGTCAACGTATCATAAAATACTGGTCATAAAATTATGAATAGGAACGAATTTCATATCAAAACTTTATGGTATCCATCATAATAAAGCACGTGGGACCTTTCATTGTCCACATATTGTCTGTAATACATAGTTAACAAATTGAAGCCTTTGGGATTTCCTCGAAATATAATTCTCGTTAGAGGAAATATTTCTTGTTTAAATTGGCAAAAGCTTAAGGTATATTTATAACTACACGGTACAAATTACAAATATAATAAGCCTCTATTTTTTTTTAAATATATAAGCCTCTGTCCGTTTCAACAAATATTAGTTTCTAATAATTTGTAGAAACGGACAGATATTTAAAAAAAAATACGTGTGGCACTCGGGGACTGCCGCGGTAAAGTTATTGCATAGCATTTTTTATATACTTATGCAATATAATTATTTTTTACAGGTTTTTTTTTTTTGGTTTTAATTCAATCTACCACTCGGACTAACACGCCTATCCGATCACGCTAAATCGATGTGAGACGCAGTATGCGTTCTGTCCCGCTCTAACGCGTATTGACCGCACCTATTTTACGTCATCGTGTGTTAGGTTTATTTCGTTACGGAATTTCTTGATTCGATCACCGCGCTCGCGCCCGCGATAAAATATATGCAATAGCAATATTATATACATTTTTTGCGTCTGTTTAAGCAAAGCTCCGTCGTCGGACTAAGATGGTTGAGGTGTGACATTGCAGCAATTTACTAGATACTAAAATAATTTATGAATTGGACATTAAAATTCACCGCGTTGATTGAACTTCGCGGTCAAAGAATTAACAACTTTCACCATAGGTACTCGGAGTCGCAAAACCAATTATGAGGATTTCAATTATTCCTGAATTTTGTACGGGTCCGTCATTCTTATATATGACGGAGTGAGATAGGATAAAACGAATGGTATGACAAAGACATTTCGTAAAGTTTGACTAACTAGATCCTTTCCAAAAACAGTTTGAATAACAATATACAATTCCTTAGTAAAATCATATTTATTATATTTGACAGTATGAGGTAGCGCTTCAACTAGTAAACAAATTCAAAAAATAATTTAATTAAAATCCTCTTTTTATCTTACTCTTACTAACAAACTATACTTTGACACATAATTAATTAACATTAAGCAGCTGTATAAACATGCATTTAAAGAAATACATATTGGCATTAAATTTAACTTCAATCCCACAAGCAGCCGGAATAACACTAATATAATCTACCTAAAATCAGAACCGAATACGGTTGCAAAAATATAACCTATTTCGGGACCAAGTTTTACAACAGCTTGCCTCCTGACATACGGGAAATAGTAGTTGACCCGTTTTAAATACGCCTGCGAGGTTTGTTGGTAGATCTCAATGCAATAGGTATGCGTACGACGGTCTTGTAATAGATTTAACTTTTTCATGTTTTTAATATTAACTTTTGTCATGTAAGGGACAAGTATGTTTTTGTTTTTAATGAGAATACATATCTTTTAACCTAATTGACGGGAAAAGAGGGTAAGACAGGCAACGTGGATGGAGATTTAGGCACAATAACGAGCGAATATCGTGACATTTTGTGTAATTGTTCCGCGACCGAACCCGAATCGACATACAGAGTCAAACGGCAGTCATGGGAACGAGTGTCAAAGATTACTTTAATATTGATTGTCTTTAAGTTTCAATCGTTGAAAGCTATTAAAAAATACTTTTAATAATAATTAGAATGAATGAGAGAGAAGAAATCAACCTGAAATACAGAGGACTCTACTGGCTGCTTGGCAAAATTTCCAAGCTGTCATCTACGAAATGCTCTTGAAACCAATTTGGACATACGGGATTCAACTATGGGGTTCGGGATATCGGCATATCGACTCTAACATAAGTACCATACAGACGGTTTAAAATTACATCTTGAAACAAATATCCAACTGTCCGTGGTTTACAAAAGCATCGGAGATTCATGAGTATCTCAAAATTAGGACTGGAGTATGAAATACAGAAAAAGGCTAGAAATGCATCCTAATAAGTTTGCCACGCAACTAACCATACCAGACCTAATAAATAGGCTTAAAAGGCGACAAATCCTAAGTCTTGATAGACACGGTTAAAAGAGAGGAGCAGTCTCGATGGAGACTTTGCTCTGAACGCCTAACAGCTCCCAACACATATGCTCATAGTCTAGCTGACTGATTGGAAGATAAAAACTTATAAAAAAAAATATAATAATAATGACTCCATAGTCGCCCATTAAATTGTCGTTAATTTATAAATCTAGCAACATTGTCAAATCAAATAAACCACTAAATTAACGGTTTAGAACTGATTTGACATTGATGTTATTAAATTATAATGACAATGGTAGCTGACACAAACGCCATTGTTCCGACATTAATAATAATGACTATGAAATGACTATTAGTACGGACAATTAAATAGTCTGTTAATTTGTAGATCTAGCAATAACGGTTATTAACTGATAAGACTTTGACGTGAGTTCTGTAACATATAATGACAATGGCAGCTGATACCAGCGCCATTACTCGGACAATTTTCACATAATATAAAACATAATAAAGTAAATTATTCGCTAAAACTGTAACTAAGTAACATTTGTACACTTCCTTGCTTACACTATCATGCCCTGAAGATCGAAATTTAAAATTTTCTTTCATTAGCGCACTATAGAGGTCAATATCATACATACCCATCATTCCAGTTTACAGTTTGTTACCGTTATTTAAGTACAATTTTAGTTATTGTTGCCATCAAAATTATACGCGAAAATTCGCACGATGTGACGCACTAATTACCCGTTGTGGTCAACAAAGGCTCAACAAAAAATATGAAAGTCACGAAAATTGATAGAACACGTACAAAACAATCGCTCTGTGACCGCTCGCTCAGTCATGCGGGATTAGATGATACGTCATACGACTCTGTGGGTATGTAACGAATTCAACTGTGGATATGTGCAAGAGCGTTAGCGGAAGCTGACGCGATAGCGAGTAAGTTATGATTTGTATTCCAAATATCTACGGTAATATTATAAAGAGGAAATATTTGATTGTTTGTTTGCATTGAAAAGGCTTCAAAACTATTTAGCCGATTTAATAAATTCTTTCACCATTGGATTTCTACATTATCCCTTATTAACATAGGCTAGAATATTTTCAAATAGGTTATTTCTATGAAAACTTCGATAGTGTAACCCAAGATGTGAAAAATTCCGATAATAATCTTCATATCACGTACTCTGTGGAAACTATTGACAATATAACAAAGTAATGTACAACAATTTTATGGAAGACAATTAATGTCTTAAATTCCTTAATAATAATACCATATGTTTAAATATTACATATTAAATAAAATAAATATCCAGGCGTGCGAGCCAGGGGCTGAACGCTTATAAAATAAATCTACACTTTGCATAACTTTGTTTACACATTTAATTAAAACTTCTTGATCCAACAAAAACGTAAATTTATTCATATCAGTTCGGCGTTTCATGCTATTCAGCAGTCGTGGGTAAGGGACTAACGGGTAAATCTAAATAAAAAAATGCAATTTTATGTTCTTGGAGAAGTTATAATATAATTGTGATGTCGACATAGGCTAGTGTCAATACTTTGCTATACTCACATTGTAACTTCACTCGAAGCACAGTGTATCATCGCTTATTTTTACGATTAAGTCGGAAGATCATGGATTCCAAGGACCAATGTTCGAACCCCGGTTATACACCAATGGATTAGGCTATTAACCTTTTATGTACGCAATAACATTTGCGTATGGTAGATGTAAACATGCGGGCACCGGCATTTTTGGAATATATAAATACATACTTTATAGTAATTATTATATACTTAAAAATATTATTGACCGTGACGATGGATAAGACAACTTTCTTCTTTAACTATGTTAAAACCGCAAATCTTACACCTCATGTTTATGCCTTATTTTTTAAATATTTTTTGAAGTTTTGAATTTAGATAAGTTTGTTACTGAACGATTTAGTATTGAAAGCCTTCTTTTGTTTTTATTTTAAATATTTTGTACACTTATTTATATACTTATAATAATATTAGAGTTATTTCGTCGAAGTTTAATAGCTAAAAAGATAATTGCTTCAATCATCAAATAACAAGAACAGGTCCATAAAAATTATATCAGCAATTCACTATCATTGATAAGAATTAAACACGAAGTTTCTATTAATTCGTAATCTCTGATAGGACGAAGGGAGCAGTCATTGTTATACCATCTCATTCTAACATACGCGGCTTAATAGAGACGGATTCGAGCCGTGATAACGCTCAATTTTATAATGGTACTCTCATTGCAAAGTACGGGTTATAACCGAGTGGGTCAGGGGCTTGGACATGTGATAGTGATATTTTAATTACGGATTACAGAGGTCAAAATACGCATATATAATGGTGAGTACTTAATTCATATTTCGAGGTATATTACGCTTACTGACTACCAATTGGCTATCAGAAAATGAAGGACGAAAGTTAAAACGCGCGGAAAATTGCTTTTGTTTTTGATGAAATTGTGATTTCTTAATACGTATTTTCGTATTTATTTTATTATTATTATTCGTATGCTTGGTAGATCTGTTAATATATGTTAGAATACTTAACTTTTTTATTTTATTTGGATTTCACAATTTTGCATAGGAGTCGTAGCCTAGGCTCCAATTAAGTTTGAAACTTTTAAACCTTACCTTTTTGAAATTTTAAATGAGGAACAGACAGGAATGTAAATTGAGATAGAGGACTATCTCAAACTTTGTTAAATAAAATAATAATACTCCATTTGAACCTTGAAGGTTTTCTTGCGAAAACCTTAAAATACATACATTTAACAAACTCTAAAAGACGCGGCCCTTTCTATATTATTTATAAAACGAAAATCAAGATGTTGTAGCAAACATGTGTGATCTGCAAAAGAACAAAACTTCCCCTCACGCCGCGAAACTTTCTCATTTTTTATTTATTACACTTTGCAACTTCAATGAATCACCGCTATACTGTTACCAAAAAAGTTATATACTAAATCTTGATGAAACTTAAATAAAGGTCCGTTTACTGTCTAATATACTAGTGTCACACACACATTTTCTGTGTTACACAAACATATTTGTGTTCCCTTTATGTCAGGAGTTTGTGCCAAATTTCCTAGATTTACACAATTCTAATAATAGCGTATTCTTCATTTTTCTTTCCATGTTTGTATTTATTTTTGTGTCACATTTCAAAAAGACGACCTTTGAGAGCGCTACGCTTATCCAATGCCAAACAATTATTATACAGGCACTGTGTCCTTTTGTCATTTAAAAGTTTTCGGGATACCAATATAAACGTGTGTTCCCGGCCCAATATCGTTATTAAACATAAACTAGGCGCTATTCGTGTCAGGAATATGGGCTATTTGAAGAATTCCCAGGCCATATTAATTAAGGATGAGGCGAAACGTAGATTGGTCTAATCTACTTTATTAGCGAAATGGAGCTACTTTTAGACCGGATATATTTATGACTGATACGTGACTTTATTTAGTATTTATGCAAAAAAAGTATTCACCTGTTTAATAATTAGAAACTGCACTCGAAACCCATCGATATGAGACAGAGGTTATATTGCACCTACTACCATTTTCCGTACATAAACCCAGAATCTCAGGGATAAATGCTTTCCAAGCGCTTCCAACACCACCACAATACATTAAAACCAAACCAAATAACCATGAAATTATATTATAATTTTTTTTTTTTGTTTTTATAGAATAGGGGGCAAACGGGCAGGAGATGAGGAGAAACCTGATGTTAAGTGATACCGCCGCCCATGGTCACTCCCAATGCCAGAGGGCTCGCGAGTGCATAATAAAAATAACTATAAATTATTATTATTCCATTTTTTTTCATAAATATAATATTTATGGACTAAACTATTATTTGTACCTAAAACTAACTAACTAAATCTACTACTATTATTTGTCTATAAACCTTATTTTAAAATTCCCACGGCTTTTAGACTGAGTAAAATCTGATTATAGAAGGCATAAAATTTGATGAAACTATTTTCTGAACAGTGTTCACGTACATTTCAACTTCCATATAGCAATGCAATCAATTGTTCCTCTTTTTGCTGGCCCGCAAATAAAAGGGATAGCAAAAACAATTTATTTATATTGTCGGAAAAGGGGTGAAGTTGTTTACTATCACATGGTCCGGAATATAGGCGATAAGAGACACAATTTATCTTTAGAGGGGTTTAACAGATTTTTAAATATAACTACATGTTCTCCGTTCTGAATAATATAAAAAGTAGCAAAGTATAATATGTATATCTAGTAAAGATATATATCTTTCACATAATTTAATTGTCATATAAAAACCATATGTTTATTACAAAAATAAAGTTTCTGTCAACTAAACTAATAAAAATAAAAGATAAATATGAACCGGAAAACTAATGACCAATGTCGAAAGATATAAAATCGTAAATTATATTTTACCTATTTCCTTATCTAAAATATTTTTATCACATTCCAATTCGATATAATTTACAAAGAATAGTAATAATTTCTATTGTAACAAATATAGTCGTGTAACCAAAAAAATTATGGTAAATTATGTTTTTAAATTTGATTTAATTTTTAACATCTAATAAAAGTTAAATTCTCGTAATGTTACATAATTAATACATCGTATAGGCCTCAAAAAGAGACATAAAATGTCGCCGCGTTCGTAAATCGTTCGAAAATTTAATGTATTAGCAATATCAAGAATTGAACACCCGGTTATAATTTACAGTGGATTTAAAATGAAATAATGTTTAAGTGACATTGAGCGATAAGAAAATATTCTGAATCAGAGCGTGGCATTAGTGATTACTTTATTTCCTTTAACTCATGCAATATATTTTAATTTCAGAGTAAACTTTTCAAATCAAAAGCGAGCGATTTCGAGAACGAAGCTTTAGACGTTCATAACGAATACAGAAGAGAACATGGTACACCGCCATTAGTCCTCAATAAAGATATCTGCAAAGTAAGTCAAAAATGGGCCGATGAGCTGGCCAAAAAGGACTCTATGTCCTATAGTTTAAATCCAGATTACGGTGAAAGTGTATATTGTGGTTGGTCATCGGACCCAAATGTTAAGATCAGAGCACGTGACTGTATAGACAGATGGTACAGCGAAATAAATGAATACTCATTTGGAAAAGAACCGGAAGTATTAAATTGCGGACATTTTACACAATTAATCTGGAAGAGCACACAAGAACTTGGAATTGGATGTGCGAAGAGCAAATCTGGTAAGCTGTACGTAGTAGCTAATTACTACCCGCCAGGAAACTATGGTGAACAATTTGTTAAAAACGTTCCACCACCTGGTGCATTTCAATTTAAATCTACTTTTAACGACGAATCTAGTAGTAGTACTCCTTATGAATCTAATAATAACGTGCCTTCATCGCCACAAAGAACCAGCAAAAATCTAACTGATTACGCCGCTGATTTGGTGACTAAATTAAAATCAACTACAATATCATCAGATAAATTTGAAGAAGAATTTTTAAATGCTCACAATGAATATCGGAGTAAACATCGTGCCCCTCCGCTAGTTCTGAATAAAAAACTTAACAAGTATGCTGAGGAATGGGCCAAAACTATATCGAAAAATGGAAGAGTTGAACATAGAGATCAAAATGAGTATGGTGAGAATATATTCTATGCTTGGTCATCCGATCCAAACTTTGTTTTAACTGGAAGAGATCCAGTAGACAAATGGTATAGTGAGATTCAGAATCATGATTTTGGCAAAGAGCCAGATAATTTAGGCTCAGGTCATTTCTCCCAGGTTGTTTGGGAAGATACTATGGAGGTTGGTGTAGGTTTTGCGAAAACAAAAGAAGGACAAGTGTATGTTGTAGCGAACTATCACCCTCCAGGTAATGTAATCGGTAGTTTTGCGACTAAAGTTCGTCCGCCTGTTTATTAAATTACAAAGTTAGTTGTAGAGAGGTTATCATTCCAAATAATTCAACGTATTTTGCTACGTATTTATTTTTCATATTAATGGATTAGTTTTAATGATAAGACATAGATAGATAAGCTTGTTGCAATGTCCAAAGAAGTCAATGATTTATTTTTTTATTATATAACGATTTCAATATGATAATGTACAATAAATGTTAAAAGAAATGTGATACTTTTGTTATTATTGTTAAATATTACATTTATTATTTACTCACATACAAATTATTAGATTCATATAATATATAGCAGAAACTGTAGACATTGTATTGTAACATAGAACCATTCCTTTTTCTAAGTATTAACAAGAATATTTTGTTTTAAATATCGTAGTATGAATAACTTAAAACAAACGCATTTTACGGTTTGCATTTTGTATTAACTATACGTTCGTTATTAAGGTATTTCTTAAATTAAAATTATTGTATGGAAAATATGCTTTATGCGATCATGATATGAGTTAAAATTGAAAACCAAACTTGAAATTCAAACCAATGGATATTGTAAGTTTGATATTAATCGTTAATATCGATACGTACATAGGAAATTGTATCTTATTTCATTAAGTTGATGATATATTACAGGTCGAAGAACTGAAGTTAAATATTTACTAGACGTTGAAAGCTACTGCAATCAACACACATTTTATTATAGGAGTTTTTAATGGTATTGTAAAATAATAGTGCCTTGAAATGGATTGGTTTGTTATGTATTTAATAGTTGTGGTGAGTGATACTATTAATTAAAATATTCTTATTATTTTGTATTTCATTATGTGTATTGAAATATTGATTGCGATCCTACAAAAACTGTATGGTACTTAGATAGTAATAATTAGAGTCGAACAGGCTTGGTTTCCATCAATAATAGATTAATACCTGCTGCTGAGGTACACCATTGAACGTCAAGGCAGAATATGAAATTCCATCTGTATCACAGCGTATCAGTTTTGCCACACACCACCACTATGTAAAACCAGCTGCCCACAAAAGTATTTCTGAATCAATTCAACTTAGGGCGCTACAATTAAAGAGCGTACCAATTCTTAAAAGGCCGTCAACCGCCGGGCCTTCTCGCTATTTTGGTGGCGGTTTTACTTAACATCAGGTGAAACTTTTGCCTCATGTAATATTAAAAAATTACTTCACCAAAATACACGTATATACAATATACAGTCCACCTATGATAACGCATTTTCCTATGATAACTGGAACTTAAATGGAAAGATTCTTATAATCATAAAAATATGATTCAACAACATTTATTTTAGTTAAAACTCTATACTACTACTACATTACTTATTAATATTGTAAGCATTCATTTACAATATAAAGTAACAGCGCTATTGCACCGAAGCTATAAGTAAAACAACTGTTTTAGTCTTCTCATGAAATTCTTAATACAATTGTATTAAGGTCATTCTATTCGGCGCTTTAAAACTCCGTCAATCTTAAAATATAAGAAGCGCACAAACTTTCCTTCATTACATTACCATTCTAACGTGGACAGTGCTTTATTGAATAACTGGAATCCTTCTAGACTTTAAATCTAAACTAGAAATAAAATATGTTATGATTATCATTAGCTTCATCTAATATATAAAATTCTCGTGTCACAGTTTTCGTTGCCATACTCCTCCGAAACAGCTCGACCGATTCTCATGAAATTTTGTGTGCTTATTGGGTATGTCTGAGAATCGGACAACATCTATTTTTCATCCCCCTAAATGTTAAGGGTAGTCCACACCTAAATATTTTTTTTTTATTTTTAGATATTTTTATGTTTTTATTTTTTATGATACCATTAAAAAATACATACAACCCTTAACTTTCACCCCTCTACGATCAACCCCTATTTTTTATTATAAATGATATACATGGCAAAACAACGTTTGGCGGGTCAGCTAGTAGGTATGTTATAAATATTACATAATTGTATGATTACAGGCTCTTGTCGTAGTCAAGGGTTACAAATCTCTTGACCTGGAAAATCTCATCGACTTAGTGAGAGTAAGTACTATGTTATCAATTCTCTAAATAAATAGCATATAATAGGTTTCTGTGAATGATGAAGTATGGGACACACATATTTTTGTTGTCTCATTGATAAAGTATTACGATAACTAGATATTCAGCACCAGCTCACTTCGTTGAGAATCAAATAGTTTACGATCTTCCTACGCCAGTTTAGACAAACGCTAAGATAAAGTAAGTGACATTTTTTAATCATAATTTATAAGAAATATGTTTACGTAATAAGTTACGGCTTGAACTAGTGCGCAATAAAAAAAAAAGTGTGTGTGTGTCAGCTACGACGAACGATTGGAGTTTACTCCTTACGAACGATAAAATGGCGATAATGTTCTGTGGCTGTCGAACATATTTTCATACTAAAGGTGGTAAGAATATATGTTTTATAATATAAATGTTAATAGTAGTAATAAAACGTACATACATCATCTATGCCCAAATAGGATTTTCTTTCTGTGACCAAAGTTACAGTAAGAGAACAATAAGAATGAACAATCTTTTTAGTTTTAATTTCACTGACCATTACTATTGACAAAACTCTATGGCACGCTAGACAATCTACTTTTATTTTTTACACCTGTCAACACTGACAATGTTGTAACGTGGCTGTCAAAATAGAAAAGTCTGTGTAATGTATTCCATCTCATTCTTTTACACGTTCAATCCATTTGTCTCTTTCTACATAACGCCTCAACTTTTCGTGTTACACTTGATTTTACTCCTCATAAAATGGACCTTATAACTCAAATCGTTTCTTAAGGAGTAAACTCCAATAATTCGCGTTAGACAAGAAATATTTTTTAATGTTTGTTCATCTATAAACAGCGGTAATGTGACATAGATCAAGTGAGATTAATTCAAATTTTGGTAAACATAACAGAGGAAACAACATTCTTGTTTTCGCCTGGAGGCACTTCCAAAACAAGAATGTTTTCTTAAAGAATGTTACATAGGCGTAGGTATATGTATAAAGTTGCTCTCAGCATAAGGTTTTGCGTTTAAACTTTGGCTGAGTTGAGTATTCTTTGTTTATTATTCTAACTAATACTTGCTTGTACGGAGAATAAAAACATTATCAGTAAACCAGCATGTTTTCGACCCAATATCCAAACGGGTACATGTCACAGGCATCATTGTACGGTAACGTATCTTCATACTCAAGACAGGTTCAGGTACCTACGAGAGTATCACACAAAATACAAAGTTCACATTGTCACAGACTTAAAATTATACATAAATTAATTTCACGTAATTTATAGTATATATTAAAATGCCTTTAGGAAATTAATTTCAGTGCAATACACCCATATCTTTTCAAATACTATCAGATCCCTCTTTATGAATGACAATATATATATTACGTAGGTGTTCTCTTTAGATTATTAAATCTAAATCTAAATTATAGTTAATAATAATAATCAGTGTCGCTACAACCTTTTTATGTCTGGGCCTCAGATTTCTGTATCTGTTTCTTTATCATTTGTTGATTTAATAGGCTAGTAGGTGATCACCCATCATCCTTTGCCTGACGCACGCCGTCGAATTTTTGGGTCTAAGGCAAGCCGGTTTCCTCACAATGTTTATTTTCACCGTTCGAGCGAATGTTAAATGCGCACATAGAAAGAAAGTTCATTGGTGCAGCCGGTGATCGAACCTACGACCTCATGGATGAGAGTCGCACGCTGAAGCCACTAGGCCAATTAATATATTAAATTTACCAAATATAAAATCAAATTGGTCTTGAAAATTTAAATTTAATAACGAAATTTCATAGAGTAGCTAGCATTAAATAGACATTTCCAAAACTATTAGAAGGTTCGGAAATATCGACCTAATGTAACGGTAATTGATAAGGCATGTTAGAACTAACTCGTACTAAACTTAGTATACTGAAACTAAAGTTAACTCATGAAGTGAATATTCGTGTACATTGGCTTACCCTTTTCTGAGTGAGTGGAGCTTTGTTGCCTACTTTGCACCAATAATATTAGAGAATATATAAACTATAAGCAATAACTATTAATTCTACAAAAATAACTCGTAATAGACAGCAATGAAACTTACCGTCGTACTTAGCGCATTATATACATTATACATAGATTTAGGCATTATACTCATATCTTTTAGTAACGGACAGAGCGTATAATCAATAGTTGTACCGGTACGTGACATATATTACCTAATACTTTTCCAGACTTCAGCACTATTTATGCTACAAAGTATCTATTATATTACTAGTGAATCAAAGTTTTACTGAACTTTATACATTATTAAATGCGCCATTTATCAGTATATATTCGTGAACTTAGTTTTTGGATTGATCTACTTAAAATTTGAAGTTTACATAAACAAGCTTGTTTTTCAAGACCTAAACAGAAAGTCCTAAACAGAATGTTCTCTTCACTTTGTTTGGCCGTCACATTATTTACATAACTCTTAATAATTTTCCTGGTTAATTGCGAGCAGAAGTGGTTTTTCTTGTAGTTTTAAAAATGTCATATTTTATGCCAAATGCATTGTGTAAGTTGTAATTATTTATTTTATATAAGTAGCTCAGAACAATATAAATAGACTCAATAAATTAATACATAAATTTATAAAATATTTGTTGGACTACCTTTGAAATGAAAATGAATTCCTTTTTTAAAGTAACGTCGGCGTTGTCAAAGTTCCTGTACTCCTGTATTCCTGTGTATATTTGGAGGTATTTCACTTCACGGGATAAATGCGTAGCATTATCTACTACGCCGTAGCGGAGTACGTGAAATTCGACTGTAGATTACATTACATACAATGAGGCTTTAATTTAATTTTTTATTTAAATATTTCTGTCTGCTGTACGAAAATAAGAACGACTGTTGTTTAAATAATATTATATCATCGTTAAAACTGCTACCGGGTGGAAATATTATACGTCTTTACGTCTAAGTTAATATGAATCTAATTAGGATTTCATTGAAAGAAATACCATCATATGTGCCATCAAAAACATAACTTGTAATGAAACCAAGTCTTGCAATGCAGTTCTTCTACCGTAAAAAGTTGTAAGATCCATATAATACCAAGTCGGTTTAGTTGTTCAGGCCCTACTTAAGGGACCTTCTGTATTAAGTTATTACGTAATTAGATAACCTAGCAACATCGTATTCTTACCATATCAATTATAAATCATTTACGTTTTAAACAAATACATTGACTGAATTTAGGCTTCTAATTTTATCCTAAACCAAGTTAAAGGGGGTTGAAAAAGGCCTGAAGTGCTTCGAGAAAAGGAAATTACTCCCATGTCCCCAGAATTTAAAATAAATATTTTAATTACATTTTTATTCCTATTTTGAACCTAATATTTTGTTTGAGTCAGTCAGTACAACGCAATCACACTTATTTTAGACAAAAATTTAAAGGGTACTAACAAAAAATAATATGACATATACAGAGAAGAAGCATCTTAACCGATGACGAAAAAATCTTGGGCGTCCCAAAATATGTTGAGCATTTACCACGGGCTGAGAAGATATTACCAGGGCACACGTTACTGAAACCCTCCTTCGGTATGCTAAAATCCGCAGTGAAATTTCCTCAAAGAAGTGTGGGCAACAATGTATATGGAAATATAAATAATATTGGAATAGCGTGAGTATAAACTCCTCAAAGATTAGTAATTAGATACCAGAAACAACAATATTCAACACGCAGGTGCAATATTTGCTGCACCTCAATATAGAAACACATAAAAAAGGTACTTCATACATTATCCATAAAAAGGTCCTAATATTTGCTTAAATGTTATTAAATTTTTAGATTTGGGAATACCAATGAGAGAATTAGATATACAGGTTTTAGAAAAACTGAGAATGTCATGGTAAGTATTCTTATCATCTTATATATCAAACTCTCGTGTCACAATGTTCGTTCCCATTCTCCTAAGAAACTGCTTGACCGATTCTTATGAAATTTTTAATACATATTCAGTAAGTCTGAGAATCGGCTGCTATGTTTCAAACCCTTAAGTGATAGGGGGTATCAACCCAAAAAAATTCTTTATTTTTTAGACAATTCTTTTTTATGATACAACATACTTAAATAAATACTACCCCCAACCCCCAATTGTCACCCCTATACAATCAACCTCTATTTTTTATTATAGTAGACAATTAATTTTATTGAACTAAACAAAAAATAATATACATGGCATAACAACGTTTGCCGGGTCAGCTAGTTGTTTATAAAAACGTATGTCAACCCTACATTAACAGTAATAGACTAGTTATACATTCAGATATATCAGGATATCCATTGATTCAAGAACTAGTCGTTAAGCCAAAAAACCGCAACACAGCACGGTATAGCTATAAAAGATAGCTGAAAGATTACAGAATCATTTATTTTAAAGCACGAGGGCGGCGAGGTGGATCATAATTTATTTTTGTTTCCATAGATTACCCTCCTTACAGCAAGGCTGTGCCTTCCAGCTTTGATTGTTCCTCCAAGAATCGAACCTAAAATATCTTAATATACATAAAAAGATTGTTTACAGGCAGCTATAGTTGGTGCTATTAAGAATATAAAATCAAAAACAAATCAAATGTAAGTATCCGTTGTATAAGTAGTAAATTATATTATAAGAATAATTAAATTTCAATTAATCATTTACTAATTTCAGAAGTAATCCAGTAGTAAGTATAATTTATATCTATGTATAATTTATATCTATGTATAATTTATATCTATGTAAAATATGACCCTTTAAACTTTAATCGATTGTGTTAGTTTTTGGATTCCCTTACATAGCTTATTATAGAAGAAGGAAATCCCGTTGATGGTTTCTATGCTCAGAGAATGCTATAACTGATGTAATTAAATAATTTTTAATTTATAATTCTCATAAGAATCTAAAAATAGTTGAAATCAATGAGAGCTAGAAAAACACACAACCTCTAAGACTTAAATTAATTTAAAGCTTTATTACTATTATTAAAATAATATTTTATTTAGGTCGTAATTGAATTTGACCGAACTGACTTACCATTACCTAAAGAACCGTCGTAAGTATATCATTCCAAGTCGTATACAATATAAAAGCATTAGAGGTTAAGAAGGTAGCGTGGAACAGCATTAAGTTTTTTTTGTTCGCAAATGTAAAGGTGAAGGAACAAATCGCAAGGAAACAAAATAAAGTAAAGAAATTAAATAAATGAAGATCTCTACCATAGAAGAGTGGCACTATACCTTCTCTTAATTACTTTGAGAAGTCAGATATTAATAAAATTTTGAATAAAATAGAAAGTGCATTAAAACCTATGTGACTAATACAGGACGCAAAATTTTAAAAACATGCTAAAAATGTTAATAAAATACCGCACTTTATTTCATATTCATTTACTATTTATTTTCCAGGGAAACTGTCAGAAATTTAGTAAGTACATGTGTTTAGTAAGTATAACAGTCCTTTTCAGAATCTGTGTTCCTGACTGGAAACCTTTGAACCCTTTTTATGCTATGACATTTTTGAACTAGTTGTTACCTACAAATAATTCGAAAATATTCTTATAAATAAGTATTTATCTGGGGAAAGTTTAAAAGCAGTATTTATTGAAAAAAAGGTAAAATAACCCATACTTACAATGTTATAAACTTCTTAACAAAGTATCAGCTTCAATTTATAGATTATCCAGCTTTCAGTTTAAAGGTTTCATTCTACGAAACAGCAAACATTAAATACTAAAGAAAGCTATACAAACAGAAATAGGTATTATAATAAAATTAATAGAATTTTTAATTTCAGTCGATCGAAGATGAAAATGGCGGAAACGAAATCTTGGATGAGTAAGTACATTTTAATAAGTCAAAGTACGCGCGATTGTAAAAGCAAGCTGACGATCAATGGTACGAAATTCAGTGTAAGTTTCAATTATATAATGAATACATAATGACGTGATTTTTGATGTTCATATTTATTTACCACATAAGATAGATATGTGAAGTGTTTTATATAACATTTGCATCAAATTTAATTTTAAATTTCTCAGCGCAGATTCTTTATTCACGGATGGGAATGTAAGTAAAATATATTTTTTAATATCAAATAAGTGCATTTAAGTGCCTGCTTTATACGTTATTGTTTATATACATGTCGCAGTGAAAGAGTTAAATCAGAGTGTTAATTGAATCTCTAGACAGTTAATTAAAGATCGATATTCAATCAAGTCGAAATTTATATTCATTTTGATTTAAATAAAGCCGCGTCGAAAATGTTTAAATATCTTGTGTGACCGAAAGCCAGCGTGTTGATTAATAATGTAAAACAAGATGGCTGTCACGACAACAGCTGATTACTTTTAGAATCCTTCTTTTGGCAAAGTGGTAGTGTTTCAGATTGTGGTCTTTGGTAAAATTGTATACATGTTGTCGACTCCGCCATAATTATTTCATTTGTTATTTCCGTGACTGAGTGTGACCGTAAAGAACTAAGAGCTTGGAATTGTTTTGTGTTGTTTTGTTTTGTTTTATTGTAAATGGTTAGGGTAGGTTAG